>JAUIMM010000155.1:25640000-26240000 GCA_031769625.1 Taudactylus pleione
AGTGCACTTTAATTGGTGCCCCCAGTAGTAGTCCCCCTTATGCAATGCTCCCAGTAGTGGTCCCCCGATGAAGTGCCCCCAGTAGTGCTCCACCCTATGCAGTGCCTCCAGTAGTGTCCCCCCCATGCAGTGCCCTTTAAATTGTGCCCCCAGTAGTAGTCCCCCTTATGCATTGCCCCCAGTAGTGGTCCCCCGATGAAGTGCCCCCAGTAGAGGTCCCCCACAGTAGTGGTCCCCTCCCCGATGCAGTGCTCTCAGTAGTAGTCCCCACCAGTAGTGCCCCCAGTAGAGGTCCCCCCCAGTAGAGTTCTCCCCTTATAGTGACCCCCCCCCTTCCCAGACCAATACACACAAGTAAAGATAAGAAAAGGACTTACCTGAATCCCCGCTCTGGCTACTGCTCCCACCGCCATTCGCACATTAGTCCTCCCAGGCTGGCGCACTCTGCATTATGGGAGAGAAGTCAGGACGTCTCTCCCATTACCCACTGCAGGAGCCGGAAGGCGGAGCTCATGAGTGAGCTCCAGCTCGACTCTTGCAGTGGGTGCAGCAGCCAATGAGAGTCTGTCTGACTCTCATTGGCTGCTGATTTACACACACATCGCCACCGCATGGTGGCGTTGTGTGTGCAGCAGCCAATGACAGTCTAAATCTCATTGGCTGCTGATTAACATACACATCACCGCCTCCTAACATCAATCACTGGCCTGTGATAGGGGGCCTCCAAGCTGCCTGTTCCAGCAATCTTATCCTGCTGTGTAACTTACTTCCAGCATATAATAGATTCTCCTGCTGGGTATTACAGTACAGGAATTCTGTTACACATAGAGTATAAATGCAAAATAATAGAGCAGTAAAACCATACAAATATACCCAGTGATAGTTTATATAGTGGGAAACACAATATATAGCTAGAAAAGCATTGACCAATAATGTAGAAGATTGGGGGGAGGGTAGATTTACTAGGCCATGGTTTATCAAAACTGCCAATGATCCGCAACTTTTACTGATGGTTTTTAAACGGCATCAGTAATAAATGCTAAACCAGATGGATTTACCATCTATTACTGGTGCCATTTTCAATCTATCAGTCATAGCTGCAGTTAATTGGTGGCTTTGATAAACCATGGCCTAGTGACTCTAACCAGAGACATTATCCCATACATCAGGGGTAGGCAATGCTGGGCACTCCAGCTCCTGTAGAACTACACATGACAGCATGCCTTGCCATAGTTTTAGCATGCCCTAAAAGTAAAACTCTGGCAGAGCATGCTGGTAGTTCAATTGCACCTGGAATGCCACACATTGCCTATCCCTGCGCTAACATCTTAGCCCCAAATATGTAAGTATCCATCAAAAAGTATAACTGATCTTCAGTTTGTCTCAATTGGGCTCTCACTGGGTTATTACTGTCACTCATTAGATAAGAGAACATCATTATCTCCTGTCACTCCTGTGTTTCATGTTGCAATCCCACAGGTGTGACACTTCCATAAGGCTGGATGGTGCCGACTTATGTTGGAATTAGGTCTATTGGGAAGTTCATACTGACAATTTCCATCTCTATTTTCTTGCAGACTGACAATGAGGACCTGCAAAAAGAACTGGTCCAGCTCCGGCAGCAGCACAGCACGGGGGCAGAGCAGCTGTATAGCATTATATCCGTGCTCAGTGACCAACTCAGAGGGTATTTATATTCTGTTATGTAACAGTGTATATACTATGGTAGTAAGTCATTTATATACAGATCTGCCCAGCTATTTTGTTGCTCATGGTATGGCGTGAGTCACGCCATGGACTTGTGGCGTGGCATGCAGGCCTCTGAGTCGCGCCATGGACTTGTGGAATACCGTGGTATTCTTCAACAAAGGATATGCTACGGCATGTAATACAGTGCTTAACCGCTGGGAGGCGAGTGCTCCACTTTTGTAATTGCATGTAATATAGTGCTTAACTGCTGGGTGGCGAGTGCTCCATTGTACTGAATGTCTTGTGCAGAATGCCATAATGTTAAACTTACAGTAAATTGGGTGGATATCATATTCACAGCATTTTCATGAACGCACAACCCATACTGTATTTTTAATGTCGCATAATATACATATACAGTATATAGTACTGTACCGTACTGTACGTAACATCTTATAACAGGATGCAAATCACTGCACATACTGTATTGTACATACGGTACGGTGCAGTAACTGAATAGTAGAGAAGTTGCCGGAGTTGTTGTCACGGTATAACCGATACTGTAGATTAATGAGATGCACGCACAGCTTTCACTGATATGGGATGCATTACAGTATGACAATTTTTTTTTTATTATTAAAAAACAGCAGCGGGAGGAGTGCACAAGGATGAGGCCACTCTCTGTGGTTCACTGTAGCTGTCGTGTGGGCTAGTGGTTAGGTGATCACTTTGGTAGAATTATGGTCCGGGGTTTGATCCCTGGAAAAAAATATACCGTACTGTATATTTTTTTTTGTCACTGTCTGCTCTGGACACTATAGTGAAACTTGTTTAAAAGGCTATAGTGTTGTTGTTTAAAAGGCTGCTTAAAAGTAAGACAAACAGATTGTGTGTTTCAATAGTGCAAAACTTTCGTCAATGTCTGCGCTTTCGTCAATCGGATTTTATGCGCATGCCCAGTGGAGGGTTTACAATGGGATCTGTAGTGCCCAGAGAGGGCTCTGTACTGTACTGTATTTCACTGAATAGTGATTTCGTACTGTGGCTATGGTGGCTGACAGGACTCTGCATCTGCAAACTGACGGTGCCGTACAATTTAGCACCACAGAATAGTGATTTCATAACTGCAGAAACTGCTAGTGAATCTACTGTCTAGAATGTGAGACAGGGCTCCGCATCACATACTGTGCGCCCAAAAACCGCAAAACACAAACATGCGACAACGCATATGCGGTCTCAGCCTTGTGCACTATGGCTACGTCCCTTAGACTGTGTCTGAGAGTGGTTTCCGTCTGTGAGAGAGCGCTCTGTGTTCAAAGCTGACTGTGCGTTTGCTGCGCAAAATAGCGTTGCATCGCAAACTGATGACATTGGTGATGCTGCTCCAACCTTGCACACTAAGTACGGTAGTAGTGGGATCTTTATGAGAGAGAGCTCTCTGTATTACACGGTTGGCGCTATGGTGGCTGTCAGCCATCTGCGATGGATTAGAAATGGAGGGGGGTACAATGGGGTCTGTGGCGCCAAGCCAAACGCCATTTAGCGCTATGCTATCACTGAGCATGCGCAGTTGGCATTTCCATCTCTGGCGGGCGTATGCCCAGTAGGAGGGTTGCGATGGGATTTCTGGCGCATGCCCAGTGGGCCGAGAGTCATACACAGTGCATCAGGTCCCTTCCCCCAAAGCAAGCCAAGAGCCTCACATTACCATAATAAAGGAAGCTTTGTTAATCCATTTACTGTAAGCAGTCAGCTCTGCCCTAGTGTCCTGAAAAATGCTACAAATTGTCACCGTTGCCAAGGACACCATCCCCCGTCTGCTAGGACAACTAGTGTGCTGCTATGAATGTGCTTGTACTGAATATTCAAAACTGACGGTGCCGTACAATTTAGCACCACAGTATAGTGATTTCATAACTGCAGAAACTGCTAGTGAATCTACTGTCTAGAATGTGAGACAGGGCTCTGCATCACATACTGTGCGCCCAAAAACCGCAAAACGCAAACATGCGACAACGCATATGCGGTCTCAGCCCTCCCCAGGGCAAGAGGAGGACCCAGACTCCGCTCCCCAGCCAAGTAAGTACTGTATACAGTTTTATACTGTAGGACATTTTGTATTAATACTGTACTGTAATACAGTACAGTATACTGTATACTGTAGTATACTGCAGTAATGTTACAGTTGAGTATGTTTACCCTTTACTTTCCCACTGAGAACTGTACAATAGTGTATTATTATTTTCTTTATGCAGAACACCTCCATATAGTCATTCTGGAGCTGGACAGCAGCGAATCCAGTAAACCTTTCTTTGTTTTTCTCTCTCTCTCTCTCTCTCTCTTTCTCTCTCTCTCTCTTTCTATCTCTCTCTTTCTCTCTCCCTCTATCTTTCTCGCCCTCTCCCCCTATCTCTCTCTCTTTCTCTCTCTCCCTGTGTCCCTCTGTTTCTCTCTCTCTCTCTTAAAACATCTCCAACGTCTTCTCTCTTTTCTGTAACATACTGTACTGTCATTTTTTTCAACAGCATCACCAACTAGTGGCCTCCCAATGCCATGTAAGTACAGTACTGTATCTCTCTGCTTTATTTCCCTAGTCTCTCTCTCTTTCTCTCTCCCTCTCTCTCTCTTTCTCTCTCCCCCTCTATCTCTCTCTCTCTCCCTCCCTCTTTCTCTCTCTCTTTTTCTCTCTCTCTCTCTCTCTTTCTCTCTCTTTACATGTTTTTTTTCCCACAGTTCCAGAGACCGTACCCCCACCCAGCACCAGCGACAGTCTGCGTAAGTACAGTACATTGTTCTCTCTCTCTCTTTTTCATTCTCTCTCTCTCTTTCTCTCTCCCTCTTTCTTTCTCTCTCCCTCTTTCTTTCTCTCCTTCCCTCTCCCCCCTCTCTCTCTCCCTCTGTCTTTCTCTCTCGCCCTCTCCCCCTCTCTCTCTCTCTTTCTCTCTCTTTACATGTTTTTTTTCCCACAGTTCCAGAGACCGTACCCCCACCCAGCACCAGTGACAGTTGGCGTAAGTACAGTACATTGTTCTCTCTCTCTCTTTTTCATTCTCTCTCTCTCTTTCTCTCTCCCTCTTTCTTTCTCTCCTTCCCTCTCCCCCCTCTCTCTCTCTCCCTCTGTCTTTCTCTCTCGCCCTCTCCCCCTCTCTCTCTTTCTTTCTCTCTCCCTCTATCTTTCTCTCCCTCCCTCTCTCTCTGTCTCTCCCTCTCTTTTTTTCTCTCTCGTGTGTTTTCATTAATTTTTGGACATGTCAACATTTGTTTTTCTTTGACACACAGATGACTGCTATATAGTGTAGGAAGGCAGCAGCCCTGCCCCGATCTGTAAGTACAGTAGTGTACTGTACATTACATTGTTCTACCACTGTATACTTACTGTCTCTCTCTCTCTCCATGCATCTCCAACCTCTTCTCAATACACGCTAATTCTTTCTCTCCTTGTGTTTTTCTTATTTTCCAGGACTGTACAGTATGTTTCGGTGACCTGTCTTTAGGTGCATACACGCTAGATGATTTGGATGAATGCTCACAATATTGTTCAATGATACAGTACAGTACATTATACAGTGTTGTTCATATCATCTAGAGTGTACTGTATGTAGTAAATCACCAAGGATGCGTGTGCGCGCTCCCCCAAGGCATCAACAATATCCACAGTGGGCTGTACATGCAGGTCAATCTATGGATATTGTTAACTCTCCCACCCCCTTGTATTTCTTTGCTGCCGGCATCTGCAAGTGTGCATAGGGTACATTTGATAACGCCGGCACTGTGACGAACAATATTGCCTCATATACTGTATACAGTACCTGGTCTAATGCCCATTTCTCACACTGTACAGTAAGTGGATACTGTCATTAAAGTGTAATAATACAGTAGTTATAGTACTGTCAGGATAAATTATTGACATTTTTCCATATTGTTTTCATGCAAAATGAAATTTTTTTTTTACCCACAGTGCAAGGCACAGAAGGGCACCAGCCTCCCATAGAGGGGTGGAAAAGGAGGCAGTCCATTATGTGTAAGTACTGTACCGTACACTACTTTGCATTGTCTTCTACTGTATCGCACTCTTTTTTTTTACTGTCACAGTGTCTCTGTGTCCCTCACGTACTACAAAGACCCATGTCACTTGCTCCGGGGCTTGCGTGCGCACTGCCGGACAATCGACCCGGTTGCGCGCGGATCTGAATCAGGCCATACTGTAATTGTTTCTCTACTGTAATTGTATAACAGGATTCATCTGTTTTCCCCCCCCCCCCACAGTTCTGCAACAAGGAAAGCACGGCTTTCCCCCACTGACCCAAATTTGGGTTTTTGCCCGCGTAAGTACTGTACCTTACACTACTACAGTATACAGTACTATAAATTGTCTTCTACTGTATCACTCTTGTTTTTTGTGTGTTTGTATTGGTGTTACTGTATGTACAGTATGGAGGTGTTATTTTTTCTACCGTATCATCGTTTTTACTTAAACACACAGTGAAAAAATTCAAACAGGAGCAGCCGGAGCCACAGCTCCCTGGCCTCTGTAGGCGTAAGTAAAGTACTGTATCTTTTTATCTATCTGTCTTTCTCTCCCTCCCTCTCTCTTTTTCTCTCTCTGTCTTTCTCTCTCCCTCTCCCCCCCTCCCTCTTTCTTTTTCTCCCTCTCCCTCTGTCTGTTTGTTGTTATGGAGGCTCTGCTCAAGATTTATGGTGCGTACACACTGGGCGATAAAGTGGACAACTCAGGGAGCATATCGTGTAGTGTGTACGCACCATTACACAGTTTATTTGTTTCCAAATGGTTTTGATGGAAACTGTTCTTTTTCCACAGTCCTACCACCACCACCAGCACCAGAACGACCACCAACCCCACCTCCACCTCTACCCAGTGGCGTCTCCATGCTGCGTAAGTAAAGTACACCACATTAGTTTCTACAGCACTGTATCGCTCTCCTTTTTTTCCCTTGTCAGTCTCTCACTCTCTCTCTCTCTCTCTTTTTCTCTCTGTCTTTCTCTCTCCCTCTCCCCCCTCCCTCTCCCCTCCCTCTCCCTCTGTCTGTGTTTGTTGTTATGGAGGCTCTGTTCAAGATTTATGGTGTGTACACACTGGGCGATAAAGTGGACGACTCAGGGAGCATATCGTGTAGTGTGTACGCACCATTACACAGTTTATTTGTTTCCAAATGGTTTTGATGGAAACTGTTCTTTTTCCACAGTCCTACCACCACCACCAGCACCAGAACGGCCACCAACCCCACCTCCACCTCTACCCAGTGGCGTCTCCATGCTGCGTAAGTAAAGTACACCACATTGTTTTATACAGCACTTTATCGCTCTCCTTTTTTTCCCTTGTCAGTCTCTCTCTCTCTCTTTCTCTCTGTCTTTCTCTCTCCCTCTCCCCCTCCCTCTCCACTCCCTCTCCCTCTGTCTGTGTTTGTTGTTATGGAGGCTCTGTTCAAGATTTATAGTGCGTACACACTGGGCGATAAAGTGGATGACTCAGGGAGCATATCGTGTAGTGTGTACGCACCATTACACAGTTTATTTGTTTCCAAATGGTTTTGATGGAAACTGTTCTTTTTTCACAGTCCTACCACCACCACCAGCACCAGAACGACCACCAACCCCACCTCCACCTCTACCCAGTGGCGTCTCCATGCTGCGTAAGTAAAGTACACCACATTGTTTTATACAGCACTGTATCGCTCTCCTTTTTTTCCCTTGTCAGTCTCTCTCTCTCTCTTTTTCTCTCTGTCTTTCTCTCTCTCTCTCCCCCCTCCCTCTCCCTCTGTCTGTGTTTGTTGTTATGGAGGCTCTGTTCAAGATTTATGGTGCGTACACACTGGGCGATAAAGTGGACGATTCAGGGACCATATCGTGTAGTGTGTACGCACCATTACACAGTTTATTTGTTTCCAAATGGTTTTGATGGAAACTGTTCTTTTTCCACAGTCCTACCACCACCACCACCAACGGCGGCAGCAGAGGCACCACCACCAACACCGGCGGCACCACCACCCTCCAGTGGCGGTTCATTCGCCTCATTTAGAATGCGGCTTGCCGCCCTGAGTAAGTACCGTGCACTACTGTACATTGTGCTCTCCTTTTTACACTGCCTCTCTCTTCATCCTGTACTCCAAAGACCCATGTCCAACCTCTTCTCCTTACACACTAATTGTTTCTCTACTTGTGTAACTGGAATATTTTTTTTTTTCCCCACAGTGCGGGAACATGGAAGGCCACATCCACAACCCCCCACCAGCCAGTTGCCAGAAGCGGGGCGAAGCAGGCCTCACAGGCCGTGTAAGTACTGTACCCTACACAACTGTACATTGTCTTCTTCTGTACTGTCTCTCTCTATCCTTTTTTTGTTTTCACAGCTTCTCTCTCTCTCTTCTGTACTACAAAGATGCATCTCCAACCTCTTCTCCTTCCACACTTTGTGTTTTTATTTTTTTTATAAAGGACATCACTCTAAAAGGTGCCCATCCACTTAAAAATACCGGTATGACAACCACTGCATGATTACGACATTGTAATCATGCAGTCGTTTGTCAGTACAGTAAGTGATGAGCCTACTCTGAACAAGCAGTTGTTCAGTGCAGGGTCATCAATCATTACTGTACTGTATCTACACTGCACCTAAAGTATCCCTCTGTCTGCCAGCCTGAAGCTTCAGTCAGTATAATGACCTTTGGTGTAGCAATGTTTAGACTGTACAGTAAATACAGCACTATTAATGTGAATATATTTTTTTCCAATACAGTCTTCAGTCAGGGACCACAAGGGAGGCAGGGACCCCAAGGGAGGCAGGGACCACGCCTGACTCGAGGTAGAGTACAGTATTTACGGTAGTGTCAAGATTGTACAATATTGTATATTAGTGTTGTAATACTGTACCCTTTTTTTTCTCCCTACAGAATAAATTATTCTATTTTTGGCCTTATATCGCCAGATGGCCCACCACCTGGTGGATTTATTTTTTTAATTTTTTGTTCACTTTATTTTTGTTTATTTTTGATTTTTATTAAAATTTCTTTTATTCAGTACAACGTTTTCTGTCTTTACTTGGTTCTGTGGATAAAGTACAGTATACTCTATTTAAATTTATTGATACGGTAGCAAGTAAAAGGTAAGACTATACAGTACAGTACAGTAAGTCACCCATTCTGTACTTTTATTAATTGCACACCACTCTTAAGGGGTGATTTCATAAAGCTTGGAGAGAGATAAAATTGGAGAAACTGTAAATACAGTAGCACCAACCAATTAGCTACTACTGTAACTGTCATTTTTCAAACACAGCCTGTACAGTGACAGTTAGGATCTGATTGGTTGGTGCTATTTACTGTATCTACAATTTTATCTCTGTCTAAGCTTTAACTTAATAAATACACGACAACAGTAAACTTTTTTTAGCCAATCACGTGTTTTTGCTCCAATGGGTGCAAAAGTGCCAACCAATGTGCTCCCAACTGTCATCTCACAGGCTGTGTTTGAAAAATGACAGTTGGGAGCTGATTGACTGACACCTTATCACTTTTTATCACTTTTCACTGTCTAACATTGCTTAGTACAGTAAATAGACCCCCTTGGAGTGAATAGACGAGACCGGCTAAAAACAGTAAATAGACCACCCCAAAATTGAAAACGTCCCTCAGTGTATACAGTACTGTATGTCTACTGTACTGTTTTCTACTGTAAGTGCCGGGCAGCTGTGAAATCACTGTGATGGGCAACAGGGATACTGTACAGTATATGACTGTTGGCGTCAACCCCCATCGGCCGCCGCGCCCCTGGTGAGTGAAATCCTGGCAAATAGGACGATACACCCCTGCATCTGTGTGTTATTGACTTTTTGTACCTTTTTAATGACAGATGCACGTGTTGGGTCTCAGGCGCACTTAAAGACTGAATTACATACAGTACAAACACCAATTGTATAAATTAATGCCAATTTTTATTTAACCTACGGTAACATGCTTTACAGAGGGGGGGGGGAACTTCTTTAGCTTTCCACCCCTGTAGTCCTCTACTGTCACACGCTTCTTTCTTCTGCCGCTGGCATGTCCTGGAGTTTCAAGCTGGACACGGACACGACTACTGTACAGTACCTAGGAGGAAAGAGATGACGTGAGAACAGTCCTTACTCAATGCCGACCGATACGCCCTACTGGACCGATGAATACACAAAAAGAGTTGGCTTTTAAGTTAAAATCATCACTGGCACTTTTGGCCTCAGATGCAGAGTTTCACCTATACCAGGTGCAGACTTTACCTTGCATCAGAGTGCAAGGTCCACTGTACGCCCTGAAGAAAGGAGGATAGGCAGAGACAAACAGACAGTAAAAGACAGACACACAGGTATGGTATGGTACATACAGTACTCACCGGAGATACTCTTATTCTTTGTCCCGCTCAATCCCACACAGAGGTCCCTGTCGGAGAGAGAATATGCCATGCAAGGCCCTTTCCTGCTCTAATAGTGTCACACTAATCTACTGTAACATTAATATCAGCCCTACTGTATCTCACCAGCCTAACAAACTACAATATAAATTAATGTACAGTACAGTTGGCCTCACAGAGGGCCTACCGGTACCTGTTATGGTGGAAGAGGCTTTGAGGGGTGGAACTTCTTCAGCTCTTTTGCTTTCCACCCCTTTAGTCCTCTCCTGTCCTCCGCTTTTCTCTTCACATGGGTCTTCCTCTCTTCAGACCTGTTGGTCTACTGTAGGTTGGTTTAATGTTCCGTTGGCCTCACATAGGGCCTATCTGTTATGGTGGAAGAGGCTTTGAGGGGGGGAACTTCTTTAGCTCTTTTGCTTTCCACCCCTTTAGTCCTCTCCTGTCCTCAGCTTCTTTCTTCTGCCGCTGCCACGTCCTGGACAGCGGCGGCACCGGGTCTTCCTGTCTTCTGACAAGTCCCTTCAAGTCGTGTTTGTTGATTGCAGATCTGTACTTGTATGCGTGACTGTCCTCCATGCATGTTTCCTTGGCATGCGCAGCACCCCACTCAGCGTGTCCTTTATCCGGGTAAGTTCTTCCTTGCCAATCCTGAATCTTGTCCGGCATCTTGAGAGGATATCTTCTCTTAAATTGTTGAGGATTGGCACTTTCTTCCGACTTCCATCAAAGTTCACCCGCTTCGTCCAATTGCAATACAGGTCGTAGGGCACGTGTTCCTGAAATGTTGCTTGCGCATATCGATGCATCTCACAATTCACAGCTCTGTAAATTTCATTGTCCTTCTCAACGTTGATCACAGCCAGTGGTATATCCGGTAAGGGTGTTCCAAATACAGTCAGTGGTGCTGGCGTGCTCGACATGACAGGCGTTCCTGGTGAAAGTACAGGCATGCTTGCATTGTTGATCCTTGATTCTTCAACTGACCGTTCAGGCAGGCGATGTGATGCCACTGGTGTACTCTCCCACTGAGGCAGGCTGCATGATGGCACTGGTGTCATGTCCAAGTGCTCTGATGCCACTGTATTGTCCATATGTAGCAAGTGGAAGGATGGGTCAGTCTCCAAGTTGAAATCGTCGTCGTTCTCCTCAGGCTCAAATTCATCCGGTGTGACCATTTCATACTGGATTGCCTGGTCATGTCTCTTCCTGGTACTCTGGGCAGCGGCCTCTTGCCATTCTTCTTTACTTTGCTGGATTGCTTCTTTCATTGCTTCTGCAATGGTGTCCTTCAGCCCTTCCTTCAGCTCTTCTTTCAAGTTGTCAATTTTCGCTTCCAGTTGACCAACTTTCCGACGAGGTCTCTCACCATCCTTGCACAGCTACATGTGCATGCGTTATCTTCTTGGAATGACAGTTTTCGCCGAGTTGGTGAGCAGGATACATCTTCAACAAGAGGCTCAAAGGTGTCCAATTCTTCTGGCCCATAAATGACTGGTGTTTCCTCCTGGTTCATGGGTTGCTCCACGTTCCCTGGTCCATTTTCTCCGATGTCCACTTGCAAAGTGTTGTTCTTCGCCTTGGCATTCTTCCTTGCCTTGACTAGAAGAGGTATACCTGTAAATTTTCCTTACCTGTTTTCTTCTTGGAAGGTTTGCTTGTAGACCGTTGTGGGACTAGTGCACTCAGCCTTTTGGTCAGTGGAAGTGGGCAAGATTCGTTTCCGTTGTAAAAAGCTTTGCTCTTCACCATTTTGACAGTTCGGTGCACTCTGAAATACACAAGTATAAAGACACGAAATACAATGTTAAGTAAAATAGTGGAAATACTGTACATGTACTGTATACAGTAAATGTTTCACATTACAACACTGTAAACAATTACAGTACTCTTTCTGTCTCCTAAGACTGTGCGTGTGTTATACAGTATATACAGGTAAATATAGGAGATTACACAGCGCTAAAACTGTTAAAGCACTAACCACTATTGTGAGATTGTATAGAGGCACAAGATAATAAATATGATAAATACAGGTGTATAAAAAACACTCCCTAATTATATACTGTACGGTAAGGTACAGTAGGTGTCAGCTCAACAGTAATACAATGTGTGAATATCTCAACTGATATATAGTACAGTACTGTAAAGTACAGCGCCAAATTTTCTATTTTTATAACATAACTTAGTGTGTACATGACCATTAAAACCATTAGTCTCAAAGTTAAATGTGCAAACTGGTGCAATAATGCAAACACACGTTAAACACAGCAATATTGCGACTGAAACAAAAATGGCCGCCGAGCAAAACAAGATGGCGGCGGTCAGTCACGGGAAACTATGAGGGGCAACGGGAGGCTAGGAACGATCGGTATGTGTGTGTGATAGTTACTGGATTCACAAGTAAGCCTCTACGGGGATGGGTGAAGGACGGGGCATACCGAGGCAGCGGGACGATAAACACAGCAATATTGCGACTGAAACAAAAATGGCCGCCGAGCAAAACAAGATGGCGGCGGTCAGTCACGGGAAACTATGAGGGGCAACGGGAGGCTAGGAACGATCGGTATGTGTGTGTGATAGTTACTGGATTCACAAGTAAGCCTCTACGGGGATGGGTGAAGGACGGGGCATACCGAGGCAGCGGGACGATAAACACAGCAATATTGCGACTGAAACAAAAATGGCCGCCGAGCAAAACAAGATGGCGGCGGTCAGTCACGGGAAGCTATGAGGCGCAAATCAGCGTCTAACACAGCAAACTGCAAAAACATAGCAAGCTACCGTACTTACAGTACCAGCGAGTTGATACTGTAGGAAACAGCTGTAGAAGCTCACGGTACAGCAACAAAGGTGACTCGGAAGTCAGGCAGAGTTGCAGAGGTAGATCACGGTAATGAGCAGCAACAACAGCAACTTAGAAGTCAGGCAGCGTTGCAGGTAGTAGTACAGTATCTCAAGGGTTCGTACTGTTGATACGTGCCGATGAGACAATCCGAGCAGCAAGTCCGTACAGTTAAGTAGCAGATTCACAGTGTGGATAGCTAGTGTGGTCTGAGATGCTCTTTTATGCTACCAGAGACAAAGAAAACCTTGCCGCCGAAACTCTGCCATGCCATTGGACCACAAGGAAGTGCATTTTTCAAATACACCAATCAGCGGCCAGATTTTCTGCGGGAAGGAATTCTTTTGTCTCTGGTAGCATAAAAGAGTGACTCAGACCGCATTAGCTATCCACACTGTGAATCTGCTACTTAACTGTACGGACTTGCTGCTCGGATTGTCTCATCGGCACGTATCAACAGTACGAACCCTTGAGATACTACTACTACTACTACTACTACTACTACTACTACTACTACTACTTCTACTACCACTACCACCACCTGCAATGCTGCCTGACTTCTACTGTAAGTCGCTGTTGTTGCTGCTCATTGCTGTACCCTGAGTACCCTGAGCTTCTACAGGTGTTTCCTACAGTATCAACCCGCTGGTACTGTAAGTATGGGAGCTTGCTAGGTTCACGGTCATTTTGCAGTTTGCTGTGTTAGACGCTGATTTGCGCAGCGAGTTTTCAATGCATATACGGTACCGTTTTGTTTTGCTCGGCGGCCATTTTAGTTTCAGTGGCAATATTGCTGTGTTTATCGTGCCGCTACCTCGGTATGCCCCGTCCTTCACACATCCCCGTAGAGGCTTATTTGTGTATGGAGTAACTATCACACACACAACGATCGTTCCCTAGCCTCCCGCTGCCCCTCATAGTCTCCCGTGAGTGACCGTCGCCATCTTGTTTTGCTTGGTGGCCATTTTAGTTTCAGTCACAATATTGCTGTGTTTATTGTCCTGTTTGTCTCCTTCATACGGTAGATGCATATTTGCGTATTTAGGGGCATACTGTATGAAAGCTTGATGTGAGATTAAATTGGGAAATATATATCACAAATTAGCTCAAAACTATCATTTATTAAACACAGCCTGCAAAATGAAATTTACTAGCTGGTTATACTGTACATGTTACGGCTGATGTACAGTAAGAATGTAATACCCCCCTGTGTTTAAGATACTGAACATTAAATTATGTACTGTATACTGTACTCAGTCTGTATACTCAGCAACAGTACTGTAACGTATTTCTCTTGTTCTTTACACAGATTTTGTCGTCAAACATGGCAAAAATCAGCAAAGCCATCAGCAAGATAATTGCAAGCATGAAAAAAGAACACAAAACAACACGACAGATCCATGCCTGGCTGAAAGAGTGTGGTGTTCTTGTTAGTTTACAGACTGTGCGCTATCATGCATTTGAGAGAACGCGGACCAGATATAGATTTCCTTCTAAATGCACATGGTAGGTACTTTACATCAACCTTTTTTTATTACAGTATACTGTATGTTGCTAGATTGGTACTGTATTGTGTTCCAATTTCAACACTAACTGTCCAATAATTGCTATATGCTCTGTATGTGTTCTACCGTAGGAGCGTCAAAAAGATTGTGCACAAATTGACTTGTGAGGATGATGAGCGTACAGCTTTACAAATCAAACGTATTCTAAAAGCAGAATGTGACCTGGACATCTGTTCCAGCATCAAACGGATGCGTAAGGAACTGGGATGGACTTTTGGCACTACAAGGTACTGTACATACTGTAAAATATATATACTGTATATTATTAATGCACTGATTTTACATGACAGTAAACTAAAACTTGTTTTTATTTCACAGGATAAATCCCATGATAAGGGATGTTAATAAAGTAAAGAGAGTTGAACAAGCACGACGGTGGATAGATAGTGGAGAGAATTTTAATGACGTCATTTTCACAGATGAAACTTCGGTTTCTCTCGAGAGGTTCTCAAGACTGTCCTTCCGACACCGTGCACATCTCTCACTTAAACCACGTCCGAAGCATCCGTTAAAAGTCCATGTATGGGGAGGTATATCTCGTTGGGGTGCAGGACCGATCTATATTTTTGAAGGTGCAGTACAGTAATGCTTGTTCTAAAAATTATTTACAGTCCTGTACAGTGTACGCTTGTTACTGACAATTTCTCATCTCTTTAGGCATCATGGATAAGACCTTCTTCCACGAAAAAATAGTAGATTGCTGTATAGTGCCATTTGTGAGAAAATGCTTCCCATCAGGACATCGATTATTCCAGGATAATGATCCCAAACATTCAGCTTCGGCAAAATTCATGGAAGAGAGAGGGATAAATTGGGAACGCACACCACCAGAGTGAGTATTGTCCTATAGTACTGTATTAACTGTTTATTGTACCAAAAAGTATGTACAGTACCAAGCAGTAATTATTCTAGTACACTTTTTACTAAAGTACAGTACTGTGACTGAATATTTTTTTTTTTACTTACCTGTAGGTCACCGGACATGAATCCCATTGAAATGGTCTGGGCCCAGTTGAAGAGGTTCATCAGGTCTGATGTGAAACCAACAACTAAACAGGAACTTTTGGATGGGATAATGAAGTTTTGGAGAACAGTATTGACACGTGCCCAGTGTAACAATTATATTGATCATGTCCATAGAGTCTTACCAGTTGTCATCGAAAGAAACGGTCAAGCAGCTGCTATGTAGCTTATACTGTACTGTATATAATTTGTAATGTGGAAGAGGGGTTTAACTTCCTCTTTTCAGTTTGTGATCCGGACTGCTAAGTACTGTACACTGTGTCCATACTGTACTGTATGTACAGTATTGTGGTTGTGCTTTCTGTCCCTACATTATACAGTATTCTCCTAATTTATTTTATAAGCTCTTTGTCTACAATAACTTTCCCTTACTGTACCTTATGTACTGTACTTCATACTTTTCCTCTTTTCCTTACACCTACATTGACCCCTGTTCCAAGGCACACATTGGCATCGTCACAGATTGTGCTGCAGCTGCCACTTTCTGCTACTGCGCTTGATGTTGCTGTTTGTAATGCAGATGTTTCAAGTTTTCAGGTTCCTTTAGTTCATATACAGTACAGTAGTAGTGGCTGCTTCAACATCCACATCCATAGTTGCAGACATACTGTACAGTAGTGGGTGCACCGTGAATTGAGAGACAGGCTTCTGCTGTACATCTACTGTATGGTTAGAGCGGCGGTCCCTTCGACATCAGGATAAGGTGAGATTTTTGGTAATGTTAGTGCTCTGTTATCGTATTCAGACAGCTGGTGTTCACCTCCATCTGGGGCACCCAAATACTGTCTTGTTTCATGTATTTTTTTTTTTATCGTTATATTATGGGCTGTGGGCCTAGGGGCACTGCTTACAGTATTTCACCAGCAGGCTTAATTACAGTATAATACAAATTACTGTAGTTATTAATAAAATTGTTAGTCTGGTTAGTTAGGGCATATATTAATGTGGAGAAGTGGATTAGTGTGACACTGTTAGAGCAGGGAAGGGCCCTGCACAGCGGATTCTCTCTCCTACAGTACAGGGTGTGTGGGATCAAGCAGGATGAAGAACAAGAGCATCTCCGGTGAAAACCTGTGTGTCTGTCTTTTACTGTCTGTTTGTCTCTGCCTATCCTCCTTTCTTCAGGGCGTACAGTGGACCTTGCACTCTGATGCACGGTAGAGTCTGCACCTGGTATAGGTGAAACTCTGAATCTGAGGCCAAAAGTGCCAGTGATTATTTTAAATTAAAAGCCAACTCTTTTTGTGTAGTCCTCGGTCCAGTAGGGTGTATCGGTCGGCATTGAGTAAGGACTGTTCTCACGTCATCTCTTTCCTCCTACTGTAGGTACTGTACAGTAGTCATGTCCGTGTCCAGCTTGGAACTCCAGAACATGCCAGTGGCAGAAGAAAGATGCGTGTGACAGTAGAGGACTACAGGAGTGGAAAGCTAAACAAGTTCCCCCGCCCCCCCCCCCCCCTCTGTAAAGCATGTTACTGTAGGTTAAATAAAAATTGTCATTAATTTATACAATCGGTGTTTGTACTGTATGTAATTGAGTCTTTAAGTGCGCCTGAGACCCAACACGTGCATCTGTCATTAAAAAGGTACTGTACAAAAAGTCAATAACACACAGATGCAGGGGTGTATCGTCCTATTTGCCAGGATTTCACTCACCAGGGGCGCGGCGGCCGATGGGGGTTGACGCCCACAGTCATATACTGTACGGTATCCCTGTTGCCCATCACAGTGATTTCACAGCTGCCCGGCACTTACAGTAGAATACAGTACTGTATACACTGAGGGACGTTTTCAATTTTGGGGTGGTCTATTTACTTTTTTTAGCCGATCTGGTATTTTCACTCCAAGGGGTCTATTTACTGTACTAAGCAGTGTTAGACAGTGAGAAGTGATAAAAAAGTGGTAAGGTGTCAGTCAATCAGCTCCCAACTGTCATTTTTCAAACACAGCCTGTGAGATGACAGTTGGGAGAACATTGGTTGGCACTTTTTCACCCATTGGTGCAAAAACACGGGATTGGCTAAAAACAGTTTGGGAGATTACGTCATTTTGCCAGGCGTAAAATTATCGCTGTATTCAATTTGAAAGCTTTTCTGCCTTCTGTAGGCGGGAAGTCAATGCAATGTACAGTAAGACAGTATGTTAAAAAGTTTTGCCTACTGTATGAATAGCAGGCGGAAAAATTTGGTGAATTGGGGTGCAATGTTGCGGGAAGCCTTAAGCGTCCCCTAAAGGTACTGTAAACTGCGTAACTTTTTTTTTTTTAAAAGTCAGAACACACTAAAAATTCACTTTCATTTTGGGTGCGGAAGAAAAAAAATTGGGGGGAAAAAGTGAAACTTGTAGGGGTAAATTTACTAAGATGGGAGTTCTATTTAAGATGTTACTGTACTGTATGTTGCCCATAGCATCCATTCAGATACTACTGTACTTAGCATTTATCTACAGTAGCACCTTCTAGAAGATACTGTACAGTAATACCTGGAATCAGATTGGTTGCTATGGGCAACATCACTTAATAGCACTACCATCTTAGTACATTTACCCCCTAATATATAAAATGTACTGAGTTTAGTAAAAAAAAAAAAAGCGCTAAATGGGTATACAGTAGATCTGGGCATGCGCCTGAGATACGATGACGTACAGTATTGTAGGAAACACTCAAGCCAGGTGCAAACTTGGTATTGCAGGCGGCTGTAGTGTAATGGTAAATAATCAAACCAATACATTACGCTGCCTGTACAACCGTTTTGCGGGTTCGAAGCTTGAAAGGTTACACTTTTTATTTTTTATTAACAAGGTTAGACTTTTTGGTCAAAGTACTGTGGCATAGAAATACCAGAATTTCTGAATAATGTACTGTATTACTGAAGATTTAAAACAAAATAAAATTACCGTATACAGTATGTACTTTAAAGGTCTCAAACCAGCCGGACAAGAAAATGGTAGATGCAGTAGGGCTAGACATTAGCCCCCTAGACTACTGCATCTACTGTACTGTAGTTCCTAGAGTCAGGGAATCACTACAATGTCTACCGTATTGTACTTACAACTACAGTTATAAGTACCGTATAATACAGACAGCTGGGCATGCGCAGTGCTATGAGACTCAATACGCCACAGTGTAGCGCGCAACTAGCAATGCGGTATACTGTATGGCGTACCGTATGGAGCAACAAACTACAGTACTGTAGCTGGGCACATCTAAAGTACAATAGATTGATTTTTGTAAGGGTTGGATAACAAGACTGAACTACTGTACAGTACTATAGTGAACATTAAAAAAATAAATTAAATTATAAAGGTCTCGAACATAAGGAGAGAAGTGTAAGCAAGACGGATCACCTAAGCCCTTGCTCACAAGTCTCTCCTAGTCCTCTACAGTACTTTATGTGACATCTACAGTACCATACGATGAAGTACAGTACTCAGGTGTCTGTAGCGTAGAGGTAAGAAATCGAACTTCTACATTGCAGACGTCTGTACAACCCGGGTTCGTAACCAGGAAGCTTAATAATGATGCTTTTCATTATTATTAGACAGTCAAGGTTACACTTTTTATTTTTAATATTATTATTACACAGTCAGTGTAATAATAACACACTTTCACTGTGTGTGAATCATGACCCGGTACTGTACAGTATGATATTCCATACTGTACGCCATGGCGTACAGTACATAGCCATAGCACTACAAGGGTATGGCTATGGCGCAGCACCACTGGCAATGCATTGCAACCCCGCCACTGGGCACAAGCCAGAGATCCTATTTGTACCGTAACCCATCAGAACTGGCTATAAGTTACCACAACGCAAACTGTGCTGACATTGATGCAATTTTGCGGTTTAAACGCCGAGTCAGTTTGTACTATAGAGACCCCTCTCTTATACACAGTCAACTATCAGTTACTAAACATATTAAATTACTAATGTTACCAAGTCTAGGACAGCATTTTCATTGACGCAAGTTTGCGCTCTGCATCTGCCCTACAAACTGCTGTTAGTCCACTACTGTAGCACCTTATGTAGTAATGAATTTACTATTGTGTATACTGTGCGGTACTGTAAGTCTCGGACAGTGCAGAATGGCACTAGTGTGAAAATTTAATAGTACTGTTAGCAATACAGACAACTGGGCATGCGCCATAAAATAGCGCTACTTAATGTATGGCTTGGCTCCACTGGACATGGGGCACACATTCCATTGTGATTAAAATCCGACCACTGGGCACGCGCAGACATTGACGCAATTTTGCGGTTTAAACGCGCAGTCAGTTTGATATACAGAAACCAGTCTCTTTAACAGGGCCCATTGCCACTTGATGGTCATAATAAATCACTATAATGTCCGTGTTCATGTCAGCACCGGCATTGACGCAAGTTTGCGTTCTAAGGTACAGTACTGTATGTACAATAATAAAAATCCTAGTTTCGCTGTTTGACTCCCGAAGCACTGGGCAGACATGCGCTCCACATTTACTGTATTGAATACTGAATATTTTAAGTGAAGATTTTAAAAATAAATTAAAAAAACATACTGTACTGTATTTTCAAGGTCTCGAACCCACGGAACAAGAAGAGAGGAGAAGCAGTGAGACTAGACATTAGACCGCTAGGCCACACGCTTCACCCATTACTAGAGTTCTGTAGTTTGTAAAGTCTAATGTCTAAGCTTCTGTCAAACAATCATCGGCCGGTGATACAGAACATACCGTACGGTACATTGGAAAGTGACACCTGGTGGGCAAAATATTGTATTACACGTAATGAAATCACACGCATGCGCTATGTAGTTTAGGAAAAGTGACACCTGGTGGGCAAAATGTTGTATTACACGTAATGAAATCACACGCATGCGCTATGTAGTTTAGGAAAAGTGACATCTGGTGGGCAAAATGTTGTATTACACGTAATGACTTTTTTCACTAATAAACTTTCTTTGTGGCGCGACTCATGGCGTGGTGTGTGGCGCGCCATGCATGGCGTGAGAGATAGCGCTGTGATGCCACTTTATAGCTGGGCACATCAGTAGGTGTAACTAAATTATGTAACACTGTATGTACTATGGTAGTAATCATTTGTCTAGGTCAGTGGTTCCTAAACTTTTTTGAACCACGGCACCCTAGATTAGCAGCATTTTTTCCACGGGAACCCTGGGCCAAAAGTTTGTTATTGAGAAATTCAGATCAAATTAAATAAAGTAAATTGTGCTTCTATGTCACCCTTAGGTTCATTTATGTGGTGGTTGACAGAGCTGTGCTTCTTTTTGTCCACATATTCTTTGATTTGCAGCCATTAGCACTGATTTTACCTATCACACTGACTAATATGATTTTATTTGGTACTGGGCCACCACTCCGAGATACCCCTGCATGTGCACTGAGGGACCTCAGGATGCCACGGCACACAGTTTGGGAACCACCGGTCTAGGTGTAACTATGTAACACTGTATATACTCTGGAAGTAAGTCATTTATCTAGGTGTAACTATGTAACACTGTATATACTCTGGTAGTAAGTCATTTATCTAGGTGTAAAGAGGGTCAGAGGATAATGTACTGCTGATGTTCCCGCAGCTCAGTGATTATGTTCATGTGCAAAATATTGTGACTAGCCCTACAGTGCATGCATTACACAGAGTGTATGCACAAAGGTGCTTCTACCAACGGGACAGATGGTATCAGAAATGGGGCGGGAAAGTGATGGGCATTCCTGTGCGCTGACTGGGAGGTGAACTTAAAAAAAATAAAAATAAAACCACATTATCTCTTAGTGTGACCATGAGGAACGCCATCCTGGAACAACAGCTGGAGAAGGATCAAACAGCGACAATGGATCAGGATGAACATCAGGTCAGTGATACTGATAATGAGCCCATCGCCTGCACCCAGTATAGGCAGCCAGTCTATGTATCTCCAGGAGACCTATTTACCAATATTCCCAATAATGCACATGAGCTAGTGGCCACTATTGGAGAGGGATCCTTTGGAAGATGTTACACCGATATCACTATTGCTACATGTAACACACCTGCTCCAGGGGTAGTGTAGTGATCTGGTCAGTGTGAGGATATAGATAGAGGTGGAAGTGGCCCCATGTACAGTGACAGGCTATACCGCCACTTCTCCCATGGCTCTCATTGTATGGCCATAATAACGGATCTGTCATCTCTCCCTCCCCTTCTCTCTGTGCCTGTATTGCAGACTGATCCATCACCTGCTCCCTGTGCCCAAACACCCACCACCAGGGATGGCTGGAGGCGGCTCTGGACCTCTATCCGTGCCATCTTCCAGAGACTGCGACACTTTTCCAGAAGAGAGAGGCCCAGCCCACCCAAGAGCCCCAGCACTGACGCAGCACCCCTTAGTGCCATGCAGATGCAGGTAATTGTATGAGGAGTCATTTGGACACAAGTAATGTTACAGTATTTACAGTATTAATATCTTCTAAAGAAGGAATGGAGGTAACTGTTCTTAAAAATAGATGTAAGAGAACTATATTCTATAGAAATAAGCATCACTTTTTGGTTATAATCACAACTTTTTTTATGACTTGCAGATTATTCAGAGAGAGATAACTGACCTTAGCCATATGCTGCAAAGCAGGAGAGAATACCTCCAGCAGGTCGCCCTCATGAGAGAGGCAGAGGAAAATCCAGGAGAGAAGCAGAGGAGCTGAGAGAACAACTACAGAAGGAGAAAGCAGAGAGGGGAAGGCTGGCAGCATTAATAGCAGATAACAGCAAGAAGATGCAGGTTATGGAGGATGAACTAACCATCGCTAAGGCAGCAACAAAAGGTCACAATAAGCTACGAAAACAGTTTAACAAATTGGTGGCCAAGCTAAAGAAAAAAGACCAGGACATAGAGGGGCTACAGCAGGAGATCAATGTGCTGAAGACACGGATGGATGGCGTCGGGGCAGCGAAAGCTGAAGAAAACAATAACTAAATGATCAGGAGAGCCCGGAGCAACATAGGCCCTGATTCAGACCCACTCGCAAGCGGCTGTCCGCTCGCAAGTGGGTCGATGGTCTGCACTGAGCATGTGCACGACGGAGGGAGCTCCGTCGTGCGCATGCGCCAGACGCGACGAGCGAAGGAAAGTCCTTCGCTCGTTGTGTCTGATCAAAGGGGGTGTGCTGTCGATGTTGATTTACAGCACGCCCCCTTTGGTGGGCGTGCCGGGGGCGTGCCTCCCTGACGGGGGCGTTCCCACGGGAACGCCCCCCGTCAGAAGCCGGCCCACTGACATCACTAGTGATGTCAGTGGGAGTGATTTTGGCTCTGATAGAGCCAAAATCACTCCGGGGCTTGCGGTTGAAAACCTCAACCGCAGGCTCCGGCTCGCAGTTTCGATGGTCGCGATGGTCACGACCAACGCGGTCATCAAACTGCACGCTCGTATAGGCTGTGGGTGGTGACCCACAGCTATACGAGCATCCAGGAGGACGCTCCATTTTTATGGAGGGCGGCCCTCATTCAGAGCGTGCGCTCTGCTCAGAGCGTACGGCTCTGAATGAGGGCCATAGCTTAGGGAACAAACTCTTTAATCTTTTAAAAAACAAAAATAAAACTTTTTTTTTTTTCAAACTAAACTTATAAGTCTTCTAGTAACAACTTTTTTAAAAAAGATCTTTGGAACATTTTTGAATCACAATCGTTAGTAAAAATTCTACTTATGAACAATTAGAAATAATTATAAAAACTTAGCTCAGTCTTGGCTGACATCAAGGCAGTCACCGAAGCAGGTGGGGTATTAGATGCCTACATGCACTTTACACATATGTACTCTCTACGCTATCGCTTGCCACACTATACCACCATCACTATGCAAACTGGCAACATTGCAACTATAGCTACATGAAACCGCAACTTGCACACAGTTTTTTTAAAAAGTTATAGGAATTTAAATCTAGCTGGGATATGTTACACCCCACCTAGTTCACAGAAGATTAATAGAAGGTTCTGTGTCAGTCACATGTCTCACTATTATGGGACAGACCACAGTATACTTATGTGTTTATTCAAAATTAAATTACTTATTTTAAGAAATATGTGATGGACCTACATTCGGGATTTAGAGCCGCTGGGACACCTATGAGTCTTGTTTCTTTAGCACCCTTAGGTGAGAGGACATCAGGAAGCATGTTTCAATGTTTGTTCCTTGTGTGTCACCCCAAACCTCTGCTGACTTGTGCACAGTTATTGTGTTTTGTGTTTTGGTTCATATAAGAAAAAAAAATACACAACATTTGTCACATTAAATATGAGGTGAACATGAACACTACAGTGTGGTATAATGTGAACTAGGGGCACTACAATGTGGTATTATATAAACTGGATTCACTACAGAGTGGCATAATGTGAACTGGGGCACTACAATGTGCTATAATATGAATTGGATTCACTACAGAGTGGCATAATGTAATCTGGGCACTATCTTGTGGTTTAATGTGAATTGAGGGCACTACAGTGTGGCATGATGTGAATTTGGGGCACTACAGTCTTGTATAATGTGAAATGGGTATAACAGTTTTATAAAACACATAAAGGCAAACATAACACTGCTTTATTACAAATACAACATATCAGGCTTATATAAAAAAGCAAACTATAATACATATTGCAAAATACACCATTAATTGTCAACATCTAGATACACATAGCCATGGCTGAGCAGTGCGTAATAGAAAATGAGGACTCTCAGCAGCAGTTGCCTAATGAATACAGAAACTTTCCTTTTACAACGCAGTGTTCTTTTTTGAGCCCGGTGGCATCAAGAAGTAGCTGGATGGGGGCCTTCACAAAAATAAAATGTATTAAATCCTGACCTTATAATAATTTAAACTTGAAATAACAATTGTTATATTAATTCTCCTCTTCTTCTTAGAGGCCCAGATACAGGCCCCAATTGCTGGCACCAAAGAATTTATTTTTGATAGAGGCTTCAGATACAGGCCCCACATGCAGGCTACCCAGAATATATTTATTATACAGCCCTCAGATACAGGATCCACTTGCAGGCTACACAGAATATATTTTTTATACAGCCCTTAGATACAGGCCCCACTTGCAGGCTACACAGAATATATTTGTTATACAGCCCTCAGATACTGTCCCCACTTACATGCTACACAGAATATATTTATTATACTGCCCTTAGATACAGGCCCCGCTTACAGGCTACACAGAATATATTTGTTATACAGCCCTCAGATACTGGGCCTGATTCAGGGTCAATGTTAGGCCACTACGCATGTGCACGCCGGGGGCCTGCTCCGACGTGCGCATGCGTGAGACCCGGCTAGCGACGGGCGCTCTGTCACTCTGGGTCTCGCACCAAAAGGGGGTGGCTGCCTGTTTTGATTGACAGCTCACACCGTTTTGGAGGTGTGGCGGGAGGGTGGCTTCCCATGCGAACGCCTGCCGTTTGTGGGCGGCCCCACTGACATCACCAGTGATGTCAGTGGGAGAGCTTCCGGCTCTATTAGAGCTAGAATCTCTCTGGGGCTTGCGGCCATGAGAGCCTACCACAAGGGACTCGTCGCAAGCCCGATGGTCGCGATGGTTTTGACCATCGCGACCATCATCCTGGCCGCTCGCAATAGCTGTGGGTGGTCACTCACAGCTATGCGAGCGGCCAGGAGGCCACTCCAAAAAATAAATAAAACGGCCTTATTCAGAGCGAGCGCTCTTTCAGAGCATCCAGCTCTGAATCAGGGTAACTGTCCCCACTTACAGGCTACACCATACTTGCCGACAATCAGTTCCCTCCTTCCGGGAGGGAGCTGATTGTCGGCTAACAGCGGGGCGGGGGGGAGTGACTGGCCATGACATCATATTTGTGGCGGAACCGCGTGACTGTGTGGCCCCGCCCCCTCTTCAGAATGCCATTATTTTCGGCATTGTGAAGCAGGCAGTGGGGCCACGATGACGTGATTCAGCGTGAATCGCGTCACCGGGCCCCCCTGCTGCGGGGGTATTGATATTACGACTACGGGGGGTAGGGAGGGATGTCGGCTTCCGTGAGGCTTGCCTGCCTTTCTGGGGGGCCGGGAGCGGCACCTGAAAATCAGGAGGCTCCCGGCCAAATCTGGAGGGTAGGCAAGCCTGGGCTACACAGAATATATTTTTAGACAGTACAGCCCTCAGATACAGGCCAGACTTGCTAGATACACAGAATATATTTATTATACAGCCCTCAGATACAGGCCCCACTTGCTAGATACACATAATATATTTATTATACAGCCCTCAGATACATGCCCCACTTGCTGGCTACACAGAATATATTTTTATACAGCCTTCAGATACTGGCTACACAGAATATATTTATTATACAGCCCTCAGATACAGGCCCCACTTGCAGGCTACACAGAATATATTTTTTACACAGCCCTTAGATACTGTCCCCACCTGCTGGCTACACAGAATATATTTATTATACAGCCCTCAGATACAGGCCAGACTTGCTGGCTACACAGAATATATTTTTATACAGCTGCACAGATAGAGGCCCCACTTGCAGGCTACACAGAATATACTTTTTACACAGCCCTCAGATACTGTCCCCACTTGCTGGCTACACAGAATATATTAATTATACAGCCCTCAGATACTGTCCCCACTTGCAGGCAACACAGAATATATTTATTATATGGCCCTCTGATACTGCCCCACTTGCTGGCTACATAGAATATATTTTTTATACTGATGCACAGGTACTGGCCCCTCTTGCAGGCTTTCTTTAATCAGTTGAGGTGACTGTTCCCGCTTGAACAGTGCGCCCATGCTTTTATACAGGAGGAGGAATTTTGTATATATCTGCCTGAATCGTGCAGATCTCGGCACCTGCACCGCATCTAGCTCTCCGTCTGCTAGAGCTGCCGTCAGTATTATTATGCTCTGTGTCGGATATCGAGGTTTTGCCTCAAGCAGACAATTTTAAAAATGCCTTTGCCTTCAATGGGCAAAGTGCTGATTGTCTGATATAGCCATCTGTCATGGCTGTCAGCCAATCAGCGTTATGGTGCCCATTTGCACATAGTACATACCTGGGAGATCCGTGCTACATGCATCTGTGTGATTGACACAGACCTCGGACGGGTCAGTGAGACCCGTCTGTGCTGCTGTGTATTTCAATTACACAGATGCATGCATGGACCAGGAGATCCATGTTACTTGCATCTGTGTCATTGATACAGATGCAAGTAACTGACGGGTCCGTGAGACTTGTCTGTGCTGCTGCAGTAAAAGAAAAGAAAAAAACCTGTGTAACAAAAAAAAAATGGCGTGCCCCCCCCCTCCAAATAAAAGAGCAACCAGCCACAGGCATTACTGACCCAGTGCTGGGTGTGCTTAAATACAGGGGACAAACAATGTAGGGGTCCCCCATACTTAAGCACAACCAGCACCAGGTTAGTAAGAACTAGCCTTGGTTGCCAAAATATGGGGGACAAATGACATAGGGGTCCCCCGTATTCTGCGCAACCAGCACTGGACTCTGATCCAGTCCTGGTTCTGGAAATACAGGGGAAAAAAATTAGTAAGGTTCCCCTGTATCTTCCAGAACCGGCACCACACTTTTTCTAGCAGAGGGCTGATGCCAAAGCCAGGGGAGCCCTTTTACCGGGCCCCCCAGCCGCAGCATCAGCCCTGACCGCTAGTCAGCCCAGGACGGGGATCCCTGGAGAGCTGGGGACCCCCACAATAAAGGGGTCCCCCTCTCCAGGGCACCCCAGACCCAGGCTGATAGCCCGGGGCTATCCTCGCCATCCCTGGTGGCAGTGGGTGGTGGGTTGATTGTGTGGTGTGGTGTAAATAAATAAGAAACATTGTCTTTACAAGTAGAACTGCAGGTCCCAGCAAGCCTTCCCCGCATGCTGGTACTTGGAGAACCACAAGTACCAGCATGCAGGGCATTAAGGGCCCATTAGTACCTGTAGTTCACCTGTAAAAAAAGTTTAAAAAAACACAGAACACACACGGTGACAGTATGTTTATTGAACATACATGCACCCATACATGTACACACACATGTACACATACTCATCTATGTATCCCTGTAGCTATCTATCCACTTCTCCGATAAAGTATCCATAGGGGACCTGTAAAAAAAACCTAAACTCACCATCTCCTATGCGAGGTTCTGTCCTCTTCGTTCCAAAGTACGCATCCCACGGACTTGGCAAAAAAAATGAAAATCGCGATCCACGAACTTGTACCGTTCTATAGAACAGTACTTCCCATATGACAGCTTAGCGGCTGAATTTCACCATGGAAACCCCTCCGCTAAGCATTAATTGGCTGAGAGAGATCATCCCCGTCTCTTAGCCAATGAACGGCTCCCTCCATTGTAGTCAATGGAGAGCCGCAGGGTTATTAAGGTTTACCCTGCAGTTCCCACTATTGACTACAATGGGGACATTAAAAGGGGGTATTTCCAGAACCAGGGGGTATTTCCAGAACCAGGACCAGATCATAGCCCAGTGCTGGTTGCGCAGAATACAGGTGGACCCCTACGTCGTTTGTCCCCCGTATTTTGGCAACCAGGGCTGGTTCTGATTAGCCCGGTGCTGGTTGTGCTTAAGTACGGGGGATCCCTACATCGTTTGTCCCCTGTATTTAAGCACACCCAGCACTGGGTCACTAATGCTGGTTGTTCCTTTTTTTGGGGGGGGGGGGTTGGCACGCCATTTTTTTTTTTTTCACATAGGTTTTTTCTTTTTTTTACAGCGGCAGAACAGACGAGTCTCACGGACCAGTAAGTGCTCTGTGTCAATGACACAGATACAAGTAGCATGGATCTCCTGGTCCATGCGTGCATCTGTGTCATTGAAATACACAGCAGCACAGACGGGTCTCACTGACAAATGAGCAACATAACGCTGATTGGCTGTTAGCCGTGACAGATGGCTATGTCAGCCAATCAGTGCTTTGCCCATTGAAGGCAAAGGCATTTTTTAAAATGGCCGCTCGAGGCAACACCTCGAGATCTGACACACAGGATCAAGAGGTTTTGCCTCGATTAGGGAGGAAAGATCCGAGGGGTGCCTCAGATCACCCTGGATTTCTGAAGTTCAGGTGGGTTCGGTTCTCAGGGAACCGAACCCGCTCATCCCTAGTTCTGAGGCATGTTGGCAATTTTATGCTTTCAGCAGTAACTTTTCCCTTCATAGTTAGAGGCAGGGCCATTTGTAGGGGCGGGCCACCTCCGACACCTGCCTGTAAACTTCTGGGCGCCCGCTGAGACTCAGTTAACAGTGGGCGCCTGAGCGTCCAGCCCCCTCAACGCAGAGCAGCCGGAGACGGAGGCTGGAGCTTCCGGCTCCCGCAGTGTGCACTATGGGAGAGACGTCATGACGTTTTTCCCATAGTGCAGAGGAGCAGTCATGTGGAGCGGAAGGCAGAGCGGGGCTTAAGGTAAGTTTTAGGGTATTTTTTTGTGCAGGCGGCTTTTACTAGGGACAATACTTGGGGGGGCACATCTACTGGGAGACACAACCACTGGGGGCACCCGGGCACTACTATTGGGACATTACTCTGGAGGCACTTCTACTGGGGGAGACACTACTACTGGGGGCACCACTACTGGGGACATTATAAGGGGGGCACTTCTCCTGGGAGAGGCACCACTACTGGTGGCACCCGGGCACTACTACTGGGGACATTACAAAGGGGGCACTTCTACTGGGGGCATTGCTTAGGAGGCACCACTACTGGGGGCATTACTCAGGGCCCAGGGACACTACTACTCGGGACATTACTCTGGGGGCACTACTACTTAGGGGTTTTACTACTTGGGACACTACTACAGAGGGAGCATTACTATTGGGGGCACTAATACAGGGGCATTAATACTGGGAAATTTATACAGGGGACACTACTACAGGGGGCTTTATTATTGGGGGCAATACAACTGGGGACACTACTACAGGGACCATTACTATTGGGGGCATTACTACAAGTGGCATTACTGATGGGGGCACTACTACAGGGGCATTACTACAGGGGACATGACTACAGGGGGTATGACTACAGGGGACACTACTAATGGGGGCATGGGATAGGGGGCACCACTCCTGGGGGCACTACTACTGGGTGCCCTGTATAAAGGGCACCACTACTGTGGGCTCTGCATAAGTTGCACTAACACTGTGGGCACTGCGTAAGGGGCATAAATACAGGGGACACTGCATATGGGGAAAACTACAGGGGGCACTGCATAATGGGCACTTTTGCCTGAGAGCCAGTGCGGGGGAAGCCTAAGACCTGTCTGGCTTGAATAGCAAGAGAGGGGGCTGGAATGAAATGTGTATTATGTGAATCTTGTTTTTTCAATGTGTTTTATGTGGTTCTGGATTTCAAAATGTATTTTATGTGGTTATGGATTTAATAATGTATTTGAGGTGGATGTGGTTTTAAAACATAGTTTATGTGGCTCTGGCTTTTCCAATATATTTTATGTGGAAGTGGTTTGTTGCAGTGTAATCCTGAAGTGGCTTTTTCAGTGTATTTTATGTGGACCTGGCTTATTTCAGTATATTTTATGTGGAAGTGGTTTGTTGCAGTGTAATCCTGAAGTGGCTTTTTCAGTGTATTTTATGTGGACCTGGCTTATTTCAGTATATTTTATGTGGAAGTGGTTTGTTGCAGTGTAATCCTGAAGTGGCTTTTTCAGTGTATTTTATGTGGACCTGGCTTATTTCAGTATATTTTATGTGGATCTGGCTTGTATTTTCAATGTGCTGGGCTCGCCCCCAACATGACTAAAAATGGGTGTGATACAAGGTCATACTCCTGCAAATGTCACACCAAAGGCATGCACACACAAATGCGGCATGGGCTTGTGACAGCTAGGCCACACCCCATCTTTTTGAGCACACGCCTGAGGTGCGTGCACGCTGTCAGTCTTTAATTCAACTACATATATTTTTCATTGCTTTGCCTCTGACAGGTTAGCCACCCCTGGGCTCAGTAGTCACAGCGGCTGCCATTCTGTGGTCTTTTCAGACTACGCTCCCTTACTGTGATACCACAGCCCCTCACAATGAGGCCACACCGACTCCACAATATTACTGCTTCTTGGGGAGGGCGCATTTTGACTGCTCGCACTGGGAGCCTCAGACCCTAGAAAATGCCCTGGTTAGAGGTGATGCTTTCTTAAAGATTTGGAGTGCACTTTCTAACACCTTCTTACCCCTTGGCCTTCTTTAAAAGTAGATGTCGAAGAAGTACTATAAAGAAGTATTATGAAGAAGTACTATGACTGCCAGCACTAGTACTTGGATGCTCCTGTTCTTCTATAGACTGATTCATGATTTATTCATACCAGGAGAAGAGTAAAGCCCCTGTATTTAACATGTGGGGGAAGTGTATTAAGCCTTGGAGAGAGATAAACTACCAAGCAATCAGCTCCTAACTGCTACTTTACAGGCTGTGTTTTAAAAATGACAGTTAGGAGCTGATTGGCTGGTACTTTATCTCTCTCTACTTTATCTCTTTCCAAGGCTTAGTACATCAGATTGGGAAGTGAGGGACTGTTACATTTATCATGCAGTCTTGCTTCAATAAAAAAAATAGTTTAAAAAAACGACTTGGGATGCAGATGACGTGGCCCAGCAAGTACAGTTGTGGTACCCCAGAAACTGGGAGTACCCCTTATGCTAGTATGCCCTAGTGTCTAAGGGGGAGATGTACTAAGCTCTGAAAAGTGAGAAACTGGAGAGTGGTAAACTAACAGCTCCCAACTGTCATGTTACGGGCTGTGTTTGAAAAATATCAGGACCTTGGCTGGTGTTTTATCACTCTCCAGTTTATCACTTTTCAGTGCTTAGTACATCTAACCCTAAATATGTAATGTATATGCATGAGGCTCTGCACTGTTTGACATTGGTGACAGTGGTCATTGAGGACAACTGCAGAAGTGAACGTGCGGGCAGAACTGATAGCTGACTGGAAATGACAATTGGCTGATCTAGCTCATGGTCCCAGCAGAAAGCGGCTGGGACTTCAGTCTGAGAGGTTGCAGAGGAGATTCCTGGGCTCCGAGAGTGTAGACATCCTTCCCAACATCCGCAAACATCACCTGCTGGGGCTGTGAACGACCAGGCAGACTCGACCTCCTTCCATACACACCAGCAGTAGCAAGCAGTCCAGAGGCGGGCAGAGGGGTGGAAAGCGGCTGGGACTTTCCCCTCAGGAGGATGGCAATACAGAGAGCTTTGCCCTACTGAAAGGGGAGTGGATTGAGAGGGAATAGCAATATCCCATCGACAGACTTCTCATCTCAGGACCTCCGGATCCTGTACATGAGAGAGGTCTGTAGCACCATATTCCCCACAGCCCTGCAACTCAGTTACCTCTTATGGACAGTGCTATTATGTCACTAGATGCAAATATTAATATAAAAGATATATCTATTTAGCACAGGGACTGCAGTTAGCCACATCAAGCACAGTTCTGCATAACATAACACTGCTCTCCAACTGTCAGGCTGCTCAAAGGTAGACAGTGTCCTATTGTGGCAGATGAAAGAGTGAGAGAGAGAGAGTCAGGAATCAAGCATAGCTATAAAAACATAATACTGTGGACTAGACAATCTCTCAAGCAGTTAACCTGGGCAACCCAGCTAAAGTATACCAACTCTACAATAACTGCTGGACTTATTCAAGGGACTTAGCTTGCGTGCATGCAGGGAAGTTAATTGAGTAGCCGAGACAAAAAAGGGGGTGATATATATCTTTACTGTAATTACCAAACTGTTTGGTGAATTATTGTTAGGTGATAATGTCACTAATATGTTATGTGTTTCTTTTCTTTGTTGAGTTAACCCTTTAAGTCTGACAGGTGCCTACCTGGACTGTGTTCCTGAGAAAGAGGGTAGTTGATCCTACAAGTATTCCTGTTGAATAAAACTTTCGTTCATTTTAAAGTGTGATACTTTAGCAGGGGTGTTAACAATATATTGTAAAATGTCTTTTACCAGTGATTATCTATTGTGTAATATTATCTGTTCAAATAAATTGCACCTTGTGTTTGAAACCTAACGGGTGACTATATGTGTCTGCATACTGCTTCTTACCTCTCTAAACAAAGCAAGAGAACTAAGAGACCCAGGATCTGGTAAGAGTAGAGACACCATACCGCATCACTTGCAAAAATTTTGGGGTGTTACACTTGGCGTCACAACGATTAGGATTTAGAGTCGAAAGTAAGGAGGAATTGAAAGCAGGAACAATGTCACAGGAACAACAAGCGATGGGGGACTCATCGATTGCAAGTACCAGTGGCAACAGATCAGAGGCTACAATGATGTCTCAACTCAACCCAATCACGCTGCCATACTAATTTGGTGCTTCTTGGCTCCCCACATACTCCAGGGATATCTATGGAGCTGATGGAAACACTCTGACAGAGTTTAAAAATAAAATTAAATCCATGTTCCGGTTATACCCACTAAGCGACCAGCAACATGTTGAAATATTAATTGGCCAACAGAAAGTAGATCAGGTGTTTCAATGGTTGGAGGTACTATTGAGACCAGAACTATCTTAGATTTAAAAATGAGATTCTATGCCAGAAAACAACTTCCAGAAGAAACCCTCTGGGATTATGCCTTAAGTCTACAGGAAGCTGTACAAGCTATACAGGCAGTAGATGGTGAAGAGATACAAAACAAGGATGATGCTTTGGTAGCTCAATTTATCAAAGGGTCCAGAAGGGAAGGAGTGAGAACCCAACTGCGCATGCTGAGGATGCAAATGTCCGACCACCTATTCTTGGATTTTAAGGAGGCGGCCATCAAAGTAGTAGGGCCCCATGCAATCCAGGAAACTAACTTTCCAGAAATGCCTGGATTCCAAGAAACACTGTATTCCCCCAAAAAAGATTGCCCTGGGTCAAGAAATGTTGCAAAAATCAGAGATCTAGTGACGTAAAGTATTCAAAACCCATTCATAGATTCTTTACATACTCTTCAAAGCCAGATGAGAACTTACTAAGGGAATGGCTGAAATGAGCAAAGAAGTACGAAATTGAACAAAATATTGGGCTCCTAACACAACTGAGACACGGTGGCGGACTGAGAGAAGACCTCCTTTTGATTGGTGGGGACTCTCACAAATAAATGGCGGAAAGCAAACAGATCAATTTGACTCCCAAGGCCGACCCATTTGCCGACGATGCCAGCAGGGAGGACACATAGAAAGAATCTGTATGGAGAATTTAAACTCCAATGCCCTGAGGATGGAAACCGAGCCTTGGGGAGAACAACAAAAGTAGGTCTTGTCTCTGAAGAATGTCAGCCCTGCTATGGCATACAATGTCATATCGGTGAAGATGAGTTGACCGCCATAAAAGACGTTGATCCTCTGGACCATACATGGAAAGTTTCTGGTAAAGTCATCTGGTTCCATGTGCGATGTGGGTATGGATTCTTCAATTGGGAGGACACCAAGCAAGACATTTTTGTGCATTACACAGCAATCCAGAAGCACAATCCCTGATAATATCAAAGAAGCATGGCAGATGGACAGATGGTAGTATTTGATGTGGTTGAAGAAAAGAAAGGTCTGCAAGCAGCTAATGTCACTGGTCCTGGTGGTGTTCCAGTTCAGGGCAGCAGATATGCAGCAGATCGCAAGCATTATTGGCGCTACTCACGTCACCAAGGGCCTCAATGTAACAACCAGCAGAACTATCAAAACCATGAAGATGGAACAAACTCTGAAGAAGTTGAAAGTCCATCAGGAAGCGCTAGTCCCCAAAAACCTTACCAAAGGTGTTGTTACCCCTCTAAGGAGATCATATGGACACAGATAACAAAATTCCAATGACACCCATTCCAGTCTGGTACCCCCTAGCCAACCAAGGGTGTCTGCCACTGATTGTCCGGAAGGCATGGAAAGGGTTGCTGACTCACCCAGAGCAGAGAGCTTGGGATCTCCCAAACAAAATCGTCAGGATTCTGGGCCTGATTCAAAGCCGGACGCTCTGACCAGAGCGCTCGCTTTGAATCAGGGCCCTCCTCCATGAAAATTGAGCAGCCTCCTGGCCGCTCGCATAGCTGTGGGTGACCACCCACAGCATATGCGAGCGGCCAAAAAGATGGTCGCGATGGTCAAGAGGGGTCTCCCTGCCACAAGCCCTAGAGTGATTTTGGCTCTATCAGAGCCAAAATCACTCCCACTGACATCACTAGTGATGTCAGTGGGGCCGGCTTCAGACGGTAGGCGTTCCCGTGGGATCACCTCCGTCTGGCCGCCACGCCCCCGGCACGCCCACCAAAGGGGACGTGCTGTCAATCAACATCGACAGCACTCCCCCTTTGGTGCGAGACCTGGAGCGATGGAAATCCCGTCGCTCCCCGGGTCTCGCGCATGCGCACGACGGAGCTCCCTCCGTCGTGCGCATGCGCAGTGGGGAACATCGACCCACTTGCAAGGGTACTGCCGCTCGCGAGTGGGTCTGAATGAACCCCTCTGTTCCTGAGGAACCTTGTATTGTAGCCAAGAAGCCCATCATGACTGTTCCAGCCCAGTATGGGGTCCCAGAGGATGGATATACAGTACAGTACAGTACAGTTATAGATTCAAGTGAAGTTGCCCGAATTTTCCAAAGAGCATCAAGATTTTCAAAAAATAAAAAATAAACAATAGGGTACATGCAATATGTATCATGTAGAAAATTCAGTGGAAAAATTGCAAATGTAAATAGTTCATGCGAAAGTTCTTAAGCGAATATTTAACTATGTACTACTAAGTGTTACTTTATGCATGAGGACACGCATCTTTTAGCGGGGAGGCATGTGGTACCCCAGAAACTGGGAGTACCACTTATACTATTATGCCCTAGTGTCTAAATATGTAATGTATATGCATGTGGCTCTGACAATGCGTGAAAGGATGGCATTATATTGTTCTGCCATTCAAGAAGCTTTGGCAGGGAACACAACAGATCAACCAGTAGCCAGACACTATGTGGAAAGGGGACATAGCCTGATGCATTTCCAGCACAAGTTCATCTACCGCATTCCAGAATCATTAAGAAGGGGAAACAGAGCTGGCCGACTTTTGCTTCTTGAGGCCAAATGGATTATGACATTGAATACGATTGCCCTGCATGGATTGAACAATAAAATATGTTGGAACACATTACGACAGGTGTATAGTACCCAACGAGCTTGCAACCTTCTTACATAGCCGTGTATATAGTAGCCCTTACACTATAATATACGCCCACATTCCAACCCTTATCCCGCAGTTCCCTTTGTAATGTTCTAGAACTAGACGTGTCCATCTATTATTAAAGTACTTAGTTGTATCGCTGCCATTGCGGGGGAGGGAAGAAGCCAGGACCTCTGTCGGCTGATGGAGATATCCTGGCCTCTTCCTCTAAACTGCGGCGGCCGGCTGCGGGACCCCATGGATCACCGCAGCCGGCCTATGGTACGCCGATTATCCGATGCTGTGTTGGACAACGCAGCTTCGGATAAGTAATGCACAGGAGGCATGATGCCTCCTGCGGCATTACCATATCTGCAAGGAACGCAACTGCAAAGCTGCCTGCATGCAGCTTTGCAATTACGTTCCTTGCATAATCAGGCCCAATGTGTGAACATAGGGGAGCCAGATGGTAAAAAACTTCTCTGCTCCTTTATCTTTATTAAGAGAGAGTTCCAACCAGTCCATATGGAATAAATACGATATTCTAGGTTGTAAAAGAGTGAGTGTCAAAGTATCAGCAGAGATCCATTGGGATAGGATAGTTTTCTTCGCAGCTGCTGCAATCTTTGTTAATAGCTGATGGGCACCGTTAGGGGGGCGAGACGAGCCGGACTTTGGCATAATATGCCACTTAGCCCACTCAGGTGTTAATTCAAAACTAATTCCTAGCATGGTAGATATATATGTGTGAACCTCTGTACCTCCACAAAGGACCACATACAATGCATTAGATCCACGTCAGGTTGTTTACACTTGAAACAATTGGAGCCGGTAGAAGCGCCTGTGAGGAATCTTAATTTGGGGGTGAAATAAGCAAGATGCAATATTTTATAATGTATTTCGGCATAGGATGCAGAAATTAGTTGTTTGTTAAGCCTAACAAAAGATTAAATAGTGGTCAACGATATAGTAGGAAACGCGTAGAGTGCCATTTGGCGACTCCAGGTGTTTCTACATCTAAGTTTATTACACAGCGTATGTAAGTATAAAGCATGGAGGTAGAAAATGACATAGTAGAGCAGCGAGACAGCACATCATCCAAACCGCTATTCTCAGATGGGGCGGGGAGTTGAGATACTAAAGCAGAGACATAGCTACATACTTGGAAGTAGACAAATAATGGGATTAGAAGGTGACTGAATCTTTCCTGTAGATGATCGTGATAATAAATAGTCATGGTGGATGGGCCCAATAATTGCTATTTGTAGCGAAACCCCTGTGAATTCCAGGTATTGAAAACCAGTGATAAAAAGCCAGCAGTAGACCCAGGGTTGTGTCCAATGGGGAGGAATAAGGAAACGCTAGCATATCGCCATACCAGGCATGTAGTTTGGAGCAATACATTTGTGTCAAATGAGGTGGAAAAGATGAAGGGTGTGTATGTAATAAGCTAACTAATGAGACATCAGTGCTAAAAAATTGCTCCAGGAGCGGGTCAGCAAATCCACTTGTGCCTTTGATCCAGGTAATTGCATAGCGATAATTTGCTGCTATGGCATAAGATCGTAGGCAAGGGAGGTTGACTCCTCCTAAGGTGGGTGGTTGGCTAAGCTTGAATAATGAGATCCTGGGTTTTTTATCCGCCCAAATGAATTTGCTGACAGCTCTGTTTAACAATATTAAATCAGATTCCAACGGAAGTAGAGGAAGCATCTGAAAGAAATATAAAATCCTTGGAAAAGATATAATTTTGATTAGTTGCCATCTACCAAGATATGAGATTGGGAGATGATTAAATTTTTTAAAATTTAGGAGTGTGCATTGTATTAGAGCAGAAAAATTAGCTGAGTACAGGGATGTGACGGAATATGAAGGCCCTAGTATTTCAAAGTGGTCTTGGCCCATTTAAAGGGAAAAGAATCATTCCAATATCTAGTGACATCGCAACGTAATACCAAGGCCTCCATTTTAGTGTAATTTACCAAAAAAACAATGATTACGTGAAATTCTTTTAAAAGGGTCAGGAGTTTAGGTATAGCAGCATGTGGGTTCCTAAAGTATAATAATAAGTCGCCTACGTCTGCAGAGACTTCCATGGTAATGTCTCCGATATTACCTCCCTGCCACTCTTGACATAAGAAAAAGGTGCAAATTAGAGGGTCTATAGCCAAATTAACTAGTAAAGTGGACAGGGAACAGCCTTGATGAGTACCTTGATGTAGTCTAAAGGAGGGAGGATTCAGGCCGTTAACTGTTAGGAATGCCATAGGAGTGTGGTATAATGATCTGAATAGTCAGAACCAAAATGCTGTAAATGGAAGATACCTAAGAGATGAGACCACGACACTCTATCCAAAGCCTTGTCAGCATCACAGCTGACAAGGAGCGTATGGTTATCTCTTATCTGGTGGGTTTTAGTGGGATTGGTATGAAATACCAAACAGCCGCCGGTTCAAATCCCGACAGGAGAAGCCTGACAGGAGGAGATCCCGATGCTGGCTGGTAAGTACCCTAGCCCTCCCCTCTCCCCCCTAACCCTCCCTTAGGGGTGCTTAACCCTAAAACTCCCGGGTGGTGCCTAACCCAAAGTCCCCTCTGGGTGTGCCTAAACCTAACCCCCCTTTCCTGCAACCTAAACCTAACCCTCCCAGGGGGGTGCCTAACCCTAACCTTCCCCCGGGTTTGCCTAATCCTAATCTCCCAGCAGAAAACCTAACCCTAACCCCGCTACACTCCCTAAACCTAACCCTCCCCCCGCAGCTAAAGCTAAGGACGCCCTAGACTTACCTCGTTCGGACTGGCGTCCTTCGGCGTTCCAGCATCTGGATTAAGATAGGCGTCGGTATTTTGACACCTATCTTAAGTCCCCCGTCAGGGATATAGACCGGTGCTGGTCTATGAACTGCATCCTGTTTTAGTTAACACTGCACTTAAATGATGTATATTGTGCAACGAGTTTCTTCCTTTCATAAATCCAGTTTGTGAGGGGTGTATGAGATGGGGTAGCACTAACTGTAAGCATTGGGCAATGATACCAGTAAAAAGTTTAAAGTCCTGATTAAGTAGGGATATTGGGCGATGGGATTGAGTCAGGGTAGGGTCTCTGTCAGGTTTCAATAAAAGGGTGATTTGGGCCTGATTAAAGTCCAATGGTGCCAAATCCCTTTTCAATATTGAATTAAATAAAGAGACTAAATGGGAAGTCACGTGGGGGGTCAGCATTTTGTAATACTCAGCACTAAGGCAACCTGGACTGCGGGATTTTTCATTGGCTAGAGATTTAATAGCCAAAGAAACCTCCAGTTCTGAAATAGGGGCTGTCAGAGAATCATGGGCCTCCTCAGAGAGGGTTAGTAATTTAGCCTCTTTTAGAAAACACATCCCCATAGCAGGGTTGTCATCTTGTGCACAATATAATTTAGTGTAATATTGTAAAATGGAGTCTGCAATGTCTTTTTTGTGGAGGGGTCCGGAAGAACCCTTAAGTGATAGAATATGAGGGGATGATCTCTGGCTTCCGATTACATTAGCCCAAAGTTTGCTCACCTTATTCACCCAATGGAAATAGCGATGCTTCTGATAATCAAGATGATTTCTCGGTGCACAAAATCATAAATCACTTTAGCGCTCGTGAAACAATTGATCAATTCAAACAAATCCACCTGCTGCAATTCACTAATAAGGAAATATTTGCAAAAATCCTATATAGCAATATACCAAGGAAAAGAATGTGAATGCTCTGTTAAACATGGACCGCAATTGATATTCAAAATGAATGCACAATATTTATTAAAAATGCAAATAAAACATGACTCACGCTTAGCCTTATCCTGAGTCCTGTGGAATCTTCACCAATCCAGTGAACCAGGCCCTTAATTATGTTATTACAATAACTAGAATTAGATAAAGATCATTATTTTACTGCCAATTTACTGTTCCTGCGTAATGTATTGAAAATGTCTTGCATATTTCTCTCATCTTTATAATAAGCGAGAAATCGTGTCTGTCTGTTCGACTATTTGTCCTTTATGAACGGCCAGTTTTGGACCTAGCTCCACAAAATTTGGTATGGTGGTGTAGTTCGACCAGGAATAGGTTTTTGCCTAGGTTAGACCTTCATCAGGGACACACTGTCACACAATCCTTAAAAATAAGGGCCACTCTTAAATTACATAGGTTCCAAGGCTGGCTAAAGTGGAAATTGGCAGTCTGCCAAAAACCTGTGAGAAAGATATAAAAGTATCCTTTTATAGTCAGGGCAAACTTGATGACTCATGCAAGTTCATATTAAATCCAGAGCCCCTGTGTTTGCATGCAAGGGTGTAACTAGAACTTTGAGGGCCACATAGCAAGATCTTAAAAGACCCCCACAGAGGTAAAAAAAACACATTGATTTGCCCCCACACAAAGCCCATTTATGTTATGCCACACAGACCCCATTCAGGTTATGCCACACAGTCCCCATTCAGGTTATGCCACATAGTAGTACTCATTATACACATTATGCCATGCAGTAGTAGTGCCTTTTATACATTTTGCCACACAGTAGTGCTTCTTACACTACACAGTAATGCCCCTTACACATTATACCACACAGTAATGCCCTTTACAGATTATGCCACATGCCCCATATAACACATTATTCCACACCATAGTAGTGCCCCTTATGCATTATACTCCCCCCCTAAAGACTCACTTAACCGTGTCCCGTCAGCAGCCTCTCGCTTCACCCTGTGTGCCATCAGCAGGTGTGGATTTGGAGCTTGGCCACCAGCTAATTACAGCTGGAGCACCAGCAGGCAGTGGCAGACATGGACAGACAGTGCCAGCACAATTTGAATCTGGCAACGTTTGTGAGCTCTGATTGCCTCACGACTGGCGATGCTGTCTCTCTGTGACTGCCTGCCAGTACGCCAGTTGTAATCAGCTAGCGGGCTGGCACCAAATCAACATTGCTGACACCCTGCGGCCCACTCAACGGCCCTGAGAGGACCATCCCACATTGTGTGCATGACTGGGGGATGGGGTGGGCCACAGAGGCAGCTTGGGCACCATAGCAGCCGCACACCCCTTGCACCCATGGTAGTTACACCACTGTTTGCATGCATGTTAGCAAACAGCGGGGTCCTTTTCAGGATCAATGAAATGGGGTTATAGGTGAGGACAATTTAAACAAATAAAGGCTGCAGGTGTACTTCAGGGTCTAGTCTATAACCCGGGCAATGCCAGGTATCCCAACTAGTATACAATATAGCAACCAAAATATTTACCAGTGGAAAAAGTAAACATTTACTCCTTCCACAGTAGCTATTTGTAATAGCTAAATAAAGGACCTGTTTAACAGAATGACAGGGGATAGCCATTATCCCAGTCTATATTTGTCTTTCACAATAGAAATCCTACAGCAAGTTTTTTCAATTATTTTTACCTATTTTAAGGAACCTGCTCCCAACCTGGTTGAAAAAATATGATGTTGAGCTGTGTGAGTAAAGGAATCGGTATGAGATGCCGGCGTTTGGGATGCCGGCTGTTAGAATCCCGACGTCAGCATCCCGAAAGGGCTAGCATACCGACACTTGTTGGTCTATATGCTAACCATCCCTCTCTCCTTACCCTAATGCTCCTTCTTTGGTGCCTAACCCTAACCTCCCCCCTAGTGCCTAAGCCTGACCTCCCTCTCCCCGGTACCTAACCCTAACCCTCCCCCCTAGTGCCTAACCCTAACCTCCTCCTCCTCTGTGCTTAACCCTAACCTCTAACCCTAAATCTAACCTCCACTAACCCATGCATGTCGGCAGTCGGGATGCAGGCGCTGGGCTTCTGACTGGCCTCGGGATTTCGGTGCCGGTAATAGGAGCGTCGGGATCCATATGCTGAATGCATACCTGAGTAAAGGCTGCAATATGGGTTACTGGATCATCAATGTTTATTCAAAAGATTCCCCAGTACTGTACACTCAGCAATACACAAGACACAGCAAATGGAAGAGTACAAGTTATATTACACAAATACATAAAGGAGCAAGAGATCAAACAGTTGTATCAGTAAAGTCCCAATGCAAGTTGAGACATATGATAATATTGTGACAAGATACAAAGTAAAAACCTTTCTGCAGGGTCATAGGAGAGTGCAGGGCTCTGTGGTTTGCACCATCATCGCCCCATGGCCCTTGCTTCTGGCTAGCTGGGTGTCTGGAACGGAACTCTGCAGCCAGGATCACTGCTCCTGGCAGGCACTTTGCAGTCTGTGCCGCATCCTCAGGATGGTACAATCATCTCTGCACTTACCAGTGCTGTTGGCCCTGTCCCCTCCACGCGACGTTACGTTAGTTATTGTCTTTCCGTAAAGACAAGGAAGTGACGGCAGGAACCAGAAGAAACTGAGGACAGTGCCCATGAGAGCTAACATACAGTACTAGAGGTGGGAGAACAAACAGAGATGAGGGGGGTAGCGGGTGGGGCAAGTGGAGTGTGAGGATAATGTTGGCCTAGTTAGGGGCATTAGGCAAATGTGAAGAGGTTTCTGTGTATCCTGCTGACCCAAGGAGATGGGGATCCCAATAACTGAAATAATTACTTCCTCTTCCCTCACACAATATAGACATAAAAGTAAAACAAACAGTAATAGTTCATTTCACTGATGGTCTCTTTTTTTAATTTTGTACAGTCCAATTTAATATAGTAACCTATAAAATATAATAATCTCACATATCAATAACAGCCGGTTTCTACACCCTACTAGCTTAACCGCAAGATGCATCAATCTTACATAACGTGTTCATTAGGGACCTTTGTGTGAATGTTGCTTTTACAGCAGTTAATTGATACCGGTAAATGTTTTTTCGTTGACTAATAGCTTCTATAAGGCATATCCACTTAAAGATATTGTGCCAACATTGTTAAATTAAATGAAAATGTTACATGAATAAATAATTGTATTTATATTTATTGAAATAGTAAATGCAAGAATTATTACAGAGCTATTACATTTCATAACACATTTCATTTGAAGCCTGAATTTCCTGTGGATATATTAGGACACTTTTTAAAGAAACTTCTGAAATAAACAAAATAAGTTTAGGACCCCTCCGATGCTGCTATGTGCAGTTGGATTCATTAGGCTGAAGTCGCTCAAAGTGAAGTCCCCTGAACAGAGATTTATATTCTTCAAAGAAGACATAGATTTTTGATAAACACATAAAAAGCTTTTTCTCACAAAGGCTGCAAAGGAGATGAATACAAGAAAGGACAGAAAAATAAGCAGACATAAGACAGCGCCTGGAGTCCAAAAGGTAAAAACTTTGCCGTTAAAAAAGTTTTCAATATAATAACAAAAAGTTGAAATGTTCAAATAGCAAAAATACATATAAAAAATACATCAAAAAGACAGCATGGTTTTGTAATAGAAAATGAATTCTGAAAATCAGTTTTGTCAAGCTACAGATGTGTTCATACATCTAGCCTCTATACGCTACGCAGTGTGGCTTGTCTGGCGTGACTGAGCTTTAGGTCCCTTACTACTCTGCGCAATGCGATGCCACTAGGGTGCACCAACAGACTGTGCTGCTTAATTTGATATGCGACACTTGTATGCACCTGAATCTGTAGACGGAACTTTGAATGAAAAAACGCTCCAGCCTCTACGATGCAGCATTTCGTACACAGTCGCACACAGATATACACGTGTTGCATATCAAATTAATCAGCACAATCCTGGCACTAGCAGAGTGTCATGGGACTTGGCACGCAGAGAGGGTCTTTTTAGCGTCACTGCAGCAAAGATTTGTAAGGACACATCTGTAATGTCACAACATAAAATGATAAATTATTCATTATGTCCACAAATGTGAACTTCGTAAAACAGTTGATTAGTGAATGCAGAATATAGGCAATGTGAATATTGGGGAAATTAGTAAGCGCCTATTTAAACCTCAATAAAAAGTAGTTACTCTCCAACTCACATAAATAACACATTTATTAAGCACAATAAAACATTAAATAAAACATCACCAAACAGTTTAGAATTGGATCTGCAGGAAGCAGGAGCTATCTAGCTCATGGAGACACAGGGCCTGATTCAGACCCGCTTGCTAGATGCATTCGCTCACAGCTGCCAAAGTAGGCAAATCCCGCAAGTAGGCAAGACATTAGCACGCCCTCTATGTCTTGACGCGCTGGAACATTCCAGATTTCCCTCCTCAGGGACACCTTTTTTTTTCTTATTTCTGCATTTTTGCTCATATATTTTATTCAGTTCATATGCTGTGATCCATTATTTATTTATGTTTTTTATTTATGTTTTTTTTACTTTTTATTTTTCATCTCATCTATCTTTACATATTGAGTATACATTGCTTTTTATGCCTTTTTAGTTACCATCCAGGAGATGTAACTTTTTAATATATGTGGTTGTTATTTACCCTTATTAAACTAGATACAAGTCATTACCCTCTGCAATCGCGGTGTGTATTTAGATGCCCACGAGCCTGTCATAAGACGCCCACTTTCCCTTAGTAATACACGTCATCTCTAGGAAGTGTATTCAACAATCGGTAACATCGGACCCATACGCAGCACTTCTGGCTGACCATACCCTACCACAAGCACTGCGGGTGCTGCAGTGTGTAATTCAGCCATGTGAAGTGTATTATGATGCTGCATCTTAATTATGCACGCCCCTGAAACGGCATACATGCAAACGCAGACATGCCTGCGTTTGCACCACCACACCCCCATTTCCATCGACCAACCCCTGTCTCCACCCACAAACGGCTCATTCTGTCACTCATTCTATTGAGGCGTCTATGTACAGGGTGCGAACGCTTCCTGATCGTATGGACTAGTTCGCGCACTGTCTTGTACGAATGCGTACATTGCAAACATCAGCAGGCTATGTGCAAACGCAGCCTAGCGAATGGGTCTGAATCAGGCCCACAAAGCGATATATTGGAGAAACTCATATATACGACTGCTCATCACTGGCTATACATCCCCTCTTGCACTCCGGCTGGAATTGCACATCAGCGGTGGGAAGACCTCATTTACTACTGAAGGGTGAGAACGATCAGGATTTTCCTGTACGTGCCACTATACACTTGAGCTGTGTGATGGGAATGAGATTAGAACACTTGCATGAGTTTGACTACTGTGGGCTGCGGCAATCAGCCGCTGTTTATACCAGCACGGCTGCACAAACATTTTTTATTTCCTTCTATTCTGAGTGTATGTACAGTATGAAAGAATCTGGACATACATAAGGAATATCCTGACAGCTCTACCTATAAGATATACTAATGTACTAGCACTGCATATTCTAATTGCCACTAGAGGACCCACTGGGGCTTTGAAGTGATATATGCTAGTAGCTGTGCTACTACGAGGAGGATAATTGATATTAAAACTGAGGGGACTTTTTGTTGCACAGCCGTAAATGATCAATCATCACATAACCAGTTTTGCTCATTATGGATGTCCATATTATGGATTCAGATGGGTAAATGCTTCATAAAATAGAACAACTAACTATGTTAATCTTACACTGTTTTTGTTTTTAAACACATTTTCAAACATAAAAAAGGTGAGGGTGCAAAATAGTAAAAGAGGATGGTGAGGGTAGGGATTACAACTGAATAAAAGGTTAAGAAGAAACAATGGTTCACAACTTTTGTTCTTTTTATAGAACCTTTGAAGTCCTTATTCCTAGTGAACACCACTGTTACATAAATATTTCTAAGGGTGGTCTAGGAGAAGAGAGGGCTAGTGTGCAATCTCTGTGTAAAGGGTCCCCTCTCTCACCAGTGCACTGTGCCAGAGTCTACTCTGTGGGCGTCATTTTATCAGTGATCTCTTTAACTGCATATGCGCAGATCTTCAGGCACCAGTGATTGCGACAGGAAGGTAAGTATAGGTCATGGGTGCAGGGTTTATGGTGTGGGCCCTCCTGTATTCATTATAGGTGCTGTACGTCCATGCATTCCTTCCAACAATTTAGAAGGTATGTCCTTATACTGTAATGGTGGGGTCATGTGTGCATTATTGAGGGGGCATAACTGTAAAGCATAACGATTTGGGTGCACTCATTCCCTTAAGAGTCACACCTTACTGGTATCAAGTGATCCTCCTCAGCACATGTTGCATTTCTTTCCCAGCAAGAGGGAAGTCTTCCAGGATTACAATTCTACAGTTCCACAGAGCACTTCTGGTCATCCAGTGGATGGATGAGCATGACACTGATGTTATTGCCTTCCAACTAACCAGAGTTGAACCCAATCAAGCATTTATGGGGTTGTTGGGTATATTTTGTGGACATTCATCATGATGACGTAAGAATGTCGACATGGTCATAATGTTGACATGTAGCATAACAACATTCCCCATGTCAAAACTGATGAAATGTCAACATGATTAGAATGTTTCCCGGTGCAGCAGTTACTTACCTGTTAATGGATCTACAGCAGCTCCGGTACATGTGATGGTGACCTCTAGCTGTTATCCAGTGGTTTTGACAGTGAGAATTTCTAACCTCTAAAGCCAGGTACACACTAGACAATATGTCGTCCAATCCGGCGGATCGGGCAACATATTGTCCACATTGGGCAGTGTGTACCCACACTTTGCGTGCTCCCACATGTAGTTAGTGGCATCGGCCATCGGACCTGCATGCAATATCGTCATCGGGCATCATGCTGCCAAATGCAGCATGGCCCCCACTTTCGCACCATCGATCCCGGCATTGGCAAGTGTTTACACACTTGCCGATACCGAGATCTCCGCCTACGATATCGTGCTGGGTACACATCAGCTAATGTGTACCCAGCATAACCCTGATTCTGACCCTAACTCTACCCTCCCAAAACCTAATCCTATCCCTCCCCCATATAATAGGAATACAGTACCAGCGCTAGGATAAAATAAAGTGCATAAAAATGTATGGTGGACGGTTTAGGAATCAGATAAATAAAATTAAATTTAATATTAAAATAAACATAAATGACATAGATGACAAATCTAACACATTGCACAATTCAACAGATCACAGAGTGATATATGTAGATATTAAGAATAATGAATAAAATTCAATAAAAATACTGTGAAAATCCACTTTTTAAACTTATATCTGAGGACCGCGCTTTATAGTCACCTGAAATATATAACATGCAGTATGGGATGGGTTTTACAGACTGGAAATATGGCTGCTGCTATTAGAATACACAGTGGTCATGGGTAAAGGTTTGGAAAAGAAATGAATAATAGCGCAAATCACAGGATTGAAAGCTAAGGTGACAGTGTTTATATAGTGATGTCACTAATATATGGCATAGGCAGAGTGTAATGACTTGTATCTAGTTTAATAAGGGTAAATAACAACCACATATATTAAAAAGTTACATCTCCTGGATGGTAACTAAGTACATAGTATGCATAAAAAGCAATGTATACTCAATATGTAAAGATAGATGAGATGAAAAATAAAAAGTAAAAAACCATAAATAAATAATGGATCACAGCATATGAATTGAATAAAATATATGAGCAAAAATGCAGAAATAAGAAAAAAAAATGTGTCCCTGAGGAGGGAAATCTGGAATGTTCCAGCGCATCACTGTATTAGAAACATAGAAACATAGAATTTGACGACAGATAAGAACCACTTGGCCCATCTAGTCTGCCCCATTTTTAAACATATTATTACCTCAACCCTTATTGATCCTTACTTCTTCTGAAGGATATCCTTATGTCTATCCCATGCATGTTTAAATTGCTCTACTGTCTTAGCCTCAACCACCCCTGATGGGAGGCTATTCCACTTGTCCACTACCCTTTCTGTGAAGTAATTTTTCCTCAAATTTCCCCTGAACCTACCACCCTCCAGTTTCAGAACATGTGCTCTTGTTCTAATACTTCTCTTTCTTTGAAGAATGTCTCCTTCCTTTACCTTGTTAAAACCCTTTATATATTTGAACGTTTCTATCTTGTCCCCCGTATCCCTTCTCTGCTCCAAACTATACATATTAAGATCTTTTAGTCTTTCCTGGTACGTTTTGTGGTGTAGACCTTGCACCATTTTAGTTGCCCTTCTTTGTACAGTCGCTAATGTATTAATATCCTTCTGGAGATATGGCCTCCAGAATTGAACACAGTTTTCGAGATGAGGACGTACCAAGGACCAATACAGTGGTATTATCACTTCTTTCTTTCTGCTACTGATTCCTCTCCCTAATCAACCAAGCATCTGACTTGCCTTCCTCATTGCTGTGTTACAATGTTTGCTTGCCTTTAAGTCACCTGAAATAGTGACTCCTAGATCCCTTTCCTCTTCAGTAGTTGTATATAAAATTGTATATAAAACCTAACCTGCAGGTTGGTAATGTGAGTGATTCGGGTGTCACGCTGTGTCAGGTTTGTGCGAGATCTTCCCCATAAGTATCGACTTGATAGCTGTTGGTAGAGTATTCAGGGGGGAGAGCACAGCTCTGTGGGTGGCAAAATGGTCAATCCGTGTCCCACTGTGGCTCCAAATGGAATGGTAAGCAGGTATGCCCCCCAAGATAATGCAGCTCAACGGCTGGGCAACTTGGTGCTAGGATAGGAGGCAAGTGTATTCCCAGAGGTAATGCAGCTCAGCGGCTGGGCAACTCAGTGCTATGAATCGGGAGAGGCAGGTATCCTGTGGAGATGGTGGCTGCGTGCCAGCTAGGAGCCAGGGGATGTGCACTCCGGTGCAGTGGTAGCACAAGTGTCAATGAATGGTCCGATGGAGGTGTCCGGCTAACGCGTTTCTCTGTCTAAAACAGCTTCATCAGAGGCTAGTGACCATGTTGTGCTGCATCCAAATTTAAATACCTCATTTCATTAGGCTGCATGAAGTGCAGCTGTTTTTTTTGGCATTAGTTAATTGATATGCTCTAAATAAACACATGCACCTATGTCCAGGAAAGATATGTTTGTGCCTGATTCTATCCCAAAGGGGATAATTTAGTGAATGAGTAGGAGGGATGAGAGAGAGTAGAGGGGAAAAAAGAGACATAGATAAATACATTAATAGGTTTTCATACCTAAATAGCCGTCTCTTCCTACACACTGGAGATTGCAACAACGGGCTCAGTGTGCAGCCGGTTGCCCTGGTAACTCTCCATCTCATTTGAATATCGAGCTTTGATAGGTCCACATGTTGTAGCATGTGGTTTAAGACGTAATAATAGTATGTTTATATGGTTGCTATGCAACCCATGGTCGCCGCTAGATGAAAAACAACCCCCGGTTGTTTGATTATTAAAAATAACATTTTGGTTATATCATCATCATTTTCTAAGTATTTATATAGGGAGGCGGCTGTTTGGTATTCAAACATATGTACAACATTAGTTGAGCAATTTATACATAAAGAAGATAAGCTATATTTATACAGCAAGTGAATGAACACTTGTTCTATTTGATCTTATGTACTATATACGTACACTAATTAGTGTCTATCCATTTGATTATGTAATTTTTATTTATATATAACCATAAATAATTGTCACATGTAAGTTCATAGATACATGTGTAGAAAGAGTTGATGTCACGATATATGGAATTAATCCTGGATAGATGGACATATGATATCCAGTGGGTGTAAGACTGGAATAATAAAGAAATGAATGAATGGACATACACGTATTAATGAAGTCAAGGGGAAGGGAAATATGGTCCGCAGGATATATTGATGTGTGGACCCATTTGGGACCCACCGTAAATAATTCCTACCTGAGTGTGATGTGTGTGAATCGGAAAAACATGTGTTGTATAGATGAGGTGGGTGGTGATGGTATGGATGCAAGGGAAAAGACTATGTGGGAGGAGAATGGCCAAACATTCTGGATAGAGATGGAAATTTGCAGGGGAAGAGGTGTTTGACCAGGATGGATGGCGGGGCCGGAAAGCCCCTGGAATCCTTCGTAGTAACACACCACGTCCTATCTAATTGAATTTAGTTCTACTGCCTCATTGAGACCATCTGGGTATATGGTGTTTAATTTATACATCCAAAAGAGTTCTTGTTGGCAAAGGTTTAAATATCTGTCTCCACCCCTGCTTGTGGTCTTAATATGTTCAATCCCTATAATTTTAAATGTGGATGGGTTACTTTGATGTATATCTCCAATGTGCCTTGGAATATTATGGTTCATAACTTTGTTCAGAATGTTTCTTCTGTGTTCCAGAAACCTCTTTTTCAGGGGATGTGTGGTTCTACCTACATAGAAACATGGACATCCACAGAAGAGTAAGTAAATCACATACTTTGTTTCACATGTGATAAATTGTTTGATCTCAAAATTTGTGTCTAGATCCTTTATTTTAAAGGATTTTTGTCCATTTTGTATATGATTGCATGTGATACATTGGGTCTTGCCACACTTATAGAAAACCTTTGGAGGGGGTGTTAACCAAGATTTTTCTATCATTTTCTCCGGATGGTATGTTGCTATGTGGCTAGGAGCCAGAATGTTTCTCAGATTCCTATTCTTTTTCTATATTATCGTCAGTTCTGATGGTATATGTGAACATAATAAAGGGTCACTTTTAAGGATGTTACAGTTTTTCTTAATTATGTTCTTAATGTCCCCTGATCTATTATTGAATTTCGATATAAATAACGCAGAGTCTGTCTCAAAAGATGTTAAATTCTCAGGGGTCTTATTTGTTACACTAATTCACATTAGCAGCCCTACCTAGTGGTCAGGACAGCAGCAGTTTAAATCTGATCCATTTTGACCTTCTTAGCATGCCATAGAAGTCTAGCAATGCATTCTGGGCTAAAGGAGTTGTAAGCAGCCATTTTCCTTTTCACATGGTCCCAGACAGTCATCATTACATATGCTCAACCTGGTACAGCATCCGATGGTGAGTTCTAAGCTTCAACTGTGCCATAGATCTGCTTAGCCAGTTATGTTATGCATGTTAGCTGTACTATGTGACATTGCAGCCTGTAATTTGCATACTGTAGGTTTCATGTTGTTTGCATATCTCATGTTATGTATACGTTTGCCTTGCACTCCCATGTACATATATAGTAATTGCTTTTCATTGTTTGTTTACAGTTTTACCACATTACTTGCCATCACTCATCACATCACTTGTCATATCATCACTTATCAGTACTTATCATTTCCACGCAAGTTCCTCTATCAAATAATAAACCCAGTTCTTCAGATCACATCTGACTGGATTATTGGAAGATAGAGTATTGGTTATGCTGGCTGCTCCAACTTTGTCAGACACTTAGTGCAGGGCAGTACAGTAAAACATCGGGCTCCCAGCGTGTGATGCATATATCTGACTTCATCATCAACAGTTTCTGTCAGCAAGTGGGACACATACTGACTCACAGATCTGTTACACTGCCAGCCAGAGCTATCTGCATATGACAGCACAAGAGTTTCTATACAGTCTAACTGTGGCAGCTCAGCAATAGGAGTACCGCCATTGACTACACAGGAATCTCACACTGTCAGTACAGCCACCTGCATATGGTAAGACAACTGTCCCTGCACAGTCAAACAGCCTAACAACAGTCCCAAGACCCAGACTACTCAGAGACCTGCTACAGTGTCAGCTCAGTTATCTGCACATTAAAAAACAGCAGCCCCTACACAGTCAAGCATTTCCATTCCATCATCATATCACAGAAAATTACATCGTCATACAAAACAAGGTACCAAGTCTCTAGTTCCCCCAAATCTTCATCTATCAGCAATGCAGCCATAATGGCACGCGCAAAAGTGGAAGCTGCAAAAGTGCGGGCCACCTTTGCTGAACAAGAGATGCAATTGAAAATAGAGAGGTCACGTCTGGAAGCAGAAAGAGATATGGAGAGGTCACGTCTGGATGCATAAAGAACACGTCTGGATGCAGAAAGAGATATGGAGAGGTCACGTCAGGATGCAGAAAGAGTTATGGAGAAACAAGACCTAGAAGCAATTAGTAAGAAGCTCACTGCACAGAAGGAGGCAGCAGCTGCAATAGCCGAAGCACAATTCTTAGAGTCTGTAGAATTTCTTAATATAAGTTGGATCAATGTGCTTGATGCAAAGCTTGGATTGCAGAATTAATTGCAACTCACATCAGAATATGTCAATCGAGCATCCAAAATGAGTAGCAAACCTCAATCAGTACAAAGCATGCATTCAGATTTCATCAGTGAAACAAGCCAAACACACAATGCAGTGCCCCCACTAGTTAACAGTGAATTGCAAACTTGCAAACAAGAGAATTCTAGATACAGGGAACCCATGAGGGACAACTCTCCCCCACACCAGATGTCTGAATCAGCAAACTACAACAAAGGCACAACTACCCGCACACAAAAGTGGTATGATACAAGCCAACAGGAACTCTACAATCCTAACAGGTATGACCACGCACCATTTACTCACCATGTTAATGCACAAACAGCATCTCCTAGAGCCAATCAAGACACATTAGACTTTGCCAAGTTTCTTGCTCACCATGAGCTGGTTACAAACAGACTCTCAAAGTTCAATGATCGCCCTGAGAGCTTCAGAGCCTGGCAATCCTCTTTCCAAAATGTAATCAGAGGGTTAGGCCTTTCACATAGCGAAGAGATAGGCCTTTTAATTAAATGACTTGGAAATGAATCCGCTGAACATGCTAGAAGGTTAAGAGTGATCAATATTAACCACCCTGAGAATGGCCTTATGATCTGGGATAAACTTAATGAGTGCTACGGCTCACCGGAGATTATAGAAAGTGCACTATTCAAAAGAATTGATGATTTCCCTAGGTTACCTAACAAAAGCTATCAGAGACTGAGAGAATTAAGTGACTTACTAATGGAGCTTCAAGTAGCCAAGTGTGAGGGAGACTTACCAGGACTTGACTTCCTCGACACAGCCAGAGGCATTAACCCTATAGGGCAAAAGCTACCTTACAATCTGCAGGATCAATGGCTCACCCATGGTTCCAAATATAAGCAGAGACACAACGTGCCATTTCCACCATTCTCTGTTTTTGTGGACTTTGTGCACCAACAAGCTAAGACCAGGAATGATCCTAGTTTTGCCTTTACACTGACCAGCTCAATCCTTATTCTACCTAACCCCCACAAAATGTCAGTCGCAGTTCATAAGACTAACGTGCATTATACAGATTCTTCCCACAGGTCTACCTATTCTACTCATCAAGAGAACAAAGATAAAGATCCTGACAAGCAGTGTCCCCTGCATAACAAACTGCATCCTCTCCTGAAATGCAGAGCCTTCAGAGAAAAGTCCCTGGAGAACCGCAAAGCATTCCTAAGAGAAAACGGCATCTGCTACAAGTGCTGCTCTTCCACAACCCACCTTACCAAGGATTGTAAGGTTAGTGTTAACTGCATAGAATGTCACAGCGCAGAACACAACACAACTCTACACCCTGGACCTTCCCCATTGACTTTACAACACAGTTATGGTGACACAGAGTATGGCGGGGAGCCCAGTGTGGAGCAAAGAGACACTACTGCAGTCATACCAGAGATTACTTCACAATGTACTGAAGTAAGCAGAGACACTATTAGTGGCAAATCTTGCTCCAATATCTGTTTGGTCAGAGTCTACCCCAATGGCCAGCCAGAGAAAGCTGTCAAACTTTATGCAATCCTAGATGACCAAAGCAATAAGTCTCTAGCCAGATCAACTTTCTTTGAGACCTTTAACATCAAAGGACCCAGCACTCCATACTCCTTAAGGACTTGTGCAGGGAGTTTCGAGCCAATGGGGAGAAGAGCAATCGGCTATCAAGTCGAGTCCTTAGACAGAAAGACATGCCTTCCCTTACCCACTAACACTGAATGCAATGAGATCCCTGATAATAGGTCTGAAATCCTTACACCAGATGCAGCTATCCATCATGCACATTTGAAACTTATAGCACATCTGATACCAGAACTGGACCCACTAGCCCAGATAATTCTACTCATTGGGAGAGATATCTTACGAGTCCACAAAGTCAGAAGTCAGATTAACGGTCCACACAATGCTCCTTATGCTCAAAGATTAGACCTAGGATGGGTCATAACAGGAGAAGTATGTCTTGGCATTGTGCATAAACCAGCTACCGTCAACAGCATGCTTACCTGTACTTTAGAAAATGGACGCCCTTCTCTATTTCAACCATGTCACAATCACTTCCTCATAAAGGAACTACCACACTACACTGTCATAGACTTTCCTAGTGACAACCACATCTGTGACAGCTACCAAGAACATTTGGGGTGCACAGTCTTCCAAAGAACAAAAAGGGATGATCAAGTCACAATGTCCATAGAGGACAATCTATTCCTGGAAATAATAAAAAAGGGACTAGTCAAAGATGATGCCAACAGTTGGGTTGCACCTCTACCCTTTAAAACACACAGACGGCGCCTACCTAACAACAGAGAACAAGTATTTAAATGCTTCTCTTCACTAAAACGCAAGTGAAGTGAAGTAAGAAGAGTCCAGTCGGGGAGCGAGTTGTCAAGCTCCGACAATGCGCTCCCCGACTGGACCTCTTCTTACTTTCTGGAGAGATTGGAAAATCAAGCTCAGGGTAAGATAGGGTAAGTTGGAATCTGTATTTGCGGCAGAGTGACTATGTCAACGGGACCCACCTCTACTATAATTTTTTCCAAAAGAAGCTATAAACACGTTTATTAACCACCCTTTTTTCCACATATAACCATAAATAATTGTCACATGTAAGTTCATAGATACATGTGTAGAAAGAGTCGATGTCACGATATATGGAATTAATCCTGGGTAGATGGACATATGATATCCAGTGGGTGTAAGACTGGAATAATAAAGAAATGAATGAATGGACATACACATATTAATGAATTCAAGGGGAAGGGAAATATGGTCCGCAGGATATATTGATGTGTGGACCCATTTGGGACGCACCCTAAATAATTCCTACCTGAGTGTGATGTGTGTGAATCGGAAAAACATATGTTGTATAGATGAGGTGGGTGGTGATGGTATGGATGCAAGGGAAAAGACTATGTGGGAGGTGAATGGGCAAACATTCTGGAAAGAGATGGAAAATTGTAGGGGGAAGGGGTGTGTGACCAGGATGGATGACGGGGCCGGAAAGCCCCTGGAATCCATCGTAGTAACACACCACGTCCTATCTAATTGAGTTTAGTTATACTGCCTCATTGAGACCATCTGGGTATATGGTGTTTAATTTATACATCCAAAAGAGTTCTTGTTGGCAAAGGTTTAAATATCTGTCTCCACCCCTGCTTGTGGTCTTAATATGTTCAATCCCTATAATCTTAAGTGTGGATGGGTTACTTTGATGTATATCTCTAATGTGCCTTGGAATACTATGGTTCATAACTTTATTCAGAATGTTTCTTCTGTGTTTCAGAAACCTCTTTTTCAGGGGACGTGTGGTTCTACCTACATAGAAACATGGACATCCACAGAAGAGTAAGTAAATCACATACTTTGTTTCACATGTGATAAATTGTTTGATCTCAAAATTTGTTTCTAGATCCTTTATTTTAAAGGATTTTTGGCCATTTTGTATATGATTGCATGTGATACATTGGGTTTTGCCACACTTATAGAAACCCTAGGTGTTAACCAAGATTTTTCTATCATTTTCTCCGGATGGTATGTTGCTATGTGGCTAGGAGCCAGAATGTTTCTCAGATTCCTATTCTTTTTGTATATTATCCTTGGTTCTGATGGTATATGTGAACATAATAGAGGGTCACTTTTAACGATGTTATAGTTTTTCTTAATTATGTTCTTAATGTCCCCTGATCTATTATTGAATTTCAATTTAAATAACACAGAGTCTGTCTCAAAAGATGTTAAATTCTCAGGTGTCTTATTTTTATTTTTACATTTATTTTTATTTTCTTTGAATATGCGATCTATTTGATTTAATTCAGTGACTTCTTCAAATGCATTTTGTAGGATATAATCAGGGTATGATCTATCTCTGAAGTTCTGTATCATTTCTCCAGCTTGTTTCGGAAATAGTTCTTGTGTTGAGCAATTTCTGCGAACCCTGCATAGTTGGCCTTTAGGCATGTTTGTTTTCCATGCTTTATGGTGGCCACTATTAAAATGCAAGTAATTGTTCACATCTGTTGGTTTTTGAAAAGTGGATGTTATTATTGAATTATCCACTATATGTAAGTTGATATCTAAAAAAATAATTGAGGAGGTGTTAAAAGTGTGGGTGAAATGTAGATTATAATTATTTGTATTAAGATATTCCACAAAAGAACTAGCATTTTCTGGTGTCCCATTCCAGATTATGAAGAGATCTTCGATGTATTGGCCATAGAGCACCAGGTTCACTGCATAGATCCCCCCCTCTACACGGTGAGTCTCAAAGTCTCCAATGTAGAGGTTGGCATAACTAGGGACGAACCTGGTGCCTGGTCGCTATGCCCATTGTTTGTAGATAGAACAGACCTTGAATTAGAAAGTAATTATGTTCTAAAATAAATTTAATTGCTTCAATAATGAAGGCTTGGTGGGATTGTTGTAAATCTCCGTCTTTAGTCAATCTGGAATGTATAACTCCCAGGCCTAGATCATGGGGAATATTAGTGTATAGTGCAGTGACATCAAGTGTTAAAAAAGCATAAGTGTCTTGCCAAATTATATCATGAATTTCCCTTAGAAGTGAGTGGTATCTTTAATATGTGACTTTAAAGAAGACACCCGTGGTTGTAAATAACTATCAACATAAAAGGATAAATTATTCCAAAGTGAGTTAATGCCCGAAATTATAGGATGACACGGGGGATTAGTGAGGGATTTGTGTAATTTAGACAGGTAGTAGAAAATGGGGATAGTTCGAAAGGGATTGAACAGAAATCGCCTCTCCTCCTTGGAGATCAAACCGTTCACCATAGCTCTGTCCAGGATCTTCAAAAGATCATCCAAATAATCATGTGTTGGGTTTGATTTTAATCTTGTATAGAATTTTGTATCATTAAGCTGTTTTAGGGACTCATTGATGTAGTCCTCACTGTTAAGGACCACTAGACCTCCTCCCTTATCTGCTTCTCTGATTATTATAGCATGATCCTTTGTTAATTTTTTAATAGCTTGTTTTTCCCATTTGGTGAGATTGGATCTGATCTTTTTATTTTATTTGAACACAAATTTCTAAAATCTTCCATTGTGGTTTTATAGAATAAATCGATCTTTGTAGTTTTATTACACATTGGAAAAAACTCAGATTTATTTCTGAATTTGTTTTTATTTGTGATATCAAATAGTCTTACTTGAGTAGGTGTGGGGGGATTTTCACTCGTATTAGATTCTTCCCATAAGTCTGTGAGTGTGTCTAGTACAACTTGATCTGTTTAATCTAAGACTATGGTTGTCCCCTCCTCATTGGAGTTTTTGATGGCTTTGTTACAGAAATACTTTTTCCGGCACAGAGCTCTGGTGAATCTGTTCAGCTCCACTAAGAGGTCAAACATATTTGGTTCCTTGGTGGGAGAAAATTTCAGACCCTTTCCAAGAAGTGATAATTCATGTGTGGTGAGTACTCTAGATGATAAATTGAAAATGGTTCATGTGTGCTGTGTTAATAGCCGTTTGTTTTTCTTTTTCTGTTGAATATTTCTTCCCCCTCTGCATCCTCTAGACTTTGTATTCTGGATCTTTTTAGAATGCTGGAATTTGGATGATGTTTCCCTGAGAGGTCCCTTCTCTGGAAAAAAAAATCCTTTTTGGGATTCCCGAACTGTTCCTGGTTGTCTCTATGGTAATCAGGTCTTTTGGGTCTGGCTACTAGGTTGGTGTTTGTGTAGGTGTTGTGTCTTGGGGATCTGTCTAATTTTTGGTCTCTAGTTAGTAGTGGATCTGTGTAGGGATCTTGTTGACTCTGTAGATGTTGTAGGACATCTGGTGATGTCAAAGCCCTTATTGTGATGTTTATATAAATTTGAATATTTATTAGGATGGGATCTGTAGCAAATCCCTTTACAGAAAGTTCTGACCTCCCCCCTTCTATAATCTTCTTGGTCCCTTCTGAATTTCTTTTGTTTATTTTCAACCATATTTTTCTCATATTCCTCTACCCTTCTATTTATAAGATGATCTTTTTCTTCATACTCTCTCTGTTCTGTATGTGAATCAAGTTTGATTTTTAATGTCTCTATTTCCTTTTCTAAATCTTTGGCTTTGTTACTCCTGCATTTAACTAATAAATCCATTAATTGAAATGAACACTTATCTAAGATTGGCTCCACTCAGCTTGGAGTGGAGTATCATCTTCAAAAATGGATTGTTTTATTATTCTCAGGCCTCTTGGTATCATTTCATTATCAATGTATCTTTGTAGATTCACACTGTCAAACCGGTGTCTCATTTCAGCTTTTAATAAATTTTCCAGTAGGTAAAAATCTTCACTGAGATTCGAGGGGTTCTCTTCCTCTAAAGGGGTATTAGATGTAAATGAATTTTGATATATCTGTTTGCGTGTTGTTCTATCTGTGATGCATTTAAATGATGACATGGTACAGCAGTCTAAAAAAAACAAAAAGTAGCTAACAAAGAAACGTATATCTGAGGACCGCACTTTATAGTCACCTGAAATATATAACATGCAATATGGGATGGGTTTTACAGACTGGAAATATGGCTGCTGCTATTAGAATACACAGTGGTCATGGGTAAAGGTTTGGAAAAGAAATGAATAATAGCGCAAATCATAGGATTGAAAGCTAAGGTGACAGTGTCCACACATCAATATATCCTGCGGACCATATTTCCCTTCCCCTTGAATTCATTAATACGTGTATGTCCATTCATTCATTCCTTGATTATTCCAGTCTTACACCCACTGGATATCATATGTCCATCTATCCAGGATTAATTCCATATATTGTGACATCTACTCTTTCTACACATGTATCTATGAACTTACATGTGACAATTATTTATGGTTATATATATATAAATAAAAATTACATAATCAAATGGATAGACACTAATAAGTGTACGTATATAGTACATAAGATCAAAGAGAACAAGTGTTCATTCACTTGCTGTATAACTATAGCTTATCTTCTTTATGTATAAATTGCTCAATTAATGTTGTACATATGTTTGAATACCAAACAGCCGCCTCCCTATATAAATACTTAGAAAATGATGATGATATAACCAAAATGTTATTTTTAATAATCAAACAACCGGGGGTTGTTTTTCATCTAGCCGTGACCATGGGTTGCATAGAAACCATATAAAGATACTTTTATTACGTCTTAAACCACATGCTCCAACATGTGGACCTATCAAAGCTCGATATTCAAATGAGACGGAGAGTTACCAGGGCAACCGGCTGCACACTGAGCCCGTTGTTCCAATCTCCGGTGTGTAGGAAGAGACAGATGTTTAGGTATGAAAACCTATTAATATATTTATCTATGTCTCTTTTTTCCCTCTACTCTCTCTCATCCCTCCTACTCATTCACTAAATTATCCCCTTTGGGATAGAATCAGGCACAAACATATCTTTCCTGGACATAGGTGCATGTGTTTATTTAGAGCATATCAATTAACTAATGCCAAAAAAAACAGCTGCACTTCATGCAGCCTAATGAAATGAGGTATTTAACTTTGGATACAGCACAACATGGTCACTAGCCTCTGACAAAGCTGTTTTAGACAGAGAAATGCGTTAGGCGGACACCTCCATCGGGCCATTCATTGACACTTGCGCTACCACTGCACCGGAGTGCACACCATCCCCTGGCTCCTAGCTGGCATGCAGCCACCATGTCCACAGGATACCAGCCTCTCCCGATTCATAACACTAAGTTGACCAGCCGCTGAGCTGCATTACCTCTGGGAGTACACCTGCCTCCTATCCTAGCACCAAGTTGCCCAGCCGTTGACCTGCATTATCTCGGGGAGCATACCTGCTTACCATTCCATTTGGAGCCACAGTGGGACACGGATTGACCATTTTGCCACCCTCAGATCTGTGCTCTCCCCTTGAATAATCTACCAGCAGCTATCAAGCTGATACTTATGGGGAAGATCTCACACACACCTGACACAGCATGACACCCGGATCACTCACATTACCAACCTGCAGGTTAGGTTTTATATACAATACAGTGACACGCTGGAACATTCCAGATTTCCCTCCTCAGGGACACATTTATTTTTCTTATTTCTGCATTTTTGCTCATATATTTTATTCAATTCATATGCTGTGATCCATTATTTATTTAAAGTTTTTTACTTTTTATTTTGCATCTCATCTATCTTTACGTATTGAATATACATTGATTTTTATGCATACTATGTACTTAGTTACCATCCAGGAGATGTAACTTTTTAATATACCGTATGTGGTTGTTATTTACCCTTATTAAACTAGATACAAGTCATTACACTCTGCCTATGCCATATATTAGTGACATCACTATATAAACACTGTCACCTTAGCTTTCAATCTTATGATTTGCGCTATTATTCATTTCTTTTCCACTTTGAAACTTGTGTAACAGTCAATAGTTGGATTTAGGGCTCTTTTCACATAGTTCCAGATGGAAAATAATTAGCAGCAACGCAACTTTACCAATAATGGCTGAAATAGCTGTCAAAGTGTCATCTGGCATCCAGCAGTAGAAATATGGAGGCTGAAGCACAATTCACAAGGGAACAACCATGGCCGCTGATGATGAAGTACCAAGGGATGGTGGGAGTCCAAATAAACATCCAGCAAGTAGAAAGCCCAAGTGGCTAATAACACAGTGTCTCTCAACGCGTTTAAATGAGCAATGACCACTAAGCTTTCTCAGGAGAAAGTCTTGAGAAAGTCCCGGTACTTGACAGGATAAAACGCATTGACCATTGTCCTCCTATCACGCTTTCACTCCAGACCAGCCTGTTGCCAGTTACCCGATCCAGCTACTCGATCCAGCCCTTGGCTCACAGGATCAATTCCAACACTGCTGAGCCTATTGTTTCCTCACTGCTGCCTGTCCTGATCATGATTGCCGGCCACCTGCTCCTGGATGGACACTACCATCTAGTCCACAGGAATACTTAACATCAGCGGCTGTTCATTATTGCCGCATCCACCGTATATCCCAGTGTTACCGGCTACCCGTTCCTATTACGGACACTACTTCTTGGTCCACAGGAATACTAATAGCAGCGGCACTGACCATCATTTATTATCGGAGGAAGGTACCGGGATTTGGATACCCTGTGGGGCCATGTCCATTACAGTAAGCTGGAGATCAACAGGTGGAAACCTACATGTCCAAATTGGATCGAGGGACGCCAGTTTATCACTTACTGCTGCAGAGTACTATTTTGCAGGCTGGCTTGTGAGAACATTACAATTGCAACATATTTGTTTTTATATTGCAACACACTTGCTCTTTATAGTCATAAAAACAGATACAGATAGCTGGGAACACTGATTAATTTATCTCAGGAGTGAGAATCCAACAGCTCTGTATGCATACAAGTTAAATTTTTTATTTTTTTCTAAGGCAATTAATTGTACTAAAATTAACATTCTTTTTTATGCTATTATACCAACTGTGATTATATAATTGTGTTTACATTTTAGGTTGTCTATTGTCTAGATTTGATTAAAACTATTGATGTTTAAATATATGAAAGCCTCCTGTGTATCATTAGCAAGCAAACACCAGATTTGTGTTTCAACTTAATTATTAGAGGTTATGCGCAGTAAATAAAGATCTTAAAAACCAAACACACCTGAACTTGGGGTTTTCGAGTGGAACCGAGTCCTGGCTCAGGTTTCCCGCCAAGTTCGGATCTCAAAACTAGGCAAACCTTCATTTTTCCAGCAAATCTCGGATCTCGCTTGCATTGGATTGCATATAAGAGTCGATACCAGTACAAAGGTGGCCACCCTGTAATCCAGACTCTAGTAAATCCTCACTGACAACTGTCCATCTCATCTCCACAATGATATAGGTGTTAGAACCAAGAAGTGATTGTTATCTGAAAACTGTAGCTGGAAGATCCTGGGAATCCCGCAGAGCAGTTCCTCTGTGAAGTGAACTGGGCAATGGTTATCAATGATATAATGCAGTTTTGAGGCTACTGATGCTAGAATGTGGAGGTTGGTTTTATGTACTGCGCTCCCTCTATATTCCTATTGTTAATATGCTGCAATCTATACTGCTGACAAAATGTGCAACTCTCTACAAGTTGTCACAAATGAGAAAGATGTGGTGTCGCAGGCGTGACAAGAGAACTCCTATGTTACAATGAATTTATAACAATTTAAATGACATAGAAAGACAATGTGACAGTAAAAACTATTTTTGTGTATAAAATTAGACAAAATAACAAGTTAAAATAAAAGCATGCATAAATGATACATACTGTACTGTATCTGGTTAAATAAGAATTATCTATTTATGTATGGAAGGTGTAAGAAAGAGCACCTCAAATCTAAAAAGTATTTCACAATCTTAAAGACAACATCACCTCTAACTATGAAGGGAAAAGTTACTGCCAAAAAATAACAAATTGCCATCATGCTATACACCACACGCAGTGGCAAGGAAAGCCTCAGAGCATGACCTGTATTTGTGAGGGGTGGTCCTGCAACTTCTGTTTCATGCTCTAGAATGCCTATTGTGAAAACCAGAGCAAAACATCTTCTGTAACCTAGAAAACAGTATACCACATTCTCACTCTGCATGGTCTCTGATAAACCCCAGCCCAGCAGAGTAACAACCACATGCCAAAAACCAGACCTCGCAACTTTACCGCACCAAAAGGTGAGTACGAGGCGAATAAGACCAGCTAAAAGTGTGTGACCAGAGGAGAAATTACACTTCATGCAACACTGAAAAAAACATTTCAACTTTTTATGGTGATGAAACAGGGGCAGAACTATGGGAGGTGATGGAGGCACCTTCTGCAGGGCTCCAGCACTGAAGGGGCACCTCCTCCATTCCCCACAGTATATTCACCACACTTAGGGCTTTGACTATGTACCCAGAGTGTTCCGTCACATCCGCCCAATACATGACACCTCTTCCGAGCACCTGAGAAGCCACCAAACACTAGTAGAGAGCTCCGTGTCAGACCATCAGCTGCTGCCTCCATCTATCTATAACCTGTCCCTACTCATTGGTGTCGCTGCTCCTCAGCAGCTTCTTATGTCAGTGTGACACATCTGCCCCCCCCCCCTCACCCTCAACTCTCTGTCTCACTCCTCCCTAGTTGCTCGGACTCGTGCAGCAGTCCCAGCGCATCCCCTCACCAACTCCCCATCCCACCCCCCATGTGGTCAGCCCTACAGTGGACTCATGCAGCAGTCCAGGTGCCCTCCCCACACCCACAACTCTCCATCCCACTCCTCCATGGCAGCAGCCCTAGCCACGGTCCTGATTGGCTGGCCTGAGGATAAGCGCGGCTGCAGATCTTCCAGGAGCTGGATGTCAACAAGGATGCATCAAACAGAGCTGCGAGTAAGAGGGCATGGGGGGCGGGAGACTGGGGCATCAGCAACTGAGTCTGGGGGGCAAATCTTTGGTGAAGCAACTTCCTGGCATGTGATGCAGTCAGCAGTAGATTGGGCATTTTGTGATTTGTAGTCCCACCACAGAGGTAGTTTTATAGTATCTTGACTTAAACTCAGCCAGCACATCATTTGGTTTCCCCTTTATCAGGGGTATCAGGAGGGCTCCCCACCCCACATCAGATGGCTTTCGCCAGGAGGACTCTGAGCCTCATGCTATTTGCACCATATATTTCACCATCTTATCTGTGACTAATGCATACAGATGTGTCCACATACATCTGTCCTCCGTGAGACACATAACGCGTGAGCGTAGAGTGACTTGGTAGAGCTGAGCATACTGCGTCTTATTCGCACAATGATGCATAGAGGATGTACAAGCAGCGTCTGCTGATTAAAATGATCTATGCATGCCTAAATTCTGTGTGCAACTGCATGTGTATCTGCATGCGAAATGCCACATTACAGTGTCAATGGCTGTGGCAGGTCTGGGGTGTGGGGCACCAAATTATAACTTGCCTCTAGGTATCTGGGATGAATTTACACCACTGGTATGAAGACATCATTTGCTAAAGGAGATACCACATGAGATTGAAGTAACATCTCTAAAGAGGTCTTTTTCCTTATTTGACACTTTCTCCTTTTTTCAGTATTTAATCTCTTATTTTTATTTTTCACAATTTTGAACAATATATATTTTTATGTATATAGGTGATGATTGCAGTAGCGCCCTGATAATTTCCTTCCTATCCTTTTATTATTGTCATTGCTGTTGTATTAAGGTACAACCTAGGAATTTCTCGGGCTGCATATATAGGAGCGCTGGTGTGGTTTTCACTTTTTATTGCATATCACTAGATGTGTCACCTTTAAACAGACAAATTAGTGCACAAAAATAACACTAAGGCCCGTATTCAATTAGCTGCGAAAACAGACTTTTTTCGCCATAGACGAAAACTTACATTTTTGGCCAAAAAAAGTCAAAATTTTCGACAAAAAAAATGGCGAAAACGGTAAGCAGGCGAAAATGGAGAAAAAGCACTGGAGAAAAGTTTCTCTATCCCAGACCAGGAGAAAAAAATAGCAAAATCCCTATTTTTGGCTTAAAATGTGGGGATTTCTATAAGAACCCTTTGGACACTCCCCTTCCTAATGATAAATGATCCCAAATTTTTTTTGAAAGTTGTGTACTTTGGCAAAAGACAACCATGCAAATTTTGGGTAAAAAAAAAAAACGTTTAAAATTATAGAAAAAACACAATTTTAAAAACCGTTAATAAACCACCTGCTGTGACTGTGTGAGATGTTTAAAACACTTGACCTATCCATACCGCCCCAAAAAAATTAGACCCAATACGTTAAAACCATTTTCAACCATTTATTTCTTTTTTCACCCAAAATTTGTGCGATTGTGTTTCACCAAAGTATGCAACTTATGAAAAAATGTTGGGGTCGTTTATCCTTTGGGGGGGTGTCCAAAGGGTTCTGAAAGAAATCCCACATTTTTAGCCAAAAATAGGGATTTTTTATTTTTTTTCTTCTGGTCTGGGATGGCAAAAACTTTTCTCCATTTTCACCTGTTTGCCATTTTCGCCATTTTTTGGGCGAAAAACTATAGTTTTCACCTTAATTGAATATGACCCTAAAGCTGAAGAGCAAACTGTATGTTCACAAACTTCACACGAGGTTTATGTGTGAGTCTGACATTTCTGACACTGTAATCCTAGAGAAGCCTCCTATGACCATTTTTGTACCCTCTGCAAATGTGAGGGTGAGTAGTACTAAAAGTAATGAAGATGATTATTTAGATATAGAAATTGAGGATTCTACTGTGGAAGTGCAAAATGATGAGGGGGATATATGTGTAGCTGACGCTAATGAGGATGTTGATGATGAATGTGTTGGACAAGAACGAGTTGATAAAATTAAGGAGGATGATGTTGTTTGTACAAAGTAAGTCAGCCAACAGTTGCAGCAGTTCTTGCCAGTGATAAAAAAAGAAGAGTTTTATCATGTCTTAGCAAAATACCCCAAAAAAACACCTCTTCCGTGTGGAATTTTTTTTACCCACATCCTAACAGATTCAAAATCAGGAAAATCATATATAATAACAGCTACCAGCAGCATGAATAGATCCCAGCACATCTTCACCTTCAACATCAACCTTTTCATTAATGATCAGAGGTAGTCCTGTATCCAATTTGCAAAGACTAACTGACTCCCCCCGTATCCAGGCTTACCAAGAAGAATCCTTGCACACTAGGGCTGCTGCTGTTGGGATTGACTCTACATCACATAAGGGGATCAAGAAGGATTTACAATTACAATTATCTATGAAACAATAATTTAAAGAGAAACCAAGTATGACAGCTGCAATCCTGTTGTACAGCGCATCACTGAAACCATGGCGGCTACAGCACGTTAACATTAAGAGGTATATTTCTGATTGTTCGATTCTGAGTTTTGTGTGATTTGACATTTGCATTTGGTTTTCATTAGATTTTGCCTTTGGAGATTTACTAAAGGCAAACTCGAATGTCAAATCGAACATAAAACCGAATCGCACTCATATCCCACTAAAAATCTAACATCGACAAAATATTGCTTCTTAAATAGACCAACAAACAAATCCCTGATATACTAATATTCGATTTGGAAAGGAACACCAAATCAAACTCAAAATCGAACTTCAAATCACCAAAATAATAGACCTGCTTCATGCTGGCGATAGTAGCATGAGCAGGTATGAATTACACAGATGCATGCACAGATCAGTGAGATCCTTTCATGCTTCTGTCTATAAAAAAATTGTAAAATGTTAAAATGCAAAAAAAAAATGACCTGGGGTCCCTCCCCTAAAAGCACAACCAGCACCTGGCTTTTCTGAGCCGCTCCTGGTTTTGGAAATCCGTGGGACAAAAGACCTAGAGGTCCCACATATTTTCCAAAACTAGCACCTGACTCTTTCTAGCGGGGATGTTATGTCACAGCCGGGGTACCCTTTCACTGGGTTACTAAAGGTTACCTAGCGGTTCTCACCTTTAAAGTAAATGGTGGGAACTGTTCATTGGCTGAGAGAGGTGGAACGCTCAGCCCATGCATTTCTAAGTGAAATGCCATGGCTGAGCTGTCATTTGGAAGTACCATCCTTAGAGGATGGTACTTGTACTTATGTCCGTGGCTCGGGACTTTGCATTTTTTTCTTTTAGGAAGATGTGGATGCCTATATGGAGAAAATGACATATACAGTGATTGTAGGTGAGTATGTGGGAGTGGAAGTGTAAATTAGTTCTTTTTTCACAGTATCTGTTATTTGTGTTTATTTTAATATTTCATTTTAAGGTGAACTTGTGGTACCAGTGGGCCCTTAATGCCCACATGCTGGTACTTGTGGTTCTCCAAGTACCAGCATGCGGGGGAGGCTTGCTGGGACCTCTAGTTCTTCTGCAAAATACAATGTTATTTAATATATTTTTAGACTCAATCAACCCGGGACCCAAGAGCCAGGGGTGCCGGGGATAAACCCGGGTAATCAGCTCAGGACCGGGCTGCCCTGGAGAGGGGGAACCCCTTTATTGGGGGGTCCCCACATCCCTAGGTATCACTGGCATGGGCTGACTAGTGGTCAGGTATAATGCTTTGGCCGGGGGACCCAGTGAAAGGGTAACCCAGCTGTAGCATTTCACCCCCGTTAGAAAGAATACGGTGCTGGTTTTGGAAAATACAGGGCACCCCTACGCCTTTTGTCCGCTGTATTTCCAAAACCAGGGCCGGCTCACTGAGTCCAGTGCTGGTTGTGTGTAATACGAGGGAGCCCTATGTCTGTTGTCCCCATATTTTCACAACCAGGACCGGCTCAGAAAAGCCTGGTGCTGGTTGTGTTTTTAGGGGGGAACCCCACGTCATTTTTATTTAACACTTTATGACCTTTTTACAGAGAGAAGCATGCAGGGTTCTCACTGATGTTCGATTTGGTGTTCGATTTGGACATGGTCATGCAAAATTGAAAAAGAAATCACAATTCAAACTTGAACCAAATTGAATTCGATTTAGAAAAAGCTTCCAAAATCGAATTTTAGTAAATATGGGATTTTGACAGTAATTTCTACATTCGATTTGATTCGATTCCAGGTGAGCTAAATTGAACATAAACTTGAATGCAAAATCGAACTTTGATAAATATACCCTTGATCTGCATCCAATTTCTGCCGTCCATGCATCTGGTTTTAGACGATTAGTGTTCACGCTACCAAATTCCATCTAGATTCTATTTTGCCAGAACAGCAATTACTCACCTGTACAAGGACGTTAAACAAAAAGTTATTCTTTGCCAACAAAATGCCATGGTACCGACTAACCACTTAACTACTGTACTTAACTATAGATATGTGAAAAAGCGGTACTGGCCAAATTAAAAAGATTACATGACTGTGACAGCCCACTGGGTGGGTATATCACCTTCAGCAGCACCATCTAACACACAATGATAGCTCATTCATAGGCAGTCTACTCTCTGTATCACTGGCTTCACTAAGAAGTATACCAGTGTCAATCTGTTGGACAAACTCAAGGATGTGATAGAAAAATGGCTTACCCCGCTAAGACTCTACTCAGAATTTGTCATTTCTGATAATGCAAGTAGCATTGTACTAGCATTACAACTGGGTTAATTTCAACACATATCATGTTTTGCATACACAATAAACTTGTTGGTTTTCGAATTTCTTAAAAAAATGACAGGTCTGTGCAGGAAATGCTGGCTGTGGCCCGTAAAATGTCTGGTAATTTTCGACATTCAGCTAGAAGCAACTGCAAGAACAATTCAATTTGCCATTCTACCAACAAGGGGCGTCAGAACGATTTTATGTTGGGGTGCAACATAAAATTGTTTTGACGCCCCGGCCTCCATGCAATGAGGCACATCCCTCCAACCAACTTACCTGTTGCTGGGTATGCAGGGATTGGAACAGCAGCCACGGATGGTCAAGGGCTGTGCTTTATAGCAATAGGCTGCACACCCCCTGCCTTGCACCAAGGAGGAAGTGTAATGTGCGGTCTTTTAACTTAACTTAAAAAATCTTTTAGACTGAAACCTTTTGATGACCGGGGTGGGCAGGGTGATCTTCCCTGCACTCTTACTGGTCCTGGAGTGGTATGGGTCCAGGTCTCAGGAGAGATGGCAGGTTACAGCCGATAACCTTCTCAGTTGACCGTATGAACTGCTGCAATCTGCCTTTGTCCTTGGCAGTGGAGGCAGTGAACCAGACAGTGATCAATGAGCTGAGGATGGACACAGTGATGGCTGTGCAAAACTGGACCATCATTTTCTGTGGCAGGTTGAAGCTGTCTCAGGAAGAACATCCTCTGCTAGGCCTTCTTAATGAAGGAGGTGATGTTCTCCTCCCACCTGAGCTTTTTATGTATTTTGTCTGTGGCCACACATACATTACACCCCTCAAACTACCTCACCCTCAGGTAATATAAGTATACATCCCCATCTCACCCACTTTACATGAATAAGTACAGAATTCTCCTCAGGTTCTTACCTCTGTTTGCAGCATTACAGGATGCTCTGTGTTCTCTCACACTGGCTGCAGCCTGCACTGCAGGAAAAAAGAACAGGCCAGGCAAAGGAGGAAGGGTGTGGACTGTGGAAGGGGATGGGGACTCTGAAAATGGAGCAGGGAGATGGGACAACACACTCCACCTGCAGGGCAGAAGCAGTTTACAGTCGGAATCATGGGTGCTGGTACCACCCCCTGTCAGATCGGGGCCCATACAGGTGTACTGCTTGAGATGGCAGCCCTGTGAACGTTATACGATGTATTCAGCTGAGGTGCCATGGCTCCCATGTAAACCTCTGGAATGACTCTTCTGTGAATTGCCTGCTCCCGCTGAGGACTGCTAGGTGCTACAAAGGGTCCTGATGCAGAGTTAAGCTGGCCATACACCTGCTTGACCAGCATACGTTCCGATTCAGCATCCGACTCCCCGGAGCTCCCTGGCAGTCTCGGCAGCATATTTGTTGTTTTTCTTATCACAGGATCTGCCTTATGCGCTAATTAGGGAAACAGTCATTGAAATTACTTAAATTGCTGCACGATGGATCGCATGAACAAAATAATCGGCACAATCTGCACATGACAGGATGGAACATATGGGCTGCATATCTGATAATAAGATCCGATTATAGGAGCTGAGGGAGCGCACATCGGATCATATCTTACTAAAAAAATACACGATTTTCACAAGATCCATCATATGTCTCGTTGAAATTCGCGCAATTGGCCCGAAATCGTGCAGGTGTATGGCCAGCATTAGATAGTAATTTAGTGCATATACTCCAGCATTGTAAGCACAGAAAAAAAAGTCTGTATATTCACCCTACAATTATCATCAATGCACACTTGCCCTAGCCGATACTTGGTGCAAAAGACTCTTTTGAAATCAGGCCAATTTACATTTAAGTCCAACTCTGCATAGAACACATATGTGTCAACCTGCCTTTACTGAACTGCGCCAATGTGAGGGATGTACTAAGCATTGTATCAATGATGCGGTACATCCCGTCTGCCTTTGGGTACATACCGCGTTGATTACCGCGTTATGTACCTAGAATATCACAAAGGACAGCTCTCCCGAAAAGAGCTGTCCTTTGCGATGGCTCCGTACAGAGTGATTTCCAGGTTTAACACCCAGAAGTCCGTCTGGTGTCCTTCTATGCATGTGCAGGAGGCCGTGGGGGTGATGGGAGGGATCCGATCAGATCCCTCCCTAGGGGGAGCCTCCTGATAAGAAGACCATAGGTTTCTATTGCATAATGCCACCAGAAGTTGGCGTTACCCACTGGGACAAAGCACAGACATGCATCGCATTCCGGTGCTTTGTACATATAGGGAATGCGGTAAAATGCATTTTCCCCTTTAGCACATCTCAGCTAATGTGTGAAAAACATGTTAGCCCAATATTTAAGTCATAAGTGGACATGTGAATCACTCTGCATCACCCATACTGTCATACGTCCGGTCCCAGAGCTTTCACAGTGGAAAACAGCATATGTACAATTCACCATCAGCCCCAAGATTTCTGCAGTTCAAGAATGTGGCTAATGGAATCTAATTTAAAGTACCGCTTGAACTTAAATGGAGCATGGAGCCCGGTGGCAACAGCCACTGATGTAATCAAGGTGATGTACTGCAGATCTATAGAAGGGTTAATAAACTGATAATTATTGGTACAAAAACAGGAACAATGTAATTAGAAAACTACTGATTGAACTGGTGGAAGTTGACTTCATATTTTTTTAACCTACAGTATAATACTGTAAGTGTTTGCAGTGCTTTACAAGATTACACGTTTTAGACAAGGGACTAAAAAGCATAATGTATGGTAAGGAGTATATTTACTAAAGTGCAGGTTTTAGCAGTGGAGATGTTGCCCATGGCAACCAATCAGATTCTACTGTACCTTTCATTTATCTAGCACTTTCTAGAAGATAATAGCTACAATCTGATTGGTTGTTATCGGCAACATCTCCACTTCTAAAAACCTGCACTTTAGTAAATATACCCCTAAGTGTCAATAGCAAATCTGAGTCCTAAACAGCAGAAGGTGTGTGGTGTAACATTCTTTGGAAATCATTTCACTGAAAATTTTGAAAATATGTTAAAAACATACAGTATGCTGTATTAGTCTTGTTTGTTGGGGGGTAAATCATAATAAATAAAAGAATAGAATAGAATCTTTATTGGCCAAGTATACAAACGTATACGGGAATTTAGCTCCAGTTACTGCACACATATATAACAATTCACAGGCAATCATAAAAAACATAAAAACAATACATAAATTATTATCACAAAACTAAGCAAATCCTCCCGTTAGTTATCCAGCAAACTAACAACCTGCGGATAAAAACTAGAGATGAGCGGGTTCGGATCTCAGAGATCCGAACCCACCCGAACTTAGAGATCCAGGTCGAGAACCGAACGTATTTGGTTCCCCCACCGGCCCAGGATCTCAAACTGAGGCAACAGGGGTGTATCTAGGGATCTGAGTGCCCCTGGCAAGGTAATGGTCTGGCGCCCCCCTTCCCCCATAATTTTAAGGAGGTGCCCCCAGTAGTAGTCCCCACAGTAGGAGTCCTTCCTATGCAGTGCTCCCAGTAGTAGTTCCCCTATGCATTGCCCCCAGTAGTAGTCCCCCCTATGCATTGCCCCCAGTAGTAGTTCCCCTTATGCACTAGTAGTTCACCTTATGCATTGCCCCCAGTAGTAGTCCCCCCTATGCATTGCCCCCAGTAGTAGTCCCCCTTATGCATTGCCCCCAGTAGTAGTACCCCTTATACACTAGTAGTCCCCCTTATGCAGTGCCCCCAGTAGTAGTCCCCCTTATGTAGTGCCCCCAGTAGTAGTCCCCCCTATACAGTGCCCCAGTGGTAGTCCCCCCTATACATTGCCCCCAGTAGCGGCCACCCCCCCATAGCATGCCCTCAGTAGTGGTCCCCCTATACAGTGCCCCCAGTAGCAGCTACCCCCCCATAAAGTGCCCCCAGTAGCGGCCACCCCCTAGTCAGTGCCGCCTAGAAGCCACACTCCCCCCCTCCCCTCCCCTCCCCCACCTGTGCTGTGCCAAAAAAAAAACACACACACAAAAAAAATAAAGCAACTTACCTGATCCCCGCTCCTACCGACGACTGCCCCTGTCCACTTCTCCGGGCCCGCTCTCGCTCTGCACTATGGAATGGGAGAGACATCATGACGTCTCTCCCATTACTCGCTGCGGGGAGAGCTCATGAGTGAGCTCCAGCCGGCTCCCTCCGTGGACACAGCAGCCAGTGAGAGTCTGTCTGGCTCTCATTGGCTGGCTGCTTTACCAAACACACAGCCGCCGCTGGCGGCTGTCTGTTTGTTACTGTGTAGGGCAGACCACTCACTGCGGTCTGCCCTACACTTGTGGAGCCATGGGGACTAGTGGGGCTAGTTCAAGCCCCTTGGGGTAGTCCACCCATTGGCTGCTGGTGGCACTGCCGTACGGCGCCCCCCCTTTGGCCGGCGCCCCTGGCGAGTGCCATCCTGGACAATGGGTAGATACGCCCCGCCGAGGCAAAACCTCAGAGATTAAATCTGGCGGCTCGTGAGCTTTTGTCTCTGCTTTATAAGGAGGAGCCCGCGTCCGCGCCATTTCACTCTGGCTGTGGAGAGTGAACAGGGAGGGTGGGTAGTGTAGGGCTGGTGCTGTCTGCTGTGTCCATCTGGGGGGTGCTGTCTGCTGTGTCCATCTGGGCAGGTGCTATCTGCTGTGTCCATCTGGGCTGCTGTGCTGTGTCCATCTGGGCTGGTAGCATATTGCCTGTGCCATCAATTTGTGTCTGTGCGTGTGCGTTTGCAGCACTTATTCAGACAGCAACCTAGTGCTGCTTGTGTCGTCAATCGCTGCTGCCTCAGTCAGGGGTGCTCCGGGCCCCAAGTTGTGGGCAAAAAAAATAAAATCTATATAATAAAAAGTGTATTTTTTTGTGTGTGTGCATTAGCCGCACTTATTCAGACAGCAACCTAGTGCTGCCTGTGTCGACAATCGCTGCTGCCTTGGTCAGAGGTGCTCCGGGCCCCAAGTTCTGGACCAAAGAAATAAATAATAATAAAAGTGTATTTTTTTTCTGTGTGTGCTTGTGCGTTAGCCGCACTTATTATCAGACAGTAGCAACCTAGTGCCCCTTTCATTTTTTAAAAATGGCCACATGATAGTGCCGCCCACTGCTGTCGCTTAGTTTAGTCAGCCAGCTAGCTGGATGCAACATTTTGGCCCTAGGCCTAACCTAGATGAAAAAAATCAATATTGTGAGCTGTGAGGTAGTCAAAATTGATTCAGGTTGTTCCTGTAACACCACGAGGCCAACTGTGCCACCTCTTTCCTATATGCAGATTCATCCCCGTCCTTGATCAAACCAATAACAGTGATGTCATCTGCGAATCAATTTAATAGTTAAAATTTTTACATGAAAATGCAACTTTAGATTTTAGTTACAGTATTATTAAGGGTACACTTCATAGAAAAGGTATAGCGCAATAACAACAGCTCTTAAGCTTAACACATATAACTAAAAACAAGTTAAAAGTTCTTATTCTTAGCCCCAGGTAAGTAGACTATGAGCTCTTCGTTTGATAATCTGCCTCAGTAATTTCTGTGTTATACAGACCATATAATGATTATACTAGCTGTGACTGCCACACATGATAATATCAGCTATGATTTATATCTGGACACTATTATTTGGTTCCTATTGCTGTAAACCTTCTATTGTCAGAGGGGTGCCTTGTGCAACACCACGCAATAAAACACCTTCTTAATAAATTATATGAAATAAAGACTCGGAGACATGAGATTTGGCAGAATAATTAGTTAGCAATTTATTAAAATGATCTAATGAATATTAAATTAAACTAACCTAAATTAAATTAATCTGAACTGATCAAAAGTATGGTGTCAAAGAAAGGACGGCAACATTCAGCTAACTTCCGACATGCATCACACAGACATGCATACCAAGCGTACACCGCCGAACATGCAGAGCAACCAGTAACTAAACAACTGTCAACAAAAAGGTATCCACTCAACCCTCTAACATGACTACCCACCCGGAAGGGAGATGACGCTATCCCCAGCAGGGTGATCCAGCGAACAAACAAGTCAACGAAGTGTGTGCACCCAAGGACTATAATACTACAAACTGAAAGAGCTTTGCACCCTAAGTGGCGACTTGCTGTTCTTTCCCGCCACAAAAAAACAGCTAACTACAAAATCCCACTAAAAACACATTGGGAGGGAGGGTGGGAAGACAGGAACAAAAGAGGCTTTGTCTCAGCCCACACAGCCTCACATACCAAGATAAAACACACACACCTATCCTAATAGGACAAATTAAGTCACATGGTGCTACCCAAGCCAGCCCCCAGACTTGAGGTTTAACCAGCTCCATTCTCATTCAATCACTATGTTTGTCTTTTTATTATTAATATTATTATTATATAGTAGTTGATTTGTAATGTGCCATGGTGCACATGTGCTTGAAAGCCATACATACTGTACATAGAACAGGAGCATTCAAGGTAGATGAAGTGCAGACACACATGACAACAAAGGGTAGGGCGGTCTCTGCTTATGAGAGAACTTGCATTCTATTTGGAAGAAATAACAGCTGAGACAAGTTTAAGTTGAAGTAGGGTAGTTGTGAAGGTGTATTTGTGTGGGTAGTATAGATAGGAGTAGGATAGGTATGAGTGTGTATTAGTGTGGGTAGTATAGATAGGAATAGAGTAGTCGTGAGTGTGTATTAGTATTATAGGTATGAGTACGGTAGGTGTGAGTGTGTATTAGTATTATAGGTAGGAGTAGAGTAGGTGTGAGTGTGTATTGGTGAGCGTATTATAGGCGGAAGTAGGGTAAGTGTGAGGTGCATTGGTGTGGGTAGTATAGGCAGGAGTAGGGTAGGTGTGAGTGTGTGTGGGTAGTATAGGTGGAAGTAGGGTAGGTGAGGGGTGCATTAGTGTGGGTAGAATATGTAGGAGTAGGGTAGGTGTGTTTTAGTATTATAGGTAGATGTAGGGTAGGTGTGAGTGTGTATTAGTGTGGGTATTATAGGAGTATGTTAGGCATGAGGGTGCATTAGTGTGGGTAGTATAGGTAGGAATAGGATAGGTGTGAGTGTGTATTAGTATGGGTATTATAGGTAGGATAGAAGTAAGTAGGGTAGGTGTGGGGTGCATTAGTGTGGGTAGTATAGGTAGGAGTAAGGTAGTTGTAAGTGTGTATTAGTATTATAGGTAGGAGTAGGGTAGGTTTGAGTGTGTATTGGTGAGGGTATTATAGGCATAGGTGTGAGGTGCATTGGTGTGGGTAGTATAGGTGAAAGTATGATAGGTGTGAGTGTGTGTTAGTGTGGGTAGTATAGGTGGGAGTAGGGTAGGTGTGGGGTGCATTAGTGTGGGTAGTATAGGTAGGAGTAGGATAGGTGTGAGGGTGCATTAGTGTGGGTATTATAGGTGGAAGTAGGTTAGGTGTGAGTGTGTATTGGTGTGGGTAGTATAGGTAGGAGTAAGTTAGGTGTGAAGGTGCATTAGTGTGGGTAGAATAGGTAGGAGTAGGGTAAGTGTGAGTATGTATTAGTGTGGGTATAATAGGTGGAAGTAGGGTAGGTGTGAGTGTGTATTGGTGTGGGTAGTATAGGTAGGAGTAGGTTAGGTGTGAAGGTGCATTAGTGTGGGTAGAATAGGTAGGAGTAGAGTAGGTGTGAGTATGTATTAGTGTGGGTATAATAGGTGGATGTAAGTTAGGTGTGCAGGTGCATAAGTGTGGGTATTATAGGATGGAGCAGGGTATTAAATGCATTGTGCAGGTGTTCACTATGGACCACCACATGGAATTTGCTGTTAACACCACACAATGTGTGGTCCCCAAGTGGGTACCAGAGGGTACATGCTGGAAAGAACTAGTTTAAGTAGGTGTATATGGAATAAGGCACGAGACACAATTAACAACTGTAATATTAAGTTTGTAATGCACAAGTATAAGGAAATAAGTAGTAGGATTCTAGACACAAGTTACAGGATAAGCATAAGTTGGAGTCTGAAAACAAGGAGCTGAATGAGCACAAACAGGATTCCAGGCACTTAGTAACAGCAGGAATCCAATGGAGGTCCTAGCCGCAAAGCAAATAAAAAAATGGATTCCATTGCCTGTGAGGTAGACCAGGGTGGTGTGACTGATAAGGCAAGTGGGCATCTGACCACATAAAAAAGATAATTCATTGCTATTTAGAGTGTGCACTGGGCAAGGAAACTTTCAGCAGTTTCAGGAAACCATCCTGATGACACTGATGTAGCGCAACTAGAGAGTGCGCCAGACCCCGGTGAAGGTAAGCAATCCAGGCCTGGTGTGGGGTGCATTTCTGGCAATTATACTGATGATTATAATTAAATTGAAAATTACCATATGCAAATACTTAAACACTGCAGGATTGAGACAGAGCTGGTCACAATTTATCCCCAAGTTGCAGGCACAAGTTTCATTCATTAAAATTAAAAAGGCAATTGCATGCAAGGTGGCAACAATTTTGAAGAAGTGTTCTGGTTGGCAAAAGTATCATATGTGTCTGGTCTATGCCAGACGTACTTCACATACTCTTACTTCCCACTAGCACTCAAGATGTTTTTCCATTAACAGTATTATGATAAAACCACAGGAAAAGTTGTAAATTGAAGCCATGTGTGCCCTAGGTTCCTGGCTTAGGTCTGGTGGATAGAATCTAATTGGCAACATTGATTGTCAGAGCACCTGTGAAAGGCTGATATAAGGTGTGTCAGTTATTAGTCTCAGTCTCTCACTACCTGGGGCACAGGCAGGCCTGTTGAGAGATACTATGATTACTTGCTGTAACTACTGTGCTAATGTTGTTGTTTTGTGGGAGGGATGTTAGTTCCCTCCACACTGAGCCGGACAGGCTAGGCTTTTCTTTTATGTTTTATTTATCTTTATGCTTCAAATAAAACTAGCTGCAGAAACTTGTACCATGGCCCAGTACTGGTGGTGCTACTAGTTGGCTACTGTGTGAAAGTGCATCCATCTACCCCAAGAGACGGTCCCCTTACCTTGATCTTGCCACTTGGTCCTGATTCAGCATGGATCGCAATTGCGAATACAATTGTTGTGTATTGTGCATGCATATACAGTGCACTGCACAATACACGTGCGTGGTGATCGCACGGTGATTACGCACTCAGGGCCTGATTCAGCAAGGATTGCTATTACTGATAATATCAACTGCCAATACGCATTCACTGGTGGTGAATAGAGGCCAAAACCTGAAAATTATGTCAATGTCCCAATATTTATGGACCTGACTGTATATGCAAGACTGTGAGGTATTACGGATGTGGGAAGGCAGCAATGGGTATCTCTATGCTGGCTTTGCAGTGGCAGACATTAGCATATTTTCGCAGCTGCATTGCGTGCGATTGCGCAGCTGTGATCCTTATTGCAATCTGTGCTAAATCAGGCCCTATCATCATTATCATCATCATCCGCTATTTGGACCTGCTTTGACCATCAAATAATATGGCTTTCTCGCTAATAGGCATGTGATTGCAATTGTGTGAGCACATCCTTATTGAACTTGGACTATGTTAGGATGTTCCAATCCTACCTATGGAGATTCAAGTAGGTCTACGTGTCAAAATCTCTCAAATGTGCATGTGTGCATATGCGTGTTCCCACTTTTATAGCGTATTACTCTTCATCAGGCCCTGTAACTGCGAATAGTATATGTATAACAGCATAATCCAGGACCAGCAACAGTGGAGTACTAGGGGGATATATGTATCAGGCCCCATGCTTCCGAGGGGCACTGGCACAATCCCACCCAGCCACCTGGTAGAAAACAATTGCATTGTGGATGCTTTACTTTATAAGTGAGCAGCAGTGCCATAGTGAGAGCAACTGCTGAAACGGTCAAAGTTGAGCTGTGCATGCAAAGCAGCAATTCCCATTGACCTTTGCATCACACACTTGGCAGTACAGAGGGGGGCAAGGCACACAGGGCCCTGAGGACAGCATGGTGGTTGCCCCAGCTGACGCCCAATCTAGAACTGGGTAACCCGGTTTGATGCCCGCTGCCCAGCGGAATGAATATTGTTGTGATGAGGAGCCACGTTGTGCCGAGAGGAGATACACGGTACAGCCACGGAATGAAGAAGAAGGAATTGAAGAACAAGATAGAAGAGAAGCATAGAGAAGAATACTGTATGTATTCTTCTCTAGGTAAGAAAGAAGGTAAGAAAGAAGTCAAAGGGGAGGGAAGTGATAGATCAGCAGAATACTAATATCAGAATTCTGCTGTAATGAAGCACAGAAAATAAAGGTGAACTGGTCAGGAATTTCCTCTTTGTCTTCTAAATATGAAAGCCCTCAACGTGTAACAGCTGCCAGTAACTATAAAACACAGAATAACGGGCCCATTTATCATTGCATATTTGCGGCTTCATCCCCGAAAACACCCGTTTTCGAGAGGTTAATCTCAAATATTGTGTTTTCCCCAGATGTATGAAGGAGATATCTGCTGCGATCCCTCCATTTCCACTGGAAGCGACTACCCCCATAAGTTTCTATGGCGGATGCAATGCTGCCAAAATGCGATACATTCCGGAGATTGGCCCCCGCAGCTAACGCCATCTGAAGATGGTGATAGCCGCTGTTGCCTATGTGCAATGGCGGCCACACATTTGCAGTCAGCCAGACTGCACATACGCAGAAGCCCCGACAGCATTCCAGGTACATCGCAGGGATGGGCTCCTATTGGAACCCTTGGCCTTGCGGGTGCCATATAATACATTCCAGTGCTATGGTCACATTTTGCAATGCGATCATGGGCAGTAATGTCATGCCCAGATTGCATTGCAAATGCGTTCATTCATAAATGGGCCCGGGTTATATGAACCACAGAAAATCAGTGAGAAATATAAGACACCCAGCTGAGTGATCCAAGGTTCTAAAATCCCAGGGTCTTGGGTATTCCTGTATATAATACCAACAGACCATCTGCCCTGTCAGGAGAGAGTGATTTAACTGCCTTCTGAATGCAGACCTGTCACTGATGAAGCAGGCTGATATCTTTGTGAACCCCACTGTGGATCACAGAGGTTTGAAGGATAATCAAACTGATCCTGACTTATATTCTCTAATATCCCAACATCAGTTAAAAAAGAGGGGGTTGAGCATGCAAGGGTGATCAACATTCCCCAGAAGTGTAGGCCAATTATTAAATATCCAACAATGTAGACATAATCACCATCTGCAGAGGCAGTGGGTGGCACTGGGCACCTCTCTCCAGTAACACCCGCTTCGTGTCACCAACTGCCTCTATTGGGTGAAACTAAGTGGATGACACTGGGGAGAGGCAGTGGGTGATGCTGCTGAGTGGCAGTAGTTAACACAGGAAAGTGGCAGCAGGTGACACTTGGGAGAGGCAGTGGGAGGCGCAGGGGACAGGAGGCTGACAGGGAGAGGCAGTAGGTAACAGAGGATGACGGGGAGAGGCAGTGGGTGAGAGAGGATGATGGGGAGAGGCAGTGGGTGACAGAGGACGATGGGGAGAGGCAGTGGGTGACAGAGGATGATGGGGAGAAGCAGTGGATGACAGAGGATGATGCGGAGAGGCAGTGGGTGACAGAGGATGACGGGGAGAGGCAGTAGGTGACAGAGGATGATGGAGAGAGGCAGTAGGTGACAGAGGATGATGGGGAGAGGCAGTGGGTGACAGAGGATGATGGGGAGAGGCAGTGGGTGACAGAGGATGATGGGGAGAGGCAGTGGGTGACAGAGGATGATGGGGAGAGGCAGTAGGTGACAGAGGATGACGGGGAGAGGCAGTAGATGACAGGGAGAGGCAGTGGGTGACAGAGGATTACAGGGAGAGGCAGTAGGTGACAGTGGATGATGGGAAGAGCAGTAGGTGACAGAGGATGATGGGGAGAGGCAGTGGGTGACAGAGGATGATGGGGAGAGGCAGTGGGTGACAGAGGATGATGGGGAGAGGCAGTGGGTGACAGAGGATGATGGGGAGAGGCAGTAGGTGACAGAGGATGACGGGGAGAGGCAGTAGATGACAGGGAGAGGCAGTGGGTGACAGAGGATTACAGGGAGAGGCAGTAGGTGACAGTGGATGATGGGAAGAGCAGTAGGTGACAGAGGATGATGGGGAGAGGCAGTGGGTGACAGAGGATGATGGGGAGAGGCAGTAGGTGACAGAGGATGATGGGGAGAGGCAGTGGGTGACAGAGTAGGAAGGGGAGAGGCAGTGGGTGACAGATGATGATAGGGAGAGGCAGTGGGTGAAAGAGGATGACGGGGAGAGGCAGTAGGTGACAGAGGATAATTGGGAGAGGCAGTAAGTGACAGGGGATGATGGGGAGAGTCAGTGGGTGACAGGGGATGACAGGGAGAGGCAGTGGGTGACAGGGGATGACAGGGAGAGGCAGTGGGTGACAGAGGATGTCGGGGAGAGGCAGTGGGTGACAGAGGATGATGGGGAGAGGCAGTAGGTGACAGAGGATGATGGGGAGAGGCAGTGGGTGACAGAGGATGATAGGGAGAGGCAGTGAGTGACAGAGGATGATGGGGAGAGGCAGTGGGTGACAGAGTAGGAAGGGGAGAGGCAGTGGGTGACAGGATAATTGGGAGAGGCAGTAAGTGACAGGGGATGACGGGGAGAGTCAGTGGGTGACAGGGAGAGGCAGTGGGTGACAGGGGATGATAGGGAGAGGCAGTAGGTGACAGAGGATGATGGGGAGAGGCAGTAGGTGACAGAGGATGACTGGGAGAGGCAGTAGGTGACAGAGGATTACAGGGAGAGGCAGTGGGTGACAGAGGATGATGGGAAGAGGCAGTGGGTGACAGGGGATGACGGGGAGAGGCAGTGGGTGACAGGGGATGACAGGGAGAGGCAGTAGGTGACAGAGGATGACGGGGAGAGGCAGTAGGTGACAGAGGATTACAGGGAGAGGCAGTGGGTGACAGGGGATGACAGGGAGAGGCAGTGGGTGACAGAGGATGTCGGGGAGAGGCAGTGGGTGACAGAGGATGATGGGGAGAGGCAGTGAGTGATAGAGGATGACGGGAAGAGGTAGTGGGTGACAGAGGATGATGGGGAGAGGCAGTAGGTGACAGAGGATGATGGGTAGAGGCAGTAGGAGACAGAGGATGACGGGGAGAGGCAGTGGGTGACAGAGGATGATGGGGAGAGGCAGTAGGTGACAGAGGATGATGGGGAGAGGCAGTGGGTGACAGAGGATGATGGGGAGAGGCAGTGGGTGACAGAGGATGATGGGGAGAGGCAGTAGGTGACAGAGGATGATGGGGAGAGGCAGTAGGTGACAGAGGATGATGGGGAGAGGCAGTGGGTGACAGAGGATGACGGGGAGAGGCAGTGGGTGACAGCGGATGATGGGGAGAGGCAGTGGGTGACAGAGGATGACGGGGAGAGGCAGTGGGTGACAGAGGATGATAGGGAGAGGCAGTAAGTGACAGAGGATGATGGGGAGAGGCAGTAGGTGACAGAGGATGATGGGGAGAGGCAGTAGGTGACAGAGGATGATTGGGAGAGGCAGTAGGTGACAGAGGATGATGGGGAGAGGCAGTGGGTGACAGGGGATGACAGGGAGAGGCAGTGGGTGACAGAGGATGAAAGGGAGAGGCAGTAGGTGACAGAGGATGACGGGGAGAGGCAGTAGGTGACAGAGGATGACGGGGAGAGGTAGTGGGTGACAGAGGATGATGGGAAGAGGCAGTAGGTGACAGAGGATGATGGGGAGAGGCAGTGAGTGACAGGGGATGACAGGGAGAGGCAGTGGGTGACAGAGGATGATAGGGAGAGGCAGTAGGTGACAGAGGATGATGGGTAGAGGCAGTAGGTGACCGAGAATAACAGTGGGAGGGGGTCTGTGACAGAGGATGATGGGAAGAGGCAGTGGGTGACAGAGGATGACACGGAGAGGCAGTGGGTGACAGAGGATGATGGGAAGAGGCAGTGGGTGACAGCAAGTGAGAGAGAGGCAGTGGGCAATGTCAGGCAGAGAGTGATGGGGTGATAGTGACACCGAGAAGAGGCAGAGGGTGACAGGCAAAGTGGGTGATAGAAAAAGTGGGAGGTGGTGAGGCAGTGGGTGACAGGGAGAAGGAAACGGGTAGAGGCAGTGGTTGATGTAGGGAGAGGCAAAGAGTGACAGGGAGAAGGAGATGGGGAGAGGCAATAAGTGATGGAGAGAGGCAATGGGCGAAACCATGAAATGTGTGACAGAGGGGAGGCAGTAGGTGACAGAGTATAATGGTGAAAGGCAGTGTGTGACGGAGAGGTAGTGGATGATGCCTGGTAGAGGGTGAAAGGCAGTGGGTGATGGGGAGAAGCAGTGGGTGATATATAGGAGGGCACTGGGCTAGATGGGAAGGGGGCAGTGAGATGGTGGTGGGTTGGGGGGCACACTAGGCTGAAAAAGAGGGTTCCCTGGACTGAATGAGGGGGGGCACTGACTGGACTGCCTGGGTGTTCTTGCTGAGAGGCAGTTAGATGGGACAGTGGGCTGATTGGGGAGCGAAGGGGAGAGACACTGGGCTGGCATTGTGGGAGTCACTGCAATGAGGGGTCAGTGAGATAGTGGGGAACACTAAGGGGATCACTGTGACTGGCTTGGGGGTTCTAGGTGGGGGCAGTGAAAAGGGTGCAGTGGGATGGTTGAGAAGGGAAGGTGGGAGACACTGGGCTTGCAGGATTGGAGACACTGGTGTGGGGGGTCAGTAATGGTGGGGAAAACTTAGTCGGAGAAGGGGTAAACAATGGGATGGGAGCACTAACCTGCCGCTGTTCCATTTCTGCCTGGCCCCGCACACTTGCTGCAGCACCAAGCCTCCTGAGCAGCCCCTCAGCTCCGGCCACTGCTGCTGGGATGTGGGATACTGGATCTCATCTGGTGTGCCCGTGGCTTTCTTTCCTTTGTGGTGCGGTACACAGGTTTTTGAAACTCCGCCCCCGATCGAGTAGAGTGACAGAGGGGAGCTAATGGCGTCGCTAACCCCTGGCCCTGAGCCCCGCCACACATCCTCAAATCCAGCAGCATCTCATAACGTACTGATGCGCCCGTACATAACACCGGGCAGTGCAGCATGTTGCCAGCTCACAGGAGCTGGCTATATAGCCTCCAACCCCACAGATTCACATGGCCGACGTCCGCATCATGACGTCATTATGCAGTGATGCAGCTGCGGTGAATGTAAAAAAACAGGGTGAACACCGCAGTGCCGGCCATAAGCCCCGCATTCAATTGTTCTGACTTTTCGCTGGTGCGAAAAGTCAATGCATCGGGACCTGCGAAAAAGTATCACCTATGAATAGGTGATGAGAAAAAGTGCAGAATTGGGGTTTTGGGGTACAAACCACCCTGCATCCCTTGGACTGTCCCCCAAAGGTATTGTGTCAAAACCGTTTTTAAAAGTACCATGGGATACCCCTAAAAACTACTTTCATTTTGGGGTCAAAAAAACTAAAGTCGGGGGACAAGCTTCTAAACTAGCGAAATAGACTCAGGGGGGGGTCCCCAAGTATGCACCAGGTGTTTTTTACTTTGCAGGTGGTTGCGGCAGGTGTATTTTTCACGTTTTTAAAAAGTTCACATTACCCACTTTAAAATATGCTTGCACCCATTTCCAGGCACCCCAAATTTGATGGGACTACTTATTTTTCCCCAAAAAACTTACTAAATCCTATTGTTCACCACTTTATCAAAGACGCAAAATAGCAGCTAATCAGACCATTTAAAAACCCCAAAATATCTGCAGCAGGGCTATTCGGGGGTACCCATAGTGAACCCCCATGTCAGAGCATCTTTTGGGGGGGTGTCAGTCTGATTTCTCCAAAAATGACAGCACATTTCACTCATTTCATTTTTGCCGGGTCCCGTTTTCGCCGATTTGGAATTGAATACTGATAGACGCGGGGACAAGCGCGATACATTTTCACTCAGAAAAGTGGTGATGATGGCAAAAAGTCAGGCAACTGACTTTTTGCTCCTAATTGAATATTGCCCATAGATGTTTTTTGACAGCCGGAGCCCGTGGGACATGCCACATCACATTGCAAAAAGGTTCTTTTTTTTAAACGCGATTAGGCCATGCCCCCTTCCCCTGAACTCGGGCCAAATCTCCATGGGCTGGCTCTACTTCTACTCTAGTGAGTAGTGACAGGGACAGGTAGGTTGGTTCCAGGGGTATGTGTGAGTGCCTGTGGGAGGAGAGCCTGAGATAAATGGTCCAAGCGGGCAAGTGAGCCACCCAGTGACTAATGCAGTACAATGTGCTGTAATTATAGAAATATTTATATGTGTGCATATATACTATAGATATATATAAATATATATATATAATATATATATATATATATATATATATATATATAAAAAAACACAGTGTATATATACAGTATTTATTTATATATATATATATATATATATATATATATATATATATATACAATACTCCAAGGTCCGGCACTCCTCCACAACACTTACTGCGTTCGGTGCCTTCACAAAGTAGGGAAATCCAGAAATCACAAGTGTGGGACTCCAAACCATACAATCCAACTTGAGGCAGTAGTTAAAGTCAACGTTTCAATGAAGAAAATGTGATTAAATACATTAAAACATTAACTTTAACTACTGCCTCAAGTTGGATTGTTTTGTTTGGAGTGCCACACTTGCGATTTCTTTATATATATATATATATATATATATATATACAGTGTATATATGTGTGTGTGTGTAGCAAAACAATGGACGGCACTCCGAGTCTGAGTAACCACAACACTAATAAAGAGACACAGTCGAGTTGAGGGTCGACATTTCAGGGCAGTTGGCCCCTTTTATCAAGGCATATCTATATATTAATTTAGACTACAACACCTCATTATCTTTATGTATTGTAATTAGATGTTATACAACAGAATGGCTCTGTTGTAAATTTAGGATTTTTTTCCTTTCAAATGCTCACATGCCCCCACATGTTGGCCACATCCCCAATTCAGTACAGGTGGGGGGGGGTTTCAGAAATTAGTGTTTTTCTGAAAATTTGAGTTATGGTGATTGATGGAGGGGGGCCCACTACTTTGCACACAGGCCCACTAAATTCTAAAAATGCCCCTGAGCAGGTGGTATGTTTTGCCATTCCGCCTTAAGTACAGTGACCAACTGTGACACTGAAGAAGGTCGAGTCGGCCTAGAACGTACCCGTCGCTCCAATTCATCCAAGAGGTTCTCAATGGGGTTAAGATCTGGACTCTGAGCTGGCCAGTCCATCTGGGTTACCAAACTTTCTGTATACCAGTTCAGCATTACCCTGGAAACATGACAGGTGGCATTGTCATCCTGATAAAAACTTTTGTTGTTTCCATAGAACTGCAAGTGCATGGGCCTCTCTACAAAGTGTTCTTGTTGAAAAACCCCTACATTGCTGGCCATTTGGAGCTCGTGTGCAATGGTATGCATTTCGCTTGCGCAGGGATGTCTAATAACTTTTGTCTACATAGTGCACAAAAAAAATGTGTGAACCATTTTTGTCAACCTTTTAACCCTGTCAACTTTTTGCACTGTCGACCTTTTGTCAGTCAACCTTTTCTACATTTTGACCTTCCATCCCTGTCGACCTATCACATGTTGACCATTCGATGTTGACCTATTGACTGTCAACCGTTTTATTGTCAATCTTTTATACCACACCCATAAAATTGAGGGCATACTGTGGCATATGATGTGATTTGGGGCCACAGTGGGACATGTGAATTGATTTGGGAGCACACTGCAGCAGATGATATGATTTGGGGGCATGTTGTGGTATATATGGCCTGATTCAGAGGTGGACACTAAAGCATACGCGCCAGCGATTTATTACGGATTCGAGGCTGCAATGATATGCAAATGCTAGTTTCAGCCTTGTGTACTTGCGAATGCTGGACATTGCAAGCCCTGAGACGCCCACTTTCAGTGTCCGTGGACAATGCAGATTTACCAGTTGACTCAAACACTCCATCATCAGTGCACCATTGAGATCCCCATCAAAACTTTTGACGCCCTATGACAGGTGCAGTGTCTCCTTCTGAACTTTCTGTAAACATGGCCCCTGTGGCTGCAGCTTTGTATTTGAGAATAAATGGCCTGATTCAGAGATGGAGGGATCTACAGAGCTGCACAGAAGTGACTGTGCAATTCCTTTCATCTAAAATGTAACTGCATCAGGAGGTGTCTGACTTACTGCAGCCTGACCGGGTCCTGGCAGCTTGCACCTACACAGACCCTGGCCTCATCCCTCCCGAAAAATGGGGGAGATGCGCCCCCGTTTCCGGGAACGATGTTAAGGAATGTCCTGGGCTCTGCCTCCCAAACGCTGCGGCCTGTCAATCAGACTGAGGCTAGCAGGCATTGTGAGCGGACTCGCAGATGGAGGCCTGTGCAGTCCTCTAACAATCGGAGATGTGCGATAACCAACCTAAATTACGCTGTACATTTTACATCCCCGAAGCTGCTGTGCATTACAAAGTTTGTACCCTGATAGTATAATTACTCCTACCTCTACAGCATCCTCATAGGACCTGATTCAGAGTTGCACAGTATTGCACAGCCACAGGGAAGTAATTGTGCAACTGATAAATAGACACATTCTGACTGCATCGCAGATCCGATCGCTGCATCCTATGATGCAGCATCGGATCTTCTGCGAGACCATCAGCAACCCAAGTAACCTTGAGGTTACTCAGACTGCCCCTCGCAGCTCCAAAGCCCCATTTTTCTGGAACTGAAGCCGGGCCCGCCCGCTCCCCACCCACAAACGGGTAAGGGGTGGGGCTGCAGCACAGTCCAAAATTCAAATAGTGGAGTCACACCAACTGCCAGTGAGTCCCTGCCAGTGATGTTTGGCAGTGTGTGAAATGACAGTTGGTGTGGTTCCCCTATTTGAACTTTGAACTGCGCTGCAGCCAGGGAAGTCCAGGACCAGAGCATTGTGTCCCTCCTGGAGAGGGTCATGTTGGGAGGTATGGGTGTGTGGTACCCCCATAGTTATGGGGTTACCCCTTTAACTAGTTGGGTGATATAGTTACCCCACAAGCCCCTGTTAGTTTTTTTTTATATAAGATCATATAGCACCATTGATACCATAGGATAATACAGTGAACTTTTGTTGTCCTTTCTCCCTCGGACCTTACTATGTGCAGACAGGGAGGTAGAAAGGGCCCCTTGGTCAGCAACCAATTTTTTTCGAGGGAAAATCCTGCCCCATTGATAGGCAGCCCTAGTGTCCAGGCAGAGATCCCTGTAGGCGGCCTGTTACTGGGTTCCCCCTGTCCACTCATAGATGCCAGACTGACAGGGAGGAGAATATGGGAGAGCTTATAAAATACCATCCCCAGGGCTGTCAGAGCTGTCTGGGGAGAATTTCTAAAAAAAGGATTGTCTGTGAGGTGTTTCTGTGGAGTGTCCCTAGATCTGTACAAATATAGGGGTGCAGTAACCCCTCTCTTTTACCCTGGATTACAAATACTGCACCTGGTATGCTGTCTGTAATGAGTTGCTGTGGAGTGTCACTGGATCTGTACTAGGGGTGAGCGGGTGCGGATTTCTGAAATCCGAACCCCCCCCGAGCCCCCCCGATCCGAGTCCGATCCGAGTCAGGCTCGACTTTTCCCGCCTGACTCGGATCTGAAATCGAGGCAAAACATCATCATCCCGCCTTCCGAGTCTCGCGGGTTTTGGATCCTATATAAGGTACCCACGTCGGCGCCATTTTCTCACTCGGCTGTGGACAGTGAAGAGGGAGGGTGGGAGTTAGGGCTGTGTAGTGTAGTGTAGTGCTGCTGTTGTCCACTACTTCAAAGTCCATAGGGGCTGGCTGTGTTGTGCTGTGCTGCTGTTGTTAATAGGGGCTGTGTCCACTACTTCAAAGTCCATAGGGGCTGGCTGGACTGTGTTGTGAGGTCAGTTCTCCATAGGGGCTGTGTCCACTCCAAAGTCCTGTGCAGTGTCCCAGTCCAAAAGGGGTGCTGTAGTGTTGTCCAGGTGGTGCTCTGTCCATCAGGGGTGCTCCCCCCAAGTGCTAAAAAAATAATATATTTTCTGTGTTTGTGAATTGTGTGCGCAGTAGCCGCACGTGCATCAACAAAGTAGTGCCAAGCGTGCGCCTGTGTCATAAGTAAAGGGCCGGCTGGCTTGACCGTTAAAGGGTGCTGTAACCCCCGAAAGTACACTCCAGTCCAAACCAAAAAAAAAATAATTTTCTGTGTTTGTGAATTGTGTGCGCAGTAGCCGCACGTGCATCAACAAAGTAGTGCCAAGCGTGCGCCTGTGTCATAAGTAAAGGGCCGGCTGGCTTGACCGTTAAAGGGTGCTGTAACCCCCGAAAGTACACTCCAGTCCAAACCAAAAAAAAATAATTTTCTGTGTTTGTGAATTGTGTGCGCAGTAGCCGCACGTGCATCAACAAAGTAGTGCCAAGCGTGCGCCTGTGTCATAAGTAAAGGGCCGGCTGGCTTGACCGTTAAAGGGTGCTGTAACCCATGAAAGTACACTCCAGTCCAAACCAAAAAAAAAATAATTTTCTGTGTTTGTGAATTGTGTGCGCAGTAGCCGCACGTGCATCAACAAAGTAGTGCCAAGCGTGCGCCTGTGTCATAAGTAAAGGGCCGGCTGGCTTGACCGTTAAAGGGTGCTGTAACCCCCGAAAGTACACTCCAGTCCAAACCAAAAAAAAAATAATTTTCTGTGTTTGTGAATTGTGTGCGCAGTAGCCGCACATGCATCAACAAAGTAGTGCCAAGCGTGCGCCTATGTCATAAGTAAAGGGCCGGCTGGCTTGACCGTTAAAGGGTGCTGTAACCCCCGAAAGTACACTCCAGTCCAAACCAAAAAAAAAATTATTTTCTGTGTTTGTGAATTGTGTGCGCAGTAGCCGCAAATGCATCAACAAAGTAGTGCCAAGCGTGCGCCTATGTCATAAGTAAAGGGCCGGCTGGCTTGACCGTTAAAGGGTGCTGTAACCCCCGAAAGTACACTCCAGTCCAAACCAAAAAAAAAAATAATTTTCTGTGTTTGTGAATTGTGTGCGCAGTAGCCGCACGTGCATCAACAAAGTAGTGCCAAGTGTGCGCCTGTGTCATAAGTAAAGGGCCGGCTGGCTTGACCGTTAAAGGGTGCTGTAACCCCCGAAAGTACACTCCAGTCCAAACCAAAAAAAAAATAATTTTCTGTGTTTGTGAATTGTGTGCGCAGTAGCCGCACATGCATCAACAAAGTAGTGCCAAGCGTGCGCCTGTGTCATAAGTAAAGGGCCGGCTGGCTTGACCGTTAAAGGGTGCTGTAACCCCCAAAAGTACACTCCAGTCCAAACCAAAAAAAAAATAATTTTCTGTGTTTGTGAATTGTGTGCGCAGTAGCCGCACGTGCATCAACAAAGTAGTGCCAAGCGTGCGCCTGTGTCATAAGTAAAGGGCCGGCTGGCTTGACCGTTAAAGGGTGCTGTAACCCCCGAAAGTACACTCCAGTCCAAACCAAAAAAAAATAATTTTCTGTGTTTGTGAATTGTGTGCGCAGTAGCTGCACATGCATCAACAAAGTAGTGCCAAGCGTGCTCCTGTGTCATAAGTAAAGGGCCGGCTGGCTTGACCGTTAAAGGGTGCTGTAACCCCCGAAAGTACACTCCAGTCCAAACCAAAAAAAAAATAATTTTCTGTGTTTGTGAATTGTGTGCGCAGTAGCGGCACGTGCATCAACAAAGTAGTGCCAAGCGTGCGCCTGTGTCATAAGTAAAGGGCCGGCTGGCTTGACCGTTAAAGGGTGCTGTAACCCCCGAAAGTACACTCCAGTCCAAACCAAAAAAAAAATAATTTTCTGTGTTTGTGAATTGTATGCGCAGTAGCCGCACGTGCATCAACAAAGTAGTGCCAAGCGTGCGCCTGTGTCATAAGTAAAGGGACGGCCGGCTGGCTTGACCGTTAAAGGGTGCTGTAACAACCGAAAGTACACTCCAGTCCAAACCAAAAAAATAATAATTTTCTGTGTTTGTGAATTGTGTGCGCAGCAGCCGCACGTGCATCAACAAAGTAGTGCCAAGCGTGCGCCTGTGTCATAAGTAAAGGGCCGGCTGGCTTGACCGTTAAAGGGTGCTGTAACCCCCGAAAGTACACTCCAGTCCAAACCAAAAAAAAAATTATTTTCTGTGTTTGTGAATTGTGTGCGCAGTAGCCGCACATGCATCAACAAAGTAGTGCCAAGCGTGCGCCTGTGTCATAAGTAAAGGGCCGGCTGGCTTGACCGTTAAAGGGTGCTGTTACCCCCGAAAGTACACTCCAGTCCAAACCAAAAAAAAAATAATTTTCTGTGTTTGTGAATTGTGTGCGCAGTAGCCGCACATGCATCAACAAAGTAGTGCCAAGCGTGCGCCTGTGTCATAAGTAAAGGGCCGGCTGGCTTGACCGTTAAAGGGTGCTGTAACCCCAAAAAGTACACTCCAGTCCAAACCAAAAAAAAAATAATTTTCTGTGTTTGTGAATTGTGTGCGCAGTAGCCGCACGTGCATCAACAAAGTAGTGCCAAGCGTGCGCCTGTGTCATAAGTAAAGGGCCGGCTGGCTTGACCGTTAAAGGGTGCTGTAACCCCCGAAAGTACACTCCAGTCCAAACGAAAAAAAAAATTATTTTCTGTGTTTGTGAATTGTGTGCGCAGTAGCCGCACGTGCATCAACAAAGTAGTGCCAAGCGTGCGCCTGTGTCATAAGTAAAGGGCCGGCTGGCTTGACCGTTAAAGGGTGCTGTAACCCCCGAAAGTACACTCCAGTCCAAACCAAAAATATAATAATTTTCTGTGTTTGTGAATTGTGTGCGCAGTAGCCGCACGTGCATCAACAAAGTAGTGCCAAGCGTGCGCCTGTGTCAAAAGTAAAGGGCCAGCTGGCTTGACCGTTAAAGGGTGCTGTAACCCCCGAAAGTACACTCCAGTCCAAACCAAAAAAATAATAATTTTCTGTGTTTGTGAATTGTGTGCGCAGTAGCCGCACGTGCATCAACAAAGTAGTGCCAAGCGTGCGCCTGTGTCATAAGTAAAGGGCCGGCTGGCTTGACCATTAAAGGGTGCTGTAACCCCCGAAAGTACACTCCAGTCCAAACCAAAAAAAAAATTATTTTCTGTGTTTGTGAATTGTGTGCGCCGTAGCCGCACGTGCATCAACAAAGTAGTGCCAAGCGTGCGCCTGTGTCATAAGTAAAGGGCCGGCTGGCTTGACCGTTAAAGGTTGCTGTAACCCCCGAAAGTACACTCCAGTCCAAACCAAAAAAAAATAATTTTCTGTGTTTGTGAATTGTGTGCGCAGTAGCCGCACGTGCATCAACAAAGTAGTGCCAAGCGTGCACCTGTGTCATAAGTAAAGGGCCGGCTGGCTTGACCGTTAAAGGGTGCTGTAACCCCCGAAAGTACATTCCAGTCCAAACCAAAAAAAAAATAATTTTCTGTGTTTGTGAATTGTGTGCGCAGTAGCCGCACGTGCATCAACAAAGTAGTGCCAAGCATGCGCCTGTGTCATAAGTAAAGGGCCGGCTGGCTTGACCGTTAAAGGGTGCTGTAACCCCCGAAAGTTCACTCCAGTCCAAACCAAAAAAATATATATTTTCTGTGTTTGTGAATTGTGTGCGCAGTAGCCGCACGTGCATCAACAAAGTAGTGCTAAGCGTGCGCCTGTGTCTTAAGTTAAGGGCCGGCTGGCTTGACCGTTAAAGGGTGCTGTAACCCCCGAAAGTACACTCCAGTCCAAACGAAAAAAAAAATTATTTTCTGTGTTTGTGAATTGTGTGCGCAGTAGCCGCACGTGCATCAACAAAGTAGTGCCAAGCGTGCGCCTGTGTCATAAGTAAAGGGCCGGCTGGCTTGACCGTTAAAGGGTGCTGTAACCCCCGAAAGTACACTCCAGTCCAAACCAAAAATATAATAATTTTCTGTGTTTGTGAATTGTGTGCGCAGTAGCCGCACGTGCATCAACAAAGTAGTGCCAAGCGTGCGCCTGTGTCAAAAGTAAAGGGCCAGCTGGCTTGACCGTTAAAGGGTGCTGTAACCCCCGAAAGTACACTCCAGTCCAAACCAAAAAAATAATAATTTTCTGTGTTTGTGAATTGTGTGCGCAGTAGCCGCACGTGCATCAACAAAGTAGTGCCAAGCGTGCGCCTGTGTCATAAGTAAAGGGCCGGCTGGCTTGACCATTAAAGGGTGCTGTAACCCCCGAAAGTACACTCCAGTCCAAACCAAAAAAAAAATTATTTTCTGTGTTTGTGAATTGTGTGCGCCGTAGCCGCACGTGCATCAACAAAGTAGTGCCAAGCGTGCGCCTGTGTCATAAGTAAAGGGCCGGCTGGCTTGACCGTTAAAGGTTGCTGTAACCCCCGAAAGTACACTCCAGTCCAAACCAAAAAAAAATAATTTTCTGTGTTTGTGAATTGTGTGCGCAGTAGCCGCACGTGCATCAACAAAGTAGTGCCAAGCGTGCGCCTGTGTCATAAGTAAAGGGCCGGCTGGCTTGACCGTTAAAGGGTGCTGTAACCCCCGAAAGTACATTCCAGTCCAAACCAAAAAAAAAATAATTTTCTGTGTTTGTGAATTGTGTGCGCAGTAGCCGCACGTGCATCAACAAAGTAGTGCCAAGCATGCGCCTGTGTCATAAGTAAAGGGCCGGCTGGCTTGACCGTTAAAGGGTGCTGTAACCCCCGAAAGTTCACTCCAGTCCAAACCAAAAAAATATATATTTTCTGTGTTTGTGAATTGTGTGCGCAGTAGCCGCACGTGCATCAACAAAGTAGTGCTAAGCGTGCGCCTGTGTCTTAAGTTAAGGGCCGGCTGGCTTGACCGTTAAAGGGTGCTGTAACCCCCGAAAGTACACTCCAGTCCAAACCAAAAAAAAAATAATTTTCTGTGTTTGTGAATTGTGTGCGCAGTAGCCGCACGTGCATCAACAAAGTAGTGCCAAGCGTGCGCCTGTGTCATAAGTAAAGGGCCGGCTGGCTTGACCATTAAAGGGTGCTGTAACCCCCGAAAGTACACTCCAGTCCAAACCAAAAAAAAAATTATTTTCTGTGTTTGTGAATTGTGTGCGCAGTAGCCGCACGTGCATCAACAAAGTAGTGCCAAGCGTGCGCCTGTGTCATAAGTAAAGAGCCGGCTGGCTTGACCGTTAAAGGGTGCTGTAACCCCCGAAAGTACACTCCAGTCCAAACCAAAAAAAAAATAATTTTCTGTGTTTGTGAATTGTGTGAGCAGTAGCCGCACGTGCATCAACAAAGTAGTGCCAAGCGTGCGCCTGTGTCATAAGTAAAGGGCCGGATGGCTTGACCGTTAAAGGGTGCTGTAACCCCCGAAAGTACATTCCAGTCCAAACCAAAAAAAAAATAATTTTCTGTGTTTGTGAATTGTGTGCGCAGTAGCCGCACGTGCATCAACAAAGTAGTGCCAAGCGTGCGCCTGTGTCATAAGTAAAGGGCCGGCTGGCTTGACCGTTAAAGGGTGCTGTAACCCCCGAAAGTACACTCCAGTCCAAACCAAAAAAATATATATTTTCTGTGTTTGTGAATTGTGTGCGCAGTAGCCGCACGTGCATCAACAAAGTAGTGCTAAGCGTGCGCCTGTGTCATAAGTAAAGGGCCGGCTGGCTTGACCGTTAAAGGGTGCTGTAACCCCCGAAAGTACACTCCAGTCCAAACCAAAAAAAAAATAATTTTCTGTGTTTGTGAATTGTGTGCGCAGTAGCCGCACGTGCATCAACAAAGCAGTGCCAAGCGTGCGCCTGTGTCATAAGTAAAGGGCCGGCTGGCTTGACCATTAAAGGGTGCTGTAACCCCCGAAAGTACACTCCAGTCCAAACCAAAAAAAAAATCATTTTCTGTGTTTGTGAATTGTGTGCGCAGTAGCCGCACGTGCATCAACAAAGTAGTGCCAAGCGTGCGCCTGTGTCATAAGTAAAGGGCCGGCTGGCTTGACCGTTAAAGGGTGCTGTAACCCCCGAAAGTACACTCCAGTCCAAACCAAAAAAAAAATAATTTTCTGTGTTTGTGAATTGTGTGCGCAGTAGCCGCACGTGCATCAACAAAGTAGTGCCAAGCGTGCGCCTGTGTCATAAGTAAAGGGCCGGATGGCTTGACCGTTAAAGGGTGCTGTAACCCCCGAAAGTACATTCCAGTCCAAACCAAAAAAAAAATAATTTTCTGTGTTTGTGAATTGTGTGCGCAGTAGCCGCACGTGCATCAACAAAGTAGTGCCAAGCGTGCGCCTGTGTCATAAGTAAAGGGCCGGCTGGCTTGACCGTTAAAGGGTGCTGTAACCCCCGAAAGTACACTCCAGTCCAAACCAAAAAAATATATATTTTCTGTGTTTGTGAATTGTGTGCGCAGTAGCCGCACGTGCATCAACAAAGTAGTGCTAAGCGTGCGCCTGTGTCATAAGTAAAGGGCCGGCTGGCTTGACCGTTAAAGGGTGCTGTAACCCCCGAAAGTACACTCCAGTCCAAACCAAAAAATAAATAATTTTCTGTGTTTGTGAATTGTGTGCGCAGCAGCCGCACATGCATCAACAAAGTAGTGCCAAGCGTGCGCCTGTGTCATAAGTAAAGGGCCGGCTGGCTTGACCGTTAAAGGGTGCTGTAACCCCCGAAAGTACACTCCAGTCCAAACCAAAAAAAAAATAATTTTCTGTGTTTGTGAATTGTGTGCGCAGTAGCCGCACGTGCATCAACAAAGTAGTGCCAAGCGTGCGCCTGTGTCATAAGTAAAGGGCCGGCTGGCTTGACCGTTAAAGGGTGCTGTAACCCCCGAAAGTACACTCCAGTCCAAACCAAAAAAAAAATAATTTTCTGTGTTTGTGAATTGTGTGCGCAGTAGCTGCACGTGCATCAACAAAGGAGCAGCGCCAAGCGTTCGCCTGTGTCCCATAAGTAAAGAGCCGGCTGGCTCATTTCTTAAAGGCTGGTGTAACCCACATAGTGCACTACTCTCCAGCAAAAATAAAAAAATATTTTCTGTGTTTAACCGCACGTATATATCAAATCGATATAACATAAATGGAGGACCAAACTTTCTCAGATAAAAATAAAATAGAGAAAGATTAAGAACCACTTCCTCCTAGTGCTGAAGCTGCTGCCACTAGCCATGACATAGACGATAACATGCCATCAACGTCGTCTGCCAAGGCCGATGCCCAATGTCATAGTAGAGGGCACATACAATCCCAAATGACAAAGTTCAGGAAAATGACCTTGAAAAAAACATTTAAATCATCTGAAGAGAAACGTAAACTTGCCAGTATGCCATTTACGACACGGAGTGGCAAGGAACGGCTAAGGTCGATCCCTAGTATGTTCATGACTAGTGGTTCAGCTTCACATGACGATGGAAGCCCTCCTCCCACTAAAAAAATCAAAAGAGTTAAGCTGGCAAAAGCACAGCGAAGATCTGTGCTTTCTAAGAAGATATCACAAATCCCCAAGGAGAATCCAAGTGTGGTGGTGGTTGCGATGCCTGACCTTCCCAGCACTGGACGGGAAGAGGTGGCTCTTTCCACCATTTGCACGCCCCCTGCAAGTGCTGAAAGGAGCACCCACAGTCCACTTGCTGATATGCAAATTGAAGATGTCACTGTTGAAGTACAACAGGATGAGGATACTGGTGTAGCTGGCGCTGAGGAGGAAGTTGGCGAGGAGGATTCTGATGGTGATGTGGTTTGTTTAAATCAGGCTCCGGGGGAGACAGTTGTTGTCCGTGGGATGAAAAAGCCCATCACGGTCATGCCTGGGCAGAAGACCAAACATTCCACCTCTTTGGTCTGGCAATATTTCTATCCAAATCCGGACAACAACTGTCTTGCCATATGTACCATATGTAAAGGTGAAATAAGTAGGGGTAGGGACGTCAACCACCTAGGAACATCCTCCCTTATATGGCACCTGCAGTGCGTTCATAAAAAGATACTGTCAAGTTCAGAAACTTTGGCTAAGACCGTAAGCAGTCCAGGGACACCTAAATCCCGTTGTCCTGTTGTATCCAAGCGCCTGCAAACCACACCGTCAACTCCCTCCTCGTCAATTTCCTCCTTAGTCAGGATCGGAAGTAGTCCTGCAGGCCATGTCACTGGCATGACTGACTCTCCTATCCGGGATTCCTCCGGAGGATCCTGCATTGCTACGCCTACTGCTGCCGCTGCTGCTGTTGCTGCTGCAGGGAGTCGTTCGTCATCCCAGAGAGGAAGTAGGAACACCACTACTTTTACTAAACAATTGACGCTCCAACAGTCCTTAGCGAGGAGGATGAAGTACGACAGCAGTCATCCTGAAGCAAAACGTATAACTGAGGCCTTGACTGCTATGTTGGTGTTAGACGTGCGTCCGGTATCCGCCATTAGTGCAGTGGGATTTAGACAATTGATGGAGGTAGTGTGTCCCCGGTTCCAAATCCCGTCTAGATTCCACTTCACTAGGCAGGCGATACCGAGAGTGTACAGAAACGTCAGAAAAAGTGTCCTCAGTGTCCTGAAAAATGCCGTTGTACACAATGTCCACTTAACCACGGACATGTGGACAAATGGAACAGGGCAGACTAAGGACTATATGACTGTGACAGCCCACTGGGTAGATGTATCACCTTACGCAGCAACAGCAGCAGCGTCACCAGTAGCAGCATCTCAGAAACGCCAGCTCGTTACAAGGCAGGCTACGCTGTGTATCACCGGTTTCAGTAAGAGGCACACCGCCGACAACCTCTTAGAGAAACTGAGGGAAATCATCGCCCAGTGGCTTACCCCACTTAGACTCTCCTGGGGATTTGTGATATCTGACAACGCCACCAATATTGTGCGGGCATTACATCTGGGCAAATTCCAGCACGTCCCATGTTTTGCTCACACAATAAACTTGGTGGTGCAGAATTTTCTGAAAAGCGACAGGGGCGTGCAGGAGACGCTTTGGGTGGCCCGAAAAATTTCTGGCCACTTTTGCCATTCAGCGACTGCGTGCCGAAGACTGGAGCGCCAGCAAACACTCTTGAACCTGCCCCGCCATCACCTGAAGCAAGAGGTTGTGACGCGGTGGAACTCAACCCTCTATATGCTTCAGAGGATGGAGGAGCAGCAAAAGGCCATACAAGCCTATACATCCACCTATGACATAGGCAAAGGAGGGGGTATGCACCTGACTCAAGCGCAGTGGAGAATGATTTCCGTGTTGTGCAAAGTTCTCCAGCCCTTCGAACTTGCCACACGTGAAGTCAGTTCAGACACTGCCAGCTTGAGTCAGGTCATTCCCCTCATCAGGCTTTTGCAGAAGCAGCTGGAGAAAGTGAAGGAGGAGCTAAGATGGAGCGATTCCGCTCGGCATGTGGGACTTGTGGATGAAGCCCTTCATTCGCTTTGCCAGGATTCCAGGGTGGTCAATCTGTTGAAATCAGACCACTACATTTTGGCCACCGTGCTCGATCCTAGGTTTAAAGCCTATGTGGTGTCTCTCTTTCCGGCCGACACAAGCCTGCAGAGGTGCAAAGACCTGCTGGTGAACACACTGTCAGCTGAAGCGGAACGTGACACGTCAACGGCTCCTTCTTCATTTTCTCCCGCAACTGGGGCTGCCAGGAAAAAACTTAGGTATCCTAAGCAACCCGCTGGCGGTGATGCAGGGCAGGCAGGACCAAGTTTGGACATCTGGTCCGGACTGAAGGACCTGGCAACAATTTCTGACATGTCTACTGTCACTGCATATGATACTGTCACCATTGACAGAATGGTGGAGGATTACATCGGTGACAGCATCCAAGTAGGCATGTCAGACAGTCCATACCTGTACTGGCAGGAAAAAGAGGCAATTTGGAGGCCCCTGTACAAACTGGCTCTATTTTACCTGAGTTGCCCCCCTCCAGTGTGTAGTCCGAAAGAGTGTTTAGTGCAGCCGGGAACCTTGTCAGCGAAAGGCGTAGGAGGTTGCTTCCACAGAATGTGGAGAAGATGATGTTCATCAAAATGAATTATCAGCTCTTCCAGGGAGACCAGCCTCCAGAAGGTACAGAGGGACCTGTGGTGGTGGATTCAAGTGGGGACGAGTTAATACTTTGTGATGATGAGGATGTACACACTGAAGAGGGTGAGGAATCGGTGGATGAGGAGGATGAGGATGACATCTTGCCTCCGTAGAGCCAGTTTGTGCAGGGACACATTAATTGCCAGCTTGTTTTGTGGGGGCCCAAACGAACCAATCATTTCAGCCACAGTTGTGTGGCAGACCCTGGCGCTGAAATGATTGGTTTGTTAAAGTGTGCATGTCCTGTTTATACAACATAAGGGTGGGTCGGAGGGCCCAAGGACAATTCCATCTTGCACCTCTTTTTTTTCTTTGCATTATGTACAGTTTGGGGCCTAGTTTTTCAAACTGCCATCCTGTCTGCCACTGCAGTTTCACGCCTAGATGGGTCACGTGTTTGTGCCGCCCACTCGTGTCGCTTAGCATAGTCATCCAGCTACCTCGGTGCAACCTTTTGGACATAAAAACACTATTGTGAGGTGTGAGGTGTTCAGAATAGACTGGAAATGAGTGGAAATTAAGGTTATTGTGGTTAATAATAGCATAGGAGCAGAAAAACCTACAAATTCTGTGATTTTAGCTGTTTTTATGCTTTTTTTAAAAAAAATACAGATCCAAAACACAAAACCCAGAACCCAAAACACGGAAGGGTGGTTTTGGCAAAACCAATCCAGATCCAAAACACGAAGAAAGATCCAGATCCAAAACCAAAACACAAAACACGAAAAGTGGCCGGTGCACACCCCTAATCTGTACAAATAGGGGTGCAGTAACCCCTCTCGTTTACCCTGGATTACAAATACTGCACCTGGTGCTGTCTGTAAGGAGTTTCAGTGGAGTGCCCTTGGAGCTGTAAAAATAAGGATGTTATAACTTTTATGTTTGCCCTGGATTACAATTACCAGACTTCACATTAACCCGGAAGGCTACCTATCCAATCTGCCAGGAGAGGTACTCTGTTGCTGGATGTGAGTCCCTGGAGGAAGCTTGCCTGGGGATTTGCATAGAGCACCCTGCTTTGGATGAAGCCCCCTTTGAATAAAGGACTGCCTTCCTAAGTGCCTGTTATCAGGAGGCACTGCATGTGGAAGTCTGCAAATGCTGGGAGAGAAGAGGAGCTGCCTGGGAAGGAGGTCTCATCACTCCATCATCGCAGATGAAGCCCCAGCTGAGGAAAAGGTCCCGCCAATGACGAAAACCCTGCTGGCACCTGCATGGGCAGAAGATAAGACAGCCCCAGAGGAAGAGTGCTTCAGGACCCCTCCTGCTGCTGTGTTTGTTTGCCAGACAGAGCCCCTGTGGAAAGGGATTTGCACCTGTTGGTCCTTGTAAAATACCTGCTGGAGGTCTGCAGCTGGGAACTCCGGTGCAGTGCTGTGCATCCCAGAGTTGCCCTGGACATCGGAGGAGGCTGATTAGCCAGGGGTGAGATCATACCAGAGCCTCCCTATACTCTGTCCCTCCACAGCTCCTATTTCCCTCCATTAAGGCCCTGCCCCTCTGTACACCTATCCTATCTGGGTCCCCTGTGTCTATTGCATTATCCTTTACCTTGTGGCTTACCATGATTAGGCTGGGAGACTAGGTTTTGTGTAAAAGCTGGGACCAGGGGTTAGTCTTCCACACAACTGGGTGTAGAAAGGGGTCATAGTGTCTTAAATTAGGTAAAGTGTGTGTGTAGTGATGAAATAGGGGGGAAGTACAAGATAGGTCACCCCCTCTTTTCCCCAAGTATTGTATTGGTGGTCATTTTCTTTCCTGTGAACCTCTGGCTCATGTCGAGAAGGGGACGTGATCTATGGGTATTGGCTCATGTCCGATGCCACCGTGGGTTGTCCTATGATTATTTTTAAACTAAATGCAGTGCTATTGATGCAGTGCCTCTGTTTAGTGTTGGCCATTTGTGTCAATTAAGTGGTTGATAGTGGCCCTCCGTGGCCCTTTATCTGTTATAGCACTCTGTAAAGCTGTTCACTGCTTGCTGTGTTATTGTCAATGCTGATTAATATTTTGCTTGCATGAAATGTTTGAATATTTACTGGTACTGGTGTTAATGCAAATTGTCTCTTATACACGGTTTGGCCCGGTATCCATTTCAAGGTCCATTCATGCTGATGTAATGTATATTACTTGTGCTGTCATCTCATTAGCAAAAGGTGTATGTTTACTGTGATGTTCCAACCTTGTCAATTTCTGTGGTGTAATGTACATTAATTGATTATTTAGCCCTGTGTAACCCCGGCTGGCAATTGTGGTGATAGTAAGTTGTGGCATAGGCATTTAGAAAGAGCGTTATCCTTATTTTTCTCAAGGCCCAAAAACTGTGTTACATTATTGCTGCCGGTGAACTACTGCTATAAGCATAGTCTCAGTATTGTCCTTATTTTTCTCAAGGCCCAAAGACTGTGTTACATCATCGCTGCCAGTGAACTACTGCTATCAGCATAGCCTCAGTGTTATCCTTATTTTCTCAAGGCTCAGAGACTGTGTTACATTATTGCTGCCGGTGAACTACTGCTATCAGGATAGCCTCAGTGTTGTCCTTATTTTTCTCAAGGCTCAGAGACTGTGTTACATTATTGCTGCCGGTGAACTACTGCTATCAGCATAGCCTCAGTGTTGTCCTTATTTTTCTCAAGGCTCAGAGACTGTGTTACATTATTGCTTCCGGTGAACTACTGCTATCAGCATAGCCTCAGTGTTGTCCTTATTTTTCACAAGGCCCAAAAACTGTGTTACATTATTGCTGCCGGTGAACTACTGCTATCAGCACAGACTGTGTTTCAAAGCTATAGCCTGCTGGTGCACTACTGATACAAGCCTAACCCACATGTGTTTTTCCCACGTTTTTCTCAGCAAAAGGAAGCGTTAACACAGACTGTATTTCAAAGCTATAGGCTGCTGGTGCACTACTGATCCAAGCCTAACCTGCATGTGTTTTCCCACGTTTTTCTTAGCAAAAAGAAGCGTAGCACAGACTGTATTTTAAAGATATAAGTTGCCGGTGCATTATTGATACAAGCTCGACCAGCAGGTTTCATGTTTAGGTCCCTCATTTGTTTTAGATTAATTAAAAGTTCTGTAGGAATTGTGGTTCTTGTTGGTGTCACTTGCTTACCAGCTGGGGTCACCGGTAGAGGACAGGGAAATAATAAGCAAAGATCTTGATATTAAAAAGTGTAATTTATTTCTTTTGATCTGTGAATGGTAAACATTTCCTGTGTCAAGTGTTAATCTTTGATTGGTTACAATAAAATTGTGTTGTACCTTCCTTTCGGTCTGGTCACTGTGTCTGCAAAAACAAAAGGGAACATTAGCAAACTTGCCTCTCTGTCACAGTGTGTCCTATATAAGCTACGAAGAACTCGGCCACCTAAGCATTTCTAAACACACCCGAACCCGGTGCTAGTGGTGCACCAGTCAGTACATCACACGTGTACTGTTGATAGCAGAGGCTGGGCTTAAGCTGTCTGGGGCTGTTGCAATAATATAAGGATCTCTATAATTCAACCAAGAAAGATTGTGCTAAATTCCAAGTATCCTGTGATGAGGACACAGCTATAGCTGGTGATCTTTCCTATTACTAAGGGGAATATTTGGTGGGAGTGAGGATGCTTCAGGGGATGATCAGGGGAGGAGAGACCTGGGGTATGTTACAGGTCTCTGTAGCTGTCCAACCAGGATGGTTTAAGAGAGGAGGGGGCCCTGGTGCAGTCTTCGTGCGAGCCCCATCCTCTATTGCAGCAGTATGCGGGAGTCTCCTGTGCATGCACAGGTCTCCAGAAACATGGCATCCAGAGACTTTTCTTCTGTGCATGCGTAAATCTCCAGGCACATGGTTACCAGACCATTTTCCTGGTGACTTCTGCACCGCCATCGCGAGCCTCTGCAAAGTTGAATATAATATATGGGTGTAGGGTGTGTGGTATGGGCCCTTCTGACCCAGGGGTCAGTGTGCACTGCACACCCTGCACCCATTATAGATACGCAACTATGTCCAACTATCCACTGAACTATACTGAATTATACTCCCTGCTTCCTAGATGGGTTTTGTTATATAATGAGTTTAACCAGTAAGGATGTGTCATTAAAGGGGACAGTAGTCAAACCTTCTAAAGAGGTGATGCCCATAGCAATCAGATTTTAGCTCCCATTTATCTTGTAAATGTAATTAAAATGACAGCTAGGATCTGGTTGCAGTGTGAAACACTTCCACCTGTCCTCTTTACAAGGTTTTCATAAACCTCCACCTAAGTGTTTTTAAAATGATTAGGAACAGATTTTATATAATTTGGGGAAGATGTGTAATTGTATACCATGTACTGTATATGCTGTATGACACCAGAATATAATCTGACTCAGCATTCTTCTGCATCTAGAACTACATTTGTTTCTTCATTTTTTATTCTCTTGGTGTAATTATAAAAAATAATAAAGATTTCTTTCCATATTTTTAAGATATTTTGTACATGGCTTAACTAATTAAGCCATGTAATTAGAAGTTATATCTTGTCCTGCATTCTATATTTTTGCCACATGAGGGAACTCTCTGCTAGGGAATACAGATCTCCTAAATAGTCCTTCAATCTGAACACACTGAAGGGGGAATTTATCAATGGCTGGTTTTACCGGCAAGTTAAAACCAACCACGCATTGCGGGTGAATTATTATCCAATTCGGGAGCAAATTAATTGAATTTGAATTAATTTTTTTTAGGCCGCTCGCTAAGCTGTGGGTTACCACCAGCAGATTTTGCGAGCGGCCAGGTGATGGTCGCAACATCGACAGCCGCCCCGTTTGTAGCCAGCCCCGGAGCGAGAGAATTTCTGCCCAGCCATCGACCCGGATCTGAATCACGACCCATTGTGCCTACACTGAATGATATGTCATTCAGTGCAAGCACCCTCCCTCATCCCCGAACATGCACAACCTGACAATATTGTCAGGTTGGGCAGTATGTTCAGGCGATGACAGATGCCGACCAGCAGGTGCGCGCATCACTGGTCATTGCTGGCATAATTACTGCACGAACGATAACGATGTCATAATCATTCAATCGTCCATTGATATCGTGTAGTGGATATGCGCCTTTAGATTGAAACTATTCACTTGCTTCATTTGCTCAATTAAAACTTTTAGGGGTCTATTCATTACGTTTATTATCGGGACCCCAAAAATTAACATACTAATTTGATGCGAGCACCGAAGCAATTAATTATTGCTCCGGTGTGGACACAGCTGATCCGAAAATCAGCTGTCTCCTCTTTCGGAGCAGTGACACTAGTGAACATGCGTGACCTACAGGTGCAGTAGAGCCCCGGGGGTCTGTCGGAAGGAGCCGGACAGAGTTGGAGAGATTCATAAGGATCCTTCTTCACAACCCAGGATTGCGATCCGCTAGCAGGAGCAAACGCCATCTGAAGTTGGTGAATGCTCCCACAGTCAAGCTTGATAAATTCTGTCCCCATACTAGTGAATGTGGACAGCAGTCTATACCGGGATAGGCAAGAGAAGGGCAGCATAGGCAGAAAAAGGGCTGAGAGGCTGGCATAGGCAGAAAAAGGACAGAGAGGTTGGCATAGGCAGGAAAACGACAGAGAGGCTAGCATAGGCAGAAAAAGGACAGAGAGGTTGGCATAGGCAGGAAAAGGACAGAGAGGCTAGCATAGGCAGAAAAAGAACAGAGAGGTTGGCATAAAAGGAGAAAAAAATAGAAATGGATTTGAAAGCTGCAGATATACTTATAATTTGCCTTGTTCCATGTGCAGGGGAGTACAGGAGTGTCTTTAGACCCTGCAGGCCAGTGAAGGAGGAGAGGAGGTGGGGACATGACAACCCCTGCGGACCCTCCTCCAGTTGTAGAGCGACAGAAATATAGTGGGCGGTGGGTGGCAGCGTGGATCATGACAATAGTGTGCCGATGTCTAGTTTACTTTCATTTTAACCTTTTAAAAAAATAAAAATAAAAAATCTTTACAGCACCCCCTGGTGACTGCCAGGTTCACTTCCAACTAATTACAGGGCATCCCTGCAGCAGGGAATCGGTATGCCCGGCGGTTGGAATCACGACAGCGGCATCCCGGCAGAGGAGGAAATCTCGATCGTCCAAGGTAAGTATTCTCTAACCTAATTCTGCCCCCTAACTGTAACTCTCCCTTAGGGGTGCCTAACCCTAACCTTCCCCCCAGTGCCTTACCCTAATCCCCCCTCTAAGTGCCAAAACCTAAACTCCCCTTCGCCGCCGCCTAAACCCTAAGTCCCCCCCGGGGGTGCCTAACCCTAACCCTCCCTTCCCTTAGCCTAAACCTAACCTCCTAGGGGGGTGCCTAACCCTAAGTCCCCCCCGGGAAACCTAAACCTAAACCGCGGCTATCCACACTCGGCGCCCAGCATCCCTTCGATCGGGATGCCAGGCGTCGGGCTCCCAGCGTATGTCTAATGACAGGCATCGGCATATCGACACCTGTCTTTAGACCCTTGCCGGGATATGACAGTCGGAAAGCTGGCTGTCGGTATTAGGTCCTCCGGCTTCCCGACTGCAAACCCTATAGCAGGGTACTGGACGTAGCCACAGAATGCTGCAAATTAATGAAGCAGCATGTGACTGCATCCAAAACCAGCTGAAGACTTACAAGGCACCTGGCCCAGTCTGCTCCGGACGTGGGCCTATTTTCATGCAGGGGCCTGGAACTGAAGGTTCACCTGTCCTATTGTTAATCCGGCCCTGCGTTAAAGAGATGCCCATTGGGATTTAACATTTGTTTTTACAGCTGACATATAAAATAATCACGTGTTTGACTTGCCTTTTTATAGTCAACCAACAGCCACGAGGGTCACAGCCAATTATTATTATTATTATTATTATTATTATTATTATTATTATTACCAGTTATTTATATAGCACACACATATTCTGCAGCGCTTTACAGAGAATATTTTGGCCATTCACATTAGTCCCTGCCCCAGTGGAGCTTACACTCTATATTCCCTATCACATGTGCACACACATACACACTAGGGTTAATTTGTGGTGGGAGCCAATTAACCTACCAGTATATTTTTGGAGTGTGGGAGGAAACCGGAGTACCTGGAGGAAACCCACGCAAGCACAGGGAGAATATACAAACTCAGCACAGGTAGGGCCGTGGCGGGAATCAAACCCATGACCTCAGTGCTGTGAGGCAGTAATGCTATCCATTACACCATCTGTGCGGCTAACTGTAGAGCAGCCTCTGATTGGCTGGCGGGCCCAGCTACTGACAGAAGCCATGGGGTCTCTGTCATGCGCCTGGGTAGAGATGGATGTGTTAACACATGCATCTCTACATGTCCAATATGGTCTACGTTACTCGTTTTTTTATTTTTAAGAAGACCCATGGAGCCTACTGGACAAGGGGACAGAGCGATGCCTGGAGGTAGGTGAGTATTGGATGTTTTTTCACAGGTAAATCGTTGGAACCCTACTGTACAAGGGGACGGGAACATCTGGCAGAAGGTTAGTATGTGTGAGTGTGTTAGGTATGTAAAAATTAACAAATTTAATCACAATGTTGTAATGAACACATATACCAATTAAAATGTTCTACAATTTAGATATATTATCCACAATTTATGGTTGAGCGTATCATCACTGTATTAGATGTAATAAAACAATATTGATACTATATTGCTCACCGGCCGGTTGTAGCGATATAAATATAAAAGTCTTGTTTCCTAATAGTCATCCAGTGGTGCTTACGTGAATGTATCTATGAACTCCCTGGCTGGATAGATCCAATTAGCCCAAGGTATATTGGAGACACACTCAGTATGAGTGTACTGGATGTTTAAAAATGTATTAGAGTTCTTTAGATGCCACTCGGTGAGAGACCTGCAGTATCCCTCACCTACCTGGATGTAATCGGCAATGCGGGAGGTAACACCTTCAATCGGCAAACAGTGTTCAGTGTTATATCTTCTCCGTCTGCTCACCGCGAGTGTGTGGCTGCAACACGTGTGTGTCAGCTTTCTCACCGGTCCTGAGTCCTGCTGCTGTGCATCTGGCTTCCCTCCTCACCTCTGAGCACTGAGGGCGGGAGGGGGTTGTCTGCTCAGCACACTGCGCCTGCTTGATTGACAGAGACCGGTCTGATGTGAGCCTTGCACTATGAACTGTGCGCTGTAAGCAACTCCCGGTGTCTAAGGAGTGTACATTAAAGGTCCATGATGAATATGCAAAAAATAGTTGTAGAATGGTATCCTTGATCGACGCATTTCGCTCTTAACCAAGAACTTTTTCAAGATCTTGAAAAAGTTCTTGGTTAAGAGCGAAATGTGTCGATCAAGGATACCATTCTACATTCACGTAAGCACCACTGGATGACTATTAGGAAACAAGACTTTTATATTTATATCGCTACAACCGGCCGGCGAGCAATATAGTATCAATATTGTTTTATTACATCTAATACAGTGATGATACGCTCAACCATAAATTGTGGATAATATATCTAAATTTTAGAACATTTTAATTGGTATATGTGTTCATTACAACATTGTGATTAAATTTGTTTATTTTTATAAAGGAAGCCTTTCTTTATCTATCCAACATAATATCAGTACACTACAGAATTTCATATATATATACTTTGATAAACTGCGCAGTTCAATAGGTGTTTTTTTGTTTACTGATCAATTGTGCCAGAGGAGTAACTGGTTAAATGAGCTAGCAGCGGTGTCAAGGCTTTAAGTAATTAACTCCAGCACTCCCCACTTTAATTGCACCAGGATACCAGTTCCCAGTGGCTACCGGGGAACCGATTTTCTTTTTTCTTTAGTGTGTTAGGTATGTAATAAACTTTTACTTTCTACGGTGTGTGTACTGTGTTTATTTTACTATTTTTTTTACGTGGAGGAACTGTACGGGTGCCTGCTGCCTGCTGGCACTTGTAGTTCCATAAGTGCCAAAGGGCAGGCACGCTGGCACCTTTAGTTCCACTGTAAAAAACAATAGTATAATTCTATTTTTTCACACTATTACCCCTGCACTCACTGGCCAGGGGAGCAGGAAAGAGCCTCGGGCTTCAGTGTAGCCTGGGGTGCTTAAAAGGGAGGGGGGACCCCTTTATTGGGGTCCCCACCTCCCCTGAGATCCCCGGCTTGGGGTGTTAATGCTTTGGCCAGGGTGACCCGGTGAAAGAGTCCCCTGGCTGTGGCATTACACCCCGGCTAGGTTTGAGTACGGTGCTGGTTTTAAAAATAGGGGGAACCCCACACCATTTTTTTCCCCCTATTTTAAAAAGCAGGACTGGCTCTGGGAGCCCACTGCTGGTTCATAAAATAGGGGGGAACACTACTCGCTCAGGAGCCAGGGGCTGGTAATCCTTTTCAGAGAGGTTGGACTACATCATTTATTTTTTAAATTAACACTTTATATGGTAATTAGAGGCAGAAACATACGCAGAGCACACTGACCTGTGTTTCTGCAAAACTTGCAGCTCAGGAGCTAGTCTATTTAAAACTTCTATTTAGGACTGAGGGCCTGATTTAGAACCAGCCGCAAACGCTGAGCACTGGCAACCGGGTCGATGGTGGCCCACAGCGCATGCGCACGATGGAGCTGGCTCCGTCGTGCGCATGCGTGAGACCCGGCTAGCGACAGGCAATGTCGATGTTGAGTGACAGCTCACCCCCTTTGGTGGGAAGGCAGAGGGGGTGGCTGCCCAAACAGAGGAGTTCCCGAGGGGCCGCTTGCCATTTGGGGGCGGCCCCACTGACATCATGAGTGATGTCAGTGGGGAGCTTCCGGCTCTGTTAGAGCCGAAAGCTCTCTGGGGCTTGCGATAAACGAGACCCTACCACAAGGGTCTCGTCACAAGCCCGATGGTCTTGACCATCAGGACCATCATCATGGCCGCTCACTATAGCTGTGGGCGGTCACCCAAAGTTATGCGAGCGGCCAAGAGGCCGCTCCAAAAAAAAAGAACCCCCGGCCCTGATTCAGAGCGAGCGCTCTGTCAGAGCGAGCGGCTCTGAATCAGGCCCTGAGTTTGGTCAGATTACACCCGTGAATATAATCACGATTCTTGGTAAATTCCTGAGAACACAGTGGACCTGATTCAGACCTGCTTGCTAAGGCGCGATCGCTCACTCTAAGTGATTTTCACCCATCTACGCATGCATATAATTCGCAGTGCGCGTGCGCAAGCCATTCATTGTGATCTGATTTTGGTAGCTCGTAAGCCACTATCAGGTCGCTGCTTTGAGTGCCATTTGTGGGAGGTAACCGGGGAAGGTGCTTGTGAATGGGGGAGTGGATGTGCGAACACGGTAGCAAAGTAGCGTCATTGTACACGTCACCTGCATGTATTTCAGCCAACGCCGATTGCCATGCTTGCGGCAGCCCATGGCAACCCCAAGGGCTGCGAGCAGCTCCGATGGCTCACAATGTTTCCGATTAATCCTACATTTTCCGAAGATGACATGTGTTGCGAGTTGCAAGGGGGCGTCTTCAAACATTTGCGAGTGCACTTTGCCGTTGCTCGCTAAAACATAGTGGACATCCTTACGCGACTAATTTAAATATCCGGCCCCTTTTTGCCAGCAAGCGATCGCATCTTGCGAGCGGGTCTGAATGAGCTCCTCTGTCAGCACAGCAGATGTTGCCTGAGGCAGCTGCAGCGGCCAGTTAATTTTTTAAATAATTAAGCTAACTTAAAACTTCCAAATGCCTAACTAGTCATTAGGGGGGGTGTTCAAGGGGTCCAGCACAGAGTTCCGACATTTTAACCTTAAAATAAAGATTTTCCTTTCCATCTCTCACCCTCAGGGAGGTGCAAGTGGAAAGTTGCGAATTCAGTATGACTGATTCAGTGTGAGTTGCTAATTGGATTGCAAAATTAATTCTCTAAACTAATTTGAAGTGAAAATCACAACTCGCACCTCACAATTCGCACCTGATACCTCTTTCAGACATACGACCCGGGAAATTTCCTGCTCAGACCCGGGTATTTCTCCTGTGGAAATTCCCGGGTATTTGGTCCAGACCCCCCTTTCACACTACAACGTCTACCCAGGAAATTCCCGGGTAGACCCCTTTCAAACAAGAGCAGGGTTTTTCAGAGTTTTACACAGAAAATCACAGTTTTGTCATTTTAAGTGGACGTTATGCTGGCACACATTAATGAGGTCATGCAAAGGTGGGGGTTTGGTATAAGGGGACTGGGAGGGGCACCTATAAGGCATTGCTGTATTTCCAAGCATCTGTGTAGCATGGAGACCTTCTATTGTCTGGTGGATTTGGTGTGCTACACAGCAACTGAGGCATGGCTGAAGCTGCTCACACTGTTCATAATCGTACAGTGTGAGATCCTGAGAAGAAGGGAGCATTTTGTGGTGGAGAGGGCATCCAAGCGCCGACATTACCTACGCCGGAGGAGAGCCTTGGTAATGTCCAGCATCTCATCCATATTGTCTGGAGGGTCATCTCGCACAATATGGTCTCGAGATTGACAACATGGAGAGGCTTTCTGGGCTACGGTTCAGGGGTTTACAGAGAACCAATGGATTGCAAATTTTAGGATGTCGCAAGGCACCTTTAATTACATCCTGGAACTCCTGACCCCATCACTTACCAGGCACACTACTCGATGGAGACAGCCCATTACCCCGAGCAGGAGACTTGCGATCGTCTTGTGGTGGTATGCTACCCCTGGCGAGTACCATACAATATCCTGCTTGTTTGGTGTAGGCATCTCCACGGTTTGTGTTTTGGTGCGTGAAGTGACCCAGGCCATCCTGGATACCTTGTACCACCGGTTTATTGCCCTTCCCCATGGGCAGCGACTGGATGAGACAGTGTCCGGGTTTCTGCGCCACGGTTACCCACAGTGTGCTGGGGCAATTGATGGCACCCACATCCCCATAATTGCTCCCACAGACAGCCCAGCAGACTACTATAACAGAAAGGGATGGCATTCCATCATTCTGCAAGCCGTTGTTGACCATCGGTATTGGTAAGCCACATTTATTACTTTTAATTAGATATATATTGTGTTTGTGACCTGCATGCAAAGTAAAGTATCTAAAATGTTGTGTGTTTAAAAAGTTTATATGTAAAGTTGTAACCGGATCTTATAAACGCTTTCTATCAGAAATAAATGAATGTATATATTGTAGTGTATTTAAAAGTTAGGGTATATTTAATAAAGTGAGGGTTATTTGAAGTGGAGATGTTTGGCCTAGCAACCAATCAGATTCTACTTCACATGGTCTATATGTCTAGTATTAACTGGATATTATCTTGCTCTCACAGCTTCACTGATGTCTTCATTGGCTGGCCTGGTCGTGCTCATGACGCTCGTGTTCTGGCCAATTCTGATCTCTACAAGATTGCGGAGGAGAGGCAGAATGGTTGGCTGTTTCCTCGTGAGGTAACTATACACACATTTACGTCATGCTTTTTATTGCAAAACCGATATGTATTATCTTCCATACCGAACCAAAGCATGATTTTTGGGAAGTCACCTGCAATTTGCTCTGATATACCGTATCTGCATACAACACTGTTACCTGTAAAGCCTTTAATAATAACTGTAATATTTGTTTCTATTTGCAGAAGTCCAAGCTTGTGGATGGAGTGGAGATACCAGTCCACATCATTGGGGATGCTGCATATCCACTACGGAGGTAGATGATGAAAGGGTAGAGCCAATAGGTTTTGCTTTCGAACGAGCAGATCGCCTACACCCATACCCTCAGTTCAGCTAGAATGGTTGTCGAAAATGCATTTGGGAGACTGAAGGGTCGTTGGCGCTGCTTGTTAAAAAGAAACGATGTGGACATTCGGCTGATTACTGATGTTGTAGCGGCATGCTGTATCTTGCATAACATCTGTGAGATACAACGAGAAGAATACCTGCCAGAGTGGGACATCGTGGAGGAGCCTGTTGGGAGTGATCCTTCTACCCTTTCATCAACCTCACTTGCTTATCGAACCAATGACATAGAATTGATTAGAACCACCATTTCAAAAAACATTAATTCTATGTTATTGTAATAAATACAAAAACTTAATTTTTTAATTGTTCAAAAAATCTTTTATTTTAATAAAGGCCTTTTGTTTAAGTTGCATACGAAGTTTGAAAGCATTTCCATATTTCTTACATAGGAAATAATGTTGCACAAAATACAACACAATTCAAAACCAAACAATAGTATAAAAATAAATAAAAGTGCACATTTACTTCCGAACCCAAAGTACTCCATCTGTATGTATGGATTGATATTGTCGAAGCGTAGACAATGAGAACAATGTTAAGTGCGCATATAGCTGTGAGGCATTAAAAAAAAAACGACAAGCAGTAACCATAACATTTTCAACATCATGATACGGATATGTCTAGTTAACATCACTAGATACTGTATATTTAATTACCAGAGTTAAATATTTTGGTAAACTGTAAACTCTGGGGTTTTGACAGGAGTAAGTTCCTGTGACAGAGTATTAGCTGGCAAAGTATCTTTAAATTGACCTTCGAGTACATTATCTAATGTATTATCTGTAAATGTTGAGGATGACTGAGGTGTTTGCGGATGCTTGGATATATGGGATGTAGTCGGCCCAAATGCTGTGGGGGACTTTACTTGTTGCGCATACTGGGATGTTTTGCCAAATGCTGTGGGGGACTTTACTTGTTGCACATACTGGGATGTTTTGCCAAATGGTGGGGGGCACTTTACTTGTTGCGCATACTGGGATGTGTGCCCAAATGCTGGGGGGGCTTTGCTTGTTGTTGAGCATGAGGTGTGCCCAAATGCTGTGGGGAAATTAGCGTGCTGGTCATACTGCGATGTATGCTCAAATGAGGTGGGAGACTGAGGTTGTTCCACATATTGGGATGGTTCCCCAAATGGGTTTGGATAATTAGCTTGGTGCCCAAAATTGGTGGGTGGTGGAACATGTGTTGTTTTGTAGTGGATTGAGCTCAAGATTTGAGTAAAAAATTTGCGGTTATCGCGACTAAGCCTTTCCTGCATAGCCATCATTTCCTTTAGCAAATGACTCTGCATTTCTCTCTCATTGGCCATGAACCACTGCAGTCTGGCATCCTCTTGTGTCTGCCATTCTAAATCTAGGTCGCGTAGTTGTTCACAAAGAATATTTGTCATGGCTTTGGTAGCAACATCAATTTTGCTCTTCTTTTTACGTGTTGGCACTGTGAAAACTGAAAGTAAAAGAGAGAAAACATTGAGCAGATCATGTAAAAAATATTTGAAATAAAAAACAATAAATGGTCCCAATTCAAAAAGCAGCACGTCTCTTTGCATGCGGTGCCCATCCTCCACTACAAGATAAACGCACAAACAATATGGTTTCTACTATATACTAGAAATTGAACTACAACATTACATAGATTAATGCAGCAGAACATAAGTTATTTGAATTAAACGTACTGTTACCGCGTAGGGTGGGCTTGTCTCCCTGGGTCTGTGGCTCGGACTCAGAATCTTGCCTTTGCATTGGAGAGATCACATCTGTGCCAGTGCTTGGTTCAATGATGATGGTATTCGATGAGTCCTCATCTGCGTCATCAAATAGGACCTGCGATAATGCCGGGCTCGGCTGGCTGCTCTCAGGAGTTGTTGAAGGCGTGCATGTCGTTGTTGCAGACAGTGTGCCAGCATCACTTGAAGAAGATAGAGCAATGGGGTTGCATAGTGCTGTATGCCCAAAAGCGGAAGTGCATAAATCGTATAAGGGCCACTCCATCCTTCCCACACCACTGCGATTACGATTGTGGTCATGGACCTTTGTGTATTGTTTCTTTAGGCTCTTTAGCTTATTAAGGACTTGCTGCTGTGTCTTCACAATACCACGGTTGGCCAGGATTTTGGCAATGTTGCAATAGATCATGGCATCCTTAACAGTGCCTGTGATTTGAGCTTTTATTTCCTCCTCTCCCCTCACATGTAAGAGCTCACGGACCTCCTCGTCCTTCCAATGTGCCATGATCAGCATCCACCTGTACACAGAAAAAAGAAAGATTACCGCGCTAAAGAAAACCCAGAAAATTTAGATAATAAATAAATAAGCAAATGATTAAAAAATAAATCTCTTGTATGGTGTATTAATAATGTATTTCAGTATTTTAAAATGTATGCCATATATAATAATAGAAACAAGCTCTTTTAATAAGGTAATAAAACAGTAATGTTACACAACTGGCACCACTCTCCAACCACCTGGTACTGCACTCTCTCCTCTGTCACCTCGTAGTGTTGAGGGTCTCTCTGCAGCTGTTGTGGGACCTAAATCTGCCTTGTTGCACTGCACTGATTTTTTAGTGCTATGTGTGCGTCTGTGGCGTCTGCCCTCCACATCAACAGGCAGCCGCGTCCAGGCCAATCAGGAGCTTTTTGGTGAAGCCCGGGAGTAAATTCCCGGGTAGCACCATTCACACAAGTGCAGGGTAATTTCCCGGGACTTAAGTCCCGGGAAAAACCCTGATCGATTGCAGGGGCGGCTACCCGGGAACGTGTTCCCGGGTAGGTACCTTTCAGACAGACGCGGCTACCCGGGAATTTGGCTGAGGCAGGCCAAATTTCCGGGATTCTCGACAAGTCTGAAAGGGGTATAATTGGATTGACCCTTTAAAGTGAATCTAGACAGAAATTAAGATTTTTGCAGAACTGTTGAAGAAGACAATAACCCTCACATCAGAAATGGTTCAGGCACCACTGAGAAGCCATACCACAGCTCAGGGGCGTATCTATAATGGGTGCAGGTTGTGCGGGGAACACGGGCCCCTGGGTCCAGGGGGGCCCCGCACCGCACACCCTGCACCCATAATATTACTTACCTCTCCGGAGTCCCATGTGGGCACAGCGGTCCGGCTGTGTAAAACAACTAGAAAATGGGCGCGGTGGCCATTTTCCTGTCGTTTGCACATGCGCAGTACAGGGAAAATGGCCGCCGTGGCCATTTTCCCGGTGCCCTGTGCATACACTATAGACCCTGGGCACACTCTAGTGCCCAGAGTCTACAACTCTGGCGCTGGCCGCGCACAGCTCAGTGCGCTGCCGGCTGCCGGGCGGAGAGGAGGGGACTCGTGTCGGAGACTGCACACGGGCCCCCTCCGCTCTAGAAACGCCCCTGCCACAGCTGTATATTAGATGGTCTCCTCCACGGTGCAACTGACAAATAAATGAACATGTTGCTACAATCTAGGAGTCTTACAGTCTATCCAGGGTTGATAACCAGTTATGTGTTTTAATCAAATGTATGCAATTTTAGCAATATCAATTTATTTCTTCTCTGTTAATTTAATATAGAAGAATTATCACTACTTTTCATAAGATTTAGCTTAGTTGGTCTAGTGTTAATATGTGGTACCTGAGAAGTGCTGGCAAGCAAATATGGCTGCTAAGCTCAAATCCACTATTTAGTGGTTAGTACTACGCTCCTTGGCTTTATTCAGCTGAGAAGTACTGTCATCTTTATGCTAGCAGCTTACTGTCTTTTCCACGCCGCCCACTTCATTCCTCTTCTCTGTCTACCACCTCCATGCATAACACTTCCCATAGATCCTTACACTCATGCTTCCGCTGCCCTATTGGTCACTTTCACCATACCCAATTGTGATTGGTTCATAACAAAGCTGTGGAAAGTTGCTGATTGGGCAGAGCAACAGAGGCTGGAGACAAGCAGAATTGTCACCGGACAGCAGCGTTAAAGCTGGGTCAAAGCAGCTCCAATAGGAGGGGCCCTGATAGAGAGAGACTTGCCCCCTGTGTCCCCCTTCCCCCGTTTAATGTGGCTTTGCACGATCCTCGCCAATTAGCAGGCAGCAGACACATCAGCTCTACTTATTTTAATGGGACGTCACATTTGAAAACTCCACCAAGCAAAATTAAGTAATATGAACTCCCTCAAAGGACCCATGCACAGTGCGTATAGATTTGACAACAGAGGACAGCATACTTATATCTAATACAGACATGAAGTAAGTAACCCTGAGGGGACCACCTGCACATTCAACATTTCAGGACTTGAAGCATCAAGTTTTTAGTTTTACATGTTTACTATAGAAAGACCACTGTGCAATATCTCTCCATAAGTAAGGAAAATGACTGGAAACAATGAAAAGGATCTGTAGAATCATCAATATTTACAGAATTCAAAGTGACATCATGTTGCAAATTGAACATAATCACAGAATAAAAACTGTCTCCTATGCAGTGAAATCTGATAATAAAATTTCCTCACACTTTTCAGATCAGTCCAGTGGTTCCCAAACTGTGCGCCAGCACCCTGGGGTGCCTTGGGACCAGTGGCGTACTGGGTCGGGGGGCATGGTGCCATCTGCCCCTTGGGCCGGTACAATGTTAGTATTCCATGGTCAGTGGTGGGCTGGGCCGGGGGGTAGGGTGCTATCTGCCCCCCAGGCCGTTACAATTGTGCAGCACTAGGGCCGCAGCTGCGCTCTATTCATATACCAGTGACAGCCGGGGAGGTTCCTGTGCCTGCCTCCCTTCTTCACTGTCAGGCTGCAGCAGTGCAACTAGATCGCGAAGGGGCCAGCAGACACAGACAGTCACTGGAGAAACTACAGGGTGGTCCTCCGGAGGTATGTGCTGACCACATATGTGTCAGCACATACACTCACTGTAATAGCTCTGAATCTGTCAGAAGAAGGGAGGCACGGGAGGGTGGGCCGGGCCTTAGGGGACCACCTGCTGAGCCTGAAACATTGAGAGATCAGTGCTTTTAGACAGGGGGGCGTGGTATGGGCACGGAGCGTGACTCGCTACTCCTGCCACGCCCACACCACACCCCCAGTATGGAGGCACTGATGATCTCTCAATGTAATGCAGGTTCAACAGGTGATCTCCCCCCCTGTGTGTTCTGTGTTAGGGGAGGGTGGGATCTATTTGTGGGTGAAGCACTATGTCGGAATGGTGGGGGGAGAGCTGTCTAAAGTGAGTGGGGAGAGTGTTTGTGAGGTGGCGATCTGAGTAAGGGGGAAGATCTTTGTGAGGTGGTGGATCAGAGTGAGGGGGATCTGTATGGGTGCAGCGCTGTGCGTGTGTGACAAGGTGATCTCAGTGATTGGTGAGAGGTGTGTGGGGGGGGATCAGGGGGGGAGTCCTAGTCCCGATAATTATAATTTCTTGTCACCAATATTGCACATGTGTGTGTGTGTGTATATAAATGGATATAATGTGCACCACGCCAAACTCTAACTTGTCTCTGGGTGAATGGGATGAACTTACACTGCTGGGTGCGGTGGTTGGATGTTGTATGACGCAGTCGCAGTCGATCAGCGTGAAGAGGAGCCGGTCAAGAAACTGAGGAGCTGCAACCAGCGACACACAGAGCACCAGCCAGATGCTGGTGTAGGAACGGAGTAACACTGTTAGCAGGACAGCTGGAAGAGAGGCAAGTGTGTTGTTGCTGGCTACTATAGAGGCAGGCTGCGCATGTGAGGCCATGGCATTTACTAAGTCCTGACAGTGACAGTCACACTGGCAGCAGCAATCATCTCTCTCATGTCTGTGTGTGTCTTCCCTCCCTCCTGTCTCTCTAATTTGCTCATGATCCAAAACATACCACCTCATCAGTGAAGCATGGTGGTGGTAGTGTCATGTCGTAGGCATGTATGGCTGCCAATGGAACTGGTTCCCTTGTATTTATTGATGATGTGACTGCTGACAAAAGCAGCAGAATTAATTCTGAAGTGTTTCGGGCAATATTATATGCTCATATTCAGTCAAATGCTTCAGAACTCATTGGACGGCGCTTCACAGTGCAGATGGACAATGACCCGAAGCATACTGCAAAAGCAACCAAAGAGTTTTTTAAGGCTAAAAAGTGGAATGTTATGCAATGGCCAAGTCAATCCCCTGACCTGAATCCGATTGAGCATGCATTTCACTTGATGAAAACAAAACTGAAGGGAAAATGCCCCAAGAACAAGCAGGAACTGAAGACATTTGCAGTAGAAGCCTGACAGAGCATCACCAGGGATGAAACCCAGCGTGTTCCAGACTTCAGGCTGTAATTGCCTGCAAAGGATTTGCAACAAAGTATTAAAAAGTGAAAGTTAGATTTAGGATTGTTTAGTTTGTCCCATTACTTTTGGTCCTTTAAAAAGTGGGAGGCACATATAGAAACCATTGTCATTCCTACACCGTTCACATGATTTGGATGTAATTACCCTCAAATTAAATCTGAAAGTCTGCAGTTAAAGCACATCTTGCTTGTTTCATTTCAAAGCTATTGTGGTGGTGAATAGAGGCCAAAATATGAAAATTCTATCAATGTCCCAATATGTATGCACCTGACTGTATACATATATATATATATATATATATATATATATAAACTTCAAACAGGTGCAGCACTCACGGACAATACTTCCAGACACTGGTAGCGAGTGACAGTTATATAAACTGTACCGTTAAAACTTACTCTCACTACCAGTGTCTGGAAGTATTGTCCGTGAGTGCCGCACCTGTTTGAAGTCTATCTACGCTATTCTGTGGAGTGCCAGTCCTGTGTATGATAATATATGTATATATATATATATATATATATATATATATATTTGCAAAATCAGACAGCACTGAGGAACCCCCAGCAATAACAACGCTGACACAGCTACTTAGATCAATGTTTCAGAGTGTTACCTCTTTTAACTGGGGGTTCCTGAGTGCCATCCAATTTTACACCTAACATTCATTTTATATTAAAGGCACCTGGATATGCTGCATAATGAGTGCTCGGCAGTTTGGATATATTGGGCTTCATTCAGAGGCGGCCGTACGGTCTACGACGGCACGGCCGCCTCGATGTTTGTCCAGTGCGCATGCGCACGAGGGAGCCGGCTCCTTCGTGCGCATGCGTGAGACCCGCTACGACCGACAGCACCGGTCGTAGCGGGTCTCTTTCCAAAGGCGGCGAGCTGTCGATGTTGATTGACAGCACGCCCCGTTTGGAAGGCGGGCCGGGGAGGTGGCAGCCCAAACAGAGGCGTTCCCATGGGAATGCCTGCCGTTTGGTTGAGGCCCCACTTACATCAATAGTGATGTCAGTTGAGAGCTTCCGGCTCTGACAGAGCCAGAAGCTCTCCGGGGCTTACGACAAGTGAGATCCTACCCTAGGGTCTCGTCGTAAGCCCCGATGGTCGCGATGGTCTATGACCATCGCGACCATCACCCTAGCGGTCATTAGAGCTGTGGGTGTAAACCCACAGCCTAACGACCGAAACAGAGGCGGACGGTCAGGATGCAAGCGGCTGCCCAGTTTCTGAGCGACCGCTTGCATCCTCCGACCGCCTCTGAATGAGGGCCATTATCTTTAACATAACCTATCAGTATGTTTCTGGATTGTGGGAAAATAGAGCACTGGAGGAAACCCATGCAGACTCAGGGAGAATATATAAACTCCACCCAGAGAGGGCCCTGGTGGGAATCAAACCCATGATACCAATGCTGTGAGGCAGCACAACTAACTACTGCGCCACTGTGCTTCCATTATTGAAGAGTAAAGACAAAAGAAAATAATATTATACCAAAACCAAAAGACCAGTGCAGAGTGACTGGCGAGGGTTAGAAGTAAGTAGCAAGCCACAACATAGAGCAATTCTTAAATATAAATATATATATATATATATATATATATATGCACATACACAACCGGCACTCGCCCGTCTTGAAAAATAAATAGCCCAGGTGCAGCAACCAGAGAGAAGTAGATATGCAGCATTTGAGGGAGGTACTCCGGGACTTGTAGTTCAAATGAAAGAGATAGTCACAATACAGCAACGTTTCGGTTCAATACTAAACCGTCATCAGGCATAAATATAAGACAAAGAGCCTTACCTATATACCCTTCACCCAACACCAGAGTGGAAATACCATCACCTGCACGCTGCTGGCGCTGCATCCGGCGTTACCCGGAGCCCTCAGGCACCCGTCGATGATGTCACGGGAGGCCCGACCAGCCCATAGCAACTACCGTGCCAACAAACAACAAACCCGCACCTCCGGCAAGCAGGACTGCAGGTGTACGGCGCCACCTCCTCAAAGCAGCCTGCGCACAGCAGTACAGGAAAAATGGAACTGACTGGCCTGCAATTAACTCTGGAGGTGCTGGGGAAAAAACACAACATAACATGTAAAACACTGACAAAGGGAACCACCTAGGGATGTAAGTGGCTCATATAAATGACAGCTTGAAAAAAGGCATTGCACAGAGTAAACAACCCAGAGCACATAATGATGACAGTCCATAGAAAATAAAAACTGTCATACCTCTAAACTAGGGGTGTGCACCGGACACTTTTCGTGTTTTGTGTTTTGGTTTTGGATCTGGATCTTTCTTCGTGTTTTGGATCTGGATTGGTTTTGCCAAAACCACCCTTCCGTGTTTTGGGTTCTGGGTTTTGTGTTTTGGATCTGGATTTTTTCTTAAAAAATAAAAAAAACCCGCTAAAATCACATAAATGGGCCTTTTTTTGTTCCTACGCTATTAATAACCCCAATAACATTAATTTCCACTCATTTCCACTCTATTCTGAACACCTCACACCTCACAATATTGTTTTTAGGCCAAAAGGTTGTACCGAGGAAGCTGGATGACTATGCTAAGCGACACAAGGGGGCGGCACAAACACGTGGCCCATCTAGGAGTGGCACTGCAGTGGCAGACAGGAAGCCAATCAGCGTTATGGTGCCCATTTGCATGTAGCACGAACCCGGGAGATCCGTGCTACATGCATCTGTGTGATTGGCACAGAGCAATGACAGGTCCGTGAGACCCGTCTGTGCTGCTGTGGTAAAAAAAAAAAAAAAAACCTGTGTAAAAAAAGAAAAAAATGGCGTGCACCCCCCCAAAAAAGAGCAACCAGCCCCGGGCATTAGTAACCCAGTGCTGGGTGTGCTTAAATACAGGGGACAAACGACGTAGGGGTCCCCTGTACTTAAGCACAACCAGCACCGGGCTAGTCAGAACCAGCGCTGGTTGCCAAAATACGGGGGACAAACGACGTAGGGGTCCCCTGTATTCTGCGCAACCAGCTCTGGGCTCTGATCCGGTCCTGGTTCTGGAAATATAGGGGACAAAAAATGAGTAGGGTTCCCCTGTATGTTCCAGAACCAGCACTGGACTTTTTCTAGCGGGGGGCTGATGCCACAGCCAGGGGAGCCCTTTCACCGGGCCCCCCAGCCGCAGCATCAACCCTGACCGCTAGTCAGCCCAGGCCGGGGATCCCTGGAGAGCTGGGGACCCCCCCAATAAAGGGGTCACCCTCTCCAGGGCACCCCAGGCCCAGGCTGATAGCCCGGGGCTATCCCCGCCACCCCTGGTGGCGGTGGGTGGCGGGTTGATTGTGTGGTGTGGTGTAAATAAAGAATATCAAACATTGTCTTTACAAGTAGAACTGCAAGTCCCAGCTAGCCTGCCCCGCATGCTGGTACTTGGAGAACCACAAGTACCAGCATGCAGGGCATTAAGGGCCCACTAGTACCTGTAGTTCACCTGTAAAAAAAATGTTTAAAAAAACACAGGACACACACACCGTGACAGTATAAGTTTATTAAACATACACACACACACATGTACACATACTCACCTATGTAACCTGTAGCATCGGTCCACTTGTCCGGTAAAGTATCCCTAGGGGACCTGTGAAAAAAAACATACTCACCATCTCCTATGCGAGGTTCTGTCCTCTTCGTTCCAAAGTAGGCATCCCCGGACTTGGCAAAAAAAAAAAACGAAAACGCGATCCACGAACTTAGTACCGTTCTATAGTACGGTACTTCCCGAATGAGAGCTTAGCGGCGGGGTATCACCATGGAAACCCCGCTGCTAAGCGTTCATTGGCTGAGAGAGGTCATCTCCCGTCTCTCAGCCAATGAACGGCTCCCTCCATTGTAGTCAATGGTGGGAGCCGCAGGGTAAACTTTAATAACCTTGCGGCTCCCAGCATTGACTACAATGGAGGGAGCCGTTCATTGGCTGAGAGAGACGGGAGATGGCCTCTCTCAGCCAATGAACGCTTAGCAGCGGGGTTTCCATGGTGATACCCCGCCGCTAAGCTCTCATTCGGGAAGTACCGTTCTATAGAACGGTACTAAGTTCGTGGATCGCGTTTTCGTTTTTTTTTTTTTGCCAAGTCCGGGGATGCCTACTTTGGAACGAAGAGGACAGAACCTCGCATAGGAGATGGTGAGTATGTTTTTTTTCACAGGTCCCCTATGGATACTTTACCGGACAAGTGGACCGATGCTACAGGGTTACATAGGTGAGTATGTGTACATGTGTGTGTGTGTATGTATGTATAATAAACTTATACTGTCACGGTGTGTGTGTCCTGTGTTTTTTTTAAACATTTTTTTACAGGTGAACTACAGGTACTAGTGGGCCCTTAATGCCCTGCATGCTGGTACTTGTGGTTCTCCAAGTACCAGCATGCGGGGCAGGCTTGCTGGGACTTGCAGTTCTACTTGTAAAGACAATGTTTGATATTCTTTATTTACACCACACCACACAATCAACCCGCCACCCACCGCCACCAGGGGTGGCGGGGATAGCCCCGGGCTATCAGCCTGGGCCTGGGGTGCCCTGGAGAGGGTGACCCCTTTATTGGGGGGGTCCCCAGCTCTCCAGGGATCCCCGGCCTGGGCTGACTAGCGGTCAGGGCTGATGCTGCGGCTGGGGGGCCCGGTGAAAGGGCTCCCCTGGCTGTGGCATCAGCCCCCCGCTAGAAAAAGTCCAGTGCTGGTTCTGGAACATACAGGGGAACCCTACTCATTTTTTTCCCCTGTATTTCCAGAACCAGGACCGGATCAGAGCCCAGAGCTGGTTGCGCAGAATACGGGGGACCCCTACGTCGTTTGTCCCCCGTATTTTGGCAACCAGCTCTGGTTCTGACTAGCCCGGTGCTGGTTGTGTTTAAGTACAGGGGACCCCTATGTCGTTTGTCCCCTGTATTTAAGCACACCCAGCACTGGGTCACTAATGCCCGGGGCTGGTTGCTCTTTTTTTGGGGGGGAGGACGCCATTTTTTTCTCTTTTTACACAGGTTTTTTTTTTTTTATTTACCACAGCAGCACAGACGGGTCTCACGGACCCGTTAGTGCTCTGTGTCAATCACACAGATGCATGTAGCACGGATCTCACGAGTCCGTGCTACATGCAAATGAGCACCATAATGCTGATTGGCTGAGAGCCGTGACAGACGGCTCTGTCAGCCAATCAGCACTTTGCCCATTAAAGGCAAAGGCATTTTTTTTTAAATGGCCGCTCGAGGCAAAACCTCGAGATCCGACAGCAGATCTCGAGGTTTTGCCTCGGGAGAGGGATCCGGGGCAGACAGGGAGATCCGAGCTTGGGCTCGGATCGCCCCGGATCCCCGAAGTTCGGGTGGGTTCGGTTCTCAGGGAACCGAACCCGCTCATCCCTACTCTAAACCTATACATATATATATCAAAATTTACAAGTCCCTGGCACTCACGTCAATTATTATTCTATTTTTTCACGTGCCCTCCGGGGAGCATATAGCACAACAACAAGTTGCAGCGTCTCCAGTAAAAGAAGTTACTGTTTATTATCCTTGATAACGGGCAGGCGCCTGAAAACGTCGGTAATAAACAGCAACTTCTTCCATTTACGGCAGCTATATATTATAATATACACACACGCATATATAGATATATATATATATAGATATATATATATATATATATATAAATATATAAATATATATATATACACACATAGGACGCAGTGCCTTCTGATTCAAATTTAATTAATAAAAAAAAAAACTATACTGCCTGTTTTACTTTTCCTACCTGACGGACTCTGCAGGTTCCCCCATGTTGGGGCCGGGCTGCATTTGTGTCCTTCCTCCCTCCCGCCTCCTCTTTCGCTGCAGCCTGCGCACCAGCCAGTCACTGAGCCGCAGGCTGCCGCTTCACAAGCTATTGGACAGCTGAGCCGTCGCTCAGCTGCCCAGCACTTCTCTGCGACGCTGGCGGCTGTCACAGCTGTCAGCGTGGTGTGCTTGCGCAGTGCTGCAGATCGGATCACTAATAGAGATCCGATCTGTGGCGGGCGGGGCCCGGGGGTACTTACCACCAGCGCTCCATAATCTGGACCTGGGGGGGCAATGTTCATGAGAGGGGGGGCAGCGTTGCAGAGGGAGGTGAAGTAGCAGAGCCCTGGAATGCCCCATTCCAGTCGCCCATGACATTTGAATAGAATGTCTATGCCTAGGGCTGGCTCTGCACACAGGTCACGTTTTCCAGGTCACCCAGCAGGTGCTCAGGTGTATTCATTACTCACTGACACATTTTAAAAGATCCACAAGTTTAGCTAATTATTTCAATTGCGATTCTGTGAGGAGACCTGGAAAACATGCACTGTTTGGGGTCCTGAGGACCGAGTTTGAGAACCTTTTAAATAAATGATAATAATAATGATAATAATAACCTGTGCTCTATGTGCTCCCCAGATCCTATATTCCTATTTGGAGTTGTGACCTTTGCTTGCCAATTGGGTGCAGCCAAACAGAGGAAGCAGGGTTGAAATAAATGTAGTGTAGGGATATACATGTGCACTGTGTGCCCTTAACTAAATTGAATCCCTTAACCACATACAGTCCTGCAGATGAGGAGCCGTTTAAAGAAAAAAAATCTAAATTTAGGAGTGGTTTAATGCACAAGTAGTATGACTGCATACTGACCTAATAAGAACAACTGAGAGAGGAGGTCAGAGGAATGTGCCTCTCCCCTTACTTTGGCTGTCCTGGTGCTGATGATCCATTTCATCAGTGCCGCTATGTCAACAATGCCATAAGCCATTGCGATGCCCATGTCTTGTTTAGCACACGGACATAATCAGGTGATCTGCAGTGCTTTTTTACAGAGGAAACCACCTTAGCAGGTGGGTAAGCCATGAGCAGAAAGGCATAACGCTATTATACTGCTTTCTGGTTTAGGTCCTCGGTGCACACTGTGCATGCACTTCTGTTGGTCGGTGCATATGTCACTGGGGGCTGACGGAGAGGGATCCAGAGCACCCCTCTCTGGAAGAATTTGCTAAATAGTAACTCATAGGTTACTATAGGATAATGGGCCTGATTCAGCAAGGAACACAGTTGCAAAGACGTATGCAATCGGTTGATTGTTGTGTTCTGCGCATGCATATGCATGCATACCTCCCAACATGACCCTCTCCAGGAGGGACACAATGCTCTGGTCCTGGACTTCCCTGGTAAGAGGTGGGGCTGCAGCGCAGTTCAAAATTCAAATAGGGGGAGTCACACCAACTGTCATTTCACACGCTGCCAAACATCACTGGCTGGGACTCACTGGCAGTTGGTGTGACTCCCCTATTTGAATTTTGGACCGTGCTGCAGCCCCGCCCCTGGAGACGCCACCAATCATAAATTACCAGGGAAGTCCAGGACCAGAGCATTGTGTCCCTCCTGGAGAGGGTCATGTTGGGAGGTATGTGCATGAACTAGCAATTGCGATGGAAACTGCATTTGCAGAGGCTATGGAGACCCAAACCAGAGTGATTGACAGGAAGTGCTATTTGTGGGTGGTGACGGGGGGTGGTCGGGCGAACGCAGGAGTGCCAGTGCATTTCAACGCCGTTACATGGGTGTGCATAAATTACCCACTGCGATACCTGACGTCTCCTGAGGTCTCATAGCGTGTGCAGTCTGGAGATGGCATTACCCTATCGGGCCAAGCTCCTAAATGCTTCACAATATGCTGGTAGAAAATCCGTGGCCACTTGCTTGTGTTTGCCCCCCAGGCTGAAAGTTGCCAGCCAGCCCCTGTCCTTGGCCGCCTGGCTGTGGGAGTATGTCATGCTAGTCAGGGTCCTCTACTCTCCATGAATAGAATTTAGATATTACCGTACTGTGAGATGATGCTTCAGATCCGGCGGCGGCTGCCCAGCTACGCTGCTGGTGCAGAGGCTAATAAAAAATGGCTGCCTCCATACCAAGCTACAAGGAAATGGCCGCTGTCGACCAATGGGGAGCCAGGTTCCCTTTCCCAGGAACCCTAGAGTCTGGAAGGTGGAAAAAAAGGGGGCGGGGCTTATCGGGGAGTCTGTCAGGGAATAGCCTGGGGACTGGGAGCAGAAAAAGAAGCCTTATGGCACCCAGGAAGGAGAGAGACAGTAAGGGCAGGAATGAGGAGTGCTCCAGAGTGCAGGAGAGCCTGCTTACTGTCTTCACTACATTTTTAGATACCAGTAAGTGGAGGGCGGGGCTTATATACAGTGTGTGTGTGTGTGTGTGTGTGTGTGTGTGTGGTGTGTGTGTGTGTGTGTGTGTGTGTGTGTGTGTGTGTGTGTGTGTGTGTGTGTGTGATGTCTATCTATCTATCATATGTTGTATACAAATTATATGTGTCAGTGTAGCATATACTTTGCAAGGAGGGGTATTGTTTTAGTACTTTTAGTGCTTTTTCTTCCTTTTTTTATGCTGTAGAACTACAGGTCTCAGGCATGGTAGCGCCTCTTATTAATAAGTTATTATGTTTAAGATTGGGATGTGCAGCCCAGTCCCCCTTTTCTTCCTGTGTATGGTTTTATTGCAGGTAAAGCAGGGACAGCTGTACTCACTGTTATACACACTAGGGGTGTGCACCGGCCACTTTTCGTGTTTTGTGTTTTGGTTTTGGATTTGGATCTTTCTTCGTGTTTTGGATCTGGATTGGTTTTGCCAAAACCACCCTACGGTGTTTTGGGTTCTGGGTTTTGTGTATTGGATCTGTATTTTTTTTTAAAAAAGCATAAAAACAGCTAAAATCACAGAATGTGTTGATTTTTCTGCTCCTATGCTATTATTAACCTCAAAAACCATAATTTCCACTCATTTCCAGTTTATTCTGAACACCTCACACCTCACAATAGTGTTTTTATGTCCAAAAGGTTGCACCGAGGTAGATGGATGACTATGCTAAGCGACACGAGTGGGCGGCACAAACACGTGGCCCATCTAGGAGTGACACTGCAGTGGCAGACAGGATGGCAGTTTGAAAAACTAGGCCCCAAACAGTACATAAAGCAAAGAAAAAAAAGAGGTGCAAGATGGAATTGTCCTTGGGCCCTCCCACCCACCCTTATGTTGTATAAACAGGACATGCACACTTTAACAAACCAATCATTTCAGCACCAGGGTCTGCCAGTGGCTGAAAAGATTGGTTCGTTTGGGCCCCCACAAAACAAGCTGGCAATTAATCTGGCCCTGCACAAACTGGCTCTATGGAGGCAAGATGTCGTCCTCATCCTCCTCATTCACCGATTCCTCACCCTCTTCAGTGTTGTGTACATCCTCATCCTCACAGAATATTAATTCGTCCCCGCTGGAATCCACCACCACAGGTCCCTCTGTACGTTCTGGAGGCTGGTCTCCCTGGAAAAGTTGATAATTCATTTTTATGAACTTCATCTTCTCCACATTTTGTGGAAGCAACCTCCTATCCCTTTTGCTGACAAGGGGCCTGATTCAGACCCACTCGCAAGAGGCTGTCCGCTCGCAAGTGGGTCGATGGTGTGCACTGCGCATGCGCATGACGGCGGGAGCTCCGTCGTGCGCATGCACCAGACGCGACGAGCGAAGGACTTTCCTTCGCTCGTTGTGTCTGATCAAAGGGGGCGTGCTGTCGATGTTGATTGACAGCACGCCCCCTTTGGTGGGCGTGCTGGGGGCGTGCCTCCCTGACGGGGGCATTCCCAAGGGAACGCCTACCATCAGAAGCCGGCCCACTGACATCACTGATGTCAGTGGGAGTGATTTTGGCTCTGATAGAGCCAAAATCACTCCGGGCCTTGCGGTTGAGAAACTCAACCGCAGGCTCCGGCTCGCAGTGGCGATGGTCAAGACCATCGCGGCCATCAACCTGCACGCTCGTATAGGCTGTGGGTGGTGACCCACAGCTATATGAGCGTCCAGGAGGACGCTCCATAATTATGGCGGACGGCCCTCATTCAGAGCGTGTGCTCTGTTCAGAATGTACGGCTCTGAATGAGGGCCAAGGTTCCCGGCTGCACTAAACACTCTTTCGGAGTGCACGCTGAAGGGGGGGCAACTCAGGTAAAATAGAGCCAGTTTGTACAGGGGCCTCCAAATTGCCTCTTTTTCCTGCCAGTACATGTACGGACTGTCTGACATGCCTACTTGGATGCTGTCACCGATGTAATCCTTTAACAGACAGACGCACGCTTGTCGCTGCTGCTTTGAGGATGCAGGTGCGGCTACAGCCCACACAATTCACAAAGACAGGAAAAAAAAGAAGATTTTTTTTATTGTTTGTGGAGCGCACTTTGAGGGTTACACCACCCTTTAGCAGACAGACGCACGCTTGTCACTGCTGCTTTAAGGATGCAGCTGCGGCTACAGCCCACACATTTCACAAAGAGAAAAAAAAAGAAGAATTTTTTTATTGTTTGTGGAGCGCACTTTGAGGGTTACACCACCCTTTAACAGACAGACGCACGCTTGTCGCTGCTGCTTTGAGGATGCAGGTGGAATCTAGACAGGATTTGGAACCGGGGACACACTACCTCCATCAATTGTCTAAATCCCACTGCACTAATGGCGGATACCGGACGCACGTCTAACACCAACATAGCAGTCAAGGCCTCAGTTATACATTTTGCTCAGGATGACTGCTGTCGTACTTCATCCTCATCGCTAGGGACTGTTGGAGGGTCAATTGTTTAGTAAAAGTAGTGGTGTTCCTACTTCCTCTCTGGGATGATGAACAACTCCCAGCAGCATCAACAGCACTAGGAGGAAGTGGTTCTTGATCTTTCCCTATTTTATTTTTATCGGAGAAGGTTTGGTCCTCCATTTATGTTATATTGATATATACGTGCGGCTAAGGCGCACGCAAACACAGAAAATATTTTTTTATTTTTGCTGGAGAGTAGTGCACTTTGTGGGTTACACCACCCTTTAAGAAATGAGCCAGCCGGCTCTTTACTTATAGGACACAGGCGCACGCTTGGCGCTGCTCCTTTGTTGATGCACGTGCAGCCACAGTGCACACAATTCACAAACACAGAAAATATTTTTTTATTTGGTTTGGAGTGTACTTTGGGGGTTACAGCACCCTTTAACGGTCAAGCCAGCCAGCCCTTTACTTATGACACAGGCGTACGCTTGGCACTACTTTGTTGATGCACGTGCGGCTACTGCGCACACAATTCACAAACACAGAAAATATTTTTTTATTTGGTTTGGAGTGTACTTTGGGGGTTACAGCACCCTTTAACGGTCAAGCCAGCCGGCCCTTTATTTATGACACAGGCGCACGCTTGGCACTACTTTGTTGATGCACGTGCGGCTACTGCGCACACAATTCACAAACACCAAAAATATTTTTTTATTTGGTTTGGAGTGTACTTTGGGGGTTACAGCACCCTTTAACGGTCAAGCCAGCCGGCCCTTTACTTATGACACAGGCGCACGCTTGGCACTACTTTGTTGATGCACGTGTGGCTACTGCACACACAATTCACAAACAGAAAATATTTTTTTATTTGGTTTGGAGTGTACTTTGGGGGTTACAGCACCCTTTAACGGTCAAGCCAGCCGGCCCTTTACTTATGACACAGGCGCACGCTTGGCACTACTTTGTTGATGCACGTGCGGCTACTGCGCACACAATTCACAAACACAGAAAAAATATACTTTCTTTTAGCACTTGGGGGGAGCACCCCTGACGGACAGAGCACCCCCTGGACAACACTACAGCACCCCTTTAGGACTGGGACACTGCACATCACTTTGGAGTGGACACAGCCCCTATGGACAACTGACTGCACAACACAGTCCAGCCAGCCCCTATGGACTTTGAAGTAGTGGACACAGCCCCTATGGACAACAGCAGCACAGCACAACACAGCCAGCCCCTGTGGACTTTGAAGTAGTGGACACAGCCCCTATGGATAACAGCAGCGCAGCACAGCACAACACTACTCTGCACTACACTACACAGCCCAGCCAGCCCTAACTCCCACCCTCCCTCTTCACTGTCCACAGCCGAGTGAGAAAATGGCGCCGACCCAGGTACCTTATATAGGATCCAAAACCCGCGAGACCCGAAGGCGGGATGATGACATTTTGCCTCGATTTCAGATCCGAGTCAGGCGGGAAAAGTCGAGCCTGACTCGGATCGGCCTCGGATCGGGGGGGCTCGGGAGGGTTCGGATTTCAGAAATCCGAACCCGCTCACCCCTAATACACACTGGCAGATGGAGTGGACTTGAGCGGAGCGAGGTGTCATACAGCTCACCAGCCAGTGAGTGTATGCAGAAAGCGGGTAGCAGTGCAGGTTCACTAGAAAGACTTTAGGTTACAGGTAATTGTATTTATCTTTCTGGAGTTGAAGACTACTGTCTCCCACTGTAAAGCTCTAACACAGTGACAAGATGACGCAGTGCATGCACAGTACTTGGTTGGCAGTCACCTTGGAACAGGGAATGAAGCTTCCATGGAGGAGAAAAATGGAGTCTGCTCAGTAGCGCACTCCACCTACAACACTGAACACTCTCCCCACTAGCACAATCATTTGTATGAATTCATGACCTCTGATGCAGACAATAACATAGCCACATCCGGAGGCCACCGTAACAATTTACATTATAATGGAGATTTGTCTTTTTAGTAACCAGCACTTCATCTTTAGAAACTGTCTGTGATTGCAGAGTAGAGGCACACATATGGTAGATGGATTTGGAGACAGTCTCACAAAGGGAGTAGAATGCCCCAGAAAGGAGGTAGAAAGCTCCTCAGAGGAGACCAATGTAGCAGGTTTTAGAGTTTTTGCCTATTTATCAAGCCCAGTAGCTATCAGTGGCCATTGTATTGGGAAGTATTTACCGCAAATTTACCATGGACAGCGGCATCAGATTTATGTTTGACCAACTCATTATGGTCATTGCTACCAGCAAATTCTATGCATTTATATCTGTACTTGTCTCATTACCTGAGCAGAGTTTAATGCAAGTTGATTGGGTGAAATTATCGTGGGTGTTTTTGCATTGTGCATACTGTAGTTGTGATTGAAGGGGCATAACTGGGTGGTAACGTGGCATTCTCTCATATTCATAGTTCAGAGATGGCAGTGCTGGAGCAAATTACCACCAACTTACATTTAACTCTGCATTGGCCCCATAATGTCTAAATTATAGAAGCAAAAGCAGCTAACCATCGCTGAACTGTTAATTACCAATAGTAGCGCATTATCTGTCTAAGGGCTTTATTTACTACAATCCGCATATTGAATGCGATTGTAGTGTGATATTACCGAGTGAATTCGCATTGTGAATTCAGGCAATATCACAGGGATTTACTATAAATCCCTTGCAGGGACAGAGCTTGTGATAAAGCTCTGTCCCTGCGGATCCCATCCGCACTCTAGTCGCGGTATTTTCGGAAAAAATACCGTGACTAAGAGCCCGCGACCCCCCCTCCATTCATTACACTTACCTGCATCCTCCTGGCCTCCGGTGATCTTCTCCGGGCTTCCCGATCAGGTGATCTCCCATACTGCACTGGGACCCGATCACCTGATGACCGGGCCGCAGTGCACTATGGGAGACCAGCGGACCGGAGAGGAGCCATCACCGGAGGCCCGATCACCGGTCCCTGGATTCAGGTAAGTAAAAAAAAATTTTACATTTTTTTTTTCTTTTTTTTACAGCAATCAGCTTGCGGTCTGTTTAGACCACATAGCTGATTACTGGTACCGGCTCCCGCCTCTGCTCTCCCCGTTAGAGCAGAGTGGGAGCCCGGTAACCGGGGGAGACTCTGGATAACGCCACCTCCAGGTGGCGTTATTATCACAGGGCTTCCCCCGGTATTTTTTTACAATTTATTTTTAGTAACTCTGGTCGGATCACATTTCCCATTACAATTATGGGAAATGCGATCTGCTTTACTAAAAATAAGTGATACTAGGGGTTGGAGTAGAATTTTACTAATTCTACTCCAATTGCCCTGTAATAACTACAGGTGAAACTAAAATAATGTGAAAAGGGTGTGAAAACACCCTTTTTCACTTTATTTTATTAAAAATAATGTTAATAAATAGAGCCGTAAGGAATCTAAGTTCTGTTGCTCTATGTTGCAATTCATCCAGTCGATCAGTGATCATATTTCCTGTTTTTCAACTCAAATTGGAGTTAAATCAAAACAATTAAGCACATTACTTTCGAAAACAGTTAACTGAAGAATAATGAGCTTTTGAAAGAACCAAAAAGGTTCAGTAAAGGCAATTAAAACATTTTTATATAAGCAAACAATAAACAAATCCACAGAACCAACAATAGGCCGGAGGGCTGCTGTCCTGACCTTGCATACAAGTGAGACCAACAAACACTGCAGGACCTTTGAAGTTAACTGATACTAACATTTGTTAATAGATAATTTTAAATATTTTATGAGATCACGTTTACTTTTGGAAAGAAAACTATAGTGCGATATAAATAGGCCCTTTAAATGGTATGCAGACCTAATCCCGACAGCCGGCTTCCTGACTGTCATATCCCGGCAAGGGTCTAAAGACAGGCGTCGATATGCCGATGTCTGTCATTAGACATACACCGGGAGCCAAGCGTGGATAGTCGTGGTTTAGGGTTTCTGGGGGGGACTTAGGGTTAGGCACCCCCCCGGGAGGTTAGGTTTAGGCTAGGGGAAGGGGGGGTTAGCGTTAGGCACCCCCGGGGGGGACTTAGGTTTAGGCGGCGGGGAAGGGGGGCTTAGGTTTAGGCACTTAGAGGGGGGGATTAGGGTTAGGCACTGGGGGGGGAAGGTTAGGGTTAGGCACCCCTAAGGGAGGGTTAGAGGGTAGAAATAGATTAGTATATACTTACCTTTGACGATCAGGATTTCCTCCTCTGCCGAGATGCCGCTGTCGGGATTCCAACCGCCGGGCATGGGTCCGGCGGTAAATCATACCGATTCCCTTTAAATATATGTAGAAATGTGCACCACACCTATATGGAAAAGAAATAGAGCTCCAAATTATTCAGGAGCAAAATAAAGCTTATCCTATCTCTAGTTTAAATAGTAGCAGTAACCACAACTGTGTTCATTCTCCTAGAAATATATTGCGTGCACCACTGTAATTAAGATGATCCACTGTCAGAACAATAACTACACTGAATAACAGAAAATTGTATGCTACATTTTGATAGATTAGTTTAAGAGCCTTTTAATTAAATGCAACATGAAAAATGAATTTATGATGCATGTAATGTTGCTGTAAAATGTTGCATGCCTGTAGAACCATGACCCATGATACAATTTTATATAAATTTACTTATTTCAAATTTAAGAGGTTATATCATGGGGTGTAATATTGTTGACTTAACCATGAACCAAATTTTATTATGAATTTGAAGACAGGAATTAGAAACTATTTCATACATGATATAAGTTGGAGCGTACATTGCAAGTGTCGTCCTTGATATGTATTGAGCAATGCTGGTCATATTACCATTAGAAGTATAAGGGGTCTATTTACTAAGCAGTGTTAGGAGACAGAGTGAAAAGTGATAAGAAAGTGATAATGTGCCAGCCAATCAGCTCCCAACTGTCATTTTTCAAACACAAACCTGTAAGATGACAGTTGGGAGCTGATTGGCTGGCACCTTATCACTTTCTTATCACTTTTCACTCTGTCTCCTAACACTGCTTAGTACATAGACCCCTAAGGTTCTAGAGTGCTGCTGTTCTAACCTGGCACAGAATTCATGGGGCTCTGTTTCCATATCAGCATTTCCTAATAGTTATCTAATTTATTTCCCTATTCATCCTTGATGCCTGGCTTTCTGATCACAACACATTGTCAGTTTATAATTTAATCAGTAATATGAATATTATCGAGCACTATAAATGGTATTATACAATTAAATATTGTATAATGTAAATATTGTATAATGATATGTCATTAAATGTTATGATGGTTTCAGACTGCATTTGTTATTTTAGACAGAATTGGCCTTTGTGTTCTCAAGTCTTGCAAAATATATGGTATTAGTTTGCCATTAAACGTTTGCATTTGCAAATCCGTGATCAGAGACTGTGGGGCCCAGTACAAGAGAAAGAGGCACCATCACAAGAACCCCACTGTATATATAGAAATATTTCCAGTGTTTGAAGCAGATAGATAATAAATGTCAGAATAAATATAGTGTAAGTCTTTTTTTTTTTGGCGGGGGGGGGGGTGTAGATAGGTGTCAGACAAACCATTCAAAAAGGAGGTGTGGATTCACAGATAGACAGTAAAAAGGTAGACAATGTCTAGATAGACACCAGGTGTTATAGTCAATAGGACAGCTGGGACAAAGGTTTGACAGGGACAAAAGGTCAACACACTAAAGGTCGACATGTAAGAAGGATGCCAGGTACAAATGGTTGACAGGGTCAATAGGTCGACATGAAAATGGTCAACACAAAAATGGTCGACACAAGATTTTATTTTACTTTGCCCTAATCTTCACCATAACCCTCCCCTTAGTGCCTAAACCTGCCTCCTGGTGCCTGACCCTAACCATCGGGGAAGGTGCCTGACCCTAACCCTTCTAGTGCCTAACCATAACCTTCCGGCAAGTGCCTAACCCTCCTTCCTGGTGCCTAACCCTAACCGTCCCTTCTAGTGCCTAATTCTAACACTCTGGTAAGTGCCTAACCCTCCAGTAAGTGCCTAACCCTTACCCTCCATCCTAGTGCCTAACCCTAACCATTGGAGTAAGTGCCTAACCCTTGCCTTCCAGTAAGTGCCTAACCCTAAACAATTAAAAAAATAGTCGACCAATTTTTTGTGTCAACCATTTTCATGTTGACCCTGTCGACCATTTGAACCTGTCGACCTTTTTACAAGTCTACCTTTAGTGTGTCGACATTTTGTCCCTGTCGACCTTTTGTCCTAGTCGACCTATTGACTGTCTAACATCTGATGTCTATCCAGATATTGTTGACCTTTTTACTGTCTATCTATAGTCCTATAGTCCCGATACTCCAAATAAGAGACATGTTTGTTAGTATGCAGACAATTTGTTAGAACAATATAGCAGAGCAGATACAGGATGACAAAAATTCTAGTTTTCAATGGGAATTGATTATGATTTGTTCGGCAGCACCATAACTTTTATTATGCAGTAAGCACATATGTGGTAACTATAGAGATGAGCAATTTTACAAACAATTTTATAAAAACACAATCTTCTCAGTGGAACATGAGCTGCAAATATCATATGAGTGGGCCCATGTGTGGGGATGGACTGGTCTAGTTTTCAAGCTTTTGGGTCGGTATCCAGACAGGGGGCTGGCCATATGAGTAGTAAACATTGAGGCCTTTGCGGTCATGTCATTCACCATGGCAACAAGTGTATTGAAAGATACTGGCAGAACCTATGGTGTTGATTGGTGTCAGCCGTGTGGATGTCAGTCCACATGATGGGATGGGTTTATTAACCAGGTAGAACACAGGATGCTCGTAAGCACAATGTTAATGCAGCAGGGATACTGTGGAGGTATGACAGATCTAGCCAGGAGCAGGTTAATGTAGGTGGTGTGCTGTATCTGGAGCACACACCTGCACATACACTCAATAAATTCATACTTTTATCTTATTGCTCTGCCCTAACCCATGCTAATCAGTCCAATTTAAGTCTATAATCACCTCCCAGCTCTCCATCCCTCCACTCACCCGCTTCTTTGCCACCTTCAACTCCCTCCTCTATACTTCCACTTCTCCCTTGCAGTCCTTCCAGTCTGCCCTTGTCTTCATCATCTGCTTCTCAGCCAAGATTCACACCTATGACATCCTAAACCTTCACCTACCCCTCCCCAACATTCTCTCCCATCTTGTCTTCCTTCTTCCCACCACTGGGGTGAAGTCCATGTCCTTTTCTCATCTTCTCACACCTCTATTTGCCTGTAGCCCATTCCCTCTAATCTCATTCGCTCCATCTCTTCTAAGGTCTGCTCTCACCTTGCCCATCTTTTCAACCTATTCCTGTCTTCCGGCACTGTCCCCAACTCCCTCAAACATGCATTGCTTCACCTATCCTCACAAAAACATAACTTGAGCTTTTCTCCCTCTCAAACTATTGCCCCAACCCCCTCCTCCCTTTTGCCCACAAGCTCCTTGAAATAATTATCTCATTTGTCTTTTCTCACTCTATACTTGCCCCTCTTCTATCTGGCTTCTACCCAATCAACCATACAGAATCCACCCTTACTAAGGTTACCAATGATTTTCTCACAGCCAAAGCCTCTGCAATTGCTGAACTGTCACAAAAGAATATACTGTAGGCATGCAGCATATCATTGTAATCTGTATCATTGTAAGCTGCTTGTGTGTTCTCTTGCATCTCTTTGTGATTGCAAATTAGATGCATTTTGAGGGAAAAAGTTGCACAAAAAGTTGCTCTGGACTATCGGATGGCACCATGGCAAGGCACTACTAGAAGGGCTGTTTAACGCACAAGGAGGCTAGATGTATGTAGATAAATCTGTAATAAATACTCCTTGGTCCACAAAGCAAGTAGATGTCATGCTGTAAATTCAGAACTCAGATTTAAAAAACGAATCTCAGTTTAGGATTGCATGTAAACTAGGGGTGTGCACCGGCCACTTTTCGTGTTTTGTGTTTTGGTTTTGGATCTGGATCTTTCTTCGTGTTTTGGATCTGGATTGGTTTTGCCAAAACCACCCTTCCGTGTTTTGGGTTCTGGGTTTTGTGTTTTGGATCTGTATTTTTTTTTAAAAAAGCATAAAAACAGCTAAAATCACAGAATGTGTTGGTTTTTCTGCTCCTATGCTATTATTAACCACAATAACCTTAATTTCCACTAATTTACAGTCTATTCTGAACACCTCACACCTCACAATAGTGTTTTTATGTCCAAAAGGTTGCACCGAGGTAGCTGGATGACTATGTTAAGCGACACGAGTGGGCGGCACAAACACGTGACCCATCTAGGAGTGATACTGCAGTGGAAGACAGGATGGCAGTTTGAAAAACTAGGCCCCAAACTGTACATAATGCAAAGAAAAAAAAAGAGGTGCAAGATGAAATTGTCCTTGGGCCCTCCCACCCACCCTTATGTTGTATAAACAGGACATGGACACTTTAACAAAGCAATCATTTCAGCGCCAGGGTCTGCCACACAACTGTGGCTGAAATGATTGGTTCGTTTGGGCCCCCACAAAACAAGCTGGCAATTAATCTGTCCCTGCACAAACTGGCTCTACGGAGGCAAGATGTCGTCCTCATCCTCCTCATCCACCGATTCCTCACCCTCTTCAGTGTTGTGTACATCCTCATCCTCACAGAGTATTAACTCGTCCCCACTGGAATCCACCATCACAGGTCCCTCTGTACGTTCTGGAGGCTGGTCTCCCTGGAAGAGTTGATAATTCGATTTTATGAACATCATCTTCTCCACATTTTGTGGAAGCAACCTCCTACGCCTTTCGCTGACAAGGTTCCCGGCTGCACTAAACACTCTTTCGGAGTACACACTGGAGGGGGGGCAACTCAGGTAAAATAGAGCCAGTTTGTACAGGGGCCTCCAAATTGCCTCTTTTTCCTGCCAGTACAGGTATGGACTGTCTGACATGCCTACTTGGATGCTGTCACCGATGTAATCCTCCACCATTCTGTCAATGGTGACAGTATCATATGTAGTGACAGTAGACATGTCAGAAATTGTTGCCAGGTCCTTCAGTCCGGACCAGATGTCCAAACTTGGTCCTGCCTGCCCTGCATCACCGCCAGCGGGTTGCTTAGGATACCTAAGTGTTTTCCTGGCAGCCCCAGTTGCGGAAGAAAATGAAGAAGGAGCTGTTGACGTGTCACGTTCCGCTTCAGCTGACAGTGTGTTCACCAGCAGGTCTTTGCACCTCTGCAGGCTTGTGTCGGCCGGAAAGAAAGACACCACATAGGCTTTAAACCTAGGATCGAGCACGGTGGCCAAAATGTAGTGGTCTGATTTCAACAGATTGACCACCCTGGAATCCTGGCAAAGCGAATGAAGGGCTTCATCCACAAGTCCCACATGCCGAGCGGAATCGCTCCGTCTTAGCTCCTCCTTCACTTTCTCCAGCTGCTTCTGCAAAAGCCTGATGAGGCGAATGACCTGACTCAAGCTGGCAGTGTCTGAACTGGCTTCACGTGTGGCAAGTTCGAAGGGCTGGAGAACCTTGCACAACACGGAAATCATTCTCCACTGCACTTGAGTCAGGTGCATACCCCCTCCTTTGCCTATGTCATAGGTGGATGTATAGGCTTGAATGGCCTTTTGCTGCTCCTCCATCCTCTGAAGCATATAGAGGGTTGAGTTCCACCGCGTCACAACCTCTTGCTTCAGGTGATGTCGGGGAAGGTTCAAGAGTGTTTGCTGGCGCTCCAGTCTTCGGCACGCAGTCGCTGAATGGCAAAAGTGGCCAGAAATTTTTCGGGCCACCCAAAGCGTCTCCTGCACGCCCCTGTTGCTTTTCAGAAAATTCTGCACCACCAAGTTTATTGTGTGAGCAAAACATGGGACGTGCTGGAATTTGGCCAGATGTAATGACCGCACAATATTGGTGGCGTTGTCAGATATCACAAATCCCCAGGAGAGTCTAAGTGGGGTAAGCCACTGGGCGATGATTTCCCTCAGTTTCTCTAAGAGGTTGTCGGCGGTGTGCCTCTTACTGAAACCGGTGATACACAGCGTAGCCTGCCTTGGAACTAGCTAGCGTTTCTGAGATGCTGCTACTGGTGACGCTGCTGCTGTTGCTGCGTAAGGTGATACATCTACCCAGTGGGCTGTCACAGTCATATAGTCCTTAGTCTGCCCTGTTCCACTTGTCCACATGTCCGTGGTTAAGTGGACATTGGGTACAACGGCATTTTTCAGGACACTGAGGACACTTTTTCTGACGTTTCTGTACAGTCTCGGTATCGCCTGCCTAGTGAAGTGGAATCTAGACGGGATTTGGAACCGGGGACACACTACCTCCATCAATTGTCTAAATCCCACTGCACTAATGGCGGATACCAGACGCACGTCTAACACCAACATAGCAGTCAAGGCCTCAGTTATACGTTTTGCTTCAGGATGACTGCTGTCGTACTTCATCCTCCTCGCTAAGGACTGTTGGAGGGTCAATTGTTTAGTAAAAGTAGTGGTGTTCCTACTTCCTCTCTGGGATGATGAACGACTCCCAGCAGCAGCAACAGCAGCAGCAGCAGCAGGAGGCGTAGCAATGCAGGATCCTCCGGAGGAATCCCGGATAGGAGAGTCAGTCATGCCAGTGACATGGCCTGCAGGACTACTTCCGATCCTGACTAAGGAGGAAATTGACGAGGAGGGAGTTGACGGTGTGGTTTGCAGGCGCTTGGATACAACAGGACAACGGGATTTAGGTGTCCCTGGACTGCTTACGGTCTTAGCCAAAGTTTCTGAACTTGACAGTAACTTTTTATGAACGCGCTGCAGGTGCCGTATAAGGGAGGATGTTCCTAGGTGGTTAATGTCCCTACCTTTACATATGGTACATATGGCAAAACAGTTGTTGTCCGGATTTGGATAGAAATATTGCCAGACCAAAGAGGTGGAATGTTTGGTCTTCTGCCCAGGCATGACCGTGATGGGCTTTTTCATCCCACGGACAACAACTGTCTCCCCCGGAGCCTGATTTATACAAACCACATCACCATCAGAATCCTCCTCGCCAACTTCCTCCTCAGCGCCAGCTACACCAGTATCCTCATCCTGTTGTACTTCAACAGTGACATCTTCAATTTGCATATCAGCAAGTGGACTGTGGGTGCGCCTTTCAGAACTTGCAGGGGGCGTGCAAATGGTGGAAAGAGCCACCTCTTTCCGTCCAGTGCTGGGAAGGTCAGGCATCGCAACCACCACCACACTTGGACTCTCCTTGGGGATTTGTGATATCTTCTTAGAACACACAGTTCTTCGCTGTGCTTTTGCCAGCTTAACTCGTTTGATTTTTTTAGTGGGAGGAGGGCTTCCATTGTCATGTGAAGCTGAACCACTAGTCATGAACATAGGGAAAGACCTTAGCCATTCCTTGCCACTCCGTGTCGTAAATGGCATATTGGCAAGTTTACGTTTCTCTTCAGATGATTTAAATGTTTTTTTCAAGGTCATTTTCCTGAACTTTGTCATTTGGGATTGTATGTGCCCTCTACTATGACATTGGGCATCGGCCTTGGCAGACGACGTTGATGGCATGTTATCGTCTATGTCATGACTAGTGGCAGCAGCTTCAGCACTAGGAGAAAGTGGTTCTTGATCTTTCCCTATTTTATTTTTATCGGAGAAAGTTTGGTCCTCCATTTATGTTATATTGATATATACGTGTGGCTAAGGCGCACACAAACACAGAAAATAATTTTTTATTTTTGTTGGAGACTAGTGCACTTTGTGGGTTACACCACCCTTTAAAAAATGAGCCAGCCGGCCCTTTACTTATGGGACACAGGCGCACGCTTGGCGCTGCTCCTTCGTTGATGCACGTGCAGCCACAGTGCACACAATTCACAAACACAGAAAAATATATTTTTTTATTTTGTTTGGAGTGCCCTTTGGGGGTTACAGCACCCTTTAACGGACAAGCCAGCCGGCCTTTTACTTATGGGACATAGGCGCACGCTTGGCGCTGCTCCTTCGTTGATGCACGTGCAGCCACAGTGCACACAATTCACAAACACAGAAAAATATATTTTTTTATTTTGTTTGGAGTGCCCTTTGGGGGTTACAGCACCCTTTAACGGACAAGCCAGCCGGCCTTTTACTTATGGGACACAGGCGCACGCTTGGCTCTGCTCCTTCGTTGATGCACGTGCAGCCACAGTGCACACAATTCACAAACACAGAAAAATATATATTTTTACTTTGTTTGGAGTGCCCTTTGGGGGTTACAGCACCCTTTAACGGACAAGCCAGCTGGCCTTTTACTTATGGGACACAGGCGCACGCTTGGCGCTGCTCCTTCGTTGATGCACGTGCAGCCACAGTGCACACAATTCGCAAACACAGAAAAATATATTTTTTTATTTTGTTTGGAGTGCCCTTTGGGGGTTACAGCACCCTTTAATGGACAAGCCAGCCGGCCTTTTACTTATGGGACACAGGCGCACGCTTGGCGCTGCTCCTTCGTTCATGCACGTGCAGCCACAGTGCACACAATTCACAAACACAGAAAAATATATTTTTTTATTTTGTTTGGAGTGCCCTTTGTGGGTTACAGCACCCTTTAATGGACAAGCCAGACGGCCTTTTACTTATGGGACACAGGCGCACGCTTGGCTCTGCTCCTTCGTTGATGCACGTGCAGCCACAGTGCACACAATTCACAAACACAGAATAATATATATTTTTATTTTGTTTGGAGTGCCCTTTGGGGGTTACAGCACCCTTTAGCGGTCAATCCAGCCGGCCCTTTATTTATGGGACACAGGCGCACGCTTGGCACTACTTTGTTGATGCACATGCGGCTACTGCGCACACAATTCACAAACACAAAAAAATATATTTTTTTATTTCGTTTGGAGTGCCCTTTGGGGGTTACAGCACCCTTTAACGGACAAGCCAGCCAGCCTTTTACTTATGGGACACAGGCGCACGCTTGGCGCTGCTCCTTTGTTGATGTACGTGCAGCCACAGTGCACACAATTCACAAACACAGAAAAAATATTATTTTTTTTAGCACTTGGGGGGAGCACCCCTGACGGACAGAGCACCCCCTGGACAACACTACAGCACCCCTTTAGGACTGGGACACTGCACAGGACTTTGGAGTGGACACAGCCCCTATGGACAACTGACTGTACAACACAGTCCAGCCAGCCCCTATGGACTTTGAAGTAGTGGACACAGCCCCTATGAACAACAGCAGCGCAGCGCAGCACAGCACAGCACAACACTACACTGCACTACACTACAACACTACACTACACTACACAGCCCAGCCAGCCCTAACTCCCACCCTCCCTCTTCTCTGTCCACAGCCGAGTGAGAAAATGGCGCCGACGCGGGTACCTTATATAGGATCCAAAACCCGCGAGACCCGGAAGGTGGGATGATGACGTTTTGCCTCGATTTCAGATCCGAGTCAGGCGGGAAAAGTCGAGCCTGACTCTGATCGGCCTCGGATCGGGGGAGGGGCTCGGGGGGGTTCGGATTTCAGAAATCTGAACCCGCTCACCCCTAATGTAAACAGGTTTAAGTTACATAATTTTAGAAGTCTTTCTCTATTTTAAAGCTAACCGACTCCTAACCAAAACATTTGAGGGTTTTACCAAAACACAGTGTTGCCAAAACCATAACACAGGGGTGTGTGCACATCTCTAGTTACCGTAGGCATATCCCCATGTACCATTGAGGTTGATGTCACTCCCGTGGTATGCCCAACATAACATTATAATAATGCCCGCTGCACCATTTGACTGCCAGATGAGGAGGTGAATTGCTGGGCAAAACTAAAGTGAGAGTTTTTAGAAGTGGAGATGTTGCCCATAGCAACCAATCAGATTCAAGCTATTATCTTCTAGAAGGTGCTAGTTAAATGTAAGAAGAATCTGATTGGTTGCTATGGGCAACATCTCCACTTCTAAAACTCTCACTTTAGTAAATTTACCCCTAAGGGGCATATTTAATTAGATGCGAAAAGTCGGAAAGATTTCGCCTGTCGTACTGTTCGGCGATTTCGCCTGCTTTGGAGGCGAAAACTTTTCATGCGCGGCCCCGCTTTTGGCCCTATTCAATTCCAAAGATGTGAAAACGTGATCCAGCAAAACGCAAACATGCGAAAAGTGCTGTCAGATTTGGTGAAATCAGCCTGACAGCCCCCAAAAGATGCACTAACATTGGGGATCATTGTTAATGCCCCCGAATAACCGTACTGAAGTTATTTGGGTACTTAAATGCTCTCAATAGCTGCTAATTATAATTAGCGTCTTTGCACAAGTGGTGAAGAAAACCATTTAGCCAGGTTTTTTTTGGTGAAAATAAAAATTTTTTGACGCAGGTAACCTTTGGGGACCTGTCCCAAGGGTGCAGGATGGTATACCCGCCTTTGCACCCCAAAACCACAATTCTGCACTTTATTCCGCCTGGTTTCATAGGCAAATATTTTTCGCCTATGCCAATGCATTGTGAAAAGTCTTTGGAATTGAATAAGGAGATAAGTTTTCGCCTGGAAAAATGCCATCACTGGCGAAACTTTTTCGCCAAAAACAGCCTTTCGCCTCTAATTGAATATGCCCCTTAAGTGTTCAAAATGTAGTGGTAGAGGTGTAAATATACGCTGAGATTAGTAGCATAAAGTAGGTAGAAATATTAAAGCATATGGCCTTGACTGACAAATGTAATGTGGATTTAAGTTGCTATATTGAGTTGCATCTTTCTTTATTCCTTTCAGTTGATGGCAAATTCAGGATCTATGGCTTTGATCACATTTTTCATTTCACATTATTTATCAAACAAGAATACTGGATATTAACAGTAGTGCCAAAAACATATTGGGCCCTGAAATGTAGGGGGCATAGCGGAAGTGTGGGGGAGGGGTCACAGCCACACACTTTGGGGTTTATTCATCATTACATAATTATCACTTGTGATAATTATGTTTTAAACTTGCTGCAAGTTTAAAAAAACTGTTTGTAGGCATTCATCATGCCTCATTAACAAAAGTATCACTTCCGAAAAGCTGCTCTTTTTGCGGAGTCAGCTTTTCGGTAAAAGTCATATTTTTCCTCCTACACCTACAGTGTTCCTATGGGGTTCTCAAACTTGGTCCTCAGGACCCCACACAGTTCATGTTTTCCGGGTCACCTATCAGGTGCACAGGTGTGTTCATTACTCACTGACACATTTTAAAGATCCACAGGTGGAGATAATTATTTCACTTTTGATTCTGTGAGAGAACTGGAAAACATGAACTGTTTGGGGTCCCGAGGACAGAGTATGAGAACCTGTGCATTAGGTGATATACTGTAAGAGAGTATACATCACTTGATTCACTGCTTTTAAACATATTAAAGGATTCATAAGCAAATCCCAGTGACAAATAAATATATATTTACTTTTTTACCACTTGATTTAAAGGTTTACAGCTCGTCCTGGGAGGGTAACTTTACACTCCATCACCAACAGAAAGATTGTAACAGACCAAATACATAACCTGCACATGTGTCTAATGTGTAATTGTAATGTGCACATTCATAAAGGAGCAGCAATGTGTTTATACTTTATAGAACCATACTAAGCCATTATTGGGCTCATGTATTGGAAGGTTACTGCTTCCATATGTGACTTTATTGCACAACTCTTACCCACACAAGTCCCCAGCTGTATGCAGCATGTAAGGGGCTGGCTGATCATTACCGGGGGCCAGACATAACATCACGTTTTTACGCCATTAAAACAAAAGAACGTGTTAGCTTATTCATAAGAATTAACTTCACGTTTATTTTATTTGTACACCTGGAATTTCATTAAAATCAACCTAAATAAATCATGGAAACATGCTTGACTTCAACTATTTTTAATCATGACTGCATCTAAGTACATATTATTACACTGAATTAATTTGATGACTCATTTGACAATTAGCCACAAGGCAGATAGCTTGTAACAGCTAATTGCAGTAATTTCAGTATAAATATCTATAAGATTCATATTTAGGTAGCACTATTACATCACTGGGTCGATGCAAGGTGGAACGCAAGTTGGAAGTAATTGCTCCTGAATCATATGAACATCTTTGATTGCCCCTAAACTGCCCACTTGCACCAGCCCTATCTCTGGTGCAAAAGATCCATATGTAAACAGATGTAATTTTGCAAACACACAACTCTGCAAAGCCTACACACCTTCAACACGCCCTTGCTAAACTTTGCTACATATTGTATGCATGCCTCATTGCCACCCAGATGCGACTGAAATATATTAGCAGAGTATTGTGTAGCAGGGGTAGAATGCTGGAGTCAATGGCATAACTATAAATTTTGCTCCCCCCTGCCAAAAACGTTTCCGGCGCCCCCTCCCCTGTCCAAAAAAATCCCAAAAAACCCCAAAAATATGTTTTTTAAGTTTTTCTGCGTGCACCGCTAGCACGCGCACGCCCAAAAGAGTTGTGTGGCTTCGTGATACAGTAATGCCCATTACACATTATGCCAAATCTAAAAATGCCCCTTATAACACATCATGCCACAACGTAATGCCCCTATAACACATTATGCCACACTGTAATGCCCCTTACAACTCATTATGCCACACAGTAATGCCCCTTACAACACATTCTGCCACACAATAATGCCCCTTATAACACATAATGCCACACAGTAATGCCCTTTATAAAACATTTTGCACACTAAGTAATACCCCTAATAGCACATTGTGCCACACAGTAATGCCCCTTACACATATGCCACACAGTAATGCCCATTACATCCCACCCTGAAAGATCTACCTCACCAACTCTCCACTCCTGCCAGTCGGTCACCTCAGCTCAAGACAGGTTGCACAGTTTCTATGTCCGTGTGGAATCAGATTATTGGTATCATATTTTATAAGCTATAAACTGTGTGTATCAAGTTAGTGTCCATTATGCAGTGCCCCCTGTAGTAATGCCCCTGTAGTTGTGTCCATTATGCAGTGCTTCCTGTAGTAGTGCCCCTAATGCAATGCCCCCTGTAGTTGTGCCCCATATGCAGTGCCCCTGTTGTTGTGCCCATATGCAGTGCCACTGTAGTTGTGCTTATATAGCCTCTGATCACTTCATCCAGCGTTCACAGTTGCAGTGGCGTAGCAATGACCCCCTGGCGCCCCCAAGCCACCGCGGGGTCTGCGAGAGCTATTGTTACGCCACTGGCTGGAGTTCACAACCTGTTACCTTGTGGCTGCTGGACTACGTCTGTTGCCTGTTAGCAATATGTCACAGCGGAGGTTGTGTCTGGGTTCAGCACACTTGGTGTTTTTTGATATTTGTCTCGTTGAAAACAATGCACTTGGCCAGAGTGTACAATGGTGTTAAGAGTGTTGCGCAGTATGTTGGTGCTGGTGGCGATTAGTCCACATGTGGTAGGGCTTAACTAGGTTTATTTAACCAGGTAGAAACAACATGTAGCATAGAGACACATTGATGAAGTCATTCGCGATACTGTAACACCATGCTGATACATGTTGTTACAGAGTGTCCGGCCACCTAAAAGGATTACTGCGGAGAACATCGAGGGACAAAAGGGTGAGTATTGGCTTTTTTTTTTCAGGTATTTTGAATGGATACTTTACGTTGAGAAGGGGATCTGAACATCTGGCAGCAGGTAAGTATGTGTGTGTATGAATGAAATAAAACTTTATTCTCACGGAGTATGTTGTGTTTTTTGAAACATGTCTTCACAGGTAAACTACACATACCAGTGGGCCCTTTATGCCCCGAATGCTGGTACTAGTGGTTCTCCAAGTACCAGCATGCGGGGAGGCTTGCTGGGACCTGTAGTTCCACTGTAAAGACAATGATGAAAATTCTAATTTTTACACTACATCTAACACTATCAACCCGCCACCCACCGCCCAGGGGATAGCCCCGGGCTATCAGCCTAGACCAGGGGTGCCATGGAGAGGGTGACCCCCTTATTGGGGGGTCCCCAACTCCCCAGTGATCCCTGGCCTTGGCTGACTAACAGTCTGGGCTGATACTGTGGCTGTGGGGCCCGGTGAAAGGGTACCCCTGGCTGTGGCCTCAGTACCCCATTAGAAAGGGTCCTGGGCTGGTTTTAAATATACAGGGTACCTCATGTAAATTTTTTTCTCCGTATATTTAAAACCAGCTCTGTCCCTGGTACCTGGTGCTGGTTCTTAAATTACAGTGGAACTCTACACATTTGTTCCCTGTAATGTTAAGAACCAGGGCTAGTTGCCAAGTCCGGGGCTGGTTAGTGTTTTTTGGGGGGGACCTCAGGTCATTTTTTTTTCAAAGTAACCCTATTTTAACCATTTACACAAAGCAACATACGCAAATCACAATGATTTGTGTATGTTTCTGACCATCTCGCAGCTCAGGGGGTTGAGCGTTTGAAAAGTGATTTTGACAGAGAGTTTGCTCCTATCTCACCCGAGCCTGTCATCCCGATTCTTGGTAAATTTGAGAGATGTATGTTTTAAGTGAAAAGTACTTCCGATTTGGCCCGATGGTGATTTGATTCGAGATTGCTATCTCACCCAAGTTTTACGAGTGAGAGAAATCTCTCTCTAACTTACCCGACTTTACCTTTAGTAAATTTGCAAGCAGGAAAAAAATTAATAAATCATCCGAGATGGTCATCTCGACCTATCGTGATTCTTAGTAAATTTACCCCTTAGACCCATTGATTCATGTTCTTTGTGCCAAATTCTGACCTTACCATTTGAATGTTATACAAGGGGATAGGTTACGCACGGGATGAAGAAACACAATATTAGTCATATTCTAACTGTTTATGGACACCAACGATAGAAAAAATATTTGCGTCCCTATCAGGGGACTTTATCTAGTATCTACTGTTGTTGGTGGAGCATTGGAGTCAATGTGTTGAAATCAAAAGTTTTCAAGTAGGAAAAAGAGAGACTCTTTGTTGGGGCACTCTTAAGTTAAAATAATAATAATAAAAAAAAAATTTTTTCTTACATTGGATACTACTGTTTTTATTTTAATAAAACATCAAAAGTTATATTTTATTATTGTATTTCTACACTTTTAACTTAAGTGTGCCCCAACAAAGAGTCTCTCTTTTTCGTACTTGAAAACCTTTCATCTGCATGTCACTACAGAAATAGCGACTTATCAGACCAGGCAATGTATTTTGTGTAGTTTTGGTGATCCTGTGCCAACTGTAGCTTCAGTGTCCTGTACTTAGCTGACAGAAAGGGAACCCGATGTCGTCTGCTGTAACCTGTCCATTCCAGGGTCTGAAATGCTGTATATTCATAGATGCTCTTCTGCATACCACTGTTTGTATAGCCACATGGTTATTCTCCTCTGACCTCTCTTATTAACAAGACATTTTTACACACAGAACTGATCATTGTGCATGAAAGAGGAGATCAAACAACCATGTCTGAAACCAACAACTATTCCACAGTCAAAGTGCCTCTGTTAGCACTAGGAATCTAGGAGCTGATTCAGACCCGCTCGCTAGGATGCGATCGCTCGTAGCTGGCCGAAATTTGCAATCTGCGCATGCGTATGCATCGCAATGCACGTGCGCGAACAACTGCGAATGATCTGGAACCGCTCACTCGCCCATCATAGACAGACCAGTTGAATGAGTGACAGGAGAGGCCATTGGTGGTAACAGGGGCAGGCCACTAGAAATGGGGGAGTGGAGGTACAAACGCAGGCGTGCCTGAGTGTATCAACGCCGTTTCAGACGCGTGCATAATTAACAGGCAGCGTCATAGTACACGTCACCTGGTTGTATTTCACACTGAAGTGATCTTAGGGGGAAGGCAGACAGTTATTTAAAAGATATAGCAATGCAGAAAGGTTCAGTATGATTTGTCGACATTTACAATGTCGACAATCATAATCTAGACTTTATAATGTCAGCAGACATTCTATGTCAACAGAGAACATGTTGAAATGTTAATGTCAGCTTGGAACATGTTGACATTGCCATAAAGTCGACAGGTTGAAATGTTGACAACTCACCCTGGCGGATGTACTAAGCCTTAAAAAGTGATAAAGTGGAGAGTAATAAAGTACCAGCCAATCATCTCCTAACTGCCCTTTTTCATACACAGCCTGTAAAGAGACATTTAGGAGCTGATTGGTTGGTACTTTATCACTCTCCACTTTATCACCTTTTAAGGCTTAGGGGTAAATTTACTAAGATGGTAGTTCTATTACAAAGTGATGTTGCCCATAGCAACCAATCAGATTCTACTTCTTATTTATCTAGCACCTTCTAGAAGATAATACCTAGAATCTGATTGGTTGCTATGGGCAACATCACTTCGTAATATAACTCCCATCTTAGTAAATTTACCCCTTAGTATCAATCAAAGCTCTGGGTAAAGCAGCCAATCAGGAGTGACCGCAGTGGACGCTCCTGATAGGCTGCCCAGTCTGCGAGCTGTGATTGGCTCAAAATGCAACTTGTGCTTTTTTTCTATGGGTTACGGCTAGATCACTTTCTCCATGCCTGGCTGGCTACAAGTGGCTGCGCCAGCTAGAAAAACCAGGTAAGTAGTTCCTGACCATTCCCTGTGCACCCCTATCCAGCCAGCCTTCCTTGCACCCGCCTAGTCCAGCCAGTCTTCCCTGCGCCCCCCCAGTCCAGCCAGGCATCCCTGCCCTATGCACCCCACCTAGTCCAGCCAGCCTTCCCTGCGCCCCCAGTCCAACCTTCACAGCCCTGTCCCTCCCCCAGTCCAGCCAGCCTTCCCTGCACTGTCCCTCCCCCAGTCCAGCCAGCCTTCCCTGCACTGTGCTCCCTTCGTCCAGCCAGCCTATCCTGCCCTGTGCCCCTGTAGTCCAGCCAGCCTATCCTGCCCTGTGCCCCCCTAGTCCAGCCAGCCTATCCTGCCCTGTGCCCCCCTAGTTCAGCCAGCCTTCCCTGACTTGTCCTCCCCCAGTCCAGCCAAACTTCCCTGCCCTGTCCCCCCCTAGTCCAGCCAGTCTTCTCTGCCCCCCATGTCCAGCCAGTCTTCCCTGCACCCCATCTCCAGTACAGCCAGACTTCCTTGCCCTGTGTCCCCACTTAGTCCAGCCAGCCTTCCCCGCCCTGTACCCCCCTATCCATCCAGCCTTTCCTGTCTTGCTTTGTGCCCTCCCCAGTATAGCCAGCCTTCCCTGCCCTGTGCCCCCCTATCCATCCAGCCTTCCCTGTCTTGCTCTGTGCCCTCCCCAGTATAGCCAGCCTTCCCTGCTCTGTCAGCCCCAGTCCAACTATCCTTCTCTGTCCTGTGACCTCCACTTAGTCCAGCCATCCAGCATTCCCTGCCCTATTTCTCCCAGTCCAGTCTTCCCAGCCCTGTGCCATCCCATGTCCAGCCAGCCTTCCCTGCCCCACCTCCAGCCAGTCTTCCCTGTGCCGCATTCCCAATCCAGTCAGACTTTCCTGCTCTGTGCCCCTCATCTAGTCCAGCCAGCCTTCCCTGCTCTTTGCCCTGTCCAGTCCAGCCAACCTTCCCTGCCCTGTCCCTAGTCCAGACATCCTTCTCTGCCCCGTGACCCCCATCTAGTCTAGCCAGACTTCCCTGCCCTGTTATCTCCTAGTCCAACCTTCACAGCTCTGTGCCAGCCCATGTCCAGTCTTCCCTGCCCTGTGCTCCTCATTAAGGTCCAGTCTTCCTTGCCCTGTGCCACCCCCTACCATGTCTAGCCGTCCATGTGTCCCCAATAGGTCCAGCCTTCTCTGTCCTGCATTCTGGTTTTCTGTGTGTTTGTGAATCTACAGCAGTTTTCTCTCCTATATTTCTGTATTTGTATAGTTTCATATATTATGATAGATTGTCATGTTATAATAACAACCACCCCACAGCCCAAACTTTGAGAATTGTTAAACTGGATTACGCACCAATTGATGCCCCACCCCAATGTAGCTCCACCCATATTATGCACAGCTCCACCTGCCTCTGCCCCAACCCCCCAGGGTTTTCTGATGGCAACCCTGTACACCCACTCCTTTTTAATTTATTTTTTGTTTTGTTGTATTTGGTGTTACTTCGGTGGTGCCAGTTAGAACGTCTGCCTATACATCTGCCTTTTTTTCAATCTTTGTATATTGCTATTAGGGATGTGCGCCGGATCATTTTTGCCGGATTTGGATTTGGTTCCAATTCGTCGTCCGGCTTTGGATTTGGATTTGCCAAGCTGCGGTGACTGGCTTTGGATTTGGATTTGGATTTGGATTTTTTTACAAAAATTGACAAAAAAAGCTAAAATCACATAAATTGGTCTTTTTTTTCTTCCTAGAGTATTATCAACCTCAATAACATTAATTTCCAGTAAATTTAGACCATATCACAGCTTATAATATTGTTTTCAACATTATTGGCCAAAGGTTACAGTGAGCTGACTGGTTACTAAGCGACAAAGCAGCGGCACAACGACACAGACACCACAGTATAAAGCACATCTATGACACATTGCCACACAGCAGTGGCAGAAATGAAAAGTAGTGCACCCACCCAGTGGGGTACGGCCAGCAGAATCACAGTACTTGTTTACAAAGTGGGCTACGGCCCTAGGAGTCACAGTGCACAATCTTATTCGCATTACACCGCACATAGTGCCCCTGATTCACATTACACCATAAAGTAGTGTCTCTTATTTATGTTACGACACACAGTAGTGCCCCTTTTACACAATGCCCACAGTAGTGACCCTTTTACACAATGCCCACAGTAGTGCCCCTTTTACACAATGCCCACAGTAGCAGTGTCCCTTACACAATGCCCCCAGCAGTGGTGCCCCCTATGCAGTCCCCTTAGTAGTAGGGTCCACTATGCAGTGCCCCCAGTAGTATGCCCCCCATTAGCAGCCCCCCCAGTAGTATGCCCCCCATTAGCATGCCACCCAGTAGTATGCCCCCCATTAGCAGGCCCCCCCAGTAGTATGCCCCCCACTAGCATGCCACCCAGTAGTATGCCCCCCCAGTAGTATGGCCCCCCCAGTAGTAGGCTGCCCCAGTAGCAGCCCCCCCCCTGTAGTAGGCTGCCCAGTAGTAGCGCCCCTGTAGTATGGGCCCCCCTGTAATATGCCCCCCCTGTAGTAGGCTGCCCCAGTAGCAGCCCCCCCCAGTAGTAGTAAGCCCCCCCAGTAGTATGCCCCCCCAGTAGAAGGCCCCCCCAGTAGCAGGCCCCTCAGTAGTATGGCCCCCCAGTAGCAGACCCCCCCCAGTAGTATAGCCCCCCCAGTAGCAGGCCCCTCAGTAGTATGGCCCCCCCAGTAGTATAGCCCCCCCAGTAACAGACCCCCCCAGTAGTGCAGACCCCCCCCAGTAGTATGGCCCCCCCGCACCACCAGTAGCAGACCCCCCCAGTAGCAGACCCCCCCCCAGTAGCGCCCCCGGCCCTTGCACAAATAAAAAATAAAAAAATAAAAACTTACCTGAATCCCCGCTCCCGCGCCGTCCGCTCTGCTGTCACACGCTGAGGAGGGAGCCGGAAGACGGAGCTCATGTGTGAGCTCCAGCCGGCTCCCTCCGTGCAGCAGCCAATGAGAGTCTGTGTGACTCTCATTGGCTGCTGTAACAAACACACAGCTGCCGCTGGCGGCTGTGTGTTTGTGTCTGTGTAGTGCAGAGCGCTATCACAGCGCTCTGCCCTACACAATAGGAGCCCTGATGTTGGATTCTCTAGTGAGAATCCGACATCAGGCGGCCGCCGTTCGGCCCCGAACAGGGATCCGAGTCAGGCGGTGAACACCCGAACAGGGTTCGGGTGCACTCGGATCCCCAATGTTCGGAGCGGTTCGGATTCCACAGAATCCGAACCGCTCATCTCTAATTGCTATGGAGTTTTAACTATATGAATTAACTCTTCTCATGGTGACCCATTGATCAAAGATTGAGCACAACATAATTCACCACTGTTCCTTTTTTATAGATATGATGTTTGTATCTGTAGATTGCAGTGAGGATACTATACATAAATACCTGACTATGGGCCTGATTCAGCATGGATCGCATTTGCAACACCGTATGCAGATCGGCCGATGGTGTGTTGTGCACATGTGTATGCACCACAGTGAGTGTGTGCAACGACAACATTTCGATCTCACTGCGATCACGCACGCACATAGAAAGCCATCGCAGAGTGAGTGGCGGGGTGGTGACAGGGGGGTGGTTGGAGAAACACAGGCATGCCTGTCCATTTGAATACTCTTGCATGGGCATAAATTACCCACTGCGCCGGCATACATAGCTTGTGTACTCACTTCGTTTGACAAGGCTTGCAATTACTTGAGACAGGTCAGAGCTGCTGTAATTGTGCGTGAGGGTGTGATGTTACTCAATGTTACCGTCGTATACGCAGGACTGCGAGGTATTACAGATGTGAGATACCGGTAGTGGGCGTCTCTATGCTGGCTGAGCGGTTGCAAACATTAGCATATTTTCGCAGCAGAACTAAGTGTGATTACGCAGCCGCGATCGCAATAGCGATAATTAGGCCCTATATGTGTGCCTCTAATATTAGTTTATATTATACACAGATTAGAACCTGACAAGCCAGGGATCGTAAAATATGCACTACAGGCTGTTGGGGACCCGATTTTAAAAACTAAGTGGGTGTGCAGCCCCGACATAGTCTTCTAGACTAATAGCCGCCACCGGCATTTCCTCATCAAGTCCCCACCTCTCCAGTCCTCACACAATCTCCATGCAGCTCCAACCAGCCAGACACCAGCCAGCCCACCACCCTGTCCCAGAACTGCCAGGCTCCGCCCACTACATGGGAGCAGCAGCAGCGAGGCAGCGCCTCCAGCACCCCAGCCAATCCTTCACTACCTGTTTCCCCAGCCAATCACTGCCTTTTGCAGCCTGCAGTATCTTCCTCCCTCCCTCACAACCCGCCAGCACAGCACGTCGATCTGCTGAGATCTCTTTCCTAAATCGATATCCCAAAAGAAATGTAGGCGCACAAATATAGTAATGAAATAAAATTTTACCTTTATTAGTATATATTAAAACCTTGTTTTGTGAAATATAATTAAAATAATATAGATTGAAGATATAGTGAACAAAGATAGAAAGTGAAATAAAATATCAAGACACTTGACTCGCTAGATGCTGTTTTGTTGTTATCTAATGAATATTCTGGAGTCTTTTTCTCTTCTTCCTAGTAGTTGATCGGCCACTTATCTTATTAACCTGTTTAATAAACACTATTTTTATTTGATAGATATACCACATTTTGTTATATGGATATACGTATTGAGGGTATTCATAGAAACCAATTAATTTTATATAAAGAGTGAAATAGGGGTTTAGTGAACACGATAATGTAGTACATGTTTATAATAAAGCGTTATTAAACTGATATGGATGGCATTATTTATTAATTAATTGTATAGACACTCGATCTATGTACCTAAAGATGTGGATGAGCAACTGAGCGGGTTATTATGGATTATTTTCAGCATTAAATAATCATTATTTTCAGCATTAAATAATTACGTCTGGACTCCACATAATGGAGACTTTCTTATTGGAAGTTTGAGGCAGATGACCTTGAGATCGGAATTGATTGGATGCCAGTACTTACTTAATCCGGGCAAACAGCACACTCGGGTTTGCCTTGATAAAACTCATTGTGAAACGTACGTCGGTGGTTACAGACACTGACCGCTGATGCTGTGTTATATTTATTACTAGTATGAAGTAGGATCGGAGCCTGAACTCCCTATCCACCGAATGTGTTGTGGTTTAGTTTAGAATACATATTGTTCAGCAGATACTACCACTTATTCCTCGTGGCATCTGTATACTGCTTTGTTGAATTGAGATCACACGCAGCTCTACCATCATTAATGGGCGATTCTCCAATGCTGATTATTTAATGACCAGTCGAAGTGCAATGTCCGCTATAATATAAATTAAATGACTACTAACATTATTGAAATTATCAAAAGCCTGCGAGTAACGTATAATAATCGCCGGCATCAGACTGCCATAATCGGACACGATATAACTATATCAGCTGTGACTGCCACTGATTGTACTGTGGCTTATTAGAGACCTTACGCTGTTTCATAGTTATGTTTAAGTATCTCTTGGTATCGTACATTTAGTGCTAGGTTTATTTGAAACATATAAAGTCTCATAGTATAGTGGAGATGTCCGCTAATAGTTATCTATTGGGGATAAATGCTTGCTATAATTTAACCTACCCCACTGAATCCAATAAAGGTTCAGTGGAGATGCACACTTGTATGTTGTTTCAATTATTTATGAATACTTAACTGCACTATCCGCTATTAATAAATGGAGACATAAGCCCATTATATTGGTATTAGTTATGAGGCAGTCCTTAACGAACAATAAGAGTGGAATATATAATTAGTATTGACTTTGATCCACTGTATCTCACGAAATACACCCTATATGGGAGTGAACTTTATAGGAATGACAGCTTAACATTATACACTGGAATTATCCTTCAGTACAACGTGCATTACCATGGTTAAGAAGGAGTAGGATACGAAGTGTAATAATAGTTACAATTATTACATTGTAACATCTAGCAAGATTGCTACTATTGTCTCTTATATCGAGACAAGGAATTCACGCTTTGCATTGAATAGATACATGGGAATAAAATTGAATCTATATCATGGGCAACTCGACCATTGTATAACCAATTTGACATATGGCACGAGGTGTGTTTCAATATATCATGAAGGATTGGAACTAGTGGATAAGGAGGTGATTATTGTCTTTAGGCAAAATTAAGACTGCAATAATTTAAGACATTATCACCCTGTATAGTGTTTATTAAACAGGTTAATAAGATAAGTGGCCGATCAACTACTAGGAAGAGGAGAAAAAGACTCCAGAATATTCATTAGATAACAACAAAACAGCATCTAGCGAGTCAAGTGTCTTGATATTTTATTTCACTTTCTATCTTTGTTCACTCTATCTTCAATCTATATTATTTTAATTATATTTCACAAAACAAGGTTTTAATATATACTAATAAAGGTTACATTTTATTTCATTACTATATTTGTGCGCCTACAGAGGACATTCTGCTTTCCCATTTCTTTTGGGATATCGATTTAGTATTATATTACTTGTCCTAGGCAGCAGTCCCAGACTTTGAAGTGAGCTTGAATTGGTCAAAGGGGTTTATTTGATACAGTTAGTGCAGTGGTCCCTTTTTCCCTTCCCCGTTTAACTGAGATCTCTTTCCTCCAGCGCAGATCAGTCTCCAGCGGTGCCTCTGCATCCTCTACAGGGCGCACTGACCCCCAGAACCGCCATCAGCACCATGTATGCAGAGACTGGGCTGACTCATCCAGTGCAGTGCAGCCACCCTCCTCCTTTGCAAAAGTAAGCGCTGCTCTCTGTAACTGCCCCATGATGTGTGCTCTCTTGTATGGGCAGCGAGCCATCGTGACACCCCATGCCTGCCTACACTCCACTGGCCAGCATCTGTCCATGGGGAGACGATTAGGCTTATGGCTGCGACCCTGCATGGTAGGGATGTGTTGATGTGTGTCTCCCACTGCAGTAGCGTGTGTGTGCCCTGTGCCTGCAGTGCAACACTGAAGCCTTAGAGAAGTTATTAATTGGGCTTGGTACCGTGTTTCCCCGATAATAAGACACTGTCTTATTTATTTATTTTTGTTCAACAAAACACCATAGGGCTTATTTTCGGTGTAGGTCTTATTTTAATTAACATTGACAGCAGTGCCCCTTAGGCAGGCCTTCTTGTAGAAGTGCCCCTTATGCAGGCCCCCCCCCTTGCAGGCCCCCTTGTAGAAGTGCCCCTTATGCAGGCCCCCCCTGTAGCAGTGTCCCTTATGCAGCCTCCCTTGTACGGTAGCAGTGCCGCTTATGCAGGCCCCCCTGTAGCAGTGTCCCTTTTGCAGCCTCCCTTATTGCAGTGCAAGCCCCCCTGTAATTGATCCCCCACCCACCAGTACGGTACTTACCTGACTCGCCGCCGTCCGGGATGTCGCTCTCACTTGCACTCTGACTGGATCTAACATGATCCAGCAGGCGCGGCCGCACAGGATCCTCAGCGCGTGGGTGTGACGTCACCCGCCCACTGCATGACTGGGAACGCTGGTCTCTGCAGCGTTCCCTGCTCAAAATTAGATTTTGGTAGGTCTTATTTTCGGGGTAGGGCTTAATTTGGACCGGGTTACAAAATTAAGGGTAGGGCTTATTTTCGGGGTAGGTCTTATTATCATGGAAACACGGTATATACTATACTGGGAGGATCAGTCAGCAGTATTATTACTAATGTAGCACTGTCAATAGAACTGTCTGTGCTTAACCCCCTTTTTTCTCCAGCTGCTATCTACTCTTACCTCCTCCCTACCCCCAGTACTGCCTGTCCCTAAGCACCTGCTTGCCCCAGCTATTATATACCCTTACCCCCAGTACTGCCCCAACTGCTATCTACCCTTATTCCTTCCCAACCCCTAATCTACCCCATCCTTGTCCCCAGTCCTGCGCTAGCTGGTATCTACCCTTGCCCCCTCCATACCCCCAGTACTGCCTGCCCCTAAAGGGATGTAGTCCGGGAGCCGACGGTCTAAATGCCGACCGCCGGCTTCCAGACACTGTAATCCCGACTAGGGACGAATGACAGGCGTCCGGCATCCCGATCGAGCGGATGCCGGGCGCCGCAGCGGACAGCCGCGGGGGGAGGAGGGTTAGGATTAGGGCTCCCGGGGGGGGCTTAGGGTTTGGCACCCCCCCGGGAGGTTAGGGTTAGGCTAGGGGGAGGGAGGATTAGGGTTAGGCACCCCCGGGAGGAGGTTAGGGTTAGGCGGGGAAGGGGGAGTTAGGTTTAGGCACTTAGAGGGGGGGTTAGAGATAGACACAGGGTGGGAGGATAGGGTTAGGCACCCTAAAGGAGGGTTAGGGGTAGGGGTGTGCACCGGCCACTTTTCGTGTGTTTTGGTTTTGGATCTGGATCTTTCTTCGTGTTTTGGATCTGGATTGGTTTTGCCAAAACCACCCTTCCGTGTTTTGGGTTCTGGGTTTTGTGTTTTGGATCTGTATTTTTTTTTTAAAAAGCATAAAAATAGCTAAAATCACAGAATTTGTGGGTTTTTCTGCTCCTATGCTATTATTAACCTCGATTAAATTCATTTCCACTCATTTCCAGGCTATTCTGAACACCTCACACCTCACAATAGTGTTTTTATGTCCAAAAGGTTGCACTGAGGTAGCTTGATGACTATGCTAAGCGACACGAGTGTGCGGCACAAACACGTGGCCCATCTAGGAGTGACACTGCAGTGGCAGACAGGATGGCAGTTTGAAAAACTAGGCCCCAAACAGTACATAATGCAAAGAAAAAAAAGAGGTGCAAGATGGAATTGTCCTTGGGCCCTCCCACCCACCCTTATGTTGTATAAACAGGACATGCACACTTTAACAAACCAATCATTTCAGCGCCAGGGTCTGCCACACGACTGTGGCTGAAATGATTGGTTCATTTGGGCCCCCACAAATAAAGCTGGCAATTAATCTGTCCCTGCACAAACTGGCTCTACGGAGGCAAGATGTCGTCCTAATCCTCCTCATCCACCGATTCCTCACCCTCTTCAGTGTTGTGTACATCCTCATCCTCACAGAGTATTAATTCGTCCCTGCTGGAATCCACCACCACAGGTCCCTCTGTACGTTCTGGAGGCTGGTCTCCCTGGAAGAGTTGATAATTCATTTTTATGAACATCATCTTCTCCACATTTTGTGGAAGCAACCTCCTACGCCTTTCACTGACAAGGTTCCCTGCTGCACTAAACACTCTTTCGGAGTACACACTGGAGGGGGGGCAACTCAGGTAAAATAGAGCCAGTTTGTACAGGGGCCTCCAAATTGCCTCTTTTTTTTGCCAGTACAGGTACGGACTGTCTGACATGCCTACTTGGATGCTGTCACCGATGTAATCCTCCACCATTCTGTCAATGGTGACAGTATCATATGCAGTGACAGTAGACTTGTCAGAAATTGTTGGCACGTTCTTCAGTCTGGACCAGATGTCTAAACCGGCCCTTGACTTATGACACAGGCGCACGCTTGGCGCTGCTGCAGTGTTGATGCACGTGCGGCTACTGCGCATAAATTTCGCACACAAACACAGAAAAAAAAGAATTGTTTATTTTTTGTGGAACGCACTTTGGGGGTTACACCACCCTTTAACAGACTTATGGGACACAGGCGCACGCTTGGTGTGCTCCTTTGTTGATGCACGTACAGTGCACACATTTCACGAACACAGAAGAAAATGTTTTATTTTTGATGGAGTGCACTTTGGGGGTTACACCACCCTTTAACAGACAGATGCCCGCTTGTCGCTGCTGCTTTGAGGATGCAGGTGCGGCTACAGCCCACACAATTCACAAAGACAGGAAAAAAAGAAGAATTTTTTATTTTTTGTGGAGCGCACTTGGGGGTTACACCACCCTTTAACAGACAGACGCACGCTTGTCGCTGCTGCTTTGAGGGTGCAGCTACAGCCCACACAATTCACAAAAACAGAAAAAAAAGAAGAATTTTTTATCTTTTGTGGAGCGCACTTTGGGGGTTACACCACCCTTTAACAGACAGACGTACGCTTGTCGCTGCTGCTTTGAAGATGCAGGTGCGGCTACAGCCCACACAATTCACAAAGACAGAAAAAAACGAAGAATTTTTTATTTTTTTTTGGAGTGCACTTTGGGAGTTACAGCACCCTTTAACGGACAAGCCAGCCGGCCCTTTACTTATGACACAGGCGCACGCTTGGCGCTGCTCCTTTGTTGATGCACGTGCAGCCACAGTGCACACAATTCACAAACACAGAAAATAATTCCTCCACCATTCTGTCAGTGGTGACAGTATCATATGCAGTGACAGTAGACATGTCAGAAATTTTTGGCACGTCCTTCAGTCCAGACCAGATGTCCAAACCAGCCCTTCACTTATGACACAGGCGCATGCTTGGCGCTGCTGCTGTGTTGATGCACGTGCGGCTACTGCGCATACATTTCGCACATAAACACAGAAAAAAAAGAATTGTTTATTTTTTGTGGAGTGCACTTTGTGGGTTACACCACCCTTTAACAGACTTATGGGACACAGGCGCACGCTTGGCGCTGCTCCTTTGTTGATGCACGTGCAGCCACAGTGCACACAATTCACAAACACAGAAAATATTTTTTTATATTGCTTGGAGTGTACTTTAACAGATGAGCCAGCCGGCCCTTTACTTATGACACAGGCGCACACTTGGCGCTACTTTGTTGATGCACGTGCGGCTACTGTGCACACAATTCACAAACACAAAAAAATATATTTTTTTATTTTTGGGAGGTTACAGCACCCTTTAACAGACAAGCCAGCCGGCCCTTTACTTATGGGACACAGGCGCATGCTTGGTGCTACTTTGTTGATAACCGTGCGGCCACAGTGCACACAATTCACAAACACAGAAAATATTTTTTTATTTTGTTTGGAGTGCACTTTGGGGGTTACAGCACCTTTTAACAGTCAAGCCAGCCGGCCCTTTACTTATGACACAGGCGCACGCTTGGCACTACTTTGTTGATAACCGTGCGGCCACAGTGCACACAATTCACAAACACAGAAAATAATTTTTTATTTTGTTTGGAGTGCACTTTGGGGGTTACAGCACCTTTTAACGGTCAAGCCAGCCGGCCCTTTACTTATGACACAGGCGCACGCTTGGCACTACTTTGTTGATGCACGTGCGGCTACTGTGCACACAATTCACAAACACAGAAAAAAAATATATTATTTGGAGTGCACTTTGGGGGTTACAGCACCCTTTAATGGACGAGCCAGTCGGCCCTTTACTTATGACAGAGGCGCATGCTTGGCACTACTTTGTTGATGCACGTGCGGCTACTGCACACACAATTCACAAACACAGAAAAAATATTTACTTTCTTTGCACTTGGGGGGAGCACCCCTGATGGACAGAGCACCCCCTGGACAACACTACAGCACCCCTTTAGGACTGGGACACTGCACAGGACTTTGGAGTGGACACAGCCCCTATGGACAACTGACTGCACAACACAGTCCAGCCAACCCCTATGGACTTTGGAGGAGTGGACACAGCCCCTATGGACAACAGCAGCACAGCACAACACAGCCAGCCCCTATGGACTTTGGAGGAGTTGACACAGCCCCTATGGACAACAGCAGCACAGCACAACATAGCCAGCCGTATGGACTTTGGAGGAGTGGACACAGCTCCTATGGACAACAGCAGCACAGCACAGCACAACACTACACTGCACTACAATACACTACACTACACAGCCCAGCCAGCCCTAACTCCCACCCTCCCTCTTCATTTTCCACAACCGAGTGAGAAAATGGCACCAATGCGGGTACCTTAGATACGGTTGAATCCAAAACCCGCGAGACCCGAAAGGCGGGATGATGACATTTTGCCTCGATTTCAGATCCGAGTCAGGTGGGAAAATTCGAGCCTGACTCGGATCGGGGGGGCTCCGGGGGGTTCGGATTTCAGAAATCCGAACCCTCTCACCCCTAGTTAGGGGGTAGAATTAGATTAGTTTATACTTACCTTTAGGACAATCGGGATTTCCTCCTTTGTCAGACAGCCGCTGTCGGATTTTAATACATATCACACCCCCCCTAACCCCATCCTTGCCCCCCAGTACTGTGATATCTGCTATCTACCTTTTCCATACCAACACAGCACTGACCCTACCTTCCCCTAACCCCTCCTTGCTCCAATGCTGCCCCAGCTGATTTCTACCCTTAACCCTCTAGCATTGTCTGCCCCTAGCTCCATCCTTGCCCCCAAGCACTATCTCAACTGCTTTCTGCACATACCCCATCCCTGCCCCCAACTACTGCTTGCCCTTAACCCCCTCTGCTACAGCAGCTATCTGCTACCAGAAAATGGGACCCAGAAAAAGTGGAATAGGACCCCAATTTCTTAAAGTGAGGGGTCCCTGGGACCCACAAATTTTTTCCTCCGCGCAATCACTGAAGGTATTTCTAAATGGCCACCACCCCGATGTAGAGTGAGTGAAAAGTATTTTCTCTAACTGCTGAACTTTAGGAACTGTTCCCATTTAATTTAATTAGGTTGTTAATTGAGCATCATAGAAAACATATAACCAGAACCAAATGAAGAATCACTGTTGTATATATAATGGGTGCAGGATGTGTGGTGCACACCAGCCCATATAGCACACCCTGCACCCATTTCCTCAAAACATACCTCTACGGAGCCCCGCATCCGCCATTTTCCAAGCACTTTGCTCATACACAGAAGGTAACTCGCTGGCAAAATAGCTGTGCGCACATTTCCCTGGAGACCTACACATGCTCAGTAGACAGCGCTACAGTCTACTAGTGCTCCTACTGCTCAGAGTCTACTGCTCTCAGGGCCTGATTCAGCAAGAAACGCACGCTAGCAGATGCACGCACCCAGCCGCTGCGAGAATATGCTAATCAATGCATACGCACGGAGACCGCAGCACAAGATGTAGATGCTCAGCCCCATACTAAACTGCCCATCTCCCTTTACTCAAAGCCTGATCAGTACGCAAGATAGCATAAACATCGGTAACATCTAGAACCATCAACCACATTTGCATAATAGTGGTTGACCAGACCTCGCGCAGGATCTTGGCAACTTCCTGTGTGTACTGAATCTCATAACTGCATCCATATCCGCACTGGCTTAATTATGGACGCCCCTAAAAAAGCATCTGCGTTCGCACGACCACCCCCCATCACAACCCACGAACGGCACTTCCTGTCCACCCCCCGTCACCACCCACAAATGGCTCTTCCTGTCAATCAATATCGTAAAGGGTCTGCGTAGACACTGCGCGTAGTCTGCGTACGCTTACCCGATCGCACCGTGTAGCTCGCGAACACACAGTGCAATGCATACGCATGCACTGTACGGAAACCACGGCCAAGTGCATGCGTTCTCTCCTGTGCATTCCTTGCTGAGTCAGGCCCTCAGTGCCCTGCCGGGATGAGAGGAGAGTGCCCCAGGCGGAAACTGCAAATGGGCCCCCTCCTCTCTTAAGATGCCCCTGTGAAGAGTGCCAAGTTTCCAGAGTTTTATCAGAAGTTTCTGGGTCACAAAGTCCTATATTTTACTGCTAAGATTGATGCAGCTCCCAAATAATTTCTCCAATATGGTAAACAGCGTGGTACAGAAGGATATTATAGTATGTAGTTGTACCATGGATAAACAAGTGAATCTAAATTGTGGTTCATTATAACACACTCACTGAATCTAGGGCCTGATTCATCACGGATCGCAATTGCAACAGTGTACGCAGATTGGTCGATGGTGTGTACTGCGCATGCATATGCAGTGCAGTGCGCGTGCACAGGTTAGGATTGCGATTGCACTGCGATCATACACACAGAGAGAAAGCCATCGCAGAGTGAGTGACGAGACGTTTGGTGACGTGGGAGTGGTCGTAGAAATGCAGACGTGCCTGTCCGTTTGAATGCTATTACATGGGCATTGTCACGACCAGGACCGCAGTTTCACGAGCAGCGCGGACCTTACCTCTCAGGGCACTCTGGCATGGTCCTTCCTGCAGGTATCCTGGCTTCTGGAGGTGATCCTGGTCCTGGAGATCGAGTGTAGTGGCTGGTTGAACTGCAGGCTGTGCATTCCTGAGCAGTGCTGCTGACCACTGGGCGTCGCCATCTTGGATCCAGGTCACATGTCTAAATTGGACCAATCAGCTTACAGCTTGGGCTGGAGGGCTAACAACCTATCCTGCACTACCTGAGGGTTTTAAAGAGTTGTCAAGAGGCTCTTTAGTTGCCAGTGCAACGTTTTACACAGCTTAGCTGTGTGCTAGTTCCTGAGCTCCCTTGATTGTATTGCTGCAGTCTGTCGTGGTGAGCCTGCTAACTCTCAGTCCGTGTTCCAGCTCGTTCCACCTCTGACTCCTGTCCGGATTACGTGCTCCAGTCGCCTGCCCTATAGAGGGTCCTGCTGTCTTTGAGGGTTCTGTGTCCTTGGAAGCCTCCAGCTCCGGCTCCAGTGTCCGACATACCTTGCCTCCCTCGGTTGCCACAGTTTGTACCTCCTGCACCTGTCTCCATTCATGAAACACACCCCATTAAGGCCGGCATCTTTTCAATACCAGCAAACGGCCCCACGTACTACTCCTGTGTCCACTCCGGATGCAAACTCCAATCAAGTTCTGACAGTTTTCACTGGCCAAATGGATACGGCTAATGGACAGGGTGCTAATGCGGACCTTTTACAGGGTATCGCAAGCCAGTTTGAAAGCCTAGAAGCCTCCCTGCGGCAGCTAGCCCAATTTTTACAGGATATGTCACTCAGACAGGATGTTTTACAGGCCTCCCTCATGACAGTGAGCATGCCTGCAACTGCTAATCCGCATTCTCCTCCGATTGTTGCCGCTCCGGTTCCCCCATCGCATTTACATCTACCAACGCCTAGCAAGTTGGACGGGAATACGTAGATGTGCCGCAGATTCCTGAATCAATGTGACGTCCATTTCTATCTCAAACCATCGAACTTCCCTACCGCGAAATCTAAAGTCACCTACATTGTCTCCCTTCTGTCTGGTCCCGCCTTAGACTGGGTGTCCCCACTCTGGGAAAGGTCTGACCCTCTGCTGGACAATTATACTGACTTTTTGGCATCCTTTCGGAGGATTTTCGATGAGCCGGGAAAAACTACATCTGCCTCCACTGAAATTATGCATCTCCGTCAAGGAAGTCACCCGGTCAGCCAATACATTATACAATTTCAAACCTTGGCCTCAGAACTAAAGTGGAATGAGGAGGCCCTGGTCTCTGCGTTTTGGAACGGTCTCTCTGATCGATTGAAAGATGATCTCACCACGCGGGACATTCTGACAAAACTAGATGAGATGATTTTCCTCTGTAATAAGATAGACCTATGTTTCGTGAGAGGCAGGCAGAAAAGAACAGGGGAGACCGGTTCCGACTCCATGCCCCTAATCCTCTGGTTACTCCTTTAACTGAAGTCTCGGGTGACAAACCCATGCAGATCAATCGAGCCCGACGCTATGGAAGAACAGCAAAGAAGCCGCTGCGAGAACTTATGCATGTACTGTGGACAGACGGGTCATTTGGTTGCCACCTGTTCCCGGTGTCCGGGAAACCCTCATTCCTAACTGGCTCCGGAGACACCAGGTTAGGAGTTATGACTTTGTCTCCAAGTAAGAATGAATCTACTTTGTTTATTCTATTGGAATTAAAACAAGGATCTCAAACTATTCCTTCTCTCCTTGATTCAGGAGCAGCAGAAAATTTCATTACTGCTGACCTGGCTCAAGAACTTCAGATTCCTGCCACACCTCTCACCCGGACCACCACCTTATCGGCAGTAGATGGCAGTCAAATCGTCAATGGCACAGTATCCCTACAAACCCACCCTGTTCGTGTTCGTGTGGGGGCCCTTCATACCGAACTCATTTCCTTTTTAGTTAATCCCAAGGCTTCCCATTGAGTTATTCTGGGATACCCGTGGTTATGTAAGCATAACCCCCGTATGGATTGGAGCTCCATGCAAGTTCTGTCCTGGGGGAATTCCTGTTATGTTTCTTGCCTGCCATGTATTAAACCCATTAAAAAGGTTCAAATCTCTGAAACTTCACAGGTTCCCATCTGTTATAAGTCTTTCTCTGATGTGTTTTGTAAAATCAGGGCTGACACATTACCTCCACACCGAGACTGGGATTGTCCCATTGACCTAATTCCAGGCAAGACTCCTCCTCGTGATCGGATATACCCGCTGTCGTTGCCTGAGACCCAAGCAATGTCCGAATATATTAAAGAAAACCTCCAAAAGGGGTTTATTCGCCCTTCCTCTTCCCCCGCAGGCGCTGGCTTCTTTTTCGTGTCTAAAAAGGATGGGGGCCTCCGACCCTGTGTCGATTATTGGGGCCTTAATGACATCACAGTGAAAAATCGATATCCGTTGCCTCTCATCACTGAATTATTTGACCGTGTCAAAGGGGCTACAGTGTTTACCAAATTGGATCTACGGGGGGCGTACAACCTCTTAAGAATTTGTTCGGGCGATGAATGGAAAACCGCCTTCAATATCAGAGACGGACATTTTGAGTACCTGGTAATGCCGTTCGGACTCTGCAATGCACCTGCGGTTTTCCGGAACTTTGTGAATGAAATTTTCAGAGATCTACTGTATGTGTCAGTGGTGGTATACTTGGACAATATCCTGATCTTTTTCTCTTCCCTCTCTCAACATTGTATACATGTGAAGGAGGTCCTACTACGCCTAAGGGAGAAACATTTGTATTGCAAGCTGGAAAAATGCATATTTGAAGTATGTCATCTCCGGGTCCGGATTGGAGATGGATTCCAAGAAAGTGCAAGCCATTCTGGATTGGTCCCGCCCTAACTCATTAAAAGCTGTACAGAGATTCTTAGGGTTCGCGAATTACTACAGAAGGTTTATAAAAGGCTTTTCTACCCTAGTGGTGCCAATTTCGGCATTGACTCGCAAAGGTGCTAACCCCTCACAGTGGCTCCCTGAAGCTGAAACGGCATTCCAGATGCTGTAACAGGCATTCATCTCTGCACACAGCCCGACATCAATCGTCCTTCCTTTGTGGAAGTAGACACATCGTCCGAAGCGATTGGAGCGGTCTTATCACAAAAATTCGAAGATAACAACATTAATTCTTGTGGATACTTCTCTAAAAAATTCTCACCTGCAGAGAGGAATTACCCAACCAGGGAACAAGAATTACTGGCAGTTAAAGCAGCCTTTAGTGAATGGCGATACCTCCTCGAAGGAGCCCAATTTCCCATTACTGTCTACACTGATCATCGGAACTTACTGTTCTTAAAAAACATCCAGTGTCTCAGTCCTTGTTTAGCCAGATGGGCGATATTCTTCTCCAGATTTAATTTCGTCCTAACCTTTCGTCCAGGTTCTCTAAATCAGAAGGCAGATGCTCTCTCCCGCTCCTTTTCCTCTGGAACCCTCTCTGAAGCTTTAAAAGAGACCACCGTCCTAGAATCCAAGGTATTTGCCGCCATCCAGATCCAGCCACCTCCTGGGAGAACCTTCATTGCTCCTACCCTTCATAAACGACTACACACTTGGGCACATGCATCTCGTTTTGCTGGGCATACCGGCATTCGCAAGACCCTGGAATTCTACGATGATTCTACTAGTGGCCCACAATGAAGTCCGAAGTTTCTGAATTAATTTCTTCCTGTACCATATGCGCCCAGCATAAAACATCCAAACAACCTCCCGCAGGAGCTCTGATGCCACTCTCCACTCCGACTTGACCCTGGTCTCATTTATCAATGGACTTTGTTACTGATTTACTCATCTCCAATAGCTTCTCCACTATCTGGGTAGTCACTGACCGCTTCTCAAAAATGGTAAACTACATTCCTTTGAAAAAATTACCCACAGCCTCTGAACTAGCTCACCTTTTCGTTCTTCATATATTTCGTCTACACGGACTTCCTGCAGAAATCGTTTTGGACTGTGGAGTCCAGTTTGTGGCCAAATTTTGGAGATCCTTATGTTCCGTGCTCCAGGTTACATTAAAATTCTCTACAGCATACCATCCCCAAACCAACAGATCCACCAAGAGAGTGAATCAGGACTTAGAGACCTTCCTCAGTATTTTTATGACTTCATCTCAAGATAACTGGTCCGATTCCCTTCCATGGGCGGAATTCGCACACAATAGCTCCTACCACACTTCCACTGGACAAACTCCATTCTTTGTCATCTACGGCCTTCACCCCAGAGTACCTGAGTTTAAAGACTTACCCATCTTCGATGTTCCAGCCGTGACTACAACCTTACAAGGTTTTTCTAAAATCTGGACTCTAGTGCATTCCTCTCTTCAGAAAGCATCTCACCGATACAAACTCGGGGCTGACAGAAAGAGAAGAGCAGTTCCAAGTCTTAAGGTGGGAGATCAAGTATGGTTGTCTACCTGCAATTTGCGACTCAGGGTTCCGTCCATGAAGATCGCTCCTCGCTTCATTGGTCCTTTCCCTATCACCGATGTCATCAATCCTGTGGCCTACAAGTTAAAACTTCCTCTGTACCTTAAAATTCCTAACTCCTTCCATATTTAGCTGCTGAAACCCTTAATTCTCAACCGATTCTTCAAATCCTTACCCTCGTCTCCTAAAATTCAGACAGAGAGAGGAGTAGAATTCGAGGTTAAACAAATTCTAGACTCCAGGTTCTGTTATGGTTAACTACAATACCTTCTTGACTGGAAAGGCTACTGTCCTGAGGAATGATCTTGGGTGAAAGCAGAAGATGTCCAGGCTCCTTGTCTGATCTGTGATTTCCATTCTAAAAATCCAGGGAAACCTAAAAGCTGTCCGGTGGCCATTTCTAAAGGAGGGGGTATTGTCATGACCAGGACCACAGGTTCACGAGTGGCGCGGACCTTACCTCTCAGGTATCCTGCTTCTGGAGGTGATCCTGGTCCTGGAGATCGGGTGTAGTGGCTGGCTGAACAGCAGGCTGTGCATTCCTGAGCAGTGCTGCTGACCACTGGGCGTCGCCATCTTGGATCCAGGTCACATGTCTAAATTGGACCAATCAGCTTACAGCTTGGGCTGGAGGGCTAGCAACCTATCCTGCACTACCTGAGGGTTTTAAAGAGTTGTCAATAGGCTCTTTAGTTGCCAGTGCAACGTTTTACACTGCTTAGCTGTGTGCTAGTTCCTGAGCTCCCTTGTTTGTATTGCTGCAGTCTGTCATGTTGAGCCTGTTAACTCTCAGTCCATGTTCCAGCTCGTACCACCTCTGACTCCTGTCCAGATTGCGTGCTCCAGTCACCTGCCCTATAGAGGGTCCTGCCATCCCTGAGAGTTCTGAGGTCTTGGACGCCTCCAGCTCCAGTGTCCGACATACCTTGCCTCCCTCGGTTGCCACAGTTTGTACCTCCTGCATCTGCCTCTATTCATTAAACACACCCCATTAAGGCCGGCATCTTTTCAATACCACCAAACGGCCCCACGTACTACTCCTGTCCACTCCGGATCCAAACTCCAATCAAGTTCTGACAGGCATGCAGTATATACGCAGCTTGTGTACTCACTGCGCACGTCGAGAGTTGAAATTTCTAAGACAGGTCAGAGATGCTGTAATTCAGCATGAGGGGCCATTGTTACTCGATGCTACCGATGTATAAGCAGGATTGCGAGGTCTTAAAGATGTGAGAAAGTGGTTGTAGGCGCCTCTATATTGGCTGAGCGGTTGCAAATATTAGCATATTTTTGCAGCAGACCTGCGTGCGATTACGCAGCCACGATCACAATATCCATAATGAATCAGGCCCCTAGATGTTAAAATTTGATGATGAAGCCCACAGGAGTTCTGAGAAACTTTGCCAGAAAGATCTTATAGGATTATCTAACAGCGTAACAGTGGTTTGTGTACAGTACATCCCATTTTTGTGAGTACTAATTTTCCTGCATAGTATTCATTTAAACAAGAGTAACTGCACCATGGATTTATTTCCATTTACTTTAGAATTCTTTCATTTACTTAATGAAAAATGGTGGATTATTTTTATATTTTACATTGGATGTTTCCCTTATGCCAGATGAGTAGGGCCACACACATTTCACCCATATTTATTGTTTATAAATGCAATACACTATACTTTTTTCTTTTAGTGAGTAATGTTTTTGGACCTTTGCTCCACTACTACAACACAGAGCAGAAGGTTATCTTTGATGTTCCATACCTTCATCTGAAATTGGTGACTTTCAATCACCATATTTGTTATACTCACTTACACAGTGTTCATTATTGGGTTCTTTTTTCTTTTCTTTTGAATACTTTTGTGAGGGGTGCCGGCTGACATGGGTGCACAAGCTTACTGCAGTGCAGGTGTAGTTGGGCACTCACCTCATGCCATTAGCTCTAACCTTCAGGACGCTAATAATGCTCCAGTCAATGGTCCTGGAACACAAGTCAGACATGGATGTAGACCCACTCCTGGACCCCATAAGGGAAACCCGCTATGACGGGATGACCTCCACTGGGCTCAATGAATAGTCATCAATGGCACTTTTCATCTCAGACTGGTTACACCTTAGTGCCAAGCAGCAGGGTGCAACCTGAATGAAAACGGGGGTAGGGATAACTCATACAACATGGATTATGCTCACCAGATATACTCTTGTCCCCTTGATGGAGGAATGGTCCTGATCTTTGCAAAAAAAAGGGAGTTCGGTCAGCACTACACAGTGACAGATATACACACAGCTGCCGGCACCGGCAGCAGTGTGATTGTTTTAATTAGCAGCCAATGAGAGTCTGTCAAACTACTACTAGGGGCACTGCAAGGGGAGGGTACTACTAAGAGGGGCACTGCATAGGGGGGAGGGGACTACCACTGGGGGCACTGCATAGGGGGAGGACAGTACCACTGGGGGCACTGCATCAGGGGACCACTACTGGGGGCTCTATATAAAGGGCAATACTCGGGGTACTACATAGGGGGGTCTACAACTGGGACCACTATTTAATGGGCACTGAATAAGGGTTACCACTATTGGGGGCACTGCATGGGAGGGACTGCTACTGGGGGCACTGCATAGTGGGTACCATTACTGGGGGCACTGCATAGAGGGTACCACTACTGGTGGCACTATATAAAAGACTTACTACTGGGGGCACAAGGGGCACTGCACAGGGGGGACCACTACTGGGGGCACTGTATAAGGGTCACTGCATAGGGGGATCACTACTGGGGGCACTACTGGAGGCCTGCATAAGGGGGTCCTCTCCTGGGGCACAGGGGGCACTGCATATGGGCACCACTAGAGGGGGCTGCCCATATCTTCCTCCCTGGAACACTTGGGGGGGGCGCCGTAGCACGCACATGCTCCGGGCACGCTGGCTACACGCTACTCCTCTGGTGATATCATCATGGGTACTATACATGGCGGGGAAATGTTGACTCACAGCGATTAACCTGTGAGGTTCAGAGTAGCTCTCTAATGGCATAATGTTAGTGGCACAATAGTAATGTACTGTGCAAATAGTAAATAATCTTGGTGAAGAAAGATGACATTACCTGTAGGTATATGGAGGCATAATCGACAGTAAGCCTGGCACCTTAATGAGATAATACAGGGACTCTGTAGCATAATGTGGATGCACTTTGGGGGTATAATTTTGTATGGGAATGGGGCACTATCTTTACAATGTTGGAGAGATTTCCTATGTGCAGCACCTACATTTCACTATTTTATTCAAAATTCATGATCTACACTGTGCCCATAAAGATACAAGTGTCAAATGCTTTTTTTCTTGTAGAGTTTACGACAATAGAAAATAGATGGGAAAACAGGAGCAGACAGATGCGTGCCACATGAAATGGGATGAGTTGCAAAGTATGAATCAGCTCAATTGCGGGAATGAAATATGCAGGGTCAAGAAGTAAATTCCGTCACTAGCTGCTTTCCAGACCGATTTATTTCATGTAGTATACAACTGTAATGCCAAAACAACTAATAATCATGGAGTAGGCGGCCAACATAGCCTTAGATGTAACCAGGATCCTTATTGATGGCCACTGGTGAAACAGTTTTTATGGCCAGCACCACACTGAACTAATGGGAGTCAGAGAATCACTGTGATAAATGCCAGATTACTTTGTGGTCTTTACTCAATCAGAGCATCACTCATACATGGAAATATCACTGTTTTATATACTGGTTTTAATTTAAGTCATGAGTTAATTCCCAAAATAACGTCCCTTTAACTAACACTATAGCTGACTATGTTCTGTGTCCCCAAGCAGACGCTACATTTCCTGCTGTCCAACCTTTTCAATCTCCTCTCAATAGAGGCTGAATTTAAAGTTTTTTTCTCTCCTATCTCTTTTCCACAGCTTTCCATAGTAACAAAGGATGGATTTAAAGAATTATCCGTGTAAATGAAAGAGCTTATTTACTGTACAAACAATAGCCTGATCTCTGTGAAACAAGGGCATTCTCAGCTTCCACTGTATATCTGGGAAAGGTCCAGCGTCTAAGCCATCTGAAAAGGCCGTTAAGAGTCACAGGCCTGCCAATGTGTAACTCAATTCTGTGGCCGCATAAAGGGCACACAGCATTCTGCTAAAAGGTTTTTCTTTTCATTTGCGTTTCAGTTCTAGATAAACAAAAAAATAGTTTTCATTTCTCACTTGTGGAGACTTGTTCAGCTAAAAAGACAGAGAACAGCCGTGGGGCACTGAGAATAGGGAAGAGTTGTAACCTGCAGCTGAGATGTCAGCACACACAGCTCTCTGATAAACCAATATATTGGTAGCACTTTACATGCGGAATATCTTCACCTATGTAACCTGAGATTGGGGCTGAATGACGGTTAATTCTGATCAGCTGCCTAAAGGGTAATATTGAAATCAGGTTAAGAAATCTTTGATACATAGACTTTGGCATAAGTTTTAGGGCTTCACTCTGATGTCAGCTGAATTTTGATCATTTAGGTGCCTATGTATTAAGAATCATGGAACTGCTGTGATTACTAAGTATCCATTTCATGGTGGTTATTTTAATTTTTAATATTAATATCCTCGCTATGTACTAAGTGAAAGTCGCAGGGACAGCAGTTGCTATAACCACTGTCCCTGCGAGTTACTTCCCCAGCATTTTGAAGGCTTCTTTCCCATTTGTGAAAGACTCCTCCGGGGGAATCTGACACTGCACATCTGCACAGAATGACAGCTTCCAGAACTGGCTGGAGGCTGCAGGAGAGGCATACTTGCCTACCTTTTAGAATCTCTTCCCGGGAGAAGCCCGGGTAAGAGAAGCAGCAGGGGGCCGATGGGGGCGGGGCCTAACGAATCGTGTCATTAAGCATTCTGCATTCTGCATTCATGCAGAATCACATCTTAAGCCCCGCCCCCTTCACGGAGACCCGCGATCGTCACGGGTATTCTCCTCATTCTGCCCACTTCACTAGGAAGTGGGCAGAATGCGGGAGAAATGCCTACCCTTCCGGGGGTGCGGGGGGTTACCCGAAAAATCGGGAGCCTCCCGTGAAAACCGGGAGGGTAGGCATGTATGAGGAGAGGGATCGGAAGATCTCTCCCTTGCTTGTCAGGCAAGTTATACACCTGCCGGTTTTGGCCGTCCGGGCATGAAACAGGCGGTAGCCGGCCGGGTTTTTCCAGGCACTCAGTGCCTTTCACAAGCAGCGGCTTTGAGACACTTTTAATGTGTGTTTTTTTATTTTATATTGGACATGCGCAGCAGCTGCTGCTGCTCAAGCCCGGCCGGCACAAGCCCATGTGTGTGAAAGGAAACATTGTTTCCTTTACACCACTGGCGTGCAGGGACAGCATGGGCACGATAAGGCAGCCGTCCTGCACAGTGGATACTCACTCCCGGCTGTTACACGGCAACCGTGCCATGCCCGGCCCATCTGAAAGGATCCCACTGCTTCCCTGTTATCTGTTCTTCACACCCGGCAAAAAAAAACGGGCGGCTTTTTGTCGCCCGGTCAAAACCGGCAAGTGTGAAACTGGCCTAAGCCTCCATAGGCTTAAAGCAGTTGACACCATCTGAATATGGTGTAAACTAATGGGGCCAACTTTGAAAAGGGGTCAGATCATAGTCCCCATTGCTAATAGTGGGGGCTGCAATCTGCAGTGCTAATTAGCCTTCTGCAGGAGATATCTGTGAAATCTCCTGCATTACACTATTAGTACATAGCAACAAACCTATATCTATAATGGGTGCAGGGTGTGTGGTGCACATGGGCCCCTGGGTCAAAGGGGGCCCATACCGCACACCCTGCACCATTTATTCAATACTTACCTCTCCAGAGTCCTGCGTCGGCTGTAGCTGCACTGTGCAAATCACCAGCAAAATGGCGCTGCGGCCATTCTCCAGGTGTTTTGCGCATGTGCAGTAGGAAAATCACCAGGAAAATGGATCCATGACATTTTCCCGGTGACCTGCACATGCACAGTAGACAGTAGACAGTGGCACAACACTAGAGTCCAATAGTGCCCAGAGTCTACTGCTGCGCTTAGTGAGCTGCCGGCCGCTGGGTAGAGAGGAGGCGGCACCGTACAGATACTGCAGACGGGCCCCCTCCCAAAGATCTCTTGCACTAGGCAAACTAACACTGCAGACCACAATCGCCATTATTATCTAGGCATCACTATAAACTATACATTAGTTTTCATACATTGGAGAGAATTTTTGAGTTCATATATGTGACACTGAGCTCTTTAGATTCCAATTTAATATCCATTGAATTCCAGAGGCTGAAGCAGTGGCGGAACTAGCGGCGGTATATTGCCTTGCACCGGGGCCCGCTGTGGTGCAGGGGCCCATAACCGCCTGCATCCAACAGCACCGCTGCTCCTGCCGCCAGTATCCCCCAGGCCCCACAGTATATAAGTGTAGTGCGGACTGCAGTGAGAGCGGTCCGCACTACACAGTAACAAACACACTGCCATTGCAGCTGTATGTTTGTTATAGTAGCCAATTCGAGTCAGACAGACTCTCATTGGCTGCTGCGTCCACTGAGGGAGCCGGGCTGGAGCTCACTCATGAGCTCCGCCTTCCGCTCCCGAAGTGAGTGATGGGAAAGACATTTCATAGGGGTACCACTACTGGGGGCACTGCTTAGGGGGTACTACTACTGGGGCAATGCATAGGGGTGACTACTACTGGGGACACTGCATAGGGTGACCACTTCTGGGGGCACTGTATAGGGGGACCACTACTGGAAGCACTGTATATGGGGCACTACTGGGAGCACTGTATAAAGGGCACTACTGATGGCACTGCATAGGGGGGCCCAAAGCATATTCTTGCACCTGGGCCCACCACTCTCTAGTTCCGCCACTGGGCTGAAGAATAAATTAAAACTGTATAATGCAAGAAGAAAATGATACACTGTCTAAGGCTGTGTGTAAAGCCAAGTATACAGTGGTTTGATGATAGATTTTTTGTGTATAAGAAACTTTGACAGATCTGATTTTCTCATTGTCAATATTTACTTTTTCTAGTTAGAGCTCTCAAGAATTGTATAATCTGCAGGTCAAGTGTGGGACTTTTTACTTCCTGCAGCTCATCAACAATACACTAGAGGGAGCAAGACACAGAAGATTGTATTCATTATGTAAATAAGAACAATCTGTTTGTGCATGTTGAACATATTTGTATTGTACCTTATTGGGGTATTAATAAAAAATTAGATCCTTGCTGGGAGGCTTAGAAGATGTGTGCTTTAACCAAAAAATAGGTAAAGCCACTTGGTGATAAGTTACCTATGTCAAAATACTGTCTCAAGATAGGATTTGTCTCTGTTCTCTATGACAAATGTTAAAGTCTGTTTTGCACCCCCTACTCTCATTACAGGAGGCATATTTATCACCAACCACATTTTTAATGTGATTAGGACGGGATAATTACGCCCCAACTCACAATGTGTTCATGAAAATGACCTCTTGCATTTATCATAATCTAGGTAATGGGACAGAGCTTCCAAAACTGCCTTGTCCTAGCGAAGAGGCTAGAAACAAAATTATATTTACCACTATTTCTTTTCTTCCAGGTTCAGACCCAGTATATGTACTGCACATGAGTCAGTGGAGGTCGTCAGAGATTCAGATCCCCCCAAAAATGTGATAGTCTATAGGCTACTATCAGGCCCATTTATTATTTTATATTTGCGGTGTATTCCCCAAAAACACAGATCTTTGGGGGATACTCGCAAATATTAAGTATCCCCAGATGTATTATAGAGGGTTCCCTTCATTTCTGCCAGCACCACAACACCCATAGGTTTCTATGGGGTACGCAATGCCATCATATTATACCAAGCTCTGCAATGCAAAGCATTCTGGAGCTTGCCCCCACAGCTAATGCCATCTAAATATGGTGTTGTGCTGTTGTAGCCTATGGGCTACACATCGCAGTACTAGCACATCACAATATCAACACAATACTAGCCATAGGAACCCTCCCCTGGCAATGGCCGCCGCGCATGTATTGATCTATAGACCACGCATGCACAAGAGTCCCGGCACAGGAATAAAGAGACCGCTGACACTGTACTTTCACTCCCAGCACATTGTAGGGACTGGCTCCCTTCTGTGCCTGTTTAGTAAATTTGGGCGCTATGATCACATCCTTCAATGCTCTACTGTAATATTACGCCCAGATCGCATCGCAAATGCATTCATTAATAAACGGACTTGTATATTGTTTGTAGAGCACCATAGTGCATACACATTTTGTTCATTAGTCTGATTTTGAGTGTGGCAGCCCTCAGTGATATTTGCTGGACAGTATTTGCTGTTTGGAAATATTTAAGCAGTTATTTGCAATTTTTAACAGCTTCAACTGAGCACTTCTCCTTTAGATATCTAATTTGCTTAGTCCCATTGTCCAGAACACTCTTTGAATTTGAATATCTCAAAGACTGGGGAAGCAAGATAGGGGTGACCACCGCCGGCTTCTGTTCTCACGCACTACTGGTGGTCTGTGCTCTCACATGGACACGGTGCCCTAGTCATGTGTGGACACTGTTTACGCTCTGTGCAGTTTGGCACCTGATTGGCCATCTGGCTGCATGACGTAACTATTACATAATGAGGAAGGGTCTGCGGGCAGCACAACACGTGAGGCTGCTGCCGTAGGGGGCGTTCTTCCCTTACCTACTGTCTCCGACACATCGATTACAGGCTTGCAACTCCCAGCCAATCAGCACTGGGTTTGTGCCTCGAAAACAACACTTCTTTTCTCTGCTTTCCACAAGAGCTGCCGGCAGCCGCTGATTGGCGGGAGGCTGGGAGACGGTGAGGCGGAGTAACAGTGCATTATCATTTGCATCTATAGGGGCTCAGCTTGCAATACCCCCTGGAAACAGTCCATTTTGCTTCAGAGTCCATGGCCAAATATATCATCGCACGTACAAATTGGTGAAATGTTACAATTGAAAAATCCCCCAAAACCATAAAAGGGCGTGGCATAGCTGGTTATGTTTCACACATATCTTTTATTACCCGATTCCGTCGTATTAACATATGATCTAGCCATTATCTACAAAAGCATTTTCCGTACGTATGTATATATATATATATATATATATATATATATATATATATTGCCCCCACTGGATGAAGTAATTAAATGGGATTCAAGGGAAGAGTGAGCGCATTTTGCAGGGCAGATAGTTCTTTGGAGTGTGTGCGTGGGGGGGCATAAATAATTATTATTATATAATAATTATTCCTACAAAATGACTTTTTTTACACATCCTTCAAGATAATGGAGATCAGAGATTAGAGGCTTGTAGTTAAAATAAGAATTAGCATCCTTCTGGGAGCAATTTGTATAGGAAAGCATTTCTACACAGGGAATGAATACAGTGATGTGTAATGGTCAGTCATGTAACTAATATTGTTCCAATATCCCCCACTCTTATTTTAAAAATAAGAGTGACTCTACTGTAGACTACAAAGTGTTTTACGATAAGAAAATGAATAGTTGAAATAAATAAAGACAGAAAATTTTCTCTCACCAACATTCACATTTCCTCCTTAACTACAGTAGAACCAGAAAGATTATTCAAACACTCCAATTGGGTATCCATGTATGTATGTAGGCACAAGGGGGGTAAATAGGGACTTTTGCACAAAAATCTTTTCTTCTGCTTTCTAAATGAGCTCCATTGATATTTGTAACATGGCCAAACTAAGATTGTTTTGGTAAACATGCATTCACACCGACCAATCATGTGGCCATTCTAGTTAAGCTGCTATGCTCTGCAAAAGCCTATAAGAGCAACAAGTATTATTAAGTGCCTGAAGATAAAACAAAACAAATGTAGCCGTGGAACAATGTGCAACATGTGTGTTTTATATTCCTGCATTTAGCACTTTGTTCCGGTCGGGCTCTTGTGTCTCTTATTAAAACCTGGAACAATAAATCACCTTTACAGATATTGTTAATAATGTCAGACTAAAGGCATGCATTACAACAAATCCTCGCTTTTGTTCTAGATCCAGTGCAAACAAATAGAGACCTTCACAAAGACATGTTTTCTCCCTGGGCTGTGGTTGTGCTTGTGTATTCTTCAGCTGAAAATGTGATTTAAGTACTCCTAGGCCACAAATAATCTTATTACTTCATGTTTACAATTATAGAAGTAAACATCATTACTCTCTGCAATGAAGCATTAAGAAGACTGGAGGTACACTTACAATTATTAACCCTATAGTCCACTGTCCAAGCAGTGCACAGCATTTTTGGTGAATGCCAAAGCAAATAGCATAGGGCTGCCTGATGTCTGTATACTTTCATTGTTAGATGGAGTGCATGGGGTCTTGTAACACTTGGCTTCCATGGGCACTGTTTTATGCAGTACATTGATAGTACAATATATTACAAGTACTTAAAACATAATGAAAAGTTAACAAAAAAGTATCTATAAATAGATTGCTATATTTTATCCAAATGATACAATGGCAATGTGAAATTGGCAATTTCTTCTTTTTTTTTTTTAAAGGGGATGTAAACACATTATTAAATTACAAATTATAGACTTTATAAAGGATGCACATGTATGGGATCTAATATCCCGAATATTTGGGAATTCTAAGGGTTTTGTTGTTGTTGTTGTTTTAGATAATGTGGAGCACCATGCCTAAAGTATTGTAAATGACATGTAAAGATTACATCTGACTTTACTCAATTCCCTGGCATTGTCTCTCCTTCCATATTTAATGGTCTATCAGTGCTCCTCATCGTGAGACTGAAGGAACCTCTTATGGCTCTTGCTTGTCTGTATAGCATTACCCAAAAGCAGAATGTTTTTCTCTTTCTGTGATCTGTAACTTTCTGGATAATGGGTTTCTAAAGTATTTATACAGCAAAATGTAAATGCACTACACAGTATCAGTTTAGCTGGACACATAATTATTACACAAAAGGTTCCAAAGTTACACCTTAACAAAGTTGGGGAAATAAAGTCCATCCACTTTAATCTAACCTTAGGAGGCTCACAGAACTGATGCTGATGAATGCAAAACCTCACCAAGTCAATTGCCAATTTTAACTTAAAAGTGGGGTAGAAATTTGTCATCACCCCTAATAGATATCTAAATAATTCCATGGATCAGTCACACAAATAATACATAATAGCTATCTAAATAATTCCCTGGATCAGTCACACAAATAATACATAATAGCTGCAGATACCATTGCTTTAAAGAAAGGCACCTAATCTACTTTTAAATCCCATAAATAATCTCCCATTATTTCCTCCTTAGTGATGTTTTCCGTCTACTGACTGTCCTCACTTTTAAGAACCCTTTTTTGTGCTGAGGTGAAACTGTCTTTCTTACAGTCACAGTGTATGTCACATCATCTTTCTGGGTGTAAAAAACTTATTAGAAAAAAGTTAGCATTGACCTAGTTCATATTCATATTTACCCCCTTTTTTCCATTGTGAGTAAAGTCTGAGATTGCACAGGGAGTACTATGCAGGTTTGGCTAATGCCTCCTGCGTGATTTGTGCAGAAAGTCTGTAACAAGCCCTTTATTTTTACAAATTTGGGGTAATGCTTGAAAATGTCAGATTTTCTTCATTAGCAACAATTGCAACTAATGTGAAAAAAAAATTATAATGGCAATATTGATAACAATCATATAATAATCTATACATTGTCCTTCAACATTGCTGACAGACAGCCATCAATGGAGGAGAACCATCGGACCTCCTCCATCGCTGCCAAAATCATCGCCCATCGGTGGCAAACCATTGATGGTTATTATCCATCAATGGTTGATGGCCATCCGTAGTTCATTGTGTTATTTTGTGATAACCAGCTAATAATTCTGTTGCAGGGGAAGACCAGAAAGTACTCAAGATACAGGCAATACATCAATCTCCGATCAGTCTATGATGTACTAGCGGAAGACAAAATTTGAGCATGCAGAGGTTTCTGGGCAACAGGAAGCCCCCCTTTAACAGCGTTCCAGACCAGGTGCATAAGCTGCCAATGTGGATGCAGAAGCATCTCGAGATGGGTACAGGATGCTGGCATTCAGGATCCCGGCAGTCAGAATATTCACGCCAGCATCACCACAGGGTTAGAATACCAACACTTTGTTGGTCGGTATCTTAACCCTCCCCCTCTCCCTAGCCTAACCCTCACTCCTGGTGCCTAACCCTAACCTCCCCCCTAGTGCCTAAACCTAACCTACCACTCCCCGCACACTAAACCTAACCCTCCCCCCTTAGTGCCTAACCCTGCCCCTAGTGCCTAACCCCTAACCCTTCCCCTAATCCCGCTACTTACCTTTGGGATTCTGGTGGTAAGGATGCTGGCGCTGGGATTCTGACTGGTGTCAGGATTCTGGTGCCGGCATTCTGACCACCGGAATCCCCTCCATCGATATTTTAACCGCATCCCGTACAGCTCTGCTTATGTGTAGAAATATGCAAGTTATGATCAATTTGCCAACTAATCTGAATCAGCTACAGTGTGTCTGGTTTTAATCATTTTAAATGCTGTAGATGTTTGTCTTTCAAAAACACATATCAGTGTTTTAAAAATTATATGTTTTGCAACAGATTTTGGCAAATGCCTATTAAAACTAAAGATATATTTGTATTTCATAAACACACTTCAGTTATAGAATTACTAAAAGTATTGCGAGAGATCTTGGCAAACTCCTAATGAAATCATTCCAACTCCTGAAGCTGACCAGTTCTTAAAATTTACAGACAAAGTCAACTATTTTGCAAAACATTTTGTACTATAGATTATTCTAAGTAAAGTGCCCACTTAAAGCTCACTTTATAAATAAGTTTTTTTAATTAAATAAAAAGATATGTATAAAATGCACATTTTTCCAACCTTATAAACAAACGCACATGTGCACACCTCACCACCTTGAATTAATTTAAATGTTAGTGCGCTTTTAATAAGAAAGTGATTTTACTTTGCACACACCACTCCCTCATCACAAAGGTGGTGCTTTTCTTCAGTCAAACGAAGGTTCAGAGGCAGTGGCATAACTTTATTCCAGTCTCTGGGAGGCAAGATAGATGTTGGCACCCCCCCACCAGGGGTATATCTAATGGTCCGAGCGCCCCTGAAAAGTAAGGGACTGGTGCACATCCCCATATTTCCTCCCATCACACTTTAAAAACAAAAAACTTATATTAGCGATTCATTTAGATCTGTGTGCACTATAGGACTGTTTCTGAGGTGGACACAGACGTGACCGTGTCTTAATGCTAATGCCGCTATAAAGCCCTTCCTAGCTGTACAATTGTGCGTCCGAATGTGCAAGGACTAAGACGCCCTCTGTCAGTGTCTGTAGATGCTGAAATACCTCTTCATACCATCACCTTATGATGATATGCATGTAACTCAGCTGTTTATATTTGCTGTACTTTTAAGTGTGGTCTATTTTTCTCTCATCACCTTTTCCCAGCAAATAATAACTAAAGGAAGCTAACTGCAATGTCTGTGACTGGCATTACTGATAGGGAGTCCCACTATCACCACTTTATCCCAAATGTCTACACTTCTACCAGGTCTATCTCTCAGATGTGTATTTCCCCTTAGTATCACAGCCATTCACTGGATTTGACATCTGTGTGTTTCCAAGCACAGAATATCATGGCACACACTTATGCTGCAGTGTTTCTTCTCATAATCCCATTTACAGTAGGAATAATCACTGTGAAAGATAATTTTGCCTAATAACTTTAATCTACTTTTTGCAATAATACATTTACACTGTGTAATACGTTTACACAATATTACAACTAATCTATGGGGTACAGTCTTGGGCTGCTACTATACTGTTTATAATGTAGACACCTTCCCCACCATCTCACATCCATTTCTTGTTAAAGGTTCAACTCAAAGTACTGTGCTCTAGTGTCACCAAAACTTCTGTGCTCTGCAGCCTCAGCAAGCACTAGATTGTCCTTCTCCATCATATGAGTTGTACAGTATGCAACACAGAGAAAAGTGCAGTAGAATCTTCTCTTGCAGGTGATGGGAGCTTGAAAGGCTACACACTCTCTACCAATGTATATCAGAGTGTGCTACCTGATCTGTGCAGGCTTTGCAGAAGGTGGGGCAAAGGAAGAGGAAGAGAGAAAGGAGGAAGAGGTCAGCTGTAATTGGCAGGGAGAGTCTTTCTCCTCCTGTCTCTCGCCCCTGTGAGAGTCTCACTCTGCTGGTTGAGAAAATAATGCAGAGCTCTGACTCTGCACCCAGGCCACTGGTGGCACCCCCAGGGCGGTGCCTCACCCTTTGGCCAGCGCCCCTGACTTGTGCCATACTGGCCAAGGTAGATACACCACTGCCCCCCATCAGTAATTAAATAAACTCCTTACTCCCCATCATTAATTAAGTCCCCCACCCCCTGAATTGGTGCTTACCAACATGAGCTCCTGACACCCACTCCCATTGTTTTTCTTTTTTTGTGCTACTTGGCCCCTCCTTTTGTATGTTCTGTAATGTGCCACTCACCCCTCAGCCCTTTGCCTCCCCATGCCCAGCCAGCCCATTCCTGCCCTGTGCCTTCCCATCCTGCCAGCCTTCCCTGCTCTGTGCCGACACCAGTCCAACCAGCCAACCCTGCCCTGTCCCCCCAGCCCTGCCATCCTTTCTTGCCCTGTGCCCTCACCTAGTCCAGCCAATCAGCCTTCCTTGCCCTGTGCTCCCCCAGCCCAGCCTTCTCAGCCCTGTGTCGCCCCATTTCCAGTCTTCCCTGCCCTGAGCCCCCCAGTAAGGTCCAGCCTTCCATGCCCTGTGCCACCCTCCACGATGTCTAGCCATCGCTGTGTCCCCAATAGGTCCAGCCCTCCCTGTCCTGCAGTTCCCCTTCCTTCTGGCTTTTGATGTGGGTCTGGCTTTTTCAATGAATTTAGAGTTATCATGAATAAGGATGCATACATCACCGAAGCCAACAGAATACTACAGGATAAGATTCAAATATGTTTACAGCGCTCACCCTTTGCAAATATGAACTTAGAAATGTGTAATGAATGGAATAAGAAAAAATGGTTGTCAAATATATAAACAAATGTGGATTTATTCAAATACTGGTTGCATATGATGTCCACACTTGGATAACAATGCCTAATGTCTTGAGGGTAGGGTATTGTTTAAAAACAAAACGGGCAAGTGTCCTGGTAAAACTGACTGTGGCGTTCCTAACGGTTGATAACCCCTGGAGGGGATAGATATAGCGAGCTTGCTGGCCCACTATTAATAATGGTGTAATCAATCTATGGTGATACACATACAGTAAAGTCACTGGAAATGCTAATGATTAGGCCCAAATAAGATGGACCTAGTAACGGCATCCTGTTACTGGTCCCTAGAAAAATGGAGCATCCATCCTACAAGATAAGACCATATACCAACTTTTGAAACAAGAACCGACAAAAGAATTTCAGTTAGAATTAAGGAATCTCCTCCAGGAGGGGCAAAACAAAGGCTTCTTGACCAGTCATGAATACACATTTCTAAACACACCACATCCTGTCATTTCGGTGTTCTACCACTTACCTAAAGTTCACAAAGACCCCATCTATCCACCAGGCAGGCCAATTGTATCAGGAATTCAATCTCTCACGGCCAATTTATTCCAATACGTAGATACCTTTCTCCAGCCATATGTCAAGACACAAAAGTCATATCTTAAAGACACAATCAGCATCCTCAATAAACTACAATACATACAATGGGACGATCGCTGCTGGCTCATCACCAGTGATGTCACTTCCTTATATTCAATTATTAAGCATTCAACAGGTATAGAGAGTGTCCAACATTACCTCACCAAAGATTCACAGATGGAACCAGATCAAATTGACTTCATTACAGACAGTATTATGTATATATTGACACACAATTATTATGGTTTGAGAACCAATTCTATCTTCAGGTAACCGGTACCGCGATGGGGACGAGGTTTGCGCTGAGCTACGTGAACCTGGTCATGAGCCATTGGGAAGATCTACACATATGGGCTAATCGCTGGCTCGAAGCGAACCTCGTCCTCTGGTCGCGGTACATAGATGACATTAGCTTCATCTGGCGAGGTGACGAACAAACACCGATTGATTTCATCGAATACATGAACGCCAATAATTTCAATTTAGAGTTCACTATCAAGTAAAGCAAGACACAGATGGAATTTCTCGATTTAAACATCTTTATAACACAATCACATCCATAGTAACACATATCGTAAGACAGTTGACATTAATAGTTTTATTCTAGCCTCTAGTGGGCATCATCAACATTGGTTGGACAGCATTCCAATTAGCCAATTTCAGAGAATCCAGCGCAATTGCTTGAGACACAGTGATTACATCATACAAGGTAACCATCTAAGGAATCAGCTACTTTACAAACAATATCCATCAGACAAAATAGAAAAAGCATATCAAAGATTCAGTAAAACAGAGAGAGGACCATTATTAAAATACAAAGATAAGACCAGTACAACAGAAGAGCCTAAAGACATATATTTTGTCACCAACTACAGTAGTCAAGCCAGACAAATCAAAAACATAATTATCAAACACTGGCCTATTTTATTACAGGACAATACATTAGCAGCATCATTACCAGATGCCCCAAAGGTTATTTTTAGAAAAGCGCCCGACATCAGAACCAAGTTGGTCAAGAACCATCTAGCCCCCACAGACCATGCACAAACCACATTGACCAATATATGGGCCAAAAAGGGCACTAGACACAAAAGGGGGTTCTATCATTGTGGCCTATGCATAGCCTGTACTATGACCAAAACAAGGACCACCAAACCTACAATGTCAGTAACATCCACCCCTAACCAGGTAGAATGGAAAATTACAGATCACATAACTTGCCACAATAAGGGAGTGATCTACATTCTTGAGTGTCCATGTAGAAAACAATATATAGGCAGGACGATCCACCCATTAAAACAAAGAATGGTTGAGAATCTCCGCAATATAAAAAAAGAGAGTTAAGAACATCCCATTTCATTACATTTCAAAAAATTTCACCAATCTGACCCAGCAAAAATAAACTCCACTGCTTTAAGACTGGTGAAACCCAATTGGAGAGGGGGTAACTATACGACACATATAAATAAAGAAGAACTCAAATTGATAATAACCATGGATACCCTGACACCAAAAGGACTAAATATTGACAATGAGGTCAAGTCTATCATCTGTGATTAATCCAACACGGATATAGATCTGCAAGCATAACCAATGAGCTATCATTGACATCATATCCCCCTGTTAGTATCTTCTTTTAAGCAACTAGGTGATAGCTAACACTAAACAACTATTATTACAAACATCATCACAAACCCTGTATGATATCAGCAATATCCACATTCAGACATTATATCAATACATCCAATCATGAGATCCCTATCCCATATAACCTCACTTGAGGCAACCAATGGCAACCAATATCTAATAAGAAACACCATGGCAATTTGGATATTTAACATATCCACATACTATAGTCAAACAACTATCATGCCATAACTATCAGCTCCTCTAAGCTTAGTAGTATCAGTTTGCACTGCGACCCATCAGTTATTCCAGAAGAGAGACCGATAGCCTCTTCACAAGTAGTGTTTGATAGGTATCACAACCTATCCAACAGCAGGACACCCACCTATCACAACTAAGGGCGGAGACTTACTATCCCATTTAACTCCGGTGCTACATCCACTCCTTATACCTATCTCCCAGAGGAAGACTCCAAGGGGTAGAAATGCGTTGGTGAACACTTGCGACTGTATCAAACTACCATCGATCTAATCATATAAATCCACTTTCTGTTCCACTAAACACTTGAGTCCACACACCACAGTGCCTTAGTACCACAAAGCCTACACAGAGACGGGCATCAATCATATGACACAGCCACGATCACCTGATGCAGAAGTAACACCACGAGGAAGATGGAGACGGAGCCGTGAGAACGTACAGCCAAGCAACAACAAGCAGGACACGTGCATGAGTGGACAGGAGGAGGAGGGATCCAGCCACCACCAGCGGTGATTGGAAGGTGAGGCATCTGTAGTGGAGGAGTCAGCCAGGTTGAGACCAGCGGAGGTCATACACCGGCTTTCCCCCCCAGACGGAGCAGTGTTAGGTATGCACGCCGGTGCCACAAGGGCCCTCTTTCACTAGAGGACAGTCGTGTCCAGGCCACAGCCAGTCATCTCAGTCCAGACACCAAGCCCCATATCCCCAGTGGTTCTCCTTACACCTGATCCGAAGATATCCCGGGCACCACTATCCAGCAACACAGTGACTACTCCATACAGACAACAGCGGGATGCCACGTTGTCTATACAAACAGACTTGGTTATATTATATCCCAGATATACATGGGACAGCAAGTGATACATTAATTCATTAGAAACTCTTTCATTCCTCCATAATCACCCACACCTCCTATATATATAATTTTATTTTTATACATATGCTCAATATCGATAATAAATCTTACTCATTATTGATTCCAACCACATCAGTCATTCTTCTCCCTATAGGGATTGTGCGCCGAGCATATTGTTTTTATGTACTAGTACCAAGGAGGGCCAGACACCCCCTTCACTCAGCAGCACGTCCCGTCACACATTAGGAGCCACAGTGCGCAGTGTTAATCCCGTATCATATTATGTACAGCTCCGCCTACCTCTGCCCCATCCCCCCGGTGAGGGGGGGCCCTTTCTATTTTGTCAGTACCGGGCCTCACAATTTCTGATGACAGCCTTGGAGAGCCTAACCAAAAGTCTAAGTTATAAACCTCTATAAAGTATGAGAATTAATATTTCTGGGTATTTCCCATCCTCTTCCTTTATGTAAATAGACTCATGCTTTAATTATCTCACAGCACATTTATAATTTTAATTAAGTTCACAAACTACCACTTGCAAATATTAACATTTTACATTGACACTAATACATAACTGAATTACAATATGAGTGGTGATACATAGCTGAACAAAGTAACATTCAATCCTGTTATATGAATTCCTTTAAACTGTTGCCAAAGATTGTAGTTCCTGGAGAATCCTGGAAGTTAAATAGTTTTGGGTACTCTCAAGTTCATAGCTTAAAACCTTGTAGTCTGTAGCTAATAATAAATACAGTAGATACATAGTTTTGTCTATTTATGTTTGATTACATCTGCAGAGAGTTACAAAAAGTCACAATAGAAACACTTGTCTCCCCTTCTGCTCACTAGTCTATATCCAGGGCCGGCTCTAGGGGTGTTCGACCAGTGCTGTCGAACAGGGGCACTACCCATAGAGGGCGCACCCCTCCCCAACATCCCGATTTCAGCGAGACAGTACTGTTCCGCTGTTCCACCCTTGGGCCGAAGTGGCCCGCGGGTGTTCAAATCGGGAGTTTGGGGACCCCTACCGTCGCAGCTGTGCGGCAGTGCCGGACCCCGGAGTCTGAATGGATGCTGCGTGCATGCACGCAACATCCATTCAGTGACGGGAAAGGGCTGGAGGAAGCCCAGCTAGTGATGCTCCCCCCAGCCTGACATTATTTGGAGGCGTGCCATGCGGGCATTTTCGTTCGTGCAAGGCTTCGCCTCGTGGGATGTTGGGGCGCACTGTAGAGAGCTGGCATACGGTGTTCCGACCCCTGGAGCCGGCTCTGTCTATATGTGACACTGTATTTCTTAATAGATGGTCATGCGCTGGCTAAACTCCACTTATAGTTAGTGAAAATTATATATACATTTATAGGTATTTACCAACACAACAGAAAAACTGTCAGGCTTTTAAAAAGAATAATATTACTCCAGAGAGTACCATCTGTTGCTATAACTTAGCTGAACCAAATGGTTATATGCAACATAGTCTTCCTTTCAATTACAATTACATCTGTATATATTTGTCTTCCTGAACTCTTGTATGTAGTATAGTTAATATCTATAAGGTCACAGTCCCTGCTTTAGGTTGCGTCAGCTGTGTCCATTAAATGCTTCAGACACAAAATAATGTATAAGTTATACTTCCTCTTCCAGCTGTATGCTAGAGCTGGCAGTAAAGGGAAGTCTACCCAGCTCAATGTCTGATAGTACCAAAGTCAGCCATCGGTACTAATGTTTCTTCTCTTAGTCTCTGTCCTAACAAATTAACTCCTTCAGTTAAATGGTCTTTGTGACAGCTCAACTGTGACTACAATGTTTTATAGCTGTTAGTGGGCACGTATGAGTTTTTAATGCTTCCCCAGCTCTTCAAGCTTTATAGTGTCTATGAGATAAAGAAAAATCTCTATAACGGTTTTATAATCCTTGTCTATATTTCCTTTGTCCATCTAGCAGCTATGACTAGAGAATGTATGCCTGACACTAATGATAGCTTTTGCTTACAGTATGTAAGTTCCTTCAATCAGAGCTCACCCCCTTCTAAAGGCAGGCTCCTCGCAGGCTTAGCACTGCTAGCTGAACTGTAAAGTACTTACAGGATTGTTGAACATATAGGCAGCCTCAGGCAGACCAGCCCCTTCCCTGGAATACAGCCTCTCAGCTGAGGGGATGTGCTGCAACTCTGCCCCAATCATAAGCCGCTGGTCACCGCCAGTCTCTCAGTGCTGTTCTGCCGCCGGGACCACCGCTGCTGCTCCACCGCCAAGACCTCGGCCTCCCTAGCTTGCAGTGATGCTCCGCCCCCTGTCAGCAGTAAGCTTCCTCCGCTCCTCCGCTGACAGCCATTGCTGATTCTTCCTTTCTGGCTCAACCCCTCCTGTGCTCGGCAGCCCACCACTGCTCCATGGCTCCTCACTATGGCCGCAATAATCTCTCCTTTCGACCTGCAGCGAGAGGCCTTGACCTTCCCGCTACCTCAAATACTTAGTATCCCCCGAATGTATGAAAGAGGGACCGCAGTAGGTATCTCCGATACCTGCTGCGATACCTCCATTGCCGCCGGCAGCCGCCTCCCCCATTGGTTTCTATGGGGGATGCGATGCTGCCAAATGTATCAATATCGGGAATGCGAAACATTCCCGATATTGACAACCAGCAGCTAACGCCATCTGAAGATAGCGTTAGCCGCTGTGTCCTATGGGCACTTACCGCATTTCAGCCGGCAATGGGCGCCGCTCATGTGCAGATCCCTCCGCCGACAATGTGCGCCGCTCATGTGCAGTCCACGGGACTGCGCATGCGCAGCAGCCCGGAATGTGCTCCAGCTACATCGCAGGGACGGGCTCTTTTCGGAGCCCGTCTCCCTGCATGTGCCGGGTCATACATTCGGCCGGTATGATCGCATTTTGCAATGCGATCATGGGCGGTACTGCATGCCCTGATCGCATTGCAAAATGCGATCCTTAATAAATGGGCCCCCTAGGCTTAGTACATAGACCTCTGAGAATAGCACGATACTCAAGCAACACGCCCATGCCACTCCATGATACTTCCATGACAATCATGCGAGACAGAACAGCTCTGTGTGATCACATTGTGGCCATCCAGTTCCTGTCACAAAATGCCCATTTCACAGAACGACAGATCTGGCAATGACTAGGCCAACTGAGAATCAGCCCCTTAATTTGTTTGCCCAATTTCTGAGCCCTATACAGCACTGAGTGATAACAGAGAGGAGGCCTTAAACAGCTCCACACAAACCAAAATATTTCTATAAAACCAAAATATTTCACACTTGCAGGCAGTGAATGGTTAATTAAAATGCAACACCCTTGACAGTTTAATGCTCTGTACAACAATGCCTGCCCTGTCTTATTTCATGGTTCTTTAAATCTGTGAATTGTAAATGTAAGCACCTAATGTAACTGAGGCACTTTGTGCTGTAATTTTGCTGCAGTATGTTGCAGCTTCCAGACCCTGTTGTTACAGTTGGTTGTAGGTAATAGGATTACAACTGGATTATTGCTTGTAGACTTTATAGAGGAGCCAAGAGTTAGGAGGCAGCCTGTGACTGGGTTAATGGACTCTAATTTGGTGCCAATTTTGTTTTATACCACTGCCTGGAATGTGTGAACAGATTATATCTTGTATTAATGTACTGATCTATCAGTGCCAGATACAAAAGCAGATCCAATTGATTAAAAGACAGCCTATAGTGATCACCTTGTAATGCAATGGGAAATCCTTATAAATAATAGTACACATCAGATTCACCCATCTGCAATTACCAAGACCAACATTGTGGTCTTTACTTTGCTTTACAATATTTTAATCCAATATGTCCATTTAAAAGAATGCATTGAACCAGAATCAGAAATGGATAGATTAGTTAACTAGTTGTTTTGCTCTCTGTTGCTGTTATGTCTAGGATAATGCAGTGCCATACCTAGACACCATGGCACCCTGCACAGGCCAGGCAGTGCCTCCCCAGACCTTCCACAAAGCAACTCAGGACCTGATTCAGAGCCAGACGCTATTTGCGCTCGCTAGTTCAGAAAAAGGGGCCGGATATTTTAATAGAGCGCTCGCTCTTTGCGCTCTGTTGACACCTCTATGTCTGAGCGAGCGAACAAAATATGCGATTGCTATTTTGTAAAGACGCCCCCTGGCCGTTCGCATCATACGTCATCTCCGCTATTTATTAGATTCATCGAGTACATCGAAAGGCGTCTGAACTGCTCGCAGTGCTTGTGGTTGGATTTTCCTACCGCAATCATGCGAACAGTTCAGGCTAAGAGACAACCAAGTGACGTGGCCGATGACGCTGCTTTGTTAATTATGCACACCCATAAAACGCCCGTTTTGACCGTTTGGCACGCCTGCGTTCGGATCTCCACTCCCCGTTTTCAAGCACCTTCCCCTGTTACCACCCACAAACGCCTCATCCTGTCACTCAAATTAGGAGGCACTCGCTATTTTGCGATCACACGATTTCCGACCGCACTGACTGGTTGGCACATGCGCATTACGACCCATACGCATGCGCAGATGTGCGAACATCGCTCTGAGTGAACGAGCGGCCGCTTACGAGCGGGTCTGAATCAGGCCCTCAGTTCACATATGTACTTCTACTATGTCACCCGGCCATTGGCGTTAGTTCATCCCAGACACCCGGAGGCAAGTTATAATTTGTCCCCACCCCCCTAAAAAAAGGGGGGGAAAAATGGTGAATTTGTTTCTATTAGGTCTATTTACTAAAGTAAATTTGCAGGATATCCCCCCAAAACACCCTTTTTGGGGTATATACAGATATGCGTAACTCACAGATAAGATAGTGACCTGTATAGTGCAATTAGCATGAGGCTCAGAGCAAAATCTAAATATATATGAAGTAGCGCTTAGTCCTGTCTCTAAAGTCTATAAGTATTGTTATGTTAAGTTGAGAGAATATATATATGTAAAAATTAATTATTATAGGACTAGAATCTTATAGGTATAAAAATCTAAATTTAATAACAGACATGCAATAAATAACTTAATCGATTATGACCACAGAAAAATAAATAAAAAAATTAGTTAATTACCCAATCAAACAAATAAGTACAAAATAATTCATAAATAAAAAACATTGACAAACCACAGTAAAAAAGGTAGCTGAAGGCAGCATATACCTGATGCTACATAAAACGCTGATTATGGGGGTTAGAGAAGTTCAGTGGGCATTTTGTGTCAATCTGCCTTGTGATTGACAGGTCTAGGCTGGTTTAAACTAGGGGTATGCACCGGCCACTTTTCGTGTTTTGGTTTTGGATCTGGATCTTTCTTCGTGTTTTGGATCTGGATTGGTTTTGCCAAAACCACCCTTCCGTGTTTTGGGTTCTCGGTTTTGTGTTTTGGATCTGTATTTTTTTGAAAAAAAGCATAAAAAAGCTAAAATCGCAGAATTTGTGGGTTTTTCTGCTCCTATGCTATTATTAACCTCAATAACCTTAATTTCCACTAAGTTCCAGTCTATTCTGAACACCTCACACCTCACAATAGTGTTTTTATGTCCAAAAGGTTGCACCGAGGTAGCTGGATGACTATGCTAAGCGACACGAGTGGGCGGCACAAACACGTGGTCCATCTAGGAGTGACACTGCAGTGGCAGACAGGATGGCAGTTTGAAAAACTAGGCCCCAAACAGTACATAATGCAAAGAAAAAAAAGAGGTGCAAGATGGAATTGTCCTTGGGCCCTCCCACCCACCCTTATGCTGTATAAACAGGACATGCACACTTTAACAAACCAATCATTTCAGCGCCAGGGTCTGCCACACGACTGTGGCTGAAATGATTGGTTCGTTTGGGCCTCCACAAAACAAGCTGGCAATTAATCTGTCCCTGCACAAACTGGCTCTACGGAGGCAAGATATCGTCCTCATCCTCCTCATCCACCGATTCCTCACCCTCTTCAGTGTTGTGTACATCCTCATCCTCACAGAGTATTAATTCGTCCCCGCTGGAATCCACCACCACAGGTCCCTCTGTACGTTCTGGAGGCTGGTCTCCCTGGAAGAGTTGATAATTCATTTTTATGAAAATCATCTTCTCCACATTTTGTGGAAGCAACCACCTACGCCTTTCGCTGACAAGGTTCCCGGCTGCACTAAACAATCTTTCGGAGTACACACTGGAGGGGGGGAAACTCAGGTAAAATAGGGCCAGTTTGTACAGGGGCCTCCAAATTGCCTCTTTTTCCTGCCAGTACAGGTACGGACTGTCTGACATGCCTACTTGGATGCTGTCACTGATGTAATCCTTTAACAGACAGACGCATTCTTGTCGCTGCTGCTTTGAGGATGCAGATGCGGCTACTGCGCATACATTTCACACACAAAGACAGAAAAAAGAAGAATATTTTATTTTGGTTGGAGAGCACTTTGGGGGTTACACCACCCATTAGCAGACAGACGCACGCTTGTCGCTGCTGCTTTGAGGATGCAGGTGCGGCTACTGAGCATACATTTCACACACAAACACAGAAAAAAAGAAGATTATTTTATTTTGGTTGGAGCGCACTTTGGGGGTTACACCACCCTTTAACAGACAGATGCACGCTTGGCGCTGCTGCATTGAGGATGCAGGTGTGGCTACTGCGCATACATTTCACACACAAACACAGAAAAAAAGAAGATTATTTTATTTTGGTTGGAGCGCACTTTGGGGGTAACACCACCCTTTAACAGACAGACGCACGCTTGTCGCTGCTGATTTGAGGACAGTATCATATGCAGTGACAGTAGACTTGTCAGAAATTGTTGGCACGTCCTTCAGTCCGGACCAGATGTCCAAACCGGCCCTTGACTTATGACACAGGCGCACGCTTGGCGCTGCTACAGTGTTGATGCACGTGCGGCTAAATCGCACACAAGTCACAAACACAGAAAAAAAATTGTTTTTTATTTTTTGGAGCACTTTGGGGGTTACACCACCCTTTAACAGACTTATGGGACACAGGCGCACGCTTGGCGCTGCTCCTCTGTTGATGCACGTGCAGCTACAGTGCACACAATTGACAAAGACAGAAAAAAAAGAATTTTTTTTTTTTGTGGAGCGCACTTTGAGGGTCACACCACCCTTTAACAGACAGACGCACGCTTGTCGCTGCTGCTTTGAGGATGCAGGTGCGGCTACAGCCCAAACAATTCACAAAGATGGGGAAAAAAAGAAGAATTTTTTTATTGTTTGTGAAGCGCACTTTGAGGGTTACACCACCCTTTAACAGACAGACGCACGCTTGTCGCTGCTGCTTTGAGGATGCAGGTGCGGCTACAGCCCACACATTTCACAAAGACAGAAAAAAAAAGAATTTTTTATTTTGTTTGGAGTGCACTTTGGGGGTTACAGCACCCTTTAATAGACAAGCCAGCCGGCCCTTTACTTATGACACAGGCGCACGCAGTCGCTGAATGGCAAAAGTGGCCAGAAATTTTTCGGGCCACCCAAAGCGTCTCCTGCACGCCCCTGTCGCTTTTCAGAAAATTCTGCACCACCAAGTTTATTGTGTGAGCAAAACATGGGACGTGCTGGAATTTGCCCAGATGTAATGCCCGCACAATATTGGTGGCGTTGTCAGATATCACAAATCCCCAGGAGAGTCTGAGTGGGGTAAGCCACTGGGCGATGATTTCCCTCAGTTTCTCTAAGAGGTTGTCAGCAGTGTGCCTCTTACTGAAACCGGTGATACACAGCGTAGCCTGCCTTGGAACGAGCTGGCGTTTCTGAGATGCTGCTACTGGTGAGGCTACTGTTGTTGCTGCGTAAGGTGATACATTTACCCAGTTGGCTGTCACAGTCATATAGTCCTTAGTCTGCCCTGCTCCATCAATTGTCTAAATCCCACTGCACTAATGGCGGATACCGGATGCACGTCTAACACCAGCATAGCAGTCAAGGCCTCAGTTATACGTTTTGCTTCAGGATGACTGCTGTCATACTTCATCCTCCTTGCTAAGGACTGTTGGAGGGTCAATTGTTTAGTAAAAGTAGTGGTGTTCCTACTTCCTCTCTGGGATGATGAACAACTCCCAGCAGCAGCAACAGCACTAGGAGGAAGTGGTTCTTGATCTTTCCCTATTTTATTTTTATCGGAGAAAGTTTGGTCCTCCATTTATGTTATATTGATATATACGTGCGGCTAAGGCGCACACAAACACAGAAAATAATTTTTTATTTTTGTTGGAGACTAGTGCACTTTGTGGGTTACACCACCCTTTAAGAAATGAGCCAGCCGGCCCTTTACTTATGGGACACAGGCGCATGCTTGACGCTGCTCCTTTGTTGATGCACGTGCAGCCACAGTGCACACAATTCAATTGGTTTGGAGTGCCCTTTGGTGGTTACAGCACCCTTTAATGGTCAAGCCAGCCGGCCCTTTACTTATGACACAGGCGCACGCTTGGCACTACTTTGTTGATGCACAAACAAAATTCACAAACACAAAAATATTTATTTTTTTGGAGTGCAGTTTGGGCGTTACAGCACCCTTTAATGGACAAGATAGCTGGCCCTTTACTTATGGGACACAGGCGCACGCTTGGCGCTGCTCCTTTGTTGATGCATGTGCAGCCACAGTGCACACAATTCACAAACACAGAAAATATTTTTTATTTGGTTTGGAGTGCACTTTGGGGGTTACAGCACCCTTTAACGGTCAAGTCAGCCGACCCTTTACTTATGATACAGGCGCACGCTTGGTGCTACTTTGTTGATGCACGTGCGGCTTCTGCGCACACAATTCACAAACACAAAAATATATTTTTTTTTGGAGTGCAATTTGGGGGTTACAGCACCCTTTAATGGACAAGTCAGCCGGCCCTTTGGGAAGCAATCGGGAAGCCGACTGCCTAAATACCGGCAGCCAGCTTCCCGACTGTCTTATCCCGGCATGGGTGAAATGCCGGGCGTCTAGATGTAGACGCCCGCATTTCCCCGATGCCGGGCGCCTCGAGCGGACAGCTGTGGGGGGGAGGGTTAGGTTTAAGGCTCCCGGGGGGGACTTAGGGTTAGGCTAGGTGGAGGGAGGGTTAGGGTTAGGCACCCCCGGGGGGGACTTAGGGTCAGGCAGCCCTCCATGGGACTTAGGTTTAGGCAGCGGGGGAAGGGGGTGGTTAGGGTTAGGCACTTAGAGGGGGGATTAGGGTTAGGCACTTGGGGGGGAAGTTAGGGTTAGGCACCCCTAAGGAGGGTTAGGCTTAGGGGGGTTAGGTTAGGTTAGTGTATACTTACCTATCCACGATCGGGATTTCCAGCGCTGTCGGGCTGCCGCTGACGGGAATCGAACCGCCTCACACAATTCACAAACACAGAAAATAATTTTTTTATTTGGTTTGGAGGGCACTTTGGGGGTTACAGCACCCTTTAACAGTCAAGCCAGCAGGCCCTTTACTTATGACACAGGCGCACGCTTGGCTCTACTTTGCTGATGCACGTGCGGCTACTGCGCACACAATTCACAAACACAAAAATATTTTTATTTTTATTTTTTTTGGAGTGCAATTTGGGGATTACAGCACCCTTTAATGGACAAGACAGCCGGCCCTTTACTTATGGGACACAGGCGCACGCTTGGCGCTGCTCCTTTGTTGATGCACGTGCAGCCACAGTGCACACAATTCACAAACACAGAAAATATTTTTTTATTTGCTTTGGAGTGCACTTTGGGGGTTACAGCACCCTTTAACTGTCAAGCCAGCCAGCCCCTTACGTATGACACAGGCGCACGCTTGGTGTTACTCTGTTAATGCACGTGCGGCTACTGCGCACACAATTCACAAACACAGAAAAAATATATATTTTTTTTGCAATTGGGGGGAGCATCCCTGATGGACAGAGCACCCCCTGGACAACACTACAGCACCCCTTTAGGACTGGGACACTGCACAGGACTTTGGAGTGGACAACTGACTGCACAACACAGTCCAGCCAGCCCCTATGGACTTTGGAGGAGTGGACACAGCCCCTATGGACAACAGTAGCACAGCACAACACAGCCAGCCCCTATGGACTTTGGAGGAGTGGACACAGCCCCTATGGACAACAGCAGCACAACACTACACTGCACTACACTACTCTACACAGTCCAGCCAGCCCTAACTCCCACCCTCCCTCTTCACTGTCCACAGCCGAGTGAAAAAATGGCGCCGACACGAGTACCTTTTATAGAATCCAAAACCCGCGAGACCCGGAAGGCGTGATGATGACGTTTTGCCTCGATTTCAGATCCGAGTCAGGCGGGAAAAGTCGAGCCTGACTCGGATCGGCCTCGGATCGGGGGGGTTCGGATTTCAGAAATCCGAACCCGCTCACCCCTAGTTTAAACAGCCTATAGCAGGTTTTGGTAAGGGAGGGTCTTAGCTCCCATACTTAAAGACAGGAAACAGGGTTCACATCCTCTTTTGTGACTTGAAAATTCACAGTTAAGTACAAAGCACTTCTCTCTGTCATCCATTTTGTTTTCTAAATTCTCTCTCACTTCGTTTCTCACTATTTTCTTTCTCTACCCTTCATTACTGTATCGGTCACTCACCACTTTTCTTTATCTACATTTCATTCCTGTCTCTGCCTCACCACTTTCCTTTCCTGCATCTCATCCCTGTCTTTTTCTCCGCTACCTCCACCCCAACTATGTCCTTCCCCAGGCGTTCTCCCCCCCCCTCGCTGTCCTAGCAGACATGTCCCATCCACTCTCCTCAGCCCCCGCCGCCCCCATCCGCTTCTCCCACCTTCCTGCATACCTATTCTTTCTGCTACCGGCTCACGACCTCTCCTCACTGCCCGTGGTCGCATCCCTGCTACCTCTGGCTTTCCCGCGCTGGGCATCTCCAGCAGCCACGGCCCTCCTGCAGCATACCCACCAGCCGCACTGCTGCGCGAGCCACTTGGCGCCCCCCCGCCTCCATACAGACGGGCTCCTGTTACCTGGCCCACGGGTCACACAGCGCTCCCACTGCCTCCGGCCATCTAGGCCTTCATAACCGGGCCCTGGGCGCCCCCCCCCACCGGCCGCCATTCCCCCCACCGTCCAGGCAGTCTCCACAGATGATGAGGGAGACTGCCTGGTGGCTGTCCCGTACTTGGCCCCCGTTCAGCACATGCCTCAAAATGGCAGTGCTTACCATCCCCAGCCACCAAGCACCACCCTGCAGCCCCCATTGCAGGCAAACATTTTCTCATCCTTTGCTGGGCTTGCCTCTCTACAGGCCCCTGCACCTGCCCAGGCCAGTTTATATGATTCCCACATTACGCCAGCTGCCCCTGCCACAACGGTGCACCCGGAAATTGTTTCTAGTGCTGCTGCCCCAGTGGGTCAGGTGCTCCGCACACCTTACAGGCCACATCCACATGGATGCATTCACCTGCGCCATTCCACTTTTCGCACGCGCCGCAGCCCCCATTTTTTCCATATTGGCCCACATTTTATCAGACTGGGCAGTCTTTGGAGCAAAGTTCCACATCAGCAGGGGCGGGGTTTTACCCCTATTGGGCTCCTCCAGGTTGGCGGCCTTTTACGCCACCAACTTCTAACCAACCCCCTCTCGTGGGCCAATCCCTGCTTCAGACGGCAAGTCGATAACTGCTGTAGAGCAACCACCTCTTTTAGGGATGGATTCTGTTAATAATACGGCACACAGTGGTAGGCTCGTTGATACTGCTGCTTCTCTTTCTCTTACAGCCCCTTCTGGAGATTCGGAGAGTCGAGTAGAGAACGCGCACAGGACTCCACAGACGTCAGCAGAGGACAAAGACCAAAAAGCTACGACTGTCGCTGCCATTGTTGGTGAGGAGGGGATGATGTTGCACCTGGCAACGATAGCTCAAGCAGTAGCGATTCTAGTTCTGCCTCGGGTTCACTAAGGAGGCTGTGCAAGCTCATGCGCATGCTGGAGCGGCACTTTAAAGGAACGGACAAAGGCGTATGGGTTAAGCCAGCTAAGGCGCAGGCAGTCGCTAAGGCTTCTGATGATGATTTAGTGCATTGTTCTAATACGGCTATCACTAGAGGTGTTGGGAAACGTATTAAGGAGAAGATTAACAAGGGTCACTATGTGGACCTTTTACGATTAAGTAGTTAGGTAGGAAAGGCCTAGCGTCAGCTAAAGTCTCCGGGGGAATGGGCGAGGAAACGTACCGTTCCTATGATAATTGGATGACTGGAATGCTAGTTTTTGGTGCTTGTTATCTCGAGACAAGGCCGGCAGAATACATGAATGTACTCAGGTACATTCATCTCATCCATGGCATGCAGGTTAAAGCCCGTGGCACTACCTGGCGTTCCTATGATGAGGATTTTCACAGGAAGCTGGACGGTAATAAAACCATGGCTTTGGGTTTCAAGGACGTCGAAGTATGGCTCAACGTTACGCAGCAACGCATAGTCTCGGGTGACAGCACGCCAAGGCGTAAGATTCTGGTCACAGGTAAAATGCAGGCTATTCCATTCGTAAAAGGGAAATGCTTTGCCTTTAATAGTGGGCAATGCAATAGGGGGACGAAATGTTGTTTTCGTCACTCCTGTGCCAGCTGCAGCGGAAACCACTCCACCAAAGATTGCATCAAGACATTTGGGTCTTCAGGCACCCCTCGTAGCGACAACGCAAAATAGTCTGGATTTAGCCCCTTTCCTGATTTGTTTGCCGGCGTTGTATAGATGGTTAGGTTTCTACCCTGATAGGGCCTCTGCAGAGTTTTTGTTTTGCGGTTTTTCATACGATTTTCACATCCTGGTCATAGCACCGGTTACAGCGGTAGCTTCCCACAAATTGTGCTTGGCCAGAATGTTTCCCGATGTGGTTAGAGCCAAATTGGCTACAGAGCTGGGCTTGGGTCACATGGTCGGTCCATTTCCCGAACCTCCCATACCCAATTTGTGCATCTCACTACTGGGCATAGTCCCCAAAAAGGTCCCGGGTAAGTTCAGGCTCATACAACACTTGGCATACCTTGCCGGCAGGTCGGTTAATGATGCCATCGACCCTAACATTTGCAGCGTGAGTTATCAATCTTTTGATGATGCGCTGAGTCTGGTTAGGAGTTTTGGGCTTGGGGCATTAATGGCGAAGGTTGATATCGAGTCGGCCTTCCGTTTGTTGCCCTTACACCCTGAATCTTTTCAGCTGATGGGTTTTAGGTTCGACGGTTCTTATTTTATGGACCGCAGTTTGCCCATGGGCTGCACAGTCTCTTACGCATTGTTCGTGAAGTTTAGCACTTTTCTTCAATGGTGCATTCAAGCGGATGAATTTTTAATCATGGAACCAGCAGGTGAGGTCAAGTGTGGCGACGTGCTTTTCTCTGTGAACGCATTGTTCCGTACTCTTGCGGTGCCCATCGCGCATGAAAAAATGGAGGACCCAGTGACATGCTTATCCTACTTAGGCATCAAGATAGACACATCGGCTGGTTGTTGTCGCTTACCAGAAGAATAAGGTTCAGCGGTTGAGAGAGCAGATTGGTCATTGCTTAACAGCAAGTAAGATTTCATTGCAGGAAGTGCAATCCTTGTTGGGGTTGTTGCATTTTTCATGCCGTGTGATACCTATAGGGAGGGTTTTTTGTAGGAAGCTGGAGAGAGCCACGTCGGGTATATCCTTGCCTCATCAGAAATTGCGCCTGCCTAGGGAGATCAAGGATGATCTGACTTTGTGGTTGTCGTTCTTGGAGAAGTTCAATGGAGTTAGAATTTGGCCGGTGGATAGCAAGTGTCTGCAGCTGTTTAAGCCAAACAAGTCAAAGGCCATGAAAAGTTGGGCCCGTTGCAACAAGCCTAGGGAGGATAGGAGGCAACCCATCGATGTTACATTGGTGCGTTCGCTAGCCGATGTAGTGTCAACAATAGCTGCAGATCCATACGAGGCAGCACTGTTCCAGTTTGCATTTTCAATTGCTTTTTACGGGGCTTTCAGAATTTTCGAGTTGGTTGCGTCATCCAAGGGATTGTTGGATTCCGGCATGCTAGCTGAGAATGTGGTCCTTAAGGCAGACTCCCTTTTATGCAAAATACACCGCTCGAAAACCGATCAGCTGGGACGGGGGCGCAGCCTCAGTCAGGAGTGTGCCCAATATTGCTGTCATTTAAGTTTGCTAGTTTACACCCCCTTAGCTGTTCCCATTGGCTGGCGCAGGCAAACTCCTCTCCCCTTATGAAATTCCAATTTTCAGCTGTCTTTAAGCGTTGTTTACTGGCCTTAAAGTTGGATGCGTCCACTTACAGCACACATTCCTTTAGGATAGGAGCCGCCACTTGCGCTGCAGAGGAAGGCATGTCAGTCAGCAGCATTCAGTTGCTTGGCCGTTGGAAATCTTCTGCTTACAAGTGGTACGTTCGTCCTAATATTATCAGCTAGGAATGCGCTCCCTGACTTTTACTCATCACCATTGTGGGGGTGTGAAGGGATTTGACCGAACAAATTTTTTTACCTCGAGAGAAATAAAGAAAGAAAGAAATTAAATGATATAAAAACAAAACAGAGAAATAAAGAAATGACACAAAGCAAAATAAGTTCACCGAGGGTTTTTTAGGTAGTTTTACCTTCACCTGAGTCGCCCGTGTCCTCATATTGCACCACCCCTCCCTCCCTCGCTTCTCCCTGCCGCCCAATTGTTTGGTATTGGTCATGTTTTGTTTGGAGGAATGTTAAATTTTGCCTGTATGTTTTTGTTCATGGATTGTTATTGACTGCTTTGGGATTAATCTGATTACAGATGCATTTCAAGACGGCTCTCCTATTTGGTTTATCGGGCATTCCTTCATTTACTGGGCAGGGCAATCCCATTTATCCACCAGGGCAGCAGATTTATTGGGTGGTCGGGAGGTTAGGTGGTTAGTAATTAGGGGGCTCAGGTGGAAGGGAATCATTCCACTTGTCACTGAGTCATTGCAAAATGGGGCGCACCTGGGTGCTTGGTTTTTCACGCCGGCGGCAATGATCTAGGTAGAGGGACAGGTGGATTTGGAGGAGGTGCAGGCTCGGTGGGGCCCCATTAGAATAATATGGTCTGACATCACCCAGCTTCGAGTGTGCCAATGCTCTTACAGTGCAGCGGTATTAGACCAGGCGAGGAGAAAAGTTAATGCTTCTGTCAGTAACTTTGTTACAGCAAGAGGGGGTTCTGTCATTAAACACCTTTACGTCAAATATGATGACCCTAGTTTATTCCGCCCTAACGGGGTGCATCTTAATGAAGTGGGCACGGTGCTGTTTTTGTGTAGCCTTTTTTCCGCATTTGGGGTGGAATTGTAGTTTTGAGGTGGCGTGCTGCGGTTCTTTTAGACCCTAGCATTGGCGGAAAAGCATTGCTTCTCAGCGGCCCAACGGGGTGCAAGTGGTAGTTGCGGGGCGCCTTCCTTTACCAGGGCAAGTTGTCTCTGCCCTAAAAGGGGGACCTGGGCTTCTTCCTAATGGTGTGGTTTAGTAGTACTAAGCCAAATAAAGGGGGGTGTAGCCTATCGTAACTCAGGTTGCATCAGAGGCCTTCAGGTACCCTCATTTACTATTTTATCGTGGGCTAGAGCTTGGGAAGCAATGCTTTTTTCTTCGCCACCCAAGAGATTGTAATTTAATAAATATTTGTTCAATTTTGATTCCACTTCAGTTGTCTGTGTCTTCATTCAAGTTAATTAAGGCAATAAACATCTGTGTAAGGATCTAACTCCTCAGGGCATAGAGGGCTTAAGGTAGCTGAAGGCAGCATATGCCTGATGCTACATAAGATTCTGATTATGGGGGTTAGAGAAGTTCAGTGAGCGTTTTATGTCAATTATCCTTGTAATTGACAAGTCTAGGCTGGTTTAAACAGCCTATCGCAGGTTTTGCTAAGGGAGGGTCTTAGCTCCCATACTTAAAGAGAGGAAGCAGGGTTCACTTCCTCTTTTGTGACTTGAAAATTCCCACCCGTCCCTACCCAATTGCTTGATGTACTGTTTTGTTATTTAACTTTTTCAATTATATCATGAGGCGGAAAAGCATTACTTCTCAGCGGCCCAACAGGGCGCAAGTGGTAGTTGTGGGGCGCCTTCCTTTACCAGGGCAAGTTGTCTCTGCCCTTAAGGGGGGACCTGGGCTTCTTCCTAGTGGTGGGTCTCAGTAGTACCAAGCCAAATAAATTGGGGTGTAGCCTATCGTAACTCAGGTTGCGTCAGAGGCCTTAAGGTAGCCTCATTTACTATTTTATCATGGGCTAGAGCTTGGGAAGCAATGCTTTTTTCTTCGCCACCCAAGAGATTGTAATTTAACAAATATTTGTTCAATTTTGATTCCACTTCAGTTGTCTGTATCTTCAGTCAAGTTAATTATATCAATAAACATCTGTGTAAGGATCTAACTCCTCAGGGCATAGAGGGCTTAAGGAACCTCAGTGGAAACAAAATAGCAGCATACTGTAATCTGATACTTCTTGTTGTTAAAATAATGTTAATTTTGCAACAATTCAAGAAATGTCTGAGATAGCCCCCTTCTGGAGGTAAATAGTATCAACCACAAAAAAATAATCTGTCCTCCTAATATTGAAAACAGGGAGATAGGAAGGACAAACTCCTCCGCAGTTGTAATGTGACAATAGGATAATCGTGATTGTTAAATAAACCTGTGTTCATAGGTTTCCGTATGGACGCAGTACACACTCCTACTCTGGTCCGCCAGTCAAAGAGAGAGACACTCTCCTCCACGTTGCTACTTGTGTGGTGTCAGGCTCGGTGCGTGAGCGGGAGTTGATGAGAAGCTGCTGAGGAGCAGCATCTTTGTTGCTCGATTTTAGGACTTCCCAGTCTAGCTATCGGGGTCCATACATTACAGATCTTTTTCAGTGATTTGCAAATCAATTTCAGCAAATACAGATCTGCCAATCCGTTAATTTACTAGTAACGGTCTGCTAATCTGCTGATTGTTACCATACATTTGCAATCTGCGTCCCCAAGTGATCTGTGAAATCCAACATGTTGGACAACCTGATTCAACAGTTCCAATCACTTTTTGGTTGCAATCTATGATCTGTAAAGCCCATACATTGCAGATTGTTTTACACATTCATCTGCAAAACACAGAAATTCCACAATCGATTGCTGATGTACTGTATGAGGGCCTTAATGTATGGCTGCAGTTACTCTATTACCAAAGCTGAATCAGGCTCAGAGTCTGTGTATTTAAACCACATTATAGAAATATAAACTAATGGAGCGTACACACGGTCAGATTTGTCAGACTTGTCAGATTTGTCAGATGAACGATTGAACGATTAAACGATCTGAACGATTTGACCAAAGTTTTGAACGATTTGAACGATTGAACGATTTTTGACTGCATTAAAATGAATGGAATCGTCCAAGTCTGACTGCAAACCCATCAGATGTCAGATATCGTTATCTGACAAACGGGAACGCGCATCGTTGATCGTCCATCGTTCAGGCATGTCAGATATGAACGATTTTCCTTCAGATATGAACGACTGAACGATTTTTAAATCGTTATCGTCCATATCTGAAGAAAAAATCTGATCGTGTGTATGCACCATAAGTGTAATAAATAGATTTTGTATTGAATTTTAAAGTTATATTCTCATGAACTTTAAATTTTCCCGCAGGTACAGTAAGGGCTCTATATATAAAGGCACTTAAGACTAGAGATGTGCGCTGACCTCCGTGTTTTGGTTTTAGATCTGGATTCATCTTAATGTTTTGGTTTTGCAAAACCACCCTCACATGTTTTGTTTTGGATTTGGATCTGTATTATTTTATTTTAATGAATAAAGACAGCTAAAATCATATAATTTGGGCCTGTTTTTATTCCTACAATATTATTAACCTCAATAACAGTAATTTCCAGTCAATTTTGAACACCTCACAGTTCACCAATATTGGCCAAAGGCTGGCTGGCTAAACTAAGCAACAGAGCAGTAGCACAAACACATGACAGTTTAAAAGAATATAGTACATCTATGAAACATTGCCACAAAGCAATAACACACAGGACGCCAGTTTAATAAACTATACGACCCCATAGAAAAAATAATTTCATTAATCAAGAACTAGATCAGACAGAGACCCAAGGGCAGTACAGGGGAATGGAGATGGAGTATGTACTGTAGTTGGTCAGGTAAAATATTGATCGATTGATTGTTTGATTGCTTAGAAACTAAAGATTGAGACATGGCCTTGCAGGAGCTGTTTTGCAGCAACTGAGAAAAGGCCATAAAAGATAACAATGGGCCTGATTCAGCAGAGGACGCAAATGCAATTGCAACTACAATCACTATTGTATTGCAGTTGCTAAAATATGCTTACACCTGCAAAAGCACTGCCAGCATAAAGACGCCCACGAATGCCTTCACATCCCTTCGATGCACATCATGCGTCCATCTTGCCTTGCGGCAGGTCTCACCTGTCTCATAATCAGTGGCTCTCTTGGCTCTCTTGACTCTCATGCTGCATAGGAAGCTGCAGTTGTTAATTTATGCATGCCCATGAAATGGCATGTAAAAGGTCTGACTCACCAGTGTTTTTCTGACCACCCCCCCTTTACCTCCCCAAAACACTAACTGCCTGTCTGTCATGTTGTGAATGGATCCTCTGTATGTGCATATTCACAATGCAATTGTGATGCATGCACAGTGTGATTTATATGCAGTGGCGGGCTGGGCCGGGAGGCAGGGTGCCATGTGCCCCCCGGGCCACAGCGCCATGCGGGCCGCGGGCCGGTGCAGTCTGTGTCACTGTGACACACGACTGCACCACGTGTGTAGCGCTGCCTGGACGGAGTTCGGTCAGCGCTACACTGACAAACACACAGCCGCCGGCTCCGGCAGCTGTGTGTTTGTTGTAAGCAGCAGCCAATGAGAGTATGTCAGACTCTCATTAGCTGCTGCTGTGCCCACTGCGGGAGCCGCTTCATCTTCCGGCTCCTGCAGTGGGCAATGGAAGAGGCGTCATGATGTCATATGACGTCTCTCCCATAATGCAGAGCGCCCCGGCCCGGGAGGACAGACGGAGGAGCAGATGGCGGCGGCGGGAGCGGGGATTCAGGTAAGTGTTTTTTTTTTATTTTGTTTTTTATATTACGTGTGTCTACTGGGGGGGGTCTGGCACTACTGGAGGCACTACAAAGGGGGTGACTACTACTGGGGGCATTACAAGGGGGGTGGGGGACTACAACTACTTGGGGAACTACAAGGGGGGGACTACTACTTCTGGGGGCACTACTAGTGGGGGCTACTACTGGGGGCACTACAAGGGGGAGGGGACTACTACCACTGGGGACTACTACTACTGGGGGCACTATAAGGGGACTACTACTACTACTACTGTGGGCACTACAAGGGGGGTGGGGGACTAATACTACTGGGGCCACTACAAGGGGGGGACTACTACTACTGGGGACACTGCAAAGGGGAGACTACTACTGGGGGTACTGCAAAGGGGGGGACTACTAATACTGGGGGCACTACAAAGGGGGGGACTACTACTACTGGGGGCACTACAAAGGGGGGGACTACTACTACTGGGGGCACTACTGGAGGCCTGCATAAGGGTGTTCTCGCCTGTGGCACATGGGTGCACTGCATATGGGCACTACGACAGGGGGCTGTCCTAATCTTTATTTTTACCTTACATCAATCCTATATGGACCCGCCTCCTCCCTGGAACACTTTAGGGGTGGGGGAGCGCCATAGCACGCATATTCTTCGGACACCATGGCTACACGCTACTCCTCTGCCAGGGCCGCCTGCATGCATTTGACCCCCAGGCTAAAAGTTGCCAGCCAGCCCCTGTTTATATGCATGGGCAATGGTAAACAATCACTCAAACTGCGTAAACATCAGCATTGTGTCCGCTGCTGAATCAGGTCTAATGTTAATAGTCAAGGACTCCTGACAAGGTTTGCAAGAGAAGCTTGCCATACTACCCCCCTCACCCCCTGAGCTAATTAGGTAACACACCCCTATAGTACATTTACAAGGTGCAGCAGTGAGTATGAGGGGAACTAACTCAGAGGCTCGAGGGCAGTACAGGGAAATGGAGGAGAAGTATGTAGTGGAAGGCAGGTAAAAAGGGATGATCGATTGATTAATTAAAAAAATTAAAATTGAGATGTGGCCTTGTATCTTCTTGTTTATATTATAATAAAATATAATATTATACTAAATAATATATAATAATACTAATATGCTGAATAAATTTTTAATATTTTGTGAGGCACCACATTATTTCTGGTTAAAAATTTGCATATTCGTAATGAGTTAGAGCAAAAGCCAATAAAAATGTTTGTCTATGCAAAAAATACCATCACCAATACCCCCAAACAGCCCATAATGAAAAGTAAAGCAGTTCAAGATGAAATATTAAAAAGAACAAACACAGTTTAACATACCAAGCAGTTCAGCGACAGGAACTGCCACTTGTGTGGCTGAAGTGCTTGCTTTGTTTGGGCCCCCACAAAACAAATTGCCAATGGGATTAAGGTGGTTAACAGCGTTTTAAATCATCTCTACACTGGTAAGATGTCATTATCATCTTCATCCTCCTCACCCTCATCAGTGTTAACATCCTCATCACACAATATTAGCTCATCCCCACTTGAATCAACCATTACAGAAGTCTCTGTACTTTGTTGCAATTGGTGGCATTCCTCATAGAATTTGTAGTTCATTTTTGTGAACATGTGTTTTTCCACATTTTGAGGAAGTAGCCTTCTACACCAATCGCTCAGAAGGTTCCCTGTGCCAAACATTCTTTCCGAGTACACACTGGAGGGTTTGCAGCTTAAGTACACCAAAGCTAGTTTGTACCAGAGGCTCCAGATTGCCTTCTTTTCCTCCCAGTAATATAAAGGACTGTGTGACATGCTAATTTGTACATTGTCCTAGCGGGGTAAGCCATTTTGCTATGATAACTCTGAGTTTTTCTAACAGGTTGGCACAGGTGTGCCTCTTATTGAAGCCAGTGATACAGAGAGTAGCCTGCCTGTGAATGAGATGGCATTGTGTGTTAGATGCTGCTGCTGCTACTACTGAAGGTGATACACCCATCCAGTGTGCTGTCACAGTCATGTAATCTTTCATTTGACCAGTACCGCTTGTCCACTTATCTGTGGTTAAGTGGATAGTGGGCACAATGGCATTTTCTAGGCCAAGAACTAGTTTTCTATTAACGTCCCGGTATAGGCGAGGAATTGCTGTTCTTGGAAAATGGGATTGAGATGGAATTTGTTAGCAGGGACACAGGACCTCAATTAACTGTCTATAACTACATGCATTAATGGTGGATATTGGATGCAGAGCTAATGCTAGCATAGCCATCATAGCTTCAGTGATCCGCTGTGCAACTAGATGGCAGCTTTCATACTTGCGTCCTCTTGCAAAGTATTATTCACAGTCAATCATTGTTTTAAACTAGTCTTCTAGGTCCCCTTTTGGGATGAAGTTTCATCCTTGGCAGCAGCAGAAGCATCCCTAACATGTAAGGATTCTTCTGGGGAATCCTGGCTAGGGGAGAAGTCAGTTAGCCTTTGCAAATTGGATGCAGGAGAACTACCTCTAATTATTAATGAGGAGAATGATGATGAAGGTGTTGGCAGTGGAGATTGCTTGAGCTGGGATCTATGTTTAACCCCTATATCCAGTCAGAGCAGGACAACAAGACATTCAATTAGCTGTATTTCTGTGTTGATGTAAAGCACAGATAATAAACTGTTTCTTAAATGTTATGTAATGTACTTATCATACAGATGAATCCCTGGGTGGGGCAGGGGTGTATCTAGGGATCTGAGTGCCCCTGGCAAGGTAATGGTCTGGCACCCCCCTTTCCCCATAATTTTAAGGAAGTGCCCCCAGTAGTAGTCCCCACAGTAGGAGTCCCCGCTATGCAGTGTCCCAGTTGTCGTCCTCCCTATGCAGTGCTCCCAGTAGTAGTTCCCCTTTGCATTGCCCCCAGTAGTAGTCCCTCCTATGCATTGCCCCCAGTAGTAGTTCCCCTTATGCACTAGTAGTTCCCCTTATGCATTGCCCCCAGTGGTAGTTCCCCCTATGCATTGCCCCCAGTAGTAGTTCCACTTATGCACTAGTAGTCCCCCTATGCATTGCCCCCAGTAGTAGTTCCCCTAATCCACTAGTAGTTCCCCTTATGCATTGCCCCCAGTAGTAGTCCCCCCTATGCATTGCCCCCAGTAGTAGTCCCCCCTATGCATTGCCCCCAGTAGTAGTCCCCCTTATGCATTGCCCCCAGTAGTAGTACCCCTTATGCACTAGTAGTCCCCCTTATGCAGTGCCCCCAGTAGTAGTCCCCCTTATGTAGTGCCCCCAGTAGTAGTCCCCCCTATACAGTGCCCCAGTAGTAGTCCCCCCTATACATTGCCCCCAGTAGCGGCCACCACCCCATAGCGTGCCCTCAGTAGTGCCCCCCCTATACAGTGCCCCCAGTAACAGCTACCCCCCATAAAGTGCCCCCAGTAGCGGCCACCCCCTAGTCAGTGCTGCCTAGAAGCCAGACTCCTCCCCTCCCCCACCTGTGCTGTGCCAGAGAAAAAACACACACACAAAAAAAAATAAAGCAAATTACCTGATCACCGCTCCTACCAACGACCGCCCCTGTCCACTTCTCCGGGCCCATTCTCGCTCTGCACTATGGAATGGGAGAGACATCATGACGTCTCTCCCATCACTCGCTGCGGGGAGAGCTCATGAGTGAGCTCCAGCCGGCTCCCTCCGTGGACACAGCAGCCAGTGAGAGTCTGTCTGGCTCTCATTGGCTGGCTGTTTTACAAAACACACAGCCGTCGCTGGCGGCTGTCTGTTTGCTACTGTGTAGGGCAGACCACTCACTGCAGTCTGCCCTACACTTGTGGAGCCATGGGGACTAGCGGGGCTAGTTCAAGCCCCTTGGGGTAGTCCACCCATTGGCTGCTGGTGGCACTGCCGTATGGCGCCCCCCCCCCTTTGTCCGGCGCCCCTGGCGAGTGCCATCCTGGCCAATGGGTAGATACGCCCCTGGGGTAGGGTAAGTCTAATCACTTCAGCTGTCCAGGACACCAGGCTCCACTGCTGCAGCCATCCCTGCCGGAGTCCTCTTCAGGGGGTTACTCAGCCATGATGGAAGTATGCAAGTGACAGGATGCACTTGTAAAATGTGAGCAGGAGAGGTGTGCATAGACAGACTGTTCTAGTAAGCAATCACCCCTACCTGGATCTGCCAATGGTAACTGCAGGCAAGAAGCGGAGACTTTTTAGGACCCAGAGCCATCTGTCAGCCCTTGTGTGACTGCAATAGGGCCCCATACTGTCGCACAGTCTACTTGTCTTCCAGTTTCCTGGCTGCCTGCCAGATCATCATTGCCAGCCGACCTGCTCTCGGTGTGCTGTTTGAAGTTCTACCAGTTCTGTCCGCTCGCAGCCCATAAATGAAAATGATTTGCAAGAAAAAAATGTAGTGAAAATGCTAGCTGGCGGCCATTGGCAGACGAGCCCCCTAGGACCCACCAGGCACTAGGCAGCCGCCCAGTTCACCTTGTGGGTAATCTGGACAGTCCCCTAAGGAACCACCAGTCACATGTCCTCCCTGCAGCGGCACCCAGGGGTGACCCAGGAGTTGGGGGGCAGCACAGCCCCATCTCATACACTCTTCCTCAGAGGCGGGTGTGTATCTATGACAGCAGGGAGCCACGGGCCGTGCCCTCTTCTGGCTGGCACTCTACGCACCAGTGTAATCAGAGTACCAGTCGGGCCGGCCCTGTATATGCAAGTATATGAAGTCGACCTGACATTACACATGCGGTAAGCTGAGTGAGTCAGTTTGCCCTTAATTCTGAGAAACAACACTGGACTGCAGTTAAAAAAATCCTGAAGTATATAAAGGGTTCACATTCATTGGAATTAGAGTTTTCAAAGCATGGAAATTCTAAGCTTAAATCCTTCTGTGATGCTGACTGGGGAACAGATGAGGATGATCGTCATTCCTACACAGAATATCTGTTTGTACTGGCAGACACAGCCATCAGCTGGGCAAGCAGGAAGCAATCCACTGTTGCCCTATCCATCACTGAGGTGGTATATGGCACTTAGAGAGCCAGCCAAGGAAGCCTTATACCTAAAGGATAATTTAGGTGAATTGGGTCATTTAGAACATTATGAACCTATAAACTTAGAGTGTAACAATAAAGATGCAATAGACTTGTCCTACAGCACCAAGCACCATGGATGGTCTAAACTCATAGCTATCAGACATCATTTCATCCGATAGTAAGTGGAAAGGTAGTCTGTCGGTATCACTTTTGTGGTGAGTGAAGATAACATTACTGATATGATGACAAAGGGACTGACATCACAAGTTCTGAGTGTCTTCCTAAAAGCGTGTGGACTAGAATACATTTGATTTATGTTTGTATGTTTCATTGGGTTTTTTTTTATTCATAACCCAAATGTCTGGTCACGGGATGGTCTTTACCAAATGTTTATTGAGTAAAGTGAGATATATGTCTTTATGTAACTGGAGACAGCCCAAAATGAGAGGGGTGTTTGAGAGCAGTGTGTTCCGATGCTGTCTCATCTCTCTACTATACCTAAGGGCTACTGGAATCCAGAGTCAGAGGGAGGTGTGACCTCCAACTTGATCACCGCTGGGCTACTGCTCATGTGCAGCTGGCGCCATCTTTAAGGTGCGTATCCACTAGCAAATAGGGGAACGACAGTACGATTACAACATTGTAATCGTACAGTCGTTCCTAATCCCCTGTAGTGCCTACACTGAACGATATGTCATTCAGTGTAGGCACCCTCCCTCAGCCCCGAACATGCACAATCTGTCGTTATCGGCAGATTGACCATCATGTTCAGGCAATGGGAGGGTTAGAGTTCAGGGTAGGGAGGGTTTGGGTGCACAACGGAGTGTTGGGTTTGGGGGTTAAGAATACTTGCCTCTAACCTGTTGGGATTCTTAGCATCGGGATGCCGCTGTTGGTCTTTTGACAGCTGGCATCCCGAGTGCCGGGATTTCATACCCAACCCCTAGAAACGTACCCCAACAAAAATGAAGATTGCAGCACTTAAGTCCATCACTTTACAGTGGCTGAAAATGGTAGGAGTGAGGTGCTGCAAAACTTCGGTCTTGATTTTGTCTGGGGCTTTAGAATGAACCAAAGAGCCCTGGGAAAAAAATAGCTATATGGAACCTTATTTTTGCGGTTGAGGCATTGATGGTGATGGTACAGGTTAGTAGCATTTAAGATTAGGTGGCATCGCAGCTTTAATAACCCACAATGTAACATGTGTTACATTGTATTATTTGTTACTAAATATAAATATCAGTAGATATAAATACAGTAAGGGAGTCCGCCTCTGTTGGCACTTAATGATGCTTATATGTTTAAGATGACTCCACCTGTAACAGATATATAAACATAGGTTATTGCATCACTTTACTTCATCATCCCCTAACACCACTACTGTACCTGCTGCTGTACATGAATTATACTACACAGATTGCTTTCATAGCTAACAATCCCACAAGTTATGCTAGCCACTAATACATACTGTAAATAATTAATAATGTTTTTTCCCCTATAATATAAATGGTAAATCTATTGTGTTGTCATATTATTAACCCCATTAGTGATTCATGACCACCCAACTAATGATATGATGTAATAATTGCGCACAAGAGAACTCTGCTCATTAGTGAATCAGGTCAATCATTATGCAATTTTCATATTAAATATGTATGCAGCCAGCAATTACATGTGTAATTATTGCTCAGTGACTCCCGTGTATTGATCACAGTGACAGCGTCCAGTCTTGTCATTGCATCGAGAACATAGTCAGAAACAATAAATAGGCGCAAGAAAGCGATTATTATTACTATAATTAACATTTATTTATATAGCTCCATTAAATGCTGCAATTCGGAGTAGTACAGACATGGGTGATTTCAGTGCACAGAGCATAGGGGGGCTGTTTCAAAGTTATATGGTATTGTACAGGTGCAGGGAAGTGGCTGTGTAACTAATATGCTAATGCGGCAGAAGGCGTCTGAGGTAAAAAGAATCCTCCTGAAAGCATCACTGATCCGAGTGCTGCTTCCTAAGATGCAGCATTGGATCAGCTGCGAGACCATCGGGCTAGGCATACTCAGATTGGCCCTTACAGCTCCATTCCCGAGGCCAGGAAATCTGCGTCAGAAGAAGCAGATCCTGGCCTCAGCACTCCCAGAAAATGGCTGCGAAACGCCCCCGTTTTCCCGAACGGAGGCCGGCAATCAGGCTGCGGCTGAGGGGACGTACATCTCTGAATTAGGTCCAGAGTCTGAACAGAGATAAATAGCAACTGGACGACTGAGGTAAACTTTCACAAAGGCAGTCAGTGGCACATGTAGGAGGGTTTCTGAGTGCATACAAACTCCCCCTAACTAACTCCCACAATCAGAGCCTCGCCCCTTGTGTGTAATGCTGTAATTTACTGGTGTCATTTTGGCTTCGCCCTCATACACCCACAAATTGCAACTTTGTGCAGCAAGGGGAGAGGAGTAATGATGCAATTTACCTGGCCCCTCCAACAAGATATATATATATATAAAATATATATATAAATCCTCCCCTTTTGCAAATTCTTACATTGCAAATTATTACTGCTATTGATTATATTTGCATTTATTAGTTCTGAGTACCCAGAAGTACCTTGTAAGTATGTCCTGACGAAAGGGCGGATGCCCTGAAACGTGACGTTGACAATAAATACACTTGGTATGTGACATCATTTCTCTGGAGCCCTTGGAGAGCTGTGTCTTCTTTGGATGGTATATATATATATATATATATATATAATATATATATATATATATATATATATATATCTCCATATATGGAAGTATATATATATATATATATATATATATATACAAAAAGTATCATACAAACTCGGCACTCACTTGCTTATCAAACTGCAACTCCTATAAATACAGGGAATGTTGGTCCAAAAATATTGCAATAATATATATTAGAAACCCTCCCCCTCCCTTAAAAATTCTGCATTTGCCCCTGTCCGTCCTTGCAAATATGCAAATGCAGCAAAAAGTGTTTGACACTTAGGTTGCAGGCTAGGTGCAATGGTGGAAAGTGCTGGGCCACCAACCAAGTGAGTAAGCCTCAGCTTACGCAGGCTGGCCGGCTTGCGAGGCCAGGAAACGGCATCTGTGGACACAGCTCTTGACCTTGCCACTCCCGGAAAATGGCGCCGACATGCCCCTGTTTCCGGGAACGCCGGCCGTCCCAACCCCCGCACCGCCCCTTAAATGCCTCTGCCTGATTGACAGGCAGAGGCATAACAAGGGCTGCATGCGATCACACAGGACTCTTTCTGCACATTCACAGAACGGATCCTGCGCATGCTCAGATTTACAATAATTGGGTATCTGCGTTCTGCATTGCACTTACGTGAAATTTTGAATTCCGGGAGGGAGCTGATTGTCGCTTGGGCCCCCCTCTTCACAATACCGTTATGTTTTCGGAATTGTGAAGCAGGGGGCGGGGCCACGATGACGCGATTCAGCGCAAATCGCGTGACCGGTATCCCCGCTGCAGGGATTTCTAGTTTATTCTGGGGGGAGGTCGGGAGGGTTGGTGGATGCCGGGAGGCTTGCCTGCCTTTCCGGGAGGCTGGGAGCGGCACCTGATATTCAGGAGGCTCCCTGCCAAATCGGGAGGGTAGGCAAGCCTGCTGCAATTTAACAAATAATTTTAATTCACTTGTCAAAAAGAAAGAATAGCAAAAAACACTCAGGTTTAAAGAAATGTTTTGTTAATTAATATCTTTTTATACTGACATCCTAAGATTGTGATAGCAAATGTAGGACTGCGGTGATACATGAACCGCTGTGATTGTTGTTAAGTAGGCATCCCCACCGGAATGGGTATGAAATACCGGCGGTTCGATTCCCGTCAGCGGCAGCCCGACAAGAGCAGAGTTAGAAGCAGCGGAAGCCCGACAGCGCTGGAAATCCCGGTCGTGGATAGGTAAGTATCTACTAACCTATGCCCCCTAACCCTAACTCTCTTTAGGGGTGCCTAACCCTAACTTCCCCCCCAAGTGCCTAACCCTAATCCCCCCCTCTAAGTGCCTAACCCTAACCACCCCCTTCCCCGCTGCCTAAACCTAAGTCCCCCGGGGGGGTGCCTAACCCTAAGTCCCCCCCGGGAGCCCTAAACCTAACCTTCCCCCCCGCGCGGCTGTCCGCTCGCGGCGCCCGGCATCACTACAAACGGGATGCCGGCGCCTGTCTCCCGTCGTCGGGGAAATGCGGGCATCTACATCTAGACACCCGGCATTTCACCCATGCCGGGATAAGACAGTCGGGAAGCCGACTGCCGGTATTTAGGCAGTCGGCTTCCCGATTGCTTCCTAAAGGGCCGGCTGGCTTGTCCATTAAAGGGTGCTGTAACACCCGGCATTTCACCCTTTCCGGGATATGACAGTCGGGAAGCCGGCTGCCGGTATTTAGGCAGTCGGCTTCCCGATTGCTTCCCTCCCCACCAGGGGCTACTATTTGTGACGTTAAATAGGACATATTTCTTTCAAGTTTGTAGATGAGGAGCGATAAAGTGGTAACACTATCTGTCCCCATATCAATTAGCCTACCTCGGGGAGTTGTGAATATCTTTATGTATTTTAGGTGAAACATATACAGTATGGATAGATTGGAAGAGAATTTTTTTTTCTGTGATAAAACCCCTAATACAAGATTTTTCCAGCAGTTTATCCAGATTTCCTTTGATTTTATTACCATGGTCTCTTTTTTTAATTTCTGGTACTGTATGTTGACCCCTCATCAAGGACATTTTATTACCGGGGTCTCTCTTCAATTTCTGGTATGTTGACCCCGTATCAGGCAGAGCCTCCACTGTCATAATCCTGAGATTTGATATAAAAATGATTAGAATATTTAAAATAAATTATTTATAATTTATAAACATCTTCTTTGCTTATTGTAATAATTTTTATAGTTAACACTCACCAGCTATGTGGAGTTCCCTGAGACTGCAGGGAGACAAGAGATGAGACAGCAACAGCTCAGCCTCACTTCTGTGTAGTCAGACAATGCTTGCAGAGCTGGGGTGGGTTCATACCACTGGCAATAAGCTGCACAGAAAGAGAGCTAATAGAAGCATGCCTCTTTGTATGGGGGGCGTTCCTTGAGCACTGATGGACACCTTGGTTGTGTCATGTGCCCAGGAAGTGCACTGCAGCATTTAGAGATCGGAGCTCAGTCAACAATAGCAAGAGAAGACACAATGATGCAGATAGAAGAATCAATGGACACTGAAGCTTAGTGTAGTGAGGAGAGAGTTACAGTGAGTAGGGGGTGAGACAGTCTCACAGCACTCAGACTCATCTCCATGTGTGCCTCCCCAGCCATTGATCTTACTGCACATAACAGCCCCTCATGTAGTTGATGTAATATTTAATTTATATAGTTAGTCTTGTCCATTAAAATTACTCCCCCCAACTTAGTAGTTGGTTTAATCACAGTCTTTATCTTCTTTCAGAGTTCTGAGTGTTACATTCTCTTTTAGGTAAGATTGTTACTTATTGGTTATTTTCCGGGTTCATCTTTTCTAAGTCTTCCTGAGCTAATTTAGAGAAAGTCTCTATACAATTGCCTTTGATATATGTGTGATACCCCACCACCAAATCACTGTGTTAAGCCTATGGGTATCATTAATGTATTTAGAACCCCTATAAAAACAAAATATACGTACTAGTGCAGGTATTATGTGGTGAGTAAGCAGCAGGTCATGTGACTCAGAACCTGCTAGAACCAGCTGCAGGTGGCTGAGGTCGACAGTCATAGGCGTAACTACCATAGGTGCAAGAGGTGCAGCTGCTATGTGGCCCAGAGCTGAGTGGGACCCATCTTCCTTGTCGCAATGAACATGTGTTATATACATTTTTCACCATTGGGTAGTACATAGGGACCCTTACAAACTTTAGCTATGGGGCCTTCATATACCTAGTTATGCCTCTGGCAACAGTTATGTCAGTTACAGGGAGTCTCCTGAGGTAACGGATAGTTAGTGAGTCCTGAGGGAGCCCAGAGAGAGAGGAAATCTGCACTGACGGAGTATGGACTCTGGCAGTTACAGAAATCAGCTGGGACGCCAGGTGCAAGCAACGAGGAGATGTCTGTAATACACCTGAGACCCAGCCTCATACTCTGTCCCCACACACTGCAGCTGACACAGCCTCAGCAACTTATAGTAATGAATGTAACAAAGTATAGACTCTCCCTCATGACACTGCTAGCCCCTCAATTAACTGTAATGATTGCAGCTCCATATTGCTAAAGAAGAGAAGTTACATAGTGCTGTACAGGAATTAGAAAGCTGTTCCTACAACGCAAAGTATTTTAAGGCTAGCGCACTACAGTTCTTATTGGAGTACTTTGTCTAGTTTGCAGGATAAATCGACAGAGGTTAATGAAACAGTTAACAAACTCCTGGAGACATCACTTGTGTATCAGGTCAGATTACATTTATTTAAACTGATGTATTGGAAGAACAGGTATTCTTCTCCAAGTAGCAACAAGAAGTGCACCACCTGTAGCATAAGCACCTAATCTTATTGCTGACAATAACCTGCATGCATGCAAAATATATACAATTTACCAATATATACCAATCTGCCATTTCGGGTTTGAATGACTACAGAACAAATCGCTTTGACGTCTGTGGTCATGAAAACTTTTGAATGTCTAGTGATGAACCATCTGAAAGCGACGGCAGACCCTTACTTGGATCGGTTGCAATTTGCCTATCAGGCAAATAGATCAGTGGAGGATGCGGTCAATATGGGGTTGCATCATGTTCAGCAACATCTTGACCTGCCTGGTACATATTCGTGGGTCCTGTTCGTCGATTTCAGTTTGGCGATCAATACGACTGTCCCAGGGATATTGTTCTCCAAATTGTTGCATTTGGGTGTTCCGGTATCTACCTGTGAATAGATAGTAGATTTCCTGACAGATTGGAAGCAGTATGTGAAAGTAGGGGAGGTCACTTCAAATGCACACAGGCTCAGCACAGGTGCCCCCAAGTGTCTGTCCTTTCCCCTATGCTCTTATCTTTGTATACCAATGACTGTTATGCTGGTGAGCAATCCATGAAGTTGTTAAAATTTGCAGATGACATCACTGTTATTGGTTTGATTAAGGAGTACGCATATAGAAAAGAGGTGGACCAGTTGGCCCAGTGGTGCTGCAGGAATAATCTAGAGTTAAATATGCTTAAAACAGTAGAGATGGTTGTGGAGTTTAGGAGGAGTTCTGTTCCTGTGTCCCAACTTATGATAGCTGGTAATACTGTATATATTGTGGACTAGTTTAAGTTTTGGGGTCTATAATTTTGCAAGACCTTAAGTGGGGGTCTAATATTGATGTTATTGTCAAAAAAGCCCAGCAAAGACTATACTTTCTGTGGCAGCTTAAAAAGTTTAATCTCCACCGAGAGTTGCTGATTCTTTTTTACTTTGCTATAATCGAGTCTGTGTTATGTTCCTCAGTTATACAGTCAGGTGCATAAATATTGGGACATTGACAGAATTTTCATATTTTGGCCTCTATTCACCAACACAATGGCTTTGAAATGAAACAAACAAGATGTGCTTTAGCTGCAGACTTTCAGATTTAATTTGAGGGTAATTACATCCAAATCAGGTGAACGGTGTAGGAATTACAACGGTTTCTATATGTGCCTCCCACTTTTTAAGGGGCCAAAAGTAATGGGACTAAGCTATTTCATGGACAGGTGTGGGCTATTCCCTCATTATTTCATTATCAATTAAGCAGGTAAAAGGTCTGGAGTTGATTCTAGGTGTGACATTTGCATTTGGAATCAGTTGCTGTCGACTCTCAATATGAGATCCAAAGAGCTGTCACTATCAGTGAAGCAAGCCATCATTAGGCTGAAAAATCAAAACAAACCCATCAGAGAGATAGCAAAACATTAGGTGTGGCCAAATCAACTGTTTGGAACATTCTTAAAAAGAAAGAACGCATCGGAGAGCTCAGCAACACCAAAAGACCCGGAAGACCACGGAAAACAACTGTGGTGGATGACAGAAGAATTATTTCCCTGGTGAAGAAAAACCCCTTCACAACAGTTGGCCAAATCAAGAACACTCTCCAGGAGGTAGGTGTATATGTGTCACAACAGTTGGCCAAATCAAGAACACTCTCCAGGAGGTAGGTGTATATGTGTCAAAGTCAACAATCAAGAGAAGACTTCACAAGAGTGAATATAGAGGGTTCACCACAAGATGTAAACCATTGATGAGCCACAAAAACAGGAAGACCAGATTAGAGTTTGCCAAACAACATCTATAAAAGCCATTACAGTTCTGGAACAACATACTATGGAAAGATGAGACAAAGATCAACTTGTACTAGAGTGATGGGAAGAGAAGAGTATGGAGAAGGAAAGGAACTGCTCATGATCCAAAACATACCACCTCATCAGTGAAGCATGGTGGTGGTGGTGGTGGTAGTGTCATGGCGTGGGCATGTATGGCTGCCAATGGAACTGGTTCCCTTGTATTTATTGATGATGTGACTGCTGACAAAAGCAGCAGAATGAATTCTGAAGTGTTTTGGCCAATATTACATGCTCATATTCAGTCAAATGCTTCAGAACTCATTGGACGGCGCTTCACAGTGCAGATGGACAATGCCCCGATGCATACTGCAAAAGCAACCAAAGAGTTTTTTAAGGCTAAAAAGTGGAATGTTATGTAATGGCCAAGTCAATCCCCTGACCTGAATCCAATTGAGCATGCATTTCACTTGATGAAGACAAAACTGAAGGGAAAATGCCCCAAGAACAAGCAGGAACTGAAGACATTTGCAGTAGAGGCCTGGCAGAGCATCACTAGGGATGAAACCCAGCGTCTGGTGATGTCTATGCGTTCCAGACTTCAGGCTGTAATTACCTGCAAAGGATTTGCAACAAAGTATTAAAAAGTGAAAGTTAGATTTAGGATTGTTTAGTTTGTCCCATTACTTTTGGCCCCTTAAAAAGTGGGAGGCACATATAGAAACCGTTGTAATTCCTACACCGTTGACCTGATTTGGATGTAATTACCCTCAAATTAAATCTGAAACTCTGCAGTTATAGCACATCTTGTTTGTTTCATTTCAAAGTCATTGTGGTGGTGAATAGAGGCCAAAATATGAAAATTCTGTCAATGTCCCAATATTTATGCACCTGACTGTAGTTTGGTTTGACAGCAACCGAAAGAGATAAGCTTAGGCTCCAAAGGGTTGTGAGAACAGCGGAAAGGATTATTGGGGTTGGTCTCCCTTCAGCTCAGGAGATGTACTTGTCCAGGGCAAGGAAGCGGGCAATTAAAATTGTAAGCAATCACTCTCATTCTGTTTATTCCTTGTTTGAACTGCTTCCGTCAGGCAGGCGCTATAGCGCACTGCCTACAAAAATTTCTTGGCATCTTAATAGTTTCTTTCCGCAGGCTATTTGCTTGTTGAACAATTGACGGAAGGATCTGCTTAGTTTCGTAGTAGTATTTTAAGAACAGGGCATTTTCCTTTTACTGTCTGTTATAATGTATGTATTGTTTTTGTGTTCTATGACTGGATTGAGAATTGTCATTTATGTGACTTCTTGGAGTGCAGTAAACCGGAGCTAAATTCCTAGTATACGGTTGTATATTTGGCCAATAAAGATTATTCTGATTCTGATATGCATTAGTAGAAGGGAATTTGAATGAGAGACACATTCTAAAGTTAGACTGTGGAGTAATATTTTGTTATTTTCTCTAATTTACTCTGATAATTTATTGTGTTACGTGTTTTAGAGTATATTGTGTATTTTTTATGCCTTATTTACTGTTCTGTGAAGATACTCCTGACACCTATGGTAAGATAGCAGTTTTTGTGAAACAGTGTTAGATTTAAGTTATTAAATTGGTGTCCCGGGTCCCATTGGAAGAGTTCTACTCCATTGGATGACCCTTCGGTTATCGTCAGTTCCATTGCACAATGCTGTGATACAATGCAGTGATACTATGACCCGCTATATATTGCTATTCACTGCTTGAAAACTATCTACGCAATAAATTGGAACTCTCTTTTAGAATCAAAAGTTGTGATTTTCTATGCCTGTATATTCCTCCTTACCTTTTTGACCATCCAAGAAGAAACAAGGAACCTGTTCTAACATGATAAGAGCAGACAGTACTACACCACACTTGAATAATACCTGTTGGGGGTATTAAATATGTGGGGTAAAAATTTTATCATTTTTTTTGTTCATTATTATATTCATGTTTTTCTTCCTTAGATTTGATTGTGAAGAATCTTTTAATGGTGACTTTTCTAATATACTTCTGCAGATCAATGAATGTTTGAAAGGCATTCATCTTATGGGTGAGTGCAAGCTTCAGACCTTGTTTGTAATAATTTTTCTTCATCTTTATTAAGTGTATTTGAAATTAAATTAAAGATCTTGGTAAATTCTTGTACAACAGTTTCCTGTGTAGAAGAAGGTGGTACTGGAATTTCATATGTCTGTACCACAGTTATATTTTTCTGCGGCACACCTGGATCCATAAAAACCAACTACATCTACCTATATGCCTAAACTACCATCCATCCTGTATACCAAACCCAATCTATAGCATACCTTGCTCCCTTACAACCAGCAACCCGCTAATTATGGAAATATGACCAAAATGACAAACAAGATATAGCTGGTAGGAGCTATCCTGTAATTGGCCTTAAAGAAAGGCGCTCCCCAGCAAACAACACACATAAATAATCAAAAGAGTAATGTTTGGTTGAGTAGCAACAACAAACGTTACAATCTTGACAAATAGAACTATGGAAGAAATAGATAAGATATAAGATTAAATGAAATCATAAAACCAAAGTAATAAATACAGAACCAGACATTACTCAGAACCGGACCAAAACCCAATCATCCCAATACAGGAGACCCAAGAAGATAGCAATATGTAAAAATCAGAACATAATAAATATAGAGAAGCACAGCAAGATAATCAAACATAATCAGAAAAGCAGGGCAGGTATTTTGCTTTCTGATAGGAACCAGAAGTCTGAGGAAGCAATCCAGTTGTGGTCTCCACAAATATATCCAGAGATAAAGCATCACGGCAGGTACCGCCCGTAGTGCAGGAGGGAATGACAGGGTAGAAAACAATGAAAGAGCACTCAGATACCTTTCTAGTAGAAAAAATTGTGCACGACCCAACTGGACAAACCAGTGAATAGAAAATTGTTGTTACCTTTGTAATGTTGCAGTTTAGGCATGAAGGCACTCAGTGAGGCTCTCAGTGGCAGATCCCATGTGAGAGTAGTATAAATCTATCCCGTAACAGAATGTTCTATAAAAACATTTGGCCTACAGGAGAGACGTAGCAGCCACTATAAAGGAGACTCAGGTTACATTTTCACTGTCTCCATGGGTGACGTAGCAATGTTGACAGCATTCTAGCAAAGATGATCTGTTTTCCTGTTTCTGTGTTTTATTGTAAAGAAGCTGGTTTGCATATTAGTTCTGTATATCAATTTGTTATCACCATTGTTATTCAATGAGCATCGTTACTTTATGTCCATTTACTTGTGTTCTGTCTTTGTGTTCTTAATGAATTCACAAATCAGATAGCCCTGGTGTTTTTAAGCTACATTAATGACTTGGATTCTTTGGTTCAGAGTAACTCTGATTAAATTAGAATATCTGAATACTTTCTAAGGCGCACCATTTACAAACAGATGGCTGACAGTTGTCTGCACTTCAATCCTGTTGGAGTCAAGCTTGTCCCTGTGGCCATCTGCCTTAACGAAGTGATTAACAGTGAAGGTGGAGAGCACCATAGCAACAACAGTTTACCCCCAAAACCCAGTTCTTTTAAAATCATCATAAAATAAAATCATCCTGCTGCACTGTTTTGACTTATAGTTTTAGTGCTATATCATGAATAAGTGTTTGAGCTACTAATCAAATTGATACAGTGTGATTACTACAATTTTATTCTATCCACTAGTTTTTAATTATTGGTACTGAAAACATGGCATGTTGGGGACACTTGAGGAAGAAAAGGTGTTTTAATATTGTGAATCATTCCTGATTAGTTTTACTTAGAGATGTGCAGTTCGGCTCTCCAGGAATCTGAATCCACCCAAATGTTGTGAATCAGGGAAAAAAATCTAATTTAAACTCTAAGTAGGTAACAGTAATAACAGTTCAGACACTGGTCTGAGAAACAACTTAGTCTCTCCTTGCTTACAGATCTTGACCTCGACCTTATGAACTTTCCCATCCTTACATGGGAAAGTCTTGGTGACAATACTCAAAGGCCACTCATTACGTTGTGACTGGCAATCTCTGACAAGCACAATGCACCAAGTTTTAGGTTGGGTTTGGCATCTTGCCACTTGGTCCTTGGCTGCAGGGTAGAGATATATTGTCTTTTCCACCTGTCCCAAAAGGTGTTTGCTAGGCTTTGAACTTGCCTCCATTGTCATTTGAATAAGTCTTTGTTGGTGAACTCTCCAGAAGGAGCATAGATAGTCCCGGTCTTCTGAGTAAGAAGAGTAGAAGGAGTAAGTAGAAGCGGATCTTCTGGGTCATTAGAAACTGAAGTCAAAGGTCTGGCATTGACTATAGCTGAGACTTCAGCCATGAAAGTTGTTAAACTCTTGTGAGTAAGTCTTGCAGTGCCTACTTGTATTAATATGGAATCAAGGATTCTGCGTATTATGCCAATCATCCTTTCCCATGTACATCCCATATGAGAATGAGCCGGGTTGAAAGTCCATGTACAACTTTGCTCACTGAGGTATCTCTCTACACCTTTAGTGTTGTTGTTTGAGCGAATTTGTAGTTCTTTGGTTGCGTAAATATTTTGGCAGTGATGCCAAACTATACATTCAGTCACTCTTAGAAATGTGGCACGTTTAAATGAACGGGCTATATGAGTTAGGCAGCTAATTGCTCTAAGAAGTGATTTCCAAGTAGAGAATCTTTGGAATCTGTGTGGCTCAAGTTGACAATTTGAGATCATGGTATGGATCGTTGTCACAGCTAGCACTGCAGCACAAAGTTCTAGCCTGGGTATGGTATGCTCTTGAAGTGGTGCTAACTTTACTTTTCCCATGACAAACCCAATACGACGCTGGCCTCTAATATCCACAGTTTTAAGATATGCAACAGTGGCAATTGCTTGGATTGAAGCATCAGAAAATACACATAGTCTCTATAGAGCATATGAACGTGTAATATAAAGGTTGGTTAAGGTGGACAGAGAACTTTTCCACTCCCCCCACAAATCTCTTTTCTGAGGAGACAGTGGCGCGTCCCAATCAGATGACTCGCAGGTTAGGTCTCTGAGCAAGGCTTTACCTTGGATAGTGACAGGAGCAGCAAATCCTAAGGGGTCATGCAAGACACCTCTACGGGTGTAGGGTCTTTCCTCATTGTTTACTTGAAAGGTAAAAGAGTCAGATTTTAAGTCCCATAAGAGTCCAAGGCTTCTTTGAGCTGGTGGAGAATCGGTTCCTAAATCTAAATCCCTTAAGTCACTGGTATGATCTTGAGAAGGGAAGGCTTCCATCACTCTTTTGCTGTTGGAAGCTATTTTGTAAAGCCTGAGATTAGAGCAGGCAAGCATTTCCTGAGCTCTCTTCAGGAGGCTGATTGCTGTCTCATCCGCTAGGCATAGATTTTAAACAGTCATCTACATAGAAATCTTTTACCACAAGTTGTCTAACATCAGAACCATACTCTAGCTCACCCTCTTGAGCTGAACGTCTGAGTCTGTAGATGGCAACTGCAGGGGAAGGGCTGTTACCAAAGATGTGTACTTTCATGCGGTACTCTGCAATATCTTTAGAGGGGTCATTGTCTCTGAACCAAAGGAATCTTAGGAAATTCCTGTCACTTTCCCTCATGAGGAAGCAATGAAACATTTGTTGAATGTCAACTGTGAAGGCAATAGAGTCCTTGTGGAAACGTATGAGTACTCCAAGGAGTTTGTTGTTAAGGTCTGGTCCTGTCAGGAGAACATCATTTAAGGAGATGTTTTTGAACTTGGCACTGGAATCAAACACGACTCTGATCTGACCTGGTTTCTTTGGGTGGTATACTCCAAACATTGGTAAGTACCAGCATTCATCTGTGTCTTTAAGAATGGGAGCTATCTCAGCATGACCGTTCTCAAATATTTTGTCCATGAAAGACAAAATATGTCTTCCTGTGAAAATTGCGTTTTAGTGAAGAGAAGTGTTTAAATAGTTGTTCTCCATTGTTAGGTAGGCGCCGTCTGTGTGCTTTAAAGGGTAGAGGTGCAACCCAACTGTTGGCATCATCTTTGACTAGTCCTTTTTTCATTATTTCCAGGAATAGATTGTCCTCTATGGACATTGTGACTTGATCATCCCTTTTTTGTTCTTTGGAAGACTGTGCACCCCAAATGTTCTTGGTAGCTTTCACAGATGTGGTTGTCACTAGGAGAGTCTATGACAGTGCAGTGTGGTAGTTCCTTTATGAGGAAGTGATTGTGACATGGTTGAAATAGAGAAGGGCATCCGTTTTCTAAAGTACAGGTAAGCATGATGTTGACAGTAGCTGGTTTATGCACATTTCCAAGACATACTTCTCCTATTATGACCCATCCTAGGTCTAATCTTTGAGCATAAGGAGCATTGGGCCTGATTCAGAGCCGGACGCAATTAGCGCTCGCTCGTTCAGAAAAAGGGGGTGGCTATTCAAATGAACCGTTCGCTCTTTGCGGTCTGTTCACGCCTCCATGTCTGAATGAGCGAACAAAACTTGCGGACGTTTATTTGAAAAATACGCCCCCTGGCCGCTCGCATCATACGTCATGTCCGCTATTTATTAGATTAATCGAGTACATCGACCAGCGTATGAACTGCTCGCTATTCTTGTGGTTGGTTTTTCCTACCACTATATTGCGAGCAGTTTTGACTATAAAACAACCAGGTGACGTGGTCAATGACGCTGCTGTTTTAATTATGCACACCCATAAAATGCAAGTTTTGACCTTTAAGCACGCCTGCGTTGTTAATTCCACTCCCCGTTTTCAAGCACCTTCCCCTGTTACCACCCACATACGCCTCATCCTGTCACTCAAAGTAGCAGACATTCGCTATATAGCGAACAAACGATTTTCGGCCGCGCTGACTGGTTCGCGCATGCGTATTATAAACCATACGCATGCGCAGAAGTGCGGACATCGCTTGGAACTAGCGTACTGCCGCTTACGAGCGGCTCTGAATCAGGCCCATTGTGTGAACCGTTAATTTGACTTCTGACTTTGTGGACTCGTAAGATATCTCTCCCAATGAGTAGAATTATCTGGGCTAGTGGGTCCAGTTCTGGTATCAGATGTGCTATACGTTTCAAATGTGCATGATGGATAGCTGCTTCTGGTGTAGGGATTTCAGACCTATAATCAGGGATCTCATTGCATTCAGTGATAGTGGGTAAGGGAAGGCATGTCTTTCTGTCTATGAACTCAACTCGATAGCCGATTGCTCTCCTCCCCATTGTCTCAAAACTCCCTGCACAAGTCCTTAAGGAGTATGGAGTGCTGGGTCCTTTGATATTAAAGGTCTCAAAGAATGTTGATCCGGCTAGAGACTTGTTACTTTGATCATCTAGGATTGCATAAAGTTTGACGGCTTTCTCTGGTTTACCGTTGGGGTAGACTCTGACTAAACAGATTTTGGAGCAAGATCTGCCACTAATAGTGTCTTTGCAGACTTCAGTACATTGTGAAGTTATCTCTGGTATGACTGCAGTAGTGTCTCTTTGCTCCACACTGAGCTCCCCACCATGCTCTGTGTCACCATAACTGTTGTAAAGTCAATGGGGAAGTCCCAGGGTGTAGAGCTGTGTTGTGTTCTGTGCTGTGACATTCTATGCAGTTAACACTAACCTTATAATCCTTGGCAAGGTGGGTTGTAGAAGAGCAGCACTTGTAGCAGATGCCGTTTTCTCTTAGGAATGCTTTGCGGTTCTCCAGGGACTTTTCTCTGAAGGCTCTGCATTTCAGGAGAGGATGTGGTTTGTTATGCAGGGGACACTGCTTGGCAGGATCTTTATCTTTGTTCTCTTGATGAGTAGAATAGGTAGACCTGTGGGAAGAATCTGTATAATGCACATTAGTCTTGTGAACTTCGACTGACATTTTGCGGGGGTTAGGTAGAATAGGGGTTGAGCTGGTCAGTGTAAAGGCGAAACTAGGATCATTCCTGGTCTTAGCTTGTTGGTGCACGAAGTCCACAAAAACAGAGAATGGTGGAAATGGCACGTTGTGCCATTGTTATATTTGGAACCATGGGTGAGCCATTGCTCCTGCAGATTGTAAGGTAGCTTTTGCACTTTAGGGTTAATTCCTCTGGCTGTGTCGAGGAAGGCAAGTCCTGGTAAGTTTCCCTCACACTTGGCTACTTGAAGCTCCATTAGTAGGTCACTTAATTCTCTCAGTCTCTGATAGCTTTTGTTAGGTAACCTAGGGAAATCATCAATTCTTTTAAATAGTGCACTTTCTATTATCTCTGGTGAGCCGTAGCACTCATTTAATCTATCCCAGATCTTATTAAGGCCATTCTCAGGGTGGTTAATATTGATCACTCTTATCCTTCTAGCATGTTCAGCGGATTCATTCCCAAGCCATTTAATTAAAAGGTCTATCTCTTCGCTATGTGAAAGGCCTAACCCTCTGATTACATTTTGGAAAGAGGATTGCCAGGCTCTGAAGCTCTTAGGGTGATCATTGAACTTTGAGAATACTTTTGTGACCAGCTCACGGCGAGCAAGAAACTTGGCAAAGTCTAACGTGTCTTGATTGGCTCTAGGAGATGCTGTTTGTGCATTAACATGGTGAGTAAATGGTGCGTGGTCATACCCGTTAGGATTGTATGGTTCCTGTTGGCTTGTATTATACCACTTTTGTGTGCGGGTAGTTGTGCCTTTGTTGTAGTTTGCAGATTCAGACACCTGGTGTGGGGGAAGGTTTTCCCTCATGGGTTCCCTGTGTCTAGAATTCTCTTGTTTGCAAGTTTGCAGTTCACTGTTGACTAGTGGAGGCACTGCATTGTGTGTTTGGCTTGTTTCACTGATGAAATCTGAATGCATGCTTTGTACTGATTGAGGTTTGCTACTCGTTTTGGATGCTTGATTGACATATTCTGATGTGCGTTGCAATGAATTCTGCGATCTAAGCTCTGCGTCAAGCACATTGATCTTCCTTTTATTAATAAGTTCTACAGAGTCTAAGAATGCTGCTTCAGCGATAGCAGCTGCTGCCTCCTTCTCTGCAGTGAGCTTCTCACTAATTGGTTCTAAGCGTTGTTTCTCCATAACTCTTTCTGCATCCAGACGTGACCTTTCTGCATCCAGACATGATCTTTCTGCTTCCAGACGTGACCTCTTTATTTTCAATTGCATCTCTTGTACAGCAAAGGTGGCCCGCACTTTTGCAGCTTCCGCTTTTGCGTGCCATTATGGCTGCATTGCTGACAGATAAAGATTTGGAGGAACTAGAGACTTGGGTCCTTGTTTTGTATGAAGATGTCATTTTCTGTGACATGATGATGGAATGGAAATGCTTGACTGTGTAGAGGCTGCTGTATTGTAATGTGCAGATAACTGAGCTGACACTGTAGCAGGTCTCTGAGTAGTCAGGGTCTTGGGACTGTTGTTAGGCTGTTTGACTGTGCAGGGACTGTTGTCTTGCCATATGCAGGTGGCTATACTGACAGTGTGAAATTCCTGTGTAGTCAATGGCGGTACTCCTATTGCTGAGCTGCCACAGTTAGACTGTATAGACACTGTTGTGCTGTCATGTGCAGATAGCTCTGGCTGGCAGTGTAACAGATCTGTAAGTCAGTATGTGTCCCACTTGCTGACAGAAATGTTCTGACAAAGTCAGATATATGCTTCACACGCTGTGAGCCCGATGTTTTACTGTACTAAGTGTCTGACAAATTTGAAGCAGCCAGCATAACCAATACTCTATCTTCCAATAATTCAGTCAGATGTGATCTGAAGAACTGAGTTTATTGTGCGATAGAGGAACTTGCGTGGAAATGATAAATAATGATAAGTGATGATAAGTGATGATATGACAAGTGATGGTAAAACTGTAAACAAACAATAAAAAGCAATTACTATATGTACAGTCAGGTGCATAAATAATGAGACATTGACAGAATTTTCATATTTTGGCTTCTATTCACCACCATAATGGTTTTGAAATTAAACAAACAAGATGTGCTTTAACTGCAGACTTTCAGCCTTAATTTGAGGGTAATTACATCCAAATCATGTGAACGGTGTAGGAATTACAACGGTTTCTATATGTGCCTCCCACTTTTTAAGGGGCCAAAAGTAATGGGACTATCAACTCAAAAGCTATTTCATGGACAGATGTGGGCTATTCCCTTGTTATTTCATTATCAATTAAGTAGGTAAAAGGTCTGGAGTTGATTCTAGGTGTGACATTTGCATTTGGAATCAGTTGCTGTCGACTCTCAATATGAGATCCAAAGAGCTGTCACTATCAGTGAAGCAAGCCATCATTAGGCTGAAAAATCAAAACAAACCCATCAGAGATATAGCAAAAACAGTAGGTGTGCCCTAATCAACTGTTTGGAACATTCTTAAAAAGAAAGAACGCACCGGAGAGCTCAGCAACACCAAAATACTCGGAAGACCACGGAAAACAACTGTGGTGGATGACAGAAGAATTATTTCCCTGGTGAAGAAAAACCCATTCACAACAGTTGGCCAAATCAAGAACACTCTCCAGGAGGTAGGTGTATATGTGTCAAAGTCAACAATCAAGAGAAGACTTCACAAGAGTGAATATAGAGGGTTCACCACAAGATGTAAACCATTGGTGAGCCTCAAAAACAGGAAGACCAGATTAGAGTTTGCCAAACAACATCTAAAAAAGCCATTACAGTTCTGGAACAACATCCTATGGACAGATGAGACAAAGATCAACTTGTACCAGAGTGATGGGAAGAGAAGAGTATGGAGAAGGAAAGGAACTGCTCATGATCCAAAACATACCACCTCATCATTGAAGCATGGTGGTGGTAGTGTCATGGCGTGGGCATGTATGGCTGCCAATGGAACTGGTTCCCTTGTATTTATTAATGATGTGGCTGCTGACAAAAGCAGCAGAATGAATTCTGAAGTGTTTCGGGCAATATTATATGCTAATATTCAGTCAAATGCTTCAGAACTCATTGGACGGCGCTTCACAGTGCAGATGGACAATGACCCGAAGCATACTGCAAAAGCAACCAAAGAGTTTTTTAAGGCTAAAAAGTGAGATGTTATGCAATGGCCAAGTCAATCCCCTGACCTGAATCCGATTGAGCATGCATTTCATTTGATGAAGACATAACTGAAGGGAAAATGCCCCAAGAACAAGCAGGAACTGAAGACATTTGCAGTAGAGGCCTGGCAGAGCATCACCAGGGATGAAACCCATCATCTGGTGATGTCTATGCATTCCAGACTTCAGGCTGTAATTGCTTGCAAAGGATTTGCAACAAAGTATTAAAAAGTGAAAGTTAGATTTAGGATTGTTTAGTTTGTCCCATTACTTTTGGCCCCTTAAAAAGTGGGAGGCACATACAGAAACTGTTGTAATTCCTACAACGTTCACCTGATTTGGATGTAATTAGCCTAATATTAAATCTGAAAGTCTGCAGTTAAAGCACATCTTGTTTGTTTCATTTCAAAGCCATTGTGGTGGTGAATAGAGGCCAAAGTATGAAAATTCTGTCAATGTCCCAATATTTATGCACCTGACTGTACATGGGAATGCAAACAACATGAAACATATAGTATGCAAAGTATAGATTGCAGAGTCACAAAGTACAGCTAACATGCAGTACATAACTGGCTAAGCAGATCTATGGCACAGTTGAAGCTTAGAACTCACCATCGTATGCTGTACCAGGTTGAGCATATGTAATGATGACTGTCTGGGACCATGTGAGAAAGGAAAATGGCTGCTTACAGCTCCTTTTGCCCAGAATGCATTGCTAGACTGCTATGGAATGTTAAGAAGGACAAAATAGATCAGATTTAAACTGCTGCTGTCCTGACCACTAGGTGGGGCTGCTAATATGAAATAGTGTGACATAAGCCCTATGCTGAAGGCATGACAATATATATATATATATGTGTGTGTGTGTGTGTTAAACACACACACAAACATAGATATAATACACACTAATACACATATACAGTATACACACATAAACACATACATACACACTAACACATATACATACACAGTATACACACACTAACACATATATACACATTGACACACATACATACACACTAACACATACAAAGTATAGACACACTAACACAAACTGTATATACAATAACACATACACATAAATACATACATACACGATAAATTAGTACACATATACTTAGATTTTAATGCAGCAGAACCAGGATGATAATCGCGGGCACCTCACCTCATTAGGCCCCGCCCTCTCACATGATGCCACGATTCGCAGGTGATATGGGGGCTTGCCATATTGGCTCCACTAGGGCTTCATGCGATAATGGTGGGGGCCCCTTTGCGTGTGGGGGTCCCGGGACAACCGCATCTGTCACTCCTCCCTTAATCTGGCCCTGCATGACACACACATACCTTGAAGCAGCTGCAGGTTGTAGACTCGATAAGGATGGGACCTGGCAGGCTGGCACCATGTCATTAGGCCCCTCCTCCTAGCAGCAAAATACCAAGACTCGCAGGTCAAACAGGAGGTGGCGGAGCCAAATGATGCGCTTATAATGGAATCACATCATATTGGCTCCGCCTCCTCCTGCTTGACCCACGAATCGCAGCATTTTGCCGTGAGGGGCAGGGCTTAAGAAGATGGTGCCTGCTCTCTAGTCTGTCAGGGGGGTTTCTGGCTATTCAGAACTCCCCCTGCGTGCGCTAGTGAGGAGATCCAGATAAATCCGAGTCACGGTTCTGGTCTTTTAACGCTTCGGAATTCGGATTTTAAATTCTAATTTGGGGTTTTGGATTGCATAAATTACATGATTTTAACTGTTTTTAAAAACTTTTTATCAATTTTTTTATTTTTTTTAAAAACCCAGATACAAAACCAAAACACTTAAGGGTGGTATTGCAAAACCAAAACCACAACCAAAGCACAAAGATGAATCCAGAACCAAAAACCAAAACCAAAACACTGGAGTCAGCGCACATCTCTAGTTTTACTTCTTATTGTAGTAGCACTTTTCTGTATTAACTCAAATTGTTAAAGTAATTCTGGATAATCAGTTCTAGTAATGAAATTTTATTGAAGTCGCTAAGTTATTCTGTATTAAATTTTAAATATTTGTTTTTAATTCATTTTAGTCTAATCAGAATGTAGTTTTCATGAACGAATTGTGCAGCTCTTCTTCATTCAGGATCTGTTAGATTAAAACATGTTATATTGTAATCAATACATTTTCACATACACCACTTATGCTAACAGTAGCTGATTTATATACTGCCATGTAAACTGCCACTATTCAGAAATCTGGATTTTTGCATTATTTGAGTAGTATCACTCACTATTATAGTGTTTTACTAATAGTATGCTTTATGTAAACACTGTAATGTATTACTTTGTAACCACAAATCTCTGGAGATATGCTAGGTACACATTTAAATGAAGGTTCGATCATTAGACCTGTCCACCGTTCTAGCAGCCGATTTGTAAGCTTTACACATTTACCAATTGGCCTTTCAATATGTCTGGCTGACATCAGAACAACAGGTAAAAATGTGTGATGTCAGTGTACAGGTCGGCAGTACACACATGCAGATGCACTGATAAGATATATCGGCACCGGCTGTACTGCAAGGCCGACCTGTTATGTCTGTGACATCCTTCACAGACATATCGGGTGTACAGACCCGTCGATGTACTCGCGTTATATCGTTCGTCGATTATACGAATGATATAGCGACAAGTGTGTGCCCAGCTTTAAAGCTGCAACATTGGATACACGAATACTTATTGCTAATATTTAGTCGATATTTTACATCAATAATAAAAGTTATCTTCTATATTATATAATTTTACTTTTAGAATAAATGTTAAACTCCATTACTCATTTTAAAGCTGTGCCAATGGGTTGGGTATGAAATCCCGGCTGCCAGTATATCGCTGGTCAGAATACCAACAGCGGCACCCCGACAGCCAGAATCTCGACACCCATAGGAAGTCACGGTAAGTATTTTTGTAAACCCTACCCTAACCCACCCTCCCCGATGCTTAACCCTAACCTCCCCCTAGTGCCTAAATCTAACCTCCCCCTCCCCACACCCTTGGAACTCAGGCCCTGATTCAGAGCCGGACGCTCTGACCAGAGCGCTCGCCCTGAATCAGGGCCGTCCTATTTAAATTTGGACCATCGGTCTTGCGACGAGACTCTGTGGTAGGGTCTTGCTGCCGCAAGCCCTGGAGTGATTTTGGCTCTATCAGAGCCAAAATCACTCCCACTGACATCACTAGTGATGTCAGTGGGGCCGGCCCCAGATGGTAGGCGTTCCCATGGGAATGCCTCCATCTGGCAGGCACGCCCACTCCTCAGAACTATAATGTGTCATGATGTCTCTCCCATAGTGGACACTGTGGGAGCCGAAAGCCAGAGCTCAGGAGTGAGCTCCAGCCTCTGGCTGCTGCTGTGGTGAAGGAGTCGGGTGCACGCTGGAAAACAAAATCTTAGCGGTCGCCCGGCATCTCCTTGAGGTCCCGGGCTGACATCCTAGATTAGGTAGGCCAGCGGAGGTGGAACTGGTTCCGTCTCCAAATGGAACTGACCAGTGGCGGATTTTACCTAGGGCTGTGAGGCTCCAGTATCCTCCACTTCAGTGAGCCAGTACAGTCTGTGACTGCACTGGTTACACTGTGACTGAAGGTGGCTTCCTATTGGTCTGCCAGTCACACACAGGACAGGCAGCCCCAGGGGTAGGTGTCTCCTTCTCCTGGGACTGCCAGTCTAGGCTGCCATAAGCAAAGAGCGGCTTCCAGTGGAAGCTACTGCTCTGTCTTTTGGGCAGCCCTGCAGGGCTTCTCGGGGCTGCTACCAATGTAGCCTCAAGAAGCTGGGCTAGTGCTCTGCGCATGCGCGGAGCTACCACCACTCATGCACATGCGCAAGTCCCGGTGTCTGACATTCATTGTGCAGGCGCCGGGACCAGAATCAGCGGCAGCCACCTCAGGTAAGAGGGCAGGAGCCACTGCTGGAACTGACTGAAGGCAGTTCCACCATGTTCCAGCCCACTTTAACCCCTACTGGGATGTATATTTTCATGGAAGTATCTTTCACTTTTCCTCCTTAATTGGTTCCATTTTATTGGCAGTTTTTGAGATTTTATCTTCATATGTTATAATCTCTCACAGTATTGTTCTATGTACCCCATTTATTAATGTAACTTATTACCAGTGGCATATTTAATTTAGTATCGCAGTAACAAATATGCAACTGGTATTCATAATTACTTACCACTCCAGCGAGGTCCAGCGATGATCTCTCTCCTCAGCGGCATCTCCTCTTCTGTTGCTGGCAGCCTATCACTGCAAACAGTGGGATTCTGTGTCAATGCCATGACTATTATACTCTGCGGGACCTGGCATTGCCTGGAAGGATTCGCTGAAGCCAGAAAAGCTGCTGCCATTTCCCAATTTTGGCAATGGGGACCGCATCGCTCCCACCATTTAAAGATGACAACAGCGATGCAGGGACTAACAGCTGTAATGTTAGATTACCGTTGTTTGTTAAATATTAAAAGCATGACATGACCCCTTTAGAGTGCTAAAGAGGTTATGGATCGTGGATTTATGGGGCTGTATATATTAGAGCTGGGCACCAACCCCCGTGTTTTGGTTTTGGATCTGTATCTCCTCTTGTTTTGGATCAGGATTGGTTTTGCCAAAACCGCCCTTGCGTGTTTTGTTTTTTGGTTTTGAATCTGTAATTTTTCTATAAAAATCATAAAAACAGCTAAAATCGCATAATTTGGGCCTGTTTTTGTTCCTACGGTATTATTAACCTCAATAACATTTATTTCCACTCGTTTGAAGTCAATTTTGACCACCTCACAGCTCACAATATTGTTTTCATCCAGTTTAGGCCCAAAATTTGCACCAAGCTAGCTGGCTGACTATGGTAAGCGGCAGCAGTAGGCAGCACAAACACGTGGCAGTTCAACTTCCAACATGGCACATCAGGAAACAAATGTTTTTATTATTCAAGAGGCCTCAGGGAGTTGGAGTATGTATGTAGTTGAAGGCAGGGACATGAAGGGTTGATTGGTAGTAAATTTAATTTAATTTTTTGATTCAGAAGTAAATTTATGAGGCAGGGGAGGCATTTAGAAAAAATATTTTACTCATTCACATCAGTCCTTGCCCCAGAAGAATCCTTGAGTGCCACGCCTGCTGCTGCTGGGAGTGGATTTTCATCCCAGAAGGGGACCAGGAAGACTTTAAGTAGTGCTTTCCAAAACAATTTACTATTAAATAATCCTTTTCAAAGATTCCACTTGAAAAGCATTTCCCAACCTGTACAGGGACATTAAAAAAAACATAGTTAAGTAATAGCCTCCAAACTGCAAACTGCCGTTGTACCCACTGTTCACTTAACTAGCACAGATGGACAAGCGGAACAGAGCATACTGCAAAAGCAACCAAAGAGTTTTTTAAGGCTAAAAAGTGAGATGTTATGCAATGGCCAAGTCAATCCCCTGACCTGAATCCGATTGAGCATGCATTTCATTTGATGAAGACATAACTGAAGGGAAAATGCCCCAAGAACAAGCAGGAACTGAAGACATTTGCAGTAGAGGCCTGGCAGAGCATCACCAGGGATGAAACCCATCATCTGGTGATGTCTATGCATTCCAGACTTCAGGCTGTAATTGCTTGCAAAGGATTTGCAACAAAGTATTAAAAAGTGAAAGTTAGATTTAGGATTGTTTAGTTTGTCCCATTACTTTTGGCCCCTTAAAAAGTGGGAGGCACATACAGAAACTGTTGTAATTCCTACAACGTTCACCTGATTTGGATGTAATTAGCCTAATATTAAATCTGAAAGTCTGCAGTTAAAGCACATCTTGTTTGTTTCATTTCAAAGCCATTGTGGTGGTGAATAGAGGCCAAAGTATGAAAATTCTGTCAATGTCCCAATATTTATGCACCTGACTGTACATGGGAATGCAAACAACATGAAACATATAGTATGCAAAGTATAGATTGCAGAGTCACAAAGTACAGCTAACATGCAGTACATAACTGGCTAAGCAGATCTATGGCACAGTTGAAGCTTAGAACTCACCATCGTATGCTGTACCAGGTTGAGCATATGTAATGATGACTGTCTGGGACCATGTGAGAAAGGAAAATGGCTGCTTACAGCTCCTTTTGCCCAGAATGCATTGCTAGACTGCTATGGAATGTTAAGAAGGACAAAATAGATCAGATTTAAACTGCTGCTGTCCTGACCACTAGGTGGGGCTGCTAATATGAAATAGTGTGACATAAGCCCTATGCTGAAGGCATGACAATATATATATATATATGTGTGTGTGTGTGTGTTAAACACACACACAAACATAGATATAATACACACTAATACACATATACAGTATACACACATAAACACATACATACACACTAACACATATACATACACAGTATACACACACTAACACATATATACACATTGACACACATACATACACACTAACACATACAAAGTATAGACACACTAACACAAACTGTATATACAATAACACATACACATAAATACATACATACACGATAAATTAGTACACATATACTTAGATTTTAATGCAGCAGAACCAGGATGATAATCGCGGGCACCTCACCTCATTAGGCCCCGCCCTCTCACATGATGCCACGATTCGCAGGTGATATGGGGGCTTGCCATATTGGCTCCACTAGGGCTTCATGCGATAATGGTGGGGGCCCCTTTGCGTGTGGGGGTCCCGGGACAACCGCATCTGTCACTCCTCCCTTAATCTGGCCCTGCATGACACACACATACCTTGAAGCAGCTGCAGGTTGTAGACTCGATAAGGATGGGACCTGGCAGGCTGGCACCATGTCATTAGGCCCCTCCTCCTAGCAGCAAAATACCAAGACTCGCAGGTCAAACAGGAGGTGGCGGAGCCAAATGATGCGCTTATAATGGAATCACATCATATTGGCTCCGCCTCCTCCTGCTTGACCCACGAATCGCAGCATTTTGCCGTGAGGGGCAGGGCTTAAGAAGATGGTGCCTGCTCTCTAGTCTGTCAGGGGGGTTTCTGGCTATTCAGAACTCCCCCTGCGTGCGCTAGTGAGGAGATCCAGATAAATCCGAGTCACGGTTCTGGTCTTTTAACGCTTCGGAATTCGGATTTTAAATTCTAATTTGGGGTTTTGGATTGCATAAATTACATGATTTTAACTGTTTTTAAAAACTTTTTATCAATTTTTTTATTTTTTTTAAAAACCCAGATACAAAACCAAAACACTTAAGGGTGGTATTGCAAAACCAAAACCACAACCAAAGCACAAAGATGAATCCAGAACCAAAAACCAAAACCAAAACACTGGAGTCAGCGCACATCTCTAGTTTTACTTCTTATTGTAGTAGCACTTTTCTGTATTAACTCAAATTGTTAAAGTAATTCTGGATAATCAGTTCTAGTAATGAAATTTTATTGAAGTCGCTAAGTTATTCTGTATTAAATTTTAAATATTTGTTTTTAATTCATTTTAGTCTAATCAGAATGTAGTTTTCATGAACGAATTGTGCAGCTCTTCTTCATTCAGGATCTGTTAGATTAAAACATGTTATATTGTAATCAATACATTTTCACATACACCACTTATGCTAACAGTAGCTGATTTATATACTGCCATGTAAACTGCCACTATTCAGAAATCTGGATTTTTGCATTATTTGAGTAGTATCACTCACTATTATAGTGTTTTACTAATAGTATGCTTTATGTAAACACTGTAATGTATTACTTTGTAACCACAAATCTCTGGAGATATGCTAGGTACACATTTAAATGAAGGTTCGATCATTAGACCTGTCCACCGTTCTAGCAGCCGATTTGTAAGCTTTACACATTTACCAATTGGCCTTTCAATATGTCTGGCTGACATCAGAACAACAGGTAAAAATGTGTGATGTCAGTGTACAGGTCGGCAGTACACACATGCAGATGCACCGATAAGATATATCGGCACCGGCTGTACTGCAAGGCCGACCTGTTATGTCTGTGACATCCTTCACAGACATATCGGGTGTACAGACCCGTCGATGTACTCGCGTTATATCGTTCGTCGATTATACGAATGATATAGCGACAAGTGTGTGCCCAGCTTTAAAGCTGCAACATTGGATACACGAATACTTATTGCTAATATTTAGTCGATATTTTACATCAATAATAAAAGTTATCTTCTATATTATATAATTTTACTTTTAGAATAAATGTTAAACTCCATTACTCATTTTAAAGCTGTGCCAATGGGTTGGGTATGAAATCCCGGCTGCCAGTATACCGCTGGTCAGAATACCAACAGCGGCACCCCGACAGCCAGAATCTCGACACCCATAGGAAGTCACGGTAAGTATTTTTGTAAACCCTACCCTAACCCACCCTCCCCGATGCTTAACCCTAACCTCCCCCTAGTGCCTAAATCTAACCTCCCCCTCCCCACACCCTTGGAACTCAGGCCCTGATTCAGAGCCGGACGCTCTGACCAGAGCGCTCGCCCTGAATCAGGGCCGTCCTATTTAAATTTGGACCATCGGTCTTGCGACGAGACTCTGTGGTAGGGTCTTGCTGCCGCAAGCCCTGGAGTGATTTTGGCTCTATCAGAGCCAAAATCACTCCCACTGACATCACTAGTGATGTCAGTGGGGCCGGCCCCAGATGGTAGGCGTTCCCATGGGAATGCCTCCATCTGGCAGGCACGCCCACTCCTCAGAACTATAATGTGTCATGATGTCTCTCCCATAGTGGACACTGTGGGAGCCGAAAGCCAGAGCTCAGGAGTGAGCTCCAGCCTCTGGCTGCTGCTGTGGTGAAGGAGTCGGGTGCACGCTGGAAAACAAAATCTTAGCGGTCGCCCGGCATCTCCTTGAGGTCCCGGGCTGACATCCTAGATTAGGTAGGCCAGCGGAGGTGGAACTGGTTCCGTCTCCAAATGGAACTGACCAGTGGCGGATTTTACCTAGGGCTGTGAGGCTCCAGTATCCTCCACTTCAGTGAGCCAGTACAGTCTGTGACTGCACTGGTTACACTGTGACTGAAGGTGGCTTCCTATTGGTCTGCCAGTCACACACAGGACAGGCAGCCCCAGGGGTAGGTGTCTCCTTCTCCTGGGACTGCCAGTCTAGGCTGCCATAAGCAAAGAGCGGCTTCCAGTGGAAGCTACTGCTCTGTCTTTTGGGCAGCCCTGCAGGGCTTCTCGGGGCTGCTACCAATGTAGCCTCAAGAAGCTGGGCTAGTGCTCTGCGCATGCGCGGAGCTACCACCACTCATGCACATGCGCAAGTCCCGGTGTCTGACATTCATTGTGCAGGCGCCGGGACCAGAATCAGCGGCAGCCACCTCAGGTAAGAGGGCAGGAGCCACTGCTGGAACTGACTGAAGGCAGTTCCACCATGTTCCAGCCCACTTTAACCCCTACTGGGATGTATATTTTCATGGAAGTATCTTTCACTTTTCCTCCTTAATTGGTTCCATTTTATTGGCAGTTTTTGAGATTTTATCTTCATATGTTATAATCTCTCACAGTATTGTTCTATGTACCCCATTTATTAATGTAACTTATTACCAGTGGCATATTTAATTTAGTATCGCAGTAACAAATATGCAACTGGTATTCATAATTACTTACCACTCCAGCGAGGTCCAGCGATGATCTCTCTCCTCAGCGGCATCTCCTCTTCTGTTGCTGGCAGCCTATCACTGCAAACAGTGGGATTCTGTGTCAATGCCATGACTATTTTACTCTGCGGGACCTGGCATTGCCTGGAAGGATTCGCTGAAGCCAGAAAAGCTGCTGCCATTTCCCAATTTTGGCAATGGGGACCGCATCGCTCCCACCATTTAAAGATGACAACAGCGATGCAGGGACTAACAGCTGTAATGTTAGATTACCGTTGTTTGTTAAATATTAAAAGCATGACATGACCCCTTTAGAGTGCTAAAGAGGTTATGGATCGTGGATTTATGGGGCTGTATATATTAGAGCTGGGCACCAACCCCCGTGTTTTGGTTTTGGATCTGTATCTCCTCTTGTTTTGGATCAGGATTGGTTTTGCCAAAACCGCCCTTGCGTGTTTTGTTTTTTGGTTTTGAATCTGTAATTTTTCTATAAAAATCATAAAAACAGCTAAAATCGCATAATTTGGGCCTGTTTTTGTTCCTACGGTATTATTAACCTCAATAACATTTATTTCCACTCGTTTGAAGTCAATTTTGACCACCTCACAGCTCACAATATTGTTTTCATCCAGTTTAGGCCCAAAATTTGCACCAAGCTAGCTGGCTGACTATGGTAAGCGGCAGCAGTAGGCAGCACAAACACGTGGCAGTTCAACTTCCAACATGGCACATCAGGAAACAAATGTTTTTATTATTCAAGAGGCCTCAGGGAGTTGGAGTATGTATGTAGTTGAAGGCAGGGACATGAAGGGTTGATTGGTAGTAAATTTAATTTAATTTTTTGATTCAGAAGTAAATTTATGAGGCAGGGGAGGCATTTAGAAAAAATATTTTACTCATTCACATCAGTCCTTGCCCCAGAAGAATCCTTGAGTGCCACGCCTGCTGCTGCTGGGAGTGGATTTTCATCCCAGAAGGGGACCAGGAAGACTTTAAGTAGTGCTTTCCAAAACAATTTACTATTAAATAATCCTTTTCAAAGATTCCACTTGAAAAGCATTTCCCAACCTGTACAGGGACATTAAAAAAAACATAGTTAAGTAATAGCCTCCAAACTGCAAACTGCCGTTGTACCCACTGTTCACTTAACTAGCACAGATGGACAAGCGGAACAGAGCAAATGCAAGATTTCAGATTTAAGGTCTTACGTTGTGTCTTTCTTTAGAATCCTGCGCCTGCTTCTGCTGCTAGGAGTGGAATTTCATCCCAAAAGAGGACCAGGAAGAGTGCTTTCCAAAGCAATTGACTGTTAAATAATCCTTTGCAAAGATTCCACTTGAAACTTTTCCCCAACCTGTACAGGGACATTAAAAAATACATAGTTAGTTAGTGGCCTTCAAACTGCCGTTGTACCCACTGTCCACTTAACCAGCACAGATGGACAAGCGGAACAGAGCAAATGCAAGATTTCAGATTTAAGGTTTAAGTCTTATGTTGTGTCTTTCTTGAGAATCCTTGAGCGCCATACCTGATGCTGGGAGTGGATTTTCATTCCAGAAGGGATGAGTTCGTTGTTTCTTCTTCCCAATGGACGCAGATCTATAGAGATGTAAAGAGCTGTTGATAAGCAAATTGTCGGCTGAAGTGGCGCATGATGCAGTGATTGCTTCTCCTTCAGTTTCTCCAGCAAGTTCATCTGCTGAGAACAAACTAAACTTTCAAAACACCCACTAGTGATGCAGTTGAGTCAACACGACCAAGTTTTGACATCTGGTAGGGTCAGAATTGCCTACAAGTAATGACACCTCATCTGATATGATCACCATTCAAATAATGGCTGAGGACTATTTAAAAAATTTTAATGATAGCATCCAAATAGACATGTCAGACAGTCCATTTGACTACTGGCAGGAAAAAAAGGTAATTTGGAGGCCCTTGCACAAACTGGCTTTGCTTTACTTGAGCTGCCCACCCTCCAGTGTGTACTCTGAAAGAGTTTTAAGCACAGCCGGAAACCTTGTCAGTAATCGGCCTATGAGACTACTTCCCCAAAATGTGGAAAGATGATGTCCATCAAAATGAATTACAAATTCTACGATAAAGACCTTTACCGTCAATTACGTGCAAAAATTACAGAGGCATCTGTAATGGTGGATTCAAGCGGGGACAAATTAATATTGTGTGAAGAAGATGATGTCTACATCGCCCCAGATTATACCAGCACCCAAGCCTATATTGTCATCCTATCCTGTGTTGTGTATAAGTTACAGCTGCGCTCCCTGTTAGATTGGGGATTCATTGTCCACTTTAGTGGATGTGAGCTCCATTTTAGTCCATATCACCACACCCCTTACACATCTTCTGACCTGAGCTACAGGAGGAGCAGCTGCACTCTGGAATATGGTTGCATGGAGTTGGCCCTCTGACTTGCTGAAATTCAGGTAGAGGGTCCATGGGTAGGGAGTACGGACACTATAATCAGAGAACGCAGTTTTATCTGCTTTATTTAATTTTGTAAACCATATCCTCTATTTTCACCTTTTGAAAATATGTTTATGTGAATTTCAGCTGAGGCGTTTGTGATGTCATTATGTTTAATATATTATGCATGTTATTTAGCACTTTGTTGTGGTCTTGTAGTTAGCGTGTGGACTAATCAATTATTCATAATTGAGGAATTAAGTGAAAAGTTGAATTTTTTTATTGCTAACTTTGTGTTATTAAATTGTAATATTGTGAAGTTTCCACTTAGTGTCACAAGATTTATTTATGAATAAGAAAATAACACACTGCGCTACCACTTACAGTGCCACAATATTTTTTACGAATACACTGCGTTTTCCACTTAAAGTGTGACAATATTTTTTACGAATACACTGCGTTTCCACTTAGTGTGACAATATTTTTTACGAATACACTGCGTTTCTTTCCACTAACAGTGTGACAATATTTTTTACGAATACACTGCATTTTCCACTTACAATGTGACAATATTTTTGATGAATACACTGCGTTTTCCACTTACAGTGTGACAATATTTTTTACGAATGCACTGCATTTTCCACTTACAGTGTGATAATATTTTTTATGAATACACTGCGGTTTCCACTTACAGTGTGACAATATTTGTTATACACTGCGCTACCACTTACAGTGTCACAAACAATACGTGTATGAATATTACACATGCGGTCTGACAGGCAGCATCACAGTAAAAAAAATAATAATATAGTACACTGGGGTACAACACAAAAAACTATATAATATATTATTTTTTTTATTAATTATATTATTTATTAGCTTTTATTTTTTTATACACTGGGCACCCTTGGATGGACAGAGCACCCCTGGTTGGACACAGCAGCCCCTGCCCCTGGATGGACACAAAACCCCTGGATGGACACCGCAGACCCTGGATAGACACAGGATCCCCTGCCCTTGATGGACACAGCAACCCCTGGATGGACACAGCAGACCCACAGCAGCCCTTGGATGGACTCAGCAGCCCTGGCCTGGATGGACACAGCAGCCCCTCTTTGATGAAGCACAGCCCTGACAGCCCGGGACTCATCAAGCAAATGGCGCTAATCAACGTGGGGGAGGGACTTTTATACAATCCAAATCCCACGAGAATCTGACACAGCAGGATGATGACGTTTTGCCTCACTTAGAGATCTCAGTCAGGCTGGAAAACCCGAGCTGGACTCGGATCTGCAAGTTCAGGTGGGTTCGGTTCTCAGGGAAATGGACCCGCTCATCTCTACTATATATGCAGAACACATGAAAATTAAAACCTATTAAGATTATGGTAATAATATTTACTCTAGGCTATAAATGATCACTATCAGTAGTACTTCCAGCAATGTATGCAGTGCCACAATGCTTCCCTATCCATACTGTACTGTAAATTAGAAAATGATTTTAGCCAAAATGGTAGTTATTACTGTGTACGATCTTACAATTCTTCTCTGTATTCTATGTTACTTTTCTAATTATTTTAGAAATTGATCTGGAGTTTGTATGGGCTAAATCACTGACACTGGTGGAATCTTGAAAGTCAGAAATGAAAAAATATCAACTTAGTAAACTAAATGTTGAAAGAAAAAAATAACTTAGAAATAAAATAGTTAAAACAAAATGTAATTTTTGCAAAATGTAATTTTGCTGATTTCAAATGAATGTCACAAGCAAAATTGTAATTAGGCTCCAGCATACGTGGAAGGTATAGAAGGCATTTAATTTACTTTTAGTTTAATGAAATATGCTGTAACAACATAACAAACTGTGTTTACTGCAATCTATGTAGTGTCTTGTTGGGAGAATATAACGTATTACTAGATCTGTTACCAAAACTTGTATATATTTATATTCTGCGCAGTCTCGGCAGTGGCGGAACTCCCGGAGACAATGGAGTCAGTTGCCGCCGGGCGCCCAGCCCTGAAGGGGGCATCTGGCTCCATTGTCTCCAGGGTCCCGGCCGTTCCACTTCCTTCCACCGCATCTATACCTACCCCTATACCGCTACCGCCGGCTTCACTAGTCTGTAAATAGAAGAAAGCCAGAGAGAGGAGCCGCTGAGGTGAGCGCCAATCAGCATCAGCGGCGCTCCTCCTCCGGCTCCACTACACACTCTGTGCTCTCGGCAGGCCGCGGACGTCACCACGTATCATGTGACCGCCCGCGACCTCACCCTGCGCCTGCCCCGTGCTCCTCTGAAGAGCCGCCCGACACTGCAGAGTGCAGACGGACCGTGGTGGTGGAGACACTGTCTGTGGAGAGTGCGGCTGGGACCCGGGAGACAAGATCTGCGTGGTGGACCACCTCCCGGAGAAATAAAACTGGCTGATCGGGAGCCGGCAGCCCCTGCTGTCTGAGAGCTCAGCCACAGGTAAGAGCTCCCCTCCATTTGCCCCCCAGAACTATCACCTCCCTCTCCCTTTGGGTTCTGCCATGTTGCCCACTCCTATTACCCTGTACCTCAGCTTTTGCATGTCCCCGAATATTAGCAATGCCCCCTCTCTCTGCTAGTCCATGATAAGTTTCTGAAGCCCCCTCTATTGCCAAGCCCCTGCCGCACACCTTGCTGGCAGCTCACTTTGCACCCTCTTGCCAGTCACAGTCCTGCATCACCCTCCTGGCAGCTACCCAGCAGTCCCCATTGGAATGGTCTTCTCCTCTCTATGCGTCCCCTAAACCTGGGAGGGGGCGGAGGGAGACAGGATGGATGGAGAGGCGGCCTGGAATAGCTGTTTACCTGCACCGGGGACGTAGGACAGCACCTTTCTTCGAGGGAAGGAAAATTGTATACGTGGCGTAGTGTAAAATCCATCAAAAGCTGGAGAGGAGGAGAAGATGAGAGGGCAGGCAGCAGCAGCAGCAGCACACATAGCTATCTACTGTATGTGCAGGACAGGCTGATGATCTATACTTACTATATATTATATGTGTGGCACGGAGATTATATATATACATATCATGGGCAGGGTTATGATTAATCTTTATACTGGAGAACCGAATATAACTGTTCTGGGTGCGCCAGGACGTATTGTGATACATACTATAGGACAGTGACAGATAAAGGGGCAGAACTATGGGAGACAATGGAGGCGCCTGCCGCCGGGCTCCAGCTCTAAAGAGGGCACCTCCTCCATTGTCCACAACATATTCACCCTACTTAGGGCTGTAACTATGTACCATCATGGCCCTTCATGGCACCTGATAAGCCACCATACACTAGTGGAGAACTCCGTGTCAGACCATCAGATGCTGTCTTAGTCTATCTATAGCCTGTCTGCATGAGAATTGCTACATTACAGTGTCAGCGGCTGTGACGGGGGGGCACCAAATTATAACTTGCCTCCGGGCGTCTGGGATGAACTTACGCCACTGAGTCTCGGAGCAATGTGCGTCAGTGTGCAGTACCTGCTTTGGAATCTGGGACACATATGTTATGTCGACGGACACTATGTCGACAGTGACTAGGTTGACACGAGAACGCCAGCACCAGGATCCCAATACAGTTAACGCTTCTAAAAGCATTTTAAGTACCTGTGTGGGCATTACAAATTTAAACTTGCTGTGAAAGTGGCATGTTTAAAGTAATGCTGCATGTTATAACTGCTTTCAGTAGCATAACAACTATGTTGGCACCGGCACTCTCATGTCAACATAGGCCCGTATTCAATTTGAGCCGAGTCGCGTTAACTTAACAGGGCCCGGACTTAACACCGACTTTGCGTGTTTTCCAGGCGTTAAAGTATTGCGCGCATGTCCGCGTATCCCCGTATTCAATTTGAAAGTAGGCGAAAACGGGACCCGGCGATACTTGGATCGGCGTTAAAAAAACGTGAATTTTCGGGAAACAATCCTAGGACCCCCTCAAGCTACTGATAGCTGTTGCGTGGGTCATGTATACTCGATTTTTTGTTTTGCCAAGTACCTGGATTACTGCGGAGACCAGCGGATATAGGTGAGTATGATTTTTTCTTTGCAGAGCCATGTTTTAAGGATATTTTACTGGAGAAGGGGACAGGTACTTCTGGTCTAGGTAAGTATGTGTGAATGGGTAGGTGTGTGTAATAAGGTTATACTGTCACGGTGTGTGTGTTTTGTCTTTTTTAAACTATTTATTTTATAGTGAAGTTACAGGTGCCGCATGTGTGCTAGCACTTGTTGTTCCACAAGTGCAAAATGGCAGGCATACTGGCACTTGTAGTTCCACTGTAAAACACAATAGTTTTACATTATTTGGCCTCCCCATTACCTCCATACCCACCAAGCAAGGGGTATGGGGAAGAGCCCCGGGCTTCAGCGTAAGCCTGTGGTGCTCGGGAGGGGGGGGGGACCCTTCTTTGGGGGGTCCCCGACTCCCCTGAGATCACCGGCTTGCGCTGACTGATTTGGGGTGCTAATGCTTTAGACCTGGAGCTCCAGTGATTGGGTCTCCGGGCTGTGGCATTACACCCCGGTCGGTTGGGTCTGGTGCTGGTCTTAAATATAAGGGGATCCCCATGTTTTTTTTTACCCCTATATTTAAAACCAGAACTGGTCCCTGCAGCCTTGGGTTGGTTTCTAAAATACAGTGGAACCCTACACTTTTTGTTCCCCATATTTTTAGAAACCACCACTGGCTGGCAAGCCTGGGGCTGGTTTGGCTTTTGGGGGGGGACCTTATGTCATTTTTTTTGTAAATCTTTACCCCGTTTTTTTACAGGTTAAACAAAATGGGAATTTTTGGGAAATATTCTATGGACCCCCCTAAAGAAGTGTAGATATAGGGGAGGACAAAGGGTACCCCCATTTTTAACTCCTGAAGGAAGTCGGGGTTTCGAATAGCTGTGGTAGGTGCATAAATGTGGCTTGGAATAAGGTGATGCAGAAGAGCATTTAGAAGTTTTTTTATGGCAAAACAATTATGCCCATCAAATTTGGGGTACTTGAAAATGGGGTTCAGCATATTTTAAAGTTGCTAAAGTGACTTAAAAAAATCATGAAAAACCCACCTGCCGCAAACACCTGCAATCAAAAAAACAATTGGGGCATACTTGGGGAACCCCCCAGAGTCAATTTCGCTTTTTTTAAGTTTGTACCCCAACGTTTTGTTTTTTCGCCCCTTTTTCAAAGTCAATTTTTGGGGTGTCCTTATTTTTTTTTTTGACACAGATTACCTTTGGGGACTGTCTTAAGGCTGCACTGGGGTTCCCAAAATGTTGCACCCCAAAACCTCAATTCTGCACTTTTTAACACCTGCCATTCATAGGCGATACTTTACCGCCTATTATATTGCATTGACTTTCCGCCTAGGCGGAAAGTCTTTCAAATTGAATACAGGGTAAAACTAAAACATGCGATAATGACGTCATCGGCGGTAAATTTCAGCAAATCCGGACTTAACGCCTCAAATTGAATATGGCCCTTAGTCACTATCGACATAATGAATACATAATACCTTGGTATCTGATTGTCATTGTTTAAGTTTCAAGAACAAGATAAAAAAACACACATTTTCAGGTTGAATTCAACACAAACTTTACTTTGGTCCAGGAAGTACTTATAGGCAAGAAGACATTTATTTGGTATACCTACAAACATTAAGAGTTAAAAATACATTTAGAGGTGTACTGTAGATGTGTGGTTATGGTTACCATGTAGGAATATCTATAATGAGTACAAGGTGAGCTGTGCACACAAGCCCCTGAGTTCAGGGGGGCCCTGTACTGCAAACCATATACCCAGAGCATACCTCACTCACCCCTCCCCATGTAATGTGCCAGCGATGCCATCTTTCTTTCAAGTGATATCTTCGTGCAGTGAAAGCAAAGACTACAGTATGATAAAATGTGTGTATATATATATATATATATATATATATATATATATATATCTAGCGCACTTTACCAGAGCTGTTGTTATCTTCTGCTCATGCAACATCTTCCTAAACATCACTCATTATACAGATGGCACTGGCCGCAGAAGGTGTGCATGTGTGGGGAGTTGCTGCTCGGTGACTCGGTGAGGGGAGGTGCTGCTCGGTGACTCGGTGAGGGGAGGTGCTGCTCGGTGACTCAGTGAGGGGAGGTGCTGCTCGGTGACTCATCTTTACACTAGCTTTGTGAAAGTAACAAAGGGTAAAAATAAGGCCGTGTGCAGGCCAGACTTTAAGCCTAGGCACTGAAGGCAATGTCTTGAACCCCACATTTTAAAGGGCCCAACATTTTTTACCCAGTTAAATTTTTTGTTCTTTCCACTGAGGCCCGAAGTCAGAGACCACAGAAATGTACTTTCATGTTGTGTGAAAATATAAGGTCATAGCTGCTCAGTCCCTTACCCAGAGTGGGCCATGCTTGCTCCCATGCTTCCTATAGTGTTGTGAGATAGCAGCACTCCTTGCTCCGTGCTATGCGGCTGGGGGGAGGTTGTGCAGTCAAACTTTTACATGGGCTTCAGTTTAGTTTGTTTGCTGGGTAATCTGTGTTAGCTTTAATAGCTAGGGGGTTTTACATATGGCAAACTAAAAACATTTTTTACAAAGTTCAAAGTGCCCAAAAAGGTGCTTTTGCCTTGGGCCCAGAAAAGACAGAATCCAGCCATGGCTACGTGCATTTAGTGTATATGTAAAATATTTTTTAAGAATTTACTTTCAAGAGGCCCAGTGTAACTGACACAAGCTATTGTTGCAAAATACAGTCCTGGCATTAAGGCATATTATATTGTTAGCATGAATAGGTTAAAAAAAAAAATCCACATCTATAGAACGTATAGTTCAACTGTACATCTTAATTAAAACATTCTGAAACAAAGACAGAGCCACATACTGTACACATGCAAGGCAGCCACCAACCATGTTTTATGCCTAGACACCACTGTGTCCTCTGATTTATACACCAGCAGTAGTGCACTTAGATCAGGGATGTCTCTGTATTACATGGCTGTGACCAGTTTTACACAGCATACTGATTTAAATGAGAAATGGTAATTAATAGACTGACAAGTGCCATATGGAGCCATAAATACGCTCATATTCCAGACAAAATAACAAATGTGTTACCCGGGCTTGTCTAGAACACAGACCTTGCCCTACTGAATTTATGGCAGTAGGATCAGGACAGCTGCAAAGAGGCTTTAATGTATAGATGTTTAAAGCCTGGCAAGTGAGAAGGATGAATTTTTTATTATTATTATTTATCCGATTTGGAAATGTATTTGAAAATGATAGTTTAACTCCTTCGGACACCAGCATTGTATATAACTTTTAATATATAAATATATATATATATATATATATATACTGTATATATATATAAATATATATATATATATATACATATATATATATATATATCAGTATTGTGCAAAAGTTTTAGGCAGGTGTGGAAAACTGCTGCAAAGTAGGTATGCTTTCATAAATAGAAGTGCTTTCAAAAATAGAGGTGTTAATAGTTTATATTTTAGCAATTAACAAAATGCAAAGTGAACAGAAGATAAATCAAATCAATATTTGGTGTGACCACCCTTTGCCTTTAAAACAGCATAAATTCTTCTAGGTACACTTGCACACAGTTTTTGAAGGAACTCCGCAGGGAGGTTGTTCCAAACATCTTGGAGAACTAACCACAGATTTTCTGTGGATGTAGGCTTGCTCAAATCCTTCTGTTTCTTCATGTGATTCCAGACAGACTCCATGATGTTGAAATCAGTGCTCTGTGGTGGCCATATCATCACTACCAGGACTCCTTGTTCTTCTTTATGCTGAAGACAGTTATTAACGACGCCTCCCTGATGGTATTGCATGATGGATAAATACCTGCCTGTATTTCTCTTGCAAGGAACCTCCACCATGCTTTACTGTTGCCTGCAGACACTCATTATTGTACCACTCTCTAGCCCTTCGGCGAACAAACTTACTTCTGTTACAGACAAATATTTAAAGTTTTGACTCATCATTCCAGAGCACCTGCTGCCATTTTCTGTACCTCAGTTCCTATGTTTTCGTGCATAGTTGAGTCATTTGGCCTTGTTTCCATGTCGAAGGTATGGTTTTTTGGCTGCAATTCTTCCATGAAGACCACTTCTGGCTAGACCTCTCCGAACAGTAGATGGTTGCACCTGGGTCCCACTGGTTTCTGCCATTTCTGAGATGATGGCACTGCTGGACATCTTCCAATTTCGAAGGGAATTAAGTGTGATGCACTAAGTTTCCTTGGCCGACCACTGCATCTACCATCCTCAATGTTGCACGTTTCTTTGTGCTTCTTCAAAAGAGCTTGAACAGCACATCTTTACACCCCAGTCTGCTTTGAAATATTCACCTGGGAGATACCTTGCTGATGCAGTATAACTACCTTGTGTCTTGTTGCAGTGCTCAGTCTTGCCATGGTCCACAGAACTGGCACTCATTCCCAGATAATGGGCCCAGGTGCTCTACCAACACCAATAGATAAATGATCCCCAGCTGCACGCTGTCAGCGCTGTACCCCATATATTTCAATGTAGCCAATCCATGGCGTAGCTCCTGAAAGTGTCATGTCACTGGCTGGTCTTGATCTTTTCCATTGAGAGCTGCCCAGATGGCTAAGCAGTGAAGAGCCATCCACTAGAGGTTGCCGGAATGAGGTGCCTCCATACACCCATGGTCCAGCTAGCACTACGATGTTGTTTATTGTGGTTACACTAGATTGCTATGGGCCACTCGGGCCCCTGCTGATGTTTTCACTAGGCACTGCTGTGAGCCAGATGTCATGAGGAGCAGCACTGTCAGCGTGCAGCTAAAGTTTGTCTCACTGGTGATATTGGTATCACTGGCGTCACTAGGGAGGTGCGGGCAGCACCGGGTGACATCATCTGAGGGTGTGACACCAAAATAGCAGGGCTGCTACCCCGTCGGATGCTGTCACCGAGCAACTCAGAGAGAGGCAGGGGAGAGGCTGTGGGCTGCCCCAGCAGCTGCCGGAGCGTATAGTAAGCCCACTGTGTGCCGAGAATGGGGGCAGTGACATGCGGTCATGCCCACAAGATCGGCACACAAAAGGGGTGATGCTCACAGAGCGAGGCCACGCCCCCTTTCGCACACGCCTTTGGCGCACAAAAGAAGTCCTTCCAACCACAACGGGTATCAGCCAAGTAAGTGACGACACTGATTTGTATGAATATTTAAGATAAGATTTGTTTATTATCTGTATGCCTGATGACAGTTTAAATATTAAACCGAAACGTTGCAAAGCTGTGCAGTTTTTTACTTTTGTGTATTGAAAGTCCTGACGCTGCCCATCATTTTCTAGCAGGTTGCAGGCGCAGATAATTACAAAGTCACATGAACAATATTTCCTCATGATTAGCTTGTGCAGAATTTATTTTTCAAAACTTCATTTTCAGCAACAATTAAGAGCTTTTTATGCACCTGTTGCATAAAAAGCTTTTAATTGTTTTTTTTTTAGCAAATTAATTTTGAACATGGACAAAATCTGATGAATTCAGAAAAAATTATAAATGGTTTCGATGCACTGTGCAAACATGTACAGTTTTATGCAAATGGTTTGGACGACCCTGGTGATGTTGCATGTCTCATTCAGGGGTAGATGTATCAAAAGAGGGCAACTAGAGAAATCGCCTATAGCAACCAAACAGCTTCTAGCTATCATTCAAGTACATTCTAAAAAATTATAACTACAAGCTGATTGGTTGCTATGAGCAACTTCTCCATCTGCCCTTCTTAGAAGGTTTGATACACCTCCCCATTTTCACTAAATGAAGGCTACACATTTATTTCTACACATTTTAATGCACAATTACTTACAATGAGTTGAAATTTAAAATAAATAAACTATACAAATCATTAATGTGGCATGTGCAAATGTTTGTCACCATTACGGCTGTTTCATTATTACTTTTTCTTAATAAGGCCTCAAATTTTGATTGACTCATTAGGCCTTAAATTAAGCCAGGTGAAGTGGATTCCACAGTTGAATAAATACTCAGGCCCGCCTAACCTCTTAAGGTGCGTACACACGGGACGATGTGCGCCCTGAACGAACATCGTCCTGTGTGTCCCCGGCAGGGGTGTGCTCAGTGTCATTAACGACACAGAGCACACACACTGAACGAAATCAAGAACGATTTCGTTCAGTGCCGGGCTCCCTCCCTCATTCCCGTACATGTCCACCCTGACAATATCGTCAGGTTGGACAGAAAGTTCGGACGATGAACGAAAACTTCAAATGGCAAACGGGAGCACGCATTTGTAGTTTTCATTCATCGTTTTGGGGCAAATACTAAACGATTTTTTGACCGATTTGTCGTTAACGACAAATCGTTCAAAAAAATCGTCTCATGTGTACGCACTTTTAGGATGTTGTGCCTACTCTGAGTAACCATTAGTTCCTCTTATGCTGAGCATACACTATACAATTATCTGTCAGATATCTGTCCAATCTGGCTGATTAAAATGAAAGTCTGGTAATGTATGGGAGCAAATGACAATTGACCATTTGCTCACAAACACTGGAAAATAGACAAAAATGGTTGTTCAGGCAAATTGCAGAAAACACACAAATTTAACCATTTGAACAATTGTTTTTTGCCCATTTTCCAGTGTTTAAAACCATATGATCATCTGTCATTGTCTCCCATATATTACCAGGTTTTCCTTCCAACAAGCCAGATTGGACAGATATCTGACAGATAATTGTATAGTGTATGCCCAGCATAAGTAGTGGACCAAAGATTTGAAAATTTGATTGACTTTAACAAACCAATGAGAAGCTTATAAAATGTTATCTAAATGTTTCCAGCTTCAAATTAGCATTTTCAAAAACATCATTAAGAAATGTATGATAAGTTAACTGTTGAATTAAGGCATAATCTGGAAGACCCAAAAATATCTTTGATATAACAGCCCATGGAGATGCAAAGCAGAACCCATATTTCAGTGCACTGGAGTAGAGGTCTACTAGTCTACTAGTCCACAGTACAGAATTGCTTGCATAAAAATTGTCTACAAGGGAGAATTGTCAGAAGGGATCCTACAAACTCATCACAAAAGTCCGTGTCACAGGGTTCTATGTACAAAGCATTGGAGAGAGATAAAGTGGACAGAGCTAAAGTGCCAACCAATCAGGTCCTAACTGTCACTGTACAGGCTGTGTTTGAAAAGTGACAGGAGCTGTTTGGTTGGTACTTTATCTCTGTCCGCTTTATCTCTCTCCAAGGCTTAGTACATAGACGCCTTAGATTTGACAGTGGCATGTTCTAGCTCAAGTCTAAATTGCAATGTACAAATAAAGCTGCTCAACATTTGTGGGCTAAGTGCCTGATTCAGCCCACATTGGAGATGTACGTACACCATCGGGTTTGCGAACACCTCTGAATCAGGCCCTAAATGCAAAAGCAGCCAGTATTTATCCTGCGTGCAAAAAAATAATGTATTGACAGTCAGTGTCCATTTGTTTGCTGTAACCGAGGGGTAATGACTCGATCACAGGTGTGTTGTGTCCAGTGGTGGCTCCAGAGGTGTGGCTGCAGCACAGTCCAAAATTTAAATAGGGGAGCACACCAACTGTCACCCCAAATTCTGCCATACATCACTGGCAGTTGGTGTGCCTCCCCTATTTGAATTTTGGACTGCATTGCAGCACCACCTCTGGAGCCACCACTGGTCATAACCGTTTGGGGTGTATCACGGCCTGCAGTTATTAAGGCTCTAGCGTCGTAGTTCCATCGACCAGTCTGCATAACAATGGTGTTACTCAGAAGTTTGCTGATCTACCATTGTACATCCGATGGTTGCATCCTTGTACGCAATCAGCGGATCTGTGTAGCCGCCGGTGGGTGTCTTATATCCTGGTGTCTGCGTCATTTGCATATTTTTTAACAGTCGCTGCACACAAAGACGTCACAGCAGGATTTGCGTCCATCTCTGAGTCAGGCCCACAGTGAAGACCCACACCTGTGTTTATAAAGGTCTCCCTATACACCTATTACATATACAGTAGCACAAACTGGAGACATTTCTTCCTAAATTTTCTGGGCGATTGAACATCTTCTGCCCATTGAGATTTACGGGTATATTTGCTAAGGTGCGGGTTTACAAAAGTGGAGATGTTGCCCATAGCAACCAACCAGATTTAAAGCTATCATCTTCTAAAAGGTGCTAGATAAATGATAAGTAGAATCTGATTGATTGCTATGGGCAATATCTCCACTATTGTAAACCCGCACTTTAGTAAATATACCCCTTAGAATCAGGGAGAAATCATAGAAACAAATCTAAAATGAAATGTTTTTCTTGAAAGACGTTTGCAATAAGCCTAATAGAGTGCATGTAATTCCGATTCTTCAGGTTGTTTACCTCGCCCAGTTTTCTACCTCGCCGTGATGCAAAGACCCCTATGGAGGCAAAGTATTATTATGTGTAATTGAGAATTCTAATGCTTCATTACCTTTCATTTACTGCAGAACAACAAGTCAGCTTGACTCCACTTTGTAAGTGAGATATTGTAGCATTCATTTATTACTGCCACCAATATAAAGATTGGGATATAGATCAAACTGTTGAAGGAAATTCTTAAAAACGTCAATGTTAGAGGCTAATTCCACTTTTTAAAAAATATCTATAAATATATATTTCCTATTTTTTTGTCTAAACTGTAGGAAAGGGACCACTTTACACATTGATATTTAGAACCTCTAATAAAACAAAGCAGGTATGTGAGTAGGCCACAGTGAATATCTAAATTAGTCCTTCCTCCTGCTCCCATGTCATTGCGCTAGTTTATGTAATGTTCAGAACTTTGGCGCCATACTTGCTTTAAAAGACCAGTCCCGGAGAGTTCCAAAGGAGGCAGCCATGTCCGTAGTGCAGGGGGACATGGTGCCCCCATTTTACAAGCTGCCCTGTTCACTGGGGAAGTGGGTGGCATAAAGAGGACTGGCTGACACTTTTGGGGATGAGCCCCTTCCCTGAAATTTGTCACTCTCCCAGACATTCAATAAGATTTGGCGAGCATGCTTTGCAGCTTGTCGTTTAATATCAGCATCATGACGGCGTGGCAAGATGCTCAGATGACACAGCTCTCCGCTATTCACCTTACTTAACAAAGTATTCCATTTTAATATGAATGTTATTTTATCCCTTCTCTTCCTAATAATAGTGCTGCTATGGAGCCCCTACCCTGGGATCCTGGCACTTTATGTATTTATTAGGATCCTAGTACTGTTAGCAAGAATTTCTGCAGTTCATCCTCAGTGCTGCTCTGCTCTCTCGTGATGTCGGATCTCTTTCATCAGGAGAGATTTGACACCGCAGCTCTAAAACTTTCAATTAAAGACGCTGGATCGCTCATGCTCTAGAATTACAAAGCTGATCGGCAAAGGTCCTGGCACAAAGTAAGTATCATGACACTTGTAATACAGCAAAGACAATAAACTGCTTTTTAAAGTAAAAAAAAATAATAATAATTAAAACCTCCTCTCCCCTTTAATCAGTTGCTGTACCCCATGTCTTAGTGATAGTCCCTCTAATATTCTTTATCTAATTTATCAATCAGGCAGCTCAGGGGTGCAATGGTTAGCTTCCTGCCTCACAACACTGAGGGCTTGGGTTCCATTCTCACCAAGACCCTATATGTGTGGAGTTTGTATGTCCTCCCTGTATTTGCATAGGTTTTCTAGTTTCCTCTCACAATCAAAACAAATCATGCCAGTAGGTTATTTGGCTTCTGACAAAAATGAAGCCTAATGTACATGTGGTAGGGAATATAGATTATAAGCTCCACCTAGGCAGGAACTGATGAGAAAGACTAATGTTCTCTGTGAAGCATTGCATAATGTGTGTGCACTTTATAAATAATTGTTAATAAATAAACTCCTATTTTACTTATTTTATTATAAGCCTGCATGCAAGGCCCTCTTACCACGTTGTCTACGTGTTATTACTGTTTGTGTATTCATCAGTAAAACACTAATGATTGCTGGTGCTACATAAATGAATAATATGGAAAGGAGGTATTTGGTAAAATTAAAATTTTTAAAACAGAACACCTCTTTAGTTTCTAATGGTTAGCATTACCGCCTCACAGCACTGAGGTCGTGGGTTCGATTACCACTATGGCCCTAACTGTGTGGAGTTTGTATATTCTCCCTGTGCTTGCGTGGGTTTCCTCTGGGTACTCCGGTTTCCTCCCACACTCCAAAAATATACTGGCAGGTTAATTGGCTCCCCAAAAAAAAGAAAATGAACCCTAGTGTGTATGTGTGTGAGTATGTGGTAGGGAATATAGATTGTAAGCTCCACTGCTGCAGGGACTGATGTGAACGGCCAAATATTCTCTCTGTAAACCGCTGCGGAATATGTGTGCGCTATATAAATAATTGGTAATAATAAGAAGAATGTGTGCAGCTTGTGCAGTGAGGCTGGAACTGGAAGTCTCTCAAACACACTAAATTCTGACCCCTAGCAAGTTTGTAACCTCATTCCTTCTTCTCACTGAAGCAACTGTAACACTTTTCCAGATTTAGGGATTAACATGATTGACATCGACTGATGTTTTGTGAACTCGAAAAACACTGCACAAGAATTATACTAAACAAAAATGTATTAAGTCTGGTATGGGTGGGTGTTTAATAGTTGCAGAAACTGGCAGTGGAATTTGCCATATTTAAGTCAGAAAAACTCTCAATTTCTTGTAATGCAATTCTATACTGTAAATTGAAGGCACACCAATGGTTGTACCCCTTTAGATCCTCTGTATAATTTATCAGGTATCCACATGTAGCAAATAACAAGGTTCCTCCCCATTATGTTGACTACACATGCTACAATGTTGTAAAAAAAATATCTACATTTGATTGGAATATTGCATGCCAGACATATTCAACTTGTCCCATATAACATGTGATCCAACCTGATTGAAATGACACACACTGAGCTCAGTACTTTATTTAAATTTGTTAATTTTACAATGAAAGTGTTTGCCAAGTATTGATAGATCACAGATCCAATCTCCAAGAAAAAACAAACATATTTGTGATTGGTAATACAGATTTGATTGTGTTGCACCTTTCACCTCCAGTCAATGATTAAAGCTGCATACACACACAATGATTTAGTAAATGAACGATTTTAGTAAATGATTTTCGTTAATTTTTCTTGAAAAAATGAACAAAAATCGTTTACTAAAATTGTTCATTTACTAAATGTAATGAACAATTTTTTTGAACTACAAATGATTTTTGCATATTAACTTAATGAAAATCGTTGAGTTGGCCAGTCTGATTGAACTACAAACTACAAATGTGAATGCGCATGAACGATAATTGTTCATCGTTTTCACTCAGAAAGTGAACGATTTTTTCAACGATTGAACGATAAACGATATCGTTAACGATAATGGTTCAAAAAATCATTGTGTGTGTATGCACCTTAAATAATAAATATAAACTTACCAAACTGTTCCATTTGTTGTCAAAATAAAGATGACCACATTTCGATAACAATCTTATTTTGATCATCACCCCATATATAACCAAATACTACAATACTCTACATTATAGGAGAAACCCAAATGATAAACATTGCAGAATGCAATTAGAACACTTAGAGCATTTTCTGGTGCTGTCCTAAATACTCTATGAAAACTTGTGTGACTGTAAATGCTAAAGATGGAAAAAGAAGAAAAGTTACTACAAGTCACGCACACTACCACTCTAGGACCACCCTCTCCAAGAATTTCAGCTTTTTAATATTTCTACTAGCCATATTTGTTTATGCTCCTGGATATATTGGGAGACTCCAGAACTTCAGGATGTTCTCCTGATCTCCCTAAAGAATATACAAGTCTCCCAAATTTCCCAGTAAAGTGGGCTGTTCAGGTGCTTAATAATAACGTGAATCGCAGTGAATTGTCATTGTGGCCCTATCTTCCATGAATTGTAGCATTGTATATTGCGGAGAAATGTGGGTGTAATAAGATGATTCATGGCGCCATACTTCTGCATCTCCCACCTGGACGTCGCCTCAGGGATTTCCCTTGGACAGGACATGCAAAAAGTAGAGTGGTATGTTCCTATCTTCTCAGTTTGGTATGTAAAGCTTATACAGTGGCTGTATTACATGTTTATGGAATGTTTGAATTGTTTGTGTTTATATGTATTCATTACTGTGGATGAAGTGTACCTAGAAATGTTTCCATATACAGTTTACCTAAAGACCATAAGAGGTCCCACAACATACTTGCTGACATTCTAGCTGACATCTAGCTGGACGCTTGGTTGGCACAGCTGTGGGGTGTAAGGATGCATGGCGTGGTATATGTGGGTGGTGTTGGGGGCATGCCAGTATGATCATGCCATCATGGCCCCTCCCACCACTATACTCATACAATGCTAATAATAATGGCATTGAAACGGGAGGCGTGGCTACGATTAAGCGATTCAACACGAATCACGTCATTGGCTGTTCGGCTCGCCCACTTTACTTCGGGAACTGGGCAGGGCCATGCAGATGGGGGGCACTATGGCATCCTTGTATGCCTTTCTGGGTGGCCAGTGGCATGCCTCCACCAGGTACAGGGAGGGATGCTGTGCTCGATGCATAGCAGTGCGCCGCCAGTAAGGGGGCGTGGCCTCATGGACAGGGGGTGTTGTCATGTGAGAAGGGGCATGGTCTCATGGCCCAAAACCACAATAGTCCCGACTCCCATGCTTTTTACTGGGAGGGCCAGGGGGGTGCAAGAGGTGCAGACTGCCCTGTGTGCAGTGCCGGCTCCCTCACAGTGTCAGGAGCAAGTGCTGCACTTAATACTACAGTGCTGCACCCTGCTCCTGTCACTAAGGGGGAGTCTGCTCCCCTTGGCTGTAGACACCAGGGTGCCGCCAACAGCGCACATCTCCGATGTTTTTGAGTCTGGAGCTTACGCAGGACCCGTTTATCGCATTTGCAGTATGGGTCCTGTGATTTCGCACACAGTTCCCCCAAGCCTCTGCCTGATTGACAGGCAGAAGCGTTTGGAGGGGCGGTTCTGCAGCGGGGACAGTCTGCATTTTGGGACAGCTGAGGCCATGGTCTACGTCAGTGGCGTAAATTCTTCTCAGATGCCCGGAGGCCAGTTATAATTTGGTGCCCCCCCCTTAAAAAAGAGGGAAAATAAATATGGTGCATGTCTATCTTTCCATCTATACATACGCACAAAAACACTAATATAGAATATGTGAATTTGTTCCTATTAGGCCTATTTACTAATGTAAATTTTCATGATATTCCCCCCCCCCCCTTTTTAGGGTATATACAGCTATGCGTTAGTCACAGATAAGATAGTGACCTGTAAGATGCAATTAACATGAGGCTCAGAGTCCTCCTGATGGAGGCAAAAGCCATCTGATGTGGGTGGGGAGACCTCCTGATACGCCAGATAGAGGAGAAAACCACCTGATGTGGGGGCTTTGAGGACTGAGGACCTGATTCAGACCCGGACACTAAGCCGCGTTCGCTCGCTATGAGCGATTGTCGCCCGTTTGCACATGCGTATGCAGCAAAATATGCATGCGTGAACCAGTCTGTGGGGAAGTGCTCGCTCGAAGCCCGCAGACTGGCCACTCCTTTGAGTGACAGATAGTACCATTTGTGGGTGGTAACAGGGGAAGGTCCTGGAAAATGGGGGAGTGGATGTGAGAACACAGGCGTGTCTGAGAGTCAAAACGGCGTTCTTTGGGCGTGAATAATTAGCATGGAAGCGTAATTGTAAATGTCACCTGGTTGTATTTCAGCCTGCAGTGATCGCAGTGCTTGTGGGGGGTAGGGTCTACCTTAAGGGCTGCGAGCAGCTCCAATAGCTCTCGATATTAATGATTTATCATACACTTCCTGGAGTTGAAGTTTGCTAAGAAAGAGGGCGTCCTTTAGCCTGGCTGTGCGATCGCGGCATTTGCATATCCGCCCCCTGATGACTGCACAGCTTAGCATCCGGGTCTGAATGAGCTCCTGAGTTTGAATCATGATACTGTAAGACTGCTACTGTGGTGGAACTACAAATCACAAAATGCCCAGTCTACTGTTGGCTGCTTCACATGCAGGGAAGCTGCGCCACCAAAGACCTGCCCCCAGACTCAGTTGCTGGTGCCCCATGCCCCCGCCTCCAATGCCTTCTTACACGCAGCATCATCTAGTGCATTGTTGATATCCAGTTCCTGGAAGATCTGCAGCCACGCTTATACTCGGGCATCTGATGGTCTGACATGGAGTCCTCCACTAGTAGATGTATTGGGCGGCTGTGACGGTACACTCTGGGTACACATTTACAGCCCTAAGTGGGGTGAATATATTGTGGCCAATGGAGGAGGTGCCCCTTCAGTGCTGGCACCCAGCGGCAGGCGCCTCCATTGTCTCCCATAGTTTTGCCCCTGGTCTACGCCCATGGATGCAGACTTCCTGGCCTTGCAAGCAGCCAGGAGCCGGCCAGTCTGCATAAACTGAAGCATACTCGGCTGGCCGATGCCGGGTCGCGAAGGTGATCTCTTTTCTTCATATTTCTCCTGCAGCATTAGCATTTTAGATGGACGGTATTGCACAGCGGCTATGTGCAGCTGAGCAATACCGTCTATTTCTGAAGAAGGCCCTCAATCTATGTAGCTGCTCACGTCAGAGCATGGTAAATTTGGAAAAACCTTTGTGCATCATGTTTAAACTTGCGCATTTGCAGAAAAATTAGCACAAATTCTAACTATGCTGCAAATGAATGATGGGTGATTTTGTAGAATACATTTCTTTAAAATTACCTGGGGAAAAATATTTTTATTTCCATTCAATGCATGCCATTTTAGTGCAATGTACTTTTCACAGTTTTTATGCAATATATACTTTTGTCTAATTTACTGTATGTAGTTTTTGTGCAATGTATAGTTATTTGTTCAATGTACTGCATACAGTCTGTTTGTAATATTCTGTATGCAGTTTGTGTGCAATATATGCAGTTTATGTACAGAGGGCCTGATTCATTATGGATCGCAACTGCAACAGCGTAAGCAGTTGGCCGACTGTTGCGTACTGTGCATGTATATGCATCGCAGTGCACATGCATTAAGGCTACACTGCACTCGCACTGCGATTATGCAGAGCATGGTAACCCATTACAAAGTGAGTGACAGGTAGCCAGCGTTTGGGGGGGGGTGACGGGGGAGTGGTTGAAGAAACGCAGGCTTGTCTGTCCGTTTGAACACCGTTACACAGGCATGCATAATATAGTCACTTTGACGTCATACGCACCTTGAGTACTTTCTGCGAGCAACCAGGTCAGCAATTTCTGAGTAAGGTCAGGGCTGCTGTATGCGTGAGGGGCTGATGGTACTCGATGTTTCCGATTTGTAGGCAGGACTGCAAAGTATTATGGATGTGAGATACCAGTAGTGGGAGGCAGTGGGCATCTCTATGCTGGCAGAGCGACGGCAATGCGATAGCCTCCATTAGCATATTTTTACAGCAGACCTGCGTGCGATTACGGATTAGCGATTGCAGTAGGGATCCATTATGAATCAGGCCCAGTGTACAGGTTTTTTTTGCAGTGTAGCCAGTTTTTGTGACACTGTTTTTTGAAGTTTCAGGATAAATTTAAAACTAATTTAATTATTTTTGCTTTCTTTGAGAAACATGAACAAAGAGACCGATTCAGTAAAGGATCGCTGCGATTACATACATCCATAATGGTTAGCAAGACTGCAAAACCATCGGTACAATCGAGTACAATCGCAGCCTCACGCACACTTGCACAAGCTCTGACTTTACTCAGAAATTGCTAACTTCAGCGCATGCTATCAGGCCTCAGCTGTGTAAGGCATCACAGTGGATCATTTATGCACGCCCATGCAATGGCGTTCAAACGCACTGGTCGCTACCCACAAATGGCACTTCCTGTTGATCACGCTGCAATGTGTCTGCGTAGTCACTGCGTTCGCAGTCCCAATTGCAGTGTCGTCACGCCCACTGCGATACACATACGCAGAATGCAACAATCAGCTGATTGTATGCGTATTAGCAACTGCAATCCAAGCTGAATCAGGCCCAAAGAAAGGAATCAAGTAACATATACAGTACCTTGTTTATGTTACTTTATGTTTTATAGTTATAGGGTTATATCATATTACTTTAGTGGTATATACCTAAAAGTCCTGCATAACAATGCTCAAATTGAGATTTTTCTAGGAATAGCTAATTTTATTTTACTTGTTTCAAGATGAATCCCTATCCTATCATTACCACTATCTACATACTGATGGTTCTCACGTTGGGGGTCATTCAGACCCGGTCGTTAGCGCCGATGCGCTCGGACCGGGTCGATGGCCCCCCACAGAGCATGCGTACGACGGCAGACAGAGCCGAAAGCTCTCCGGGGCTTACGACAAGGGAGACCCTACCCTAGGGTCTCGTCGTAAGCCCCGATGGTCGCGATGGTCTTGACCATCGCGACCATCACCTTAGGCAGTCGTAATGCTGTGGGTGTTAACCCACAGCCTTACCACCGCAAAGGAGGACATCTTGAAAATTCAAGACATCCTCCCCTCATTCAGACCGACCGCACGCTCTGTGCGACCGGCTCTGAATGAGGTCCATAGTGTCTATAGTATTGAACTATATGAACAGATGACATAGGGTTTTGCCTGGTTTAAATTAATATGCTTATAGTGCCATACATATTGTTTGTCTTTTTGTGTGTGACTGTATGCATGTACAGTATGTGTGACTGTATATATATATATAATATATATGTACTGTATGTATATGTGTGTATTAGTGTGTAACTATGTATGTATGTATGCATGCATAACCCCCAGGACAGTTGTGCATTTCGGGGGAATGATTGGGAGGGAACTCTCTCACCTGATGTGCAAGGCTAGGGAAGTGATATACATCCCTCCACAGTGTGACATGAAAAAAGGGCATGATGTGTGGCCATGCCTCCTTTTCATTTGCGCGCCAAAGGCATGTGCATGATTACCTGATCCCTGTGTCTCAAATTATGCTCTTTAGGCCCTCCCAGTCTTAAGCGCCCCAGGACCCCCAAAGCCATAATCCAGCTTTGGCCAATGCTCTAAAGTGAATTCAGCCATGTAAAAATATGGGCAAAATGCAAAATAGGGTTCATTGCCCTCTATAAAGCTAAGCCAGTGGTTAGCAAGGTGAATTGTATAGAACACAGTACTATAGTATAGGCACCAAGGTGGTGTCACGCTGGGAGATGGGTCTTTGAAAGCTGAGGCCTGAGGCTGCAGGAAGAAACGAAGGCAAGGGGCCTGGATGTACGATCTCTGCATCCACGGGTCTTGGTCGTTGGTGAGACCTAGTCAAAGGTGCGGAATCTAACCCACGGGGTGGTGTTCGCCAGTGACCCCCCCAAGCGGGATATGGGCTTGAGCTGCACCCCGTCAGCAGGTCGCAGTCCTTTGACTAGGTGACCAAGCCCTGTGGGAAAAGGAGAAACAAACACCTGTGGCCCAAGGGCAAGGTGCCAGTAGGAGGCACATAGGAACTGGGGTGGAACCCGCGGGTCGGGATATTGTACTTGAGGTACAAGGGAGTGCGCACCGGGTTGCCGGTTGGAAGGAATGCACCACGGTGCAATACCATGTGAAACAGGTAGTGACCACAGAATACAGTAACGAGGTGGGTAGCGGTATTTGACCCGGACTGTGGTGTTAAGCACTGGAGAGGTGGATACGTACAACTGCACTCAGGCTGTGATGGTAAGCACTGGAGAGGTCAATACGTATAGCTGCACTCAGGCTGTCATGGTAAAGCACTGGTGAGATGAATGGTATATTGCACACAGGCTGCGGTGGTAAAGCACTGGTGAGATGGATGGTATAACGCACACAGGCTGCAGTGGTAAAGCACTGTTGCTCGTGGAATACTGACACGCTGGGATTAGCTCACTGGAAGCAAGGGAACCTGGAACGAGAGACCACTAGTAACACTAGCAGTGACAATGGTTGTTCAGGCAATTACCTGATACACAGGAGCCGGATGTATACCCCTGGAAGACTGCTGATTGGTCAGCGTCAGCTGACTGGCCAGACTGTCAGGGAAGGAAGGCAAGTCACAAGGGGAAGAGACTCTGATCCCCGCGCACCAGGCCGCCCGACACACCAGCATCAGGGAGAATGCTCAGCACCTCCCACGTCGCCGCACCAGCCGCCCGACTGCCCGGGAAGTCAGAGGAAGCTGGCGGGACGGTAAGGGATGGCTGATCCCCACCTGAACTCTGACAGTTGGCCAGTAGCCATGACGGAAAATACTGAATGTTGGAATGTGCATCATTTATAAGTGAGCATTCAAAAATATATATTTTTTACTCTTCTGTTCATAGGGACCAATGCACAATTGAACTTACGGCTATTTGCAGAGCGTACCTCACGTCTTCTTGCACTACCCATCTTCTGGAACCAAGCATACGGATTGGGGAGGTCTGTTTGCAAAGATATGTACAACTCTGCATACAGGTGAATAATAATATACACAGAAACAAATGCACACAAATACACACAGCCCAACAAAAGTGTTGTGTCAATACACATTTCTGCATTCACAAATAGACAAGTCATTTCACTGTGAGTTATGAAGTCATGCTAGTCCTATGTAAAGCTGGGTACACAATGGGTGATATATCGGCCATTCAATTGAATTGTCGCAAGCGCCTTGGCGGGTGTGTACCCCAATATTTCTGTGAACGATGTTGTTCACAGACATATTGTATCGGCTGTGCAGAACAGCACATATATTTGCAGATATATTGGTACATCTGCTGGTGTGTACGGGCGACCTGTTGATTGCCCATACACACGATGCAGGGTCCCAGCAGTGAGTGACAGCTCATTTGGGTGGGCAAATTTAAATGCTTTGCCAATCGTCAGATAGGTTGGTGGGTCGGCCTAGTGTGTACCCAGCATAAACCAATGTGATCCTTTTTGTATTCACTGTGAAGAAAATATTTTGCAGATTACAAATAAGAAATGTGTCTAAATTTAATTGGGCGTTTAGTCCACACTGATGTTTTCATAAAATATCTATTTCATAAATATCTATTTTCTAACCTGTTAAAGTACAGCAGCCTCTCCAATGCCTAAAGCTGGTTGACTAAAATGTATACAACATATCTGAGTAGGGGGGTAATATGTATTAAAGGCACACAAAGATATAACTTATGTTAATAGGTTTCTTTTGAACAGTACGTAGCCTTCCAAGATTGGATTTTCAGTACACTGACTGCTCTTTTTTAGAGTCTAATTGATTTCCTTGACATCTCTTTTCATCTGGCAAAATGCCCGTCTAAGTACTTTGTCTGACCTCTAGGCCCTGCGCCAGATATCGATTCAGTATCTACAATAGCTACGTTGTATCTAATCTTCAATCTTTGATAATCTGCCAACAAGAGAGAGACAGGAAGTCAATGGTTTGCAAATGTTCTATTAGTGTCAGTATATCCGTATTTCCTTATGGGAGAAATGCAATTTGTATTGTTAAAATATCCAATGCAGATACATTTTTTACAATGAAAAATACGTATCTGTATACACTCAGTTTAATCATGCCTCATAGTTTTACATCAAGCCAACTAACATCAATAATCTTTAAATACAAAAAAACTAAAGGTTGTAAAGGAGACTATTAACCATGCTGATTTGTTTATATATTTTTAAAAATATCAGAGATTACAGAATACTCAGATTAAAGTCCATTTAATCTCGCCTCCTTTTTATTAGAAATTATTGCACCATTAGAGGACAGCTCAAGTAGTACTGTAGATATATTTCAAAGATGGCTCTCAGTTCTGTTTTAACTGTGCTCATGACTTCTATTATAAAATGATGTTATCCAGCAGAGGTTGCTTTCCAGGAATCTGGAGCCACAAAAAAAAGTTTTTAAGAACCACATTTTCCAATGTAATGAGTGCCAAATGACGCTGCACTGTTCACAAGTCTCCAATTTTCAGTAGTAATTGTCTTTGAAGACTGAGGTGAAATAAATGGGATGTAGTTGAAATATAGACGTCCGGGAAGCCGTCTGTCTAAATCCTGACGTCTAAATCCCGACTCAGGACTAAAGATAGGAGTCAAAATCCTGATGCCTGTCTAGATCACGATGCTGGAATCTCGACAGATGGCTTCCTTAGCAAAGGTAAGCCGGGCCGTTTTAGCCCTTAGCCATGGGGGAGTGGGGGGGGGGTGGTTAGGTTTAGGCACCCCTGGGGAGACTTAGGGTTAGGAACCCCCAGGGAAGGTTAGGGTTAGGCTGCGGGGTGGGAGAGTTAAGGCTAGGCACCACTGGGGGGAGGTTAGGGTTAGGCACCCCCCCGGCTAGGGTTAGGTTTATGGTGTGCGGAGAGGGGAGGTTAGGGTTAGGCACCACCGGGGGGCGGACCCGGTGACAGGGGGGGACTAGGGGCACAACCATACCGGGCTCCGAGATTCTAGGGGCCCAAAGACAAACCTAACTGTTACTGCTGCAGTGATGCAGGGTGCATTGCAGGCATGTATGGGCCCTGTCACTGCATGGTCCATCACAGGCTCAGTGATGGAACATTTGGTGGTGCAGCCGATGCATTGCACCGGAGTAATGAGCCACATTCACAGCAGTACTAATAATGAGTCAGACTGACTCATTACAGTGCTGCCACGGGCAGCCCCCTCCTCCCCTCCCCTTGTGTCTCCTCCTCTCTTTTCCCCTCCTGTCTTCTCCCTTCCCCTCCTCTTACCTTCTCTCTGGCACTACTGTTGCTGGGGGCCTGACGTCACACTCTAGTGACCGCCCCTGCGCAAAAACCAGTTGAGAGGAGTCTGTGTTCCTAGATTAGTTACAGTCAGACATGCGGGTTCTGGTCTACCATTTCTCATTATGCTCTGGGTTTGCCTTAATGTGTTGGCCAGGAGAAGTTACCTGCTGTCGACAGCGTCTCCGCACAAGGACTGGGTGAAAGGTCAGTTCCTTACTAACAGTATTCTCATTCTCTCTCTCTCTCTCTCTTCTTCCTGTCTCCCCCACTGATACTCTGATACTTTCCATTCATGTCCCAGTAAACCCTTCCAACTCAATTAACACCCTTCTACAGAGGCTTTATTTATCCTCTGCCCCTACCCTTCACCCGCTGCCTTTCCCTGTTACTCTCACCCTCTCCAGTCACCCTCTGTCTTTCCCTGTCACCCACATCCTCTCCCTGTCACCCTCTGCTTGTCACCCTGTGTCTCTCTGTCACCCTCTCCTTTTTCACAATTACCCTGTCACCCACTGCTTCTCCCTATCACCCTCTTTTTCTCCCAATTACCCTCTGTTTGTCACCCTCTTCCTCTCCCTTTTACCCACTTCCTGTCACCCTTTCGCTGTCATCCAATGCTTCTCCCCATCATACTATGTCTCTCCCCATCACTCTCTCTCTGGTCAAACCTCTGCTATATAACAGTCACATTGGTTATATTCCTTCGCAAACAGGCGTCCTCCGAACCATGTGATCTCCCTCATCAAAGCAGCATACCCAAGGCCGGCGCTTCCACTAGGCAAGCTTAGGCAGCGTCCTAGGGGCGCCGGCCACTAGAGGGTGCACGGCTCTCCGATCACCCACCCCATTTGCCGGGTGCCCACTGAGATTGTGTTACCAGCGCGCACTCGGCTCCTTCTCTACCGCCCCCCTTCCCCAGTGGCACCCGGCTCCTTGCTAACCCCCCCTGGCGCCAGCCGGAGGACGGAGCTCACTCCTGAGCTCTGTCTTCCGGATCCCGCAGTGCACTATGGGAGTGACGTCATGACATCACTCCAATAGTTCCGAGGAGCGGGCGCAAGTGACGGATGGCAGCGGGCACTGGAGATGGGTTTAAGGTAAGTGTTGGGTTTTTTTGTGTGTGTGTATGTATGTATGTATGCGTGTGTGTGTGTGTGAGCGTGCGGGGCTTATTACAGAGGCCGCATTACTGGGGGCATTACAGGGGCCGCATTACTGGGGCCATTACAGGGGCCGAACTACTGGGGGCACTACAGGGGGCATTACAGGGGCCACACTACTGGGGGCACTACAGGGGGCATTACAGGGACCGCACTACTGGGGGCACTACAGGGGCCTTACTATTGGGGGCACTCCTGGGGCCACACTACTGGGGGCACTACAGGGGGCATTACAGGGGCCACACTACTGGGGGCATTACAGGGGCCGCACTACTGGGGGCATTACAGGGGCCTCACTACAGGGCCTTACTGTTGGGGGCACTACAGGGGCCTTACTATTGGGGGCACTATAGGGGCCTTACTACTGGGGGCACTTCAGGGGCCTTACTACTGGGGGCATCATATGGGGGCACTACAGGGGCCTTACTACTGGGGCCATCATACGGGGGCACTATTACTGTTACTACTGGGGGCACTACAGGGGCCTTTACTACTGGGAGCACTGCAGGGGGCACTACTACAGGGGGCATTACTTTTAGGGGAATTATTACTGTTGGGGGCACCAGGGCCGGATTGAGGGCCACATGGGCCTGGAGCTGAAAATGACCAAAGGGCCTATTATGAGAAGCAGAGGAGGTGTGACCAGTGCTGTGTGGGTGTGGCCAGTGCCATGTGGGCGTGTACACCCTATACTCTCAGCCCCAATGTCTCCCTCAATATATAAAAGAAAAAAAAGGCTTCATTTTGTGAGGTAAATAGAAATACAATTTTACTACTTATGATCTATGGCTGACCGTGTGGAGAGCAGATGGCCAGTCATCATCATGTTGTCATGACAATGGGCCTATTTTTATGTGGAGGCCTGGAGCTGTAGCTCCATCCGCCCCATTGTTAATCTGGCCCTGGGGGGCACTGCATAAGGGGCACCATTACAGTGGGCATTGCATAAGGAGCACCATTACAAGTGGGCATTTAGTGTTTTAGGGGAACTACTACTGTGAGCATCGTGTAAGACCTAAGTTAGGGGGGGACCCTTACAAATGCTGCTATGGGGCCCAAAAAGTCCTAGTTACACCCCTGATACTGTGTGTGTGTGTCTATGTATGTAAATATATATATATATATATATATATAAATGTGTGTGTGTGTGTATATATATATATATATATATATATACATACTTCTGCCTGCACCCCCCTCTTCGTACTCATTTAGCCCCTCAGGTGAAAATTACTTTGCACAGATGGAGTGTCAGATAAGTTTTGTGTTTTATATATATTTTTAAATATTATTTTTAACACAAAACTCATACGCCACTCCACTTGTACAAAGTCATTTTCACCTGAGGGGCTAAATGAGTACGGGTGGGAGGTCAGGGGGCACATGCAGAAGTTTTGCCTAAGGTGCCTAGAATTCTAGCACCGGCCCTGAGACGTAAGCCCGAAGGATGACATGTAAACATGAGGGACATTAAACCACAAGTGTTTTGAGTGTTGCCAGTTTAATACTTCATGGGGAGTGGTCTAAGAGTACATAATGGAGTGATGTATGCAAATCTGCCTCTTTGTTCCAGCTTTTTCTGCCAGGACAGGGAAGTGTATTTTTGTGATGTGTATTTCTTATTGCTGTTTCTTCTTTCTCCTGATCTCTTCTCTATTTTCCTTTGTACTTTTCCCTACATTCCTTTTACTTTCCCTCTAATTCTTTCCCTCCTGGGATTCCTTCCTTTCCCTGTCTTCTTCTGTTGCTGCATATGTGCCGCCCTTAGCACCCCTCGATACCCCCACCCAACTGGCTGCTTGTATGTGCTGCCTGGCAGCGCTGCTGCTGCAGGCTCCAACATTGGAGAATACTGCAGGCTCCAACATTGGAGAATACTGTTCTTACTCTTCACTCCAGTATTCCCTGTGGGGGAATACTGAAGTGAAGAGTAAAAACAGCAAACAGCGGCAGTTTTTTCTGCTGGGCATTGAGGTCCTTTTGGGGGAATTGGACGCTTTAGTGATGCAATATTTGACATTAAGTGGTAGCTGCTTTGACACTGCCTTATTTATGTATAGCACCTAGGATCTAACTGTGATCGCCTTTGAATCATTGATATCAGTTGATAGAGGAGATTGTATTGTTTATTCTGGGCATTTCATTTACATTGACAGAGTACATGTGCTACAGTGAAATTCCACAGGGTGCACAGCTTATTACTGCAATTACTGCCCCAAGCAGCTTTCGCTGTAGTGGGAACACGTATGGGAAGCTCCGTTCTCTGCTATGCTCCTACTTTGCAAATATACATTTCACTTATATTAATGTGAGTCATACTTGCTGACAAACTGGATGCCTCTTCCGGGAGGAGGCAGCCAGCTCGGCACTGCAGTGGGGGGGAAAGGGGGCGTGACCCATTTTGGGGGCGGAACAGGGGGCGCGGCCGTGTCTTCATGTCATCACGGACCCGCCCCCACAATGCATATATTATCGGCGTTGTGTAGCGGGGGGCTGGGCCACGATGACGCGATTCAGCGCAAATCGCATCATAAGCTCCCCCAACCCAGCCACTTTGACCAGGTAGGTGGTGACGCCGGCGGGTGGGGAAGTGGAAGCAAGCGGAGGGTGCAAGCGGGCTGCGCCGGCCGGGAGACTTGCACCCTCTTCCGGGGGGTCGGGAGCGATACCCGATTTTCGGGAGGCTCCCGACCATTTCGGGAGGGTAGGCAGGTATGATGTTAGTACTACTATGCATGTTCTGTCTACCACCATTATTATTAATCCAGGTCTCCTAATAATAAATAAATAATAAATTACAATAAATAAATATCCAGAACTTCCTTATTATAGTTATAGTGCAAACTAACCATAAAATAAAATAAAAATAAATAACAGGTGCCCGTAATACTACGTAGCGCCCCATGATTTCCGGAACTTTGTATGGCTCCCTCTGTCCATTTCATTCTCCACTGGAACCACTCTCGCTACCCCCCTGGTTTTGTTACACTGTCTCCCTTTGCTGTGCCACCCCCCTCCCTCTTACCCAGCTGCTATTGCCTCCCTCCATATGCGGTCATCTCGAGCCAGCGTTTTTGACCCCTTTGCTAGCATCCCGGGTTCATGGTGCGCTTTACCTTGGCCGTTGACGTGGGTTGCGTAGGGTTTCACTGTTGCTTGAGCTGTTCCCCATTGTGGTTGTCTAGAACTCTTGGGAGACTGCTTGGGTAACATGAGTATGATTTTGTTGCGGCACCCTGTGCGCGTTGCATGCGCTTGACCTCAGAGTTCGTCCTCTCTTCCGGATGTTCGTTTGCTAGGATGAATTGTTCTGTGTTGCCTGCTGCTTAATGTCCATTTGTTGCTAGGCATGTGCCTGATACACAGATTGGGATTGTGGATGTACTGTCCCAAAGGCTTTGCGCTGTTAGCAGGTGGGTTGGTTGGAATGGGAGCGTTATATCTGGTTTCGGTGGCTCGGGCACTTAAGAGCTTGCAGAGAGTCATGCTGACATTTATTTGGTATCTGTATTTGCCAGGGCGCTCGCTCGCTGTGTTACAGCATATTTTAGCAGTCGTGTCTTTTTCTTTGCGTTGTATGACGGGCCCGGCCCCTGCAGGTCCTTCATAATTTCGAGGGCATGCAGGGATTGGTCCAGGTCAACCCATAAAGCAATTAACTGCAGGTGTCCCTTTGATATGTCCATGTTGCTTTACTTGCTGCTTGCGGTCCCTTCAGTTTGTTTTTATTTTCAGCTTTGAATGCTTACTGTTTCAATTAGGTATTTGCCATGACGCTTCATGTGGCATTTTTTGGGTCTGCAAACTAGTTGTCCCCCCCTTTAAAAGGGCTGACCCATCACTCACTATTGGGGACGTAATTTGTGTGCTGGTTCTGGTGCCTGGTTGGATGCTGCTAGGAGGAAGGTAAGTACTGCAGTGGTGAGGTACAGGTACATGTTGGAGAATGGTGGTGTTGTAGTTGAGAATGGTGGTGGTGAAGTGGAGTAGGTGTTTATTTTCAAACATTTGTTTCGTGGGGATGGCATGCATTTTTAGTCCTGCTGGTTTAGGTGTTTCTTGTTACAGGGTTGAGTTATGGTGGCGGCGCATCGGTTTAGGCATCGCTTGGCGGAAAAGAGCGACACTTGGAGTTACCTTATGTTAATACTTAGGCTTAGTGGGTGCGCTCTCATTAAAGTGGAGTAAGACGACAGCCAATTGTCCTGGACGGGAAATGGCTATACCACCTGGACCGGTGGTTTGAAGGTAAAGGAGAGTTGATCACCAATGCTTGGCTTGTGTGTGTGTTTGTTTGAGTGTTTGGTTGTTATTGTCCTGTGCTTTTTCTTTTTGTGCCGTCCCCATTATTAGTATTAACTTATAGTCTAAATTTTAATGACTTGTCAAAAATAAATTTGACAAAATATTTAAACGCCAACACTGTTGTCTGTGTCCTTATTCTTAGAAGTTAAGTTACATTGTATTTAAGAAGGTTGTTATATGGTAACACGATAATACACGTTAGTGAGTTTATACCGGCTGCAGTCCTAGGGAGGAACAACTTCTTCAAAGGTTCCCCATTGCAGAGAATACACATATAGGTAAGGCAGACTCTCAAACAACTGGCCTGTACCTGCCAGGGACCCCAGGATGGGGGGCCCCTATAAAAAGTGTGTACCGGCCCCGTGATTCTTGTCGCAGGCCATGCTGGGGGGGCAGGGTTAGGGTTATGCACCCCCCAGGGAGGTTAGGGTTAGGTACCTCCAAGGAAGGGTTAGGGAGTGGAGAGGGGTGGGGTTAGTGTACTTATTGCCCCTGTAGGAATCTCTCATGATCGAGCTTCCAGCGGCTATTCAGCTGCCGGGATATCATACCCAACCCAAAATAAATTTATGCTAAAAATGACTTTTGATATACTCTTTAAATCATATGTTTGATGATTTGTATTGAAAGGTTTGGCAATCTATTCACAATAAAATAGAATTATTTGCCAAATGTCATAAATCATTCTACAAATAGAACAGTTGCACATCTTTATACACAAGATTGCAGATTATTTTGTAATCAATAATGTAACCAATGATGATGATGAAATCGTAAAGTTTTCACATAGTAACTTTGCACTGTATGTTTATATTGCAGTAGATTAGCCTCAGCATGATATTAATGATAATAATAAAACAAGTCATAGAAGAATAATTGGTGGTTGTGATTAACAAATGATACTTCAGCAACATTTGCCTTACTTCCCATAACACTTGTTTGCAAGAATCTATGACCTGCAAACTGGATTTGTTCTAGGGAATGGATTGCCACCTAGCAACAGCAGGTGGGTTAGGCAGCAAGCCTCCCAAAAAACACTGAGGCAGACGGAAGTGTAAGAATTTTGCTTCCCCTGCTATAGAACAGAGCGGGTTCAGGCAGGTCATGAGTACGCTAGGTCACTTGTGCGATGGAGCCCCACTGGTCAGAATTTTTCAGAAGCTCGCTCATAGAAAACCAATCCTAGAAAGGAATCGTGGAGAATAACAGTAGATATTAGCCTGACCATTTTGGCACCTTTAATTTGTGGAAGAAAGGACTAAGCTACAAGTATTTATGCAAGCAAATAGTGGTGTAACTAGGGTCTTTGGTCCCCAAACTGAGTGTGGCCACTGAAAAATGGGGGCGTGTCAACATAAAACGCCACCGTTTCTCGTCACTCTGGGAACATTACTTTCCATTCCATATGCACCTTAATGCCCCAGTAGTCAGGGCCAGCTGCAGGGCTAATAGCGCCCTGTGCTGGCCGAGTGCCCTGCTCTAAATTGGGGATGTGGCCTAATTACCATAGGCCACGCCTACTTACGTGACGTCATCTGAGGGGCATGCCCACATGGCATGCCTCCAAATAACGTCAGGCTGGGGGGAACCCCTCACTAGCTGGGCTTCCCCAGCCCTCTTACGGCACTAAATGGATGCCACGCGCATGCGTGCAGCATCCATTTAGACTCCAGAGTCCCGGCATCGCCGCACAGCTGCGGCGGTGGGGGTCCCTAACCCTACGATCTGACCACCCGCGGGCCACTTCGGCCCACGGGTGGAACAGCGGGAAAGTACTGACCTGCTGAAATCGGGATGCTGGGGAAGGGTGGGTGGCGCCCCTGTTCGACCACTCAGGGCGAACACCCCTAGAGCCAGCCCTGCCAGTAGTAGTGCCCCTTATGCAATGCCCCCAATATTAATGCCCCTTATGCAATGCCCCCAATATTAGTGCCCCTTATGCAATGCCCCCAATATTAGTGCCCCTTATGGAATGCTCCCTGTAGCAGTGCACCTTATGCAGTGCCCCCAGTAGTAGTGCCCCTTACACATAAAAGACACAGACACACAAACACTATACTTATCTGAATCCCTGCTCCTGCTCACGCCGCCATCCAAGAGATGTCACAGTGTCTCACCCACTACGGGAGCCGGAAGGTGGAGCTCAGGAGTGAGCTCCAGCCTCCGGCTTCCGCTGCAGGGAAGAAGCTGCTGGGCGCCCGCTGGTAACAAAATCTCAGCGGGCTCCCAGCAAATGGAGTAGGCAGCGGTGGTGCCTCTCCAGCCCATCACCAACCCTGGGAGAAGTAGCCAATAAGAATCTGTATGACTCTTATTGTTTGCTACTGGCGGCTCCCAGACGTCCACCACGATCGACCGATCGTGTGTCTGCGGTTGACTGGTCGATCGCGATCAACACTTTCTACACTACTCCAGACCAGACCGTGCTGACCTTCCCCCCTTCCCACCTGGTCCGACACGGTGCAGGGTATGTGCCCCATTTGACCCCCCTGGTTACGCCACTACTGGCAAACGTAAGAAGAACAATTGTATGCTGAGTCCATAACTGGAAGGGAGAGAAACTGGGAAGAATCTGTTCCAAATTGCTAGAAAGAAATTCTAATGGTGGGAAGTATGTTACTTCTGCTCCTTATTGGTGGCTGCTTATGGCTTCTTTTGGTCCCTTGCAGTGCTTTGGGGAATGATAGTGAGAGGCTATTAGTAATGAAACAGGCTCTCCAGAGGAACCAACAGTCCTAGCAAGGAGGAAGTAGGGTGGGTAGGATGGGAGCTGTTGCTAGGTGGCAATCCATTACTTAGAACAAATCTAGTTTGCAGGTCATAGATTCCTGAAAACTAGTGTTTTAGTCTTTGGAAAAGCTTGCACCTAGCAAAAGCAGATGGGCATTTATTAACAGTTTCTTATATAGCGCAGCATATTCCGTGTTGCGCTTTACAATTGGAAAATTAATAGAACAAAATGGGGTAATAACAGACAGACACAGTATATAGGTAGGAAGGCCCTGCTTGCAAGCTTACAATCTAAAGGGAAATAGGCATTGATACACAAGGACAGGTGCTATATAGTGCATCTTGGTCCAGCCAGAATGTAAAGTTTTTTGGTAGGCTGCATGGTCCAGTCACACAGGAATATCAGCCAAATACTGTGCGTGTGAGACAATGTGTGAGGTTATGTGTGGACTGTGAAAGGGGATATAATTAGATATGGAAGCTATGAAGGTCATGTGGGCGGTTCTGGAATCTGATAAGCTTGCCTGAAGAGGTGAGTTTTCAAGGAACGCTTGAAGGATTGGAGACTAGAGGAGAGTCTTATTGTGCATGGTAAGGCATTCCATAGAGTGGGTGCAGCCCGAAGAAAGTCCTGTAACCGTGAATGGGAGCAAGTAATGCATGGGGATGTGAGACGCAAATCTTGTGCTGAGCGAAGAGGTTGGGTTGGTAGATATTTTGAAATGAGTGAAGAGATGTATGTTGGTGTGGTTTTGTTAATAGCCTTATGTGTAAGTAAAAATATTTTATATTGAATACGATAGAAAACCGGCAACCAATGGAGGGACTGACAGAGCTTGGCAGTAGACGATGAACATTTGGCAAGGAAGATAAGCCTTGCAGCTGCATTCATAATGGATTGTAATGGTGATAACCAGTTTTTGGGAAGACCAGTAAGGAGACTATTGCAATAGTCAATGAGGGAAATAATGAGTGCATGGATTAGTGTTTTTGCAGTGTCTTGTGTGAGATATGGTCGAATTTTGGATATGTTTTTTAGATGTATGTAACATGATTTTGAAACAGATTGATTATGGGAAACAAAGGACAGTTCAGAGTCAAGTATGACACCTAGGCAGCGAGTTTGTGGGGCAGGGTGGATTGTCGAGTAATCAACAGTGATATAGAGATCAGGTTAGTAACTGTTATTGGCCGGTGGAAAAATAATTAATTCTGTTTTAGAAATACTAAGTTTCAGGTGGCGGGATGATGTCCAAGATGAACTGGCAGACATTCAGTGACATGGACCAATACAGATGGTGAAATCTGGGGAGGATAGGTAGATTTGAGTATCATCCGCATACAGATGGTACTGAAATCCAAAAGAGCGGATTAGTTTGTCAAGAGAGGTGGTATAGATTGAGAATAACAGAGGACCTAAAACAGAGCTTTGTGGTACTCCAACTGATAGAAGTAGCGAAGAGGAGGCAGAATCAGAAACACGCAGTAAAAGAGCGATCAGATAGGTAGGAAGAGAACTAAGAAAGAGCTGTGTCCTTAAGACCTAAGGATTGTAGTGTTTATATGAGAATAGAGTGGTCAACAGTGTCAAAAGTGGCAGAGAGATCTAGAAGAATTAGGAGTGAGTAATTGCCTTTAGCCTGGCAGTGACCAGATCATTTACTACCATAGTCAGTGCTTTCTCTGTGGAGTGTTGGGAACGAAAGCCAGACTGAAGTGGGTCCAGTAAGTTGTGTGAGTTAAGAAAGTGTGTGAGGTGGGTGTAGACAAGTCTCTCAAGTACTGTAGCTTGGAGGGGCATGGGAGCTGGGAGATAGGACGGTAATTTGAGAGAGCGTTAGGGTCAGAATTTTATTTTTTCAGAATGGGAGTAATCACGGCATGCTTAAACAGTGAAGGAAAGATGCCTGTAGGCGTTTATGGGGTCAAATGAAGAGAATGTGCCAGAGGGTTCAGGTAGGGAATTGAGCAGGTCACTAGCTGAGAAAGAGCATGCCATTTCATTTTGGATCTTATCAATCTTGTCCTTGAAATAGGAAGCAAGATCTTGTGCACAGATAGTAGCAGGTGGGTTGGGTGAGGGAGGGGTAAGAAGCAGTTTTAATGTATTAAAAAGTTGCTTGGGGTTAGAGGCTTGAGCAGAGATTAGAGATTGGAAATATGTTTGTTTGGATCATTCACAGCAGTATGATAAGAGTTATACAGTATATAGCCTTATATGTGAGGAAGTCACTTGGAGTAGGAGACTTTCACCACTGACATTCTACTTTACGTGAGTTTTTGTAGATGCCTTGTTAAGTTAGAATGCAATGGTTGACGTCTAAGTCTACGTAGTTTGTGATGGGTAGCTGGAGATACTTCATCGAGGGCTGTTTCTGGAATCTGGTTTAGGTGTGATGCAGCAGTTTCAGGAGAAGTGTAGAAATTGGTGGGAGTAGTTGTTGTAGAGAGGTAGATAGTTTGTTGAAAGTTAATCGCATTAATATTTCTACGTGTTTTAGGAGGTTTGGTTGATTTTAATGACATTGAGGTTGATGTAATGGAGGAGAGTGTGCAGGTGATAAGGTTGTGATCTGAGAGAGGGAAAAGAGCATTAGTGAAATCAGAAACTGAGCATACTACTATTGTCCCTGACAAAGCCCGACTGGGAGAAACGCGTAGTATATACCCACTGCATCCTGCACTCGTCACAGAACACGGAAGAAGCAGAATACACCGGGTCATCATGTAAACTCAGCTCTGTAGGCACGTGCTCTGCCGACAGGGTTGACTAGTGTATGTATGCAGCGCTAAATAGCGCACGTAGCCCAGACCCCTTACATCTACCAACACCCAGAGATGGAACTCCTGCCAACACGTCGGATCGAGCGCTGATTAACGCACACACAGCAGGAGCAGCTGCAGTGGGCTAATCACCCCTGACCTCACTTTTTTTTTTGCAATATTGCAATAAATGAACCATGCTAATTTTTTAAGAAGATTCATCATAGATTCTCAAGCACAACCTTTGATATGGAAAATTAATGTCACTAAGACAGCAGACTGTGTATACACAATATAAGTTGGGCAGAAACATTGTTGCCATCAACAACATTGGATACTCTGTCTGTAGTCCACTCTGAACACAAACAACCTTAAGATGCCCACACACTAGGCTATATTTTTATTTGATCAGCCCGATTCCGACGCATCGTGAAAAAAGATCGTGTAAAATATGTCCTAATCGTGAGTGTCCACTCACGTTTATGATGCCGATGCGAGTCCACGCTGGTCGTACATCGCATCTTCAGATCTTGCCTGCTGCAGGCAAAATTTTCCAGTCTCGGACCTGATGTGGTGCGGATCGTACATGTGTTTGTACTCACAATCCAATGCACGATCTATCATCCATTCCGTCACTTGACTGACATACCCCTGTACACGCCCAGTCTCCATTTTGTGCAGCATCGTGACTTCAAGGAGACGGACGCGATTCAGCATAACTGATCGTGGAAGCTGGAATTTGGTGAGTATATTTGTACAGAACTTCAATGTATATGCAGACCCTGTCCACCAATGAATATGTGACCCAATGGCCACCAATGTGACCCACCCACTCAGCACCTATATGTGTTTAATGCATCGCCCACCCACCCACTCAGCACCTATATGTGTTTAATGCATCGCCCACCCACCCACTCAGCACCTATATGTGTTTAATGCATCGCCCACCCACCCATTCAGCACCTATATGTGTTTAATGCATTGCCCACCCACCCACTCAGCACCTATATGTGTTTAATGCATCGCCCACCCACTCAGCACATATATGTGTTTAATGCATCGCCCACCCACCCACTCAGCACCTATGTGTTTCATGCAACACCCACCCACTCAGCACCTATATGTGATTAATGCATCACCCACCCACTCAGCACCTACATGTGTTTAATGCATCGCCCACCCACTCAGCACCTATATGTGATTAATGCATCGCCCACCCACCCACTGACCACCTATATGTGTTTAATGCATCGCCTACCCACCCACACACTGACCACCTATGTGACTAATGCATCACCCACCCACTCACTCAGCACCTATATGTGTTTAATGCATCGCCCACCCACCCATTGACCACCTATGTGTTTAATGTATTGCCCACCCACCCACTCAGCACCTATATGTGTTTAATGCATCGCCCACCCATCCACTGACCACCTATGTGTTTAATGCATCGCCCACCCACCCACTCAGCACCTATATGTGTTTAATGCATCGCCCACCCAAACACTGACCCCCTATGTGTTTAATGCATCGCCCACCCACCCACTGACCACCTATGTGTTTAATGCATCGCCCACCCACCCACTCAGCACCTATATGTGTTTAATGCATCACCCACCCAACCACTGACCCCCTATGTGTTTAATGCATCACCCACCCACCCATTGACCACCTATGTATTTAATGCATCACCCACCCATTGACCACCTATGTGTTTAATGCATCGCCTACCCTCCCACTCAGCACCACTGACACAAGTAAATGACTGGATTTAAAAAAAAAAAATTATTTTAAAATGCAACCAGGATTGAAATAATTTAAAACACCATAACAACATAACCAAACAACTTTTAAAATGTAATATATATATATATATATATATTTATTTTTAATTTAACTTAACGCGTTGGAGGAATTGGTTGAATACAGCCGTCAATTCTACCATGATGCAACACTGAAGTCCGTGCGTCTCAAAATCCAAAAACTTCGCACTGTGGCCCTGATTCAGAGTAGGGATGTGCAGGCTCGGTTCTACTCGGTTCCGTTCGGTTCTTTTTACCGAATCTTATTGGCTATCCAAAACTCATGACAGCTGAAACCCAATAAGATCCGGTAAAAAGAACCGAACGGAACCGAGTAGAACCGAGCCTGCACATCCCTAATTCAGAGCCAGACCCTCTTTCAGAGCGCTCGCTCTGAATCAGGGCGGCATTATTTTTATTTTTGTGTCAGCCTCCTGGCCGCTCGCTAAGCTGTGGGTGACCACCCACAGCTTTTGTGATCGGCCAGGTGATGGTCGCGACCATCGCGACCACCGGGCTTGTGACGAGACCCTTGTGGTAGGGTCTCGTCCATCGCAAGCCCCAGTGAGCTTCCAGCTCTAATTGAGCCGGAAGTTCACTACTGAGGCCGCCCCCAAACGGCGGGCGTTCCTTCGGGAACTCCTCCGTTTGGCCAGCCACCCCCCCTGCCCGCCTCCAAAACGAGGCGAGCTGTCAATCATAATCGAAAGCCGCCCTGTTTTGGTGCGAGACCCGTAGTGACCATTAAAGTAGGCCAGATACTCCTCTCTCATCTGTTTGGCCCATGCACTACCTGTTGATTGCATTGTTGGTGCTGCCAACAATGAAATCTGGCCAATCACCTCTTGAAGGTCTGGGTCTTCTCGCATAGCTGTGCCTGATGCCATTTGTAGGGTGGTTTTGTAGCGTAAAAAGTTATGGCGAACACAGCATGCCATCACAACCCAGTCTATCTTCTCCACACGCAGGTTTATGTTGGTGTGTAAAATGCGGAACCGGTTACTGAGTATCCCAAAGGTATTTTCCACAATCTTGCGTGCCCGAGAAAGCCAATAGTTTAATATTCGCTTTTCAGATGTGAAGCCCCTTTGCACATATGGCTGCATCACATTTTCATGTAATGCGAACGCTTTGTCAGCCACAAAAACTAAGTTTAGGCCGTGCTTCGTCTCCTACACTGATGGCAAGTTGAAAGTTTTGGAGGTGAGCCTCTCATAGAATGCCGTCTGCTTGAACGACTCCCCATCTGAAGCACGGCCATTCTTGCAAACATCTACAAACACAAACTAATAATTGGCATTCACCACCACCATGAGAATGATACTGAAGTACCCCTTGTAGTTAAAATACTGTGATCCGCTTTTGGCAGGTGGGTTAATGTGGATGTGTTTGCCATCAATTGCTCCCCCGCAGTTAGGGAAATTCCAACGCCGTTCAAAGTCTTCAGCTATGGTTTTTCACTCCTCAACTGTATTAGGAAACTATGGAAAAATGAAAACAAAAACAAATGTTAAAACATTTTTTTCTTTTTTCTTTCAATACAGACTCCAACACAAGAACTAGATTTGGGGTCTACACCAGATTTAATCTGCATTGCAGACAGTGAGGGGGATGTGTGTTTATCCCAATGCACACCACCACCCACAACACCCCCAGCACCTACCCAGCAAAAAAGATAACGTCCTGCGAAAAAGACCCAAAACAAAGATCATGTGGACACATTTCTGCAACAAGCAGAAGAGCTGTTAAGAAGGCCCCCAGATCATCTGGATAATTTTACCACTCTTAGCACCGTGCGGATGATGAGTGATGAAACGCAAACTCAATTCCAGCGGCTCGTGTATGAGTTGCTCATCAGGGCGTTGGGTAACAACCTATACCCAGCTACCTATATTGCCGACTCTGGGCCTGATTCAGAGCCGGACGCTATTTGCGCTCGCTCGTTCAGAAAAAGGGGCCGGATATTTAAATTGAGTGCTCGCTCTTTGTGGTCTATTGACGCCTCTATGTCTGAACGAGCGAACGAAACATGCGCTCGCTATTTTGTAAAAAACGCCCCCTGGCCGCTCGCATGCTACGTCATCTCCGCTATTTATTAGATTCATCGAGTACATCGAAAGGTGTCTGAACTGCTCGCAGTGCTTGTGGTTGGATTTTCCTACCGCAATCATGCGAACAGTTCAGGCTAAGAAACAACCAAGTGACGTGGTTGATGACACTGCTTTGTTAATTATGCACACCCTGAAAACGCCCGTTTTGACCGTTTGGCACGCCTGCGTTCGGATCTCCACTCCCCGTTTTCAAGCACCTTCCCCTGTTAACACCCACAAACGCCTCATCCTGTCACTCAAATTAGCAGGCATTCGCTATTTTGCGAGCACACAATTTCCAACCGCAATGACTGGTTCGCGCATGCGTATTACAACCCATACTCATGCGCAGTTGTGCGAACATCGCTCGGAGCGAACGAGCGGCCACTTACGAGCAGCTCTGAATCAGGCCCTCTGTACCCTTCCCACCTACTCCAGCTGCCTCTGAGATGCCTCCATCCCAGGTGCAGCCTACCACACCATCCACTAACCCTCCCACCACAAGACAGGCTATATATATATATATATATTGCCCTTTTAGAGGCAGATGATTACAATACAAGGTTTTACCAAATGTATACTTAGATTTTTGTTGTTGTTGTTGTTGCCTGCATTATCCACAAATTTTAACACTCCCAATACCTGTCCTATGGTCAGGGGTGGATTGGTAATTTAAAGTGGCCCTGGAAAAAACTGTTGAAGTGGCCCTTTGGTGCGCGCCCAGAAAAGTGGGTGTGGTCTTGTGGCAAGGGGTGTGGCCTAATGTTAAATGCCATGCCTGCAAGCCACTCCCCCCATTTTAGTCAGGCTGGGGGCATGCCCACCGCTCCAGGAGCTTATGGGCATGCCCACAGTCCCTCTCTCCAGTGAATAAGCACAGCAAGCATGTGAATGAGTATTTTCTTACCTATATGATATTTCTCCAATGCGGGACCTCTGAAGAAATTGGTCCTCCCTGTACAGGCAGTGTATTGAGCCGATATGCACTATTCATGCAGGAGATCACATGGTCTGGAAGCCGCCTCCTGTTTGAGTCGCAATAAAACCAATGTCATTAACATGCAACATAGGTTCAACCAGAGATAGTAACAGAAGTTTTTGGGCAGGACAAAATGTGAGTTTCCCATATCAAACAATTTTATATTAATAAAATATATTTGCTCATTTGGTACCATTTGCATCAGTAATATGGTTTCATTAGAATTGTTGTCTTACTGATGATTACTGTACCCCAGTCTTTTCTTCTAATAGTACCAGCAGTCCTACCATCCTCTGTGTGTGTCACCAGCACCATCGCCCTGCCGTGTCTCTAGCCCATCCCCCCCTATGTGTCTTTCCAGCGACATTCCCTGCTTCTCTCCAGCACTATCCTTGTGTCTCCCCAATGCCATCATTCTGCTTCTCCCCAGCGACATCCTCCAGCCCTAGCACAGAATATCCCCCCTCCCCCAGACAGATTATCATCATCTCTTAGCTCAAATTAACCCCACCCTACAGACAGATCATCTGCCCCTAGTACAGCAGACCCCCTTTCCCTAAGACAGATCATCTCCCCCTAGTACAGTATAACCCCCCCACCAAATAGATCATCATCTCCCCTGACCCCCTAGTACAGCAGATCCCCCTCCCCCTCAGACAATCATCTCCCCTTAGCAAAAATTAGCTCCCTACAACCCTCTCCCACAGACATTTCATCTCTCCTTAGTACAGAATAACCCCCCGCCCCCACCTCTCAGATCATCATTATGCTCATTATCCCCTCTCGTAAGCCACGTTTTCTAAACTCATAAAAAAAAGAGGTCAATTAGAACTTCAAAACAAACAACTGGGTACAGCACTTAGACTTAGTACCAGAGCAGTTGCAGGCTCTGGTACAAAAATATGCTACGCCCAACCCCAAGATAACAACATTCCACAAAGTAGTGGATGACAGGGAGAGGTAGAGGGTGACAGAGAGACAGAGAGGGTGACAGGCAGAAGGGAACAGGAAGATGCCTGGGGGTGACAGGGAGAAGGTGACAATAAAAGGCAGAGGGTGACAGGGAGAGGGTGACAAGCTGAGGGTGATAGGGAGAAGCAGTGGGTGACACGTAGAAGCAGTGAGTGACAGAGGGAGGTAGAGTGCGACAGAGAGTGGGTGAAAGGAAGAAAGTGATGGTGAGTAGATGACGGGGAGAGGCAGAGGGTGATAGGCATTGGGTGATGAAGAGGCAGAGGGTGAAAGTAGATGTAAGGGAGAGGCAGAGGGTGATAGGCATTGGGTGATGAAGAGGCAGAGGGTGAAAGTGGATGTAAGGGAGAGGTAGAGGGCGATGGGCAGTGGGTGGCAGCTTTTATATACGGTTATTTTAGAAAGTTTGGGCGCACTTTTAGAAAGTAAATAACTTTAAATAAATTTAAAAAAAATTTTGAAAGAGCAAAACATTTTCTAATTCATAGACTGGGCTAGTGCATAGAAAAAATCAAAACATAATAAAACATAAAAAAATAAAAATGAGCAACAACTATTAAAGTATTACTAGCACTCATAATACCCTTCGGTTAGATATAATAAGTTACCATAGCATTATTATTATAGAACCAACAAATGCATCCCCCCTTATGTATATACAACTCTATGTGTACACAGCCTCTGCCACTTGGCATGATCCTTCCTCCTCCTCCTCTTTCCCTACCCCCCCCCTCCCCCTCCAGCCTGAGGGCACACTCATCACTAACTCTGGGCATACATAAACACTATATATCCCTGCATATCCATAGCACACACACCATGCTACACCACAGTCCGGGACAGCAGCGCTACCATGCCAGACTGTACCACAGCTAGGGTGTTCGGCGCCACCTCAGCGAACTTTAAATTTGCATCCTCCTACAAATGCGTCAGGCAGTGGGTGACGTTGGGGGGAGGCAGTGGGTGATAGTTAATAGAAATGTAGCAGGTAATTTTGTACAGATGTAGAGGGTGACAGGGGAAGACAGGGAGAGGGAGTAGGTGACACTGGGGCGAAGCAGTGGGTAACACTGGGGTGAGGCAGTGGGTGACAGTCAATAGTTGAAAGGCAGTGGGTGACACTGGGAGAGATAGAGGGTGACAGGGAGAGGGAGTGGGTGACACTGGGGTAAGGTAGTGGGTGACAGTCAATTGGAGACAAGCAGTGGGTGATGTTGGGGAGAGGCAGTGGGTGACATTGAGGAGAGGTTAGAGAATGACAGAGGGAGACACGGAGAGGGAGTGGGTGATGAGAAGAAGCAAAGGGTGAAGTAGAGAGGCAGGGGGTGATGGGAGAGGCAGTGGGTGTCAAGCAGAGAGTCAGTGAGAGACATAGAGTGACAGGCTGTAGGTGACAGGAGAGAGGGTGATGGGGAGAGGCAGTGGGTGTCAAGCAGTGAGAGACAGAGAGTGACAGGCTGTAGGTGACAGGAGAGAGGGTGATGGGGAGAGGCAGTGGGTGTCAAGCAGTGAGAGACAGAGAGTGACAGGCTGTAGGTGACAGGAGAGAGGGTGATGGGGAGAGGCAGTGGGTGTCAAGCAGTGAGAGACAGAGAGTGACAGGCTGTAGGTGATAGGAGAGAGGGTGATGGGGAGAGGCAGTGGGTGTCAAGCAGTGAGAGACAGAGAGTGACAGGCTGTAGGTGACAGGAGAGAGGGTGATGGGGAGAGGCAGTGGGAAGAGAGGCCCATAGGTTGTGGATATCTCAGGGGACAGAACATAACATTGTCCCCAACCAAAGCAGGGGCCAGACAGAGGAAATCTTTCTGCTCTATGGAGGTATTGAGTGTGAAATCAGAGCTGTCTAGTGTTTTGGGGCAGTACTTACTTTATGGCCAAGAGAGGAGGCAGGAAACAAGGAGAGGTGGCAGGCCGGGAGGGAGGGAGGACAGAGCATGAGGATCTGCAGCCAAGATGAGCAGCTTATTTGTGGGCTGGAGATCTGCTGAGGAGGAGTAGAGCCCACACAAGTTGGAAACTTATGGTGGGGAAGTTTAAAGACTAGAAGCATCGGCCCTGAGAAGGGGGCGGAGCCAGCAAGACAGCTGCAGAACTGTTATGAAATCAGTGCTTTGGCTGTCCTGAGTCAGGGCAGCTCAGATCCGCCTCCACTCCTATCTGCTGATTCTGAGCAGTGAGCAATGCTCCTGATCAGCCTCAGTATTTGCTCCCCTCTCATGTCGGCCCCAGCATAGCTTCATCAAGTTCTATTGGGCTGGTTTAAAACTAGCCAAAAAACTTAAAAGCAGGTGCAGCCCGGGAAACACATAGCACCCTGCCTGACAGCCCAGCCCGCTCCTGCATGGCAGTCCCCATCCTGGCCATTACAGGATCAGACAGTACATAATCACAGTACAGCCCCGTCCTCTCTCCGCCAGTAGCAATCTTACCTGTTGAGTGGTGGAGGTGGAGGTGGTGGCAGTGCGGCTGCGTATCCGCTACAACAGGCGGTCCGGCACTGGTTTTGCTGCTTTGTCTGCCACTGAGGGGAGGGGAAGAGAGGGGAGGGACCCGGTCAGTGGGCATAGAGGCAGGCGGTGACAGCAACAATGAAAGGACTCAGCTGCAGCCGGTGGGGAGAGCACCTCTCTAACCTGGCGCCTCCCTGTAATGTGAGGCACTACAGCCAGCCCGATTGGCTCTTCTCCTCTCTACCTCCTCCCCAGGCTGTGAAATTAAACTTTAACTTCACAGCCTGGGGAGGGGATAGAGCGGAGAGCAGACGATCAGGCTGGCTGCCTGGGCAGCCCCCAGCCCCGCAACTTACCCTACCTGCCGCTGCCTGACCAGTGCTGTAGTACACTGTTCCTCGCTGTGTAGTAGCGTCTTACACAGGTATTCTGGGTGGGGTTTAATAGGAAAGCCTCTTCTCAGGCGGGCTGCGGGAAGCTGACAGTGATAGGCAGCGGGGCTGTCTGTTATGCTAAGAACTAACAGCCGGGTGACGCTATTCGGGGGCGGGGCCACAATTGAGAAGCGGCCCCACAAGCCAATCGGCCCACCGGGATTTCTCCCGCTAAAGATAAGGGGCAATTCGCCTCTGCCTATGGTATACGGTGGTGATTATGCTGATTGGACACGGTCAATACCCACATGGCGCAAGAACAGACTGTTGGAAGCCGGGGCCACGTTCTGTCCTTGCGCCATGTGGGTATTGGCCTATTCAATCCGACATCTGACCCACCGTACATCATACAACAGGCTAGGTAGTGGGACTGTTAAAATTTGGGGATAATGCAGTTTTTACATTATAAATGCTTTCACATTTTAAATGCATATAGCGGCTTTCTTCAAAACCACAATTGCTATGTTATGTATTCCATGTTTGGAATGGCAATGTTTCTACTGCTGTCATAAATACAGTTTTATCGCTTGCAGCCATAATGGCTCAAATTTTGACCGACTTTTAAACTGTTTATACAGTCCTTTTCTACATTTTCTTTCACAAGAAACTGTTGTTTTTCCTTACCTTGCAAAACTGGTACTGCAGCACTTTCACTATAGCCTTGCAGGTCTCCAGAATGATGACGCCCAAAGCCTGAGGGGATATGAGGATCCCAAACTTCAGATCTTCCAGTGACCATCCTGTAGCCAGGTACCTCAGGGTAGCAGCCTCTCCTCAGCAGGAATAGCCCTCCGCAGCCTTGTGTCCTGCTTCTGGATAAACGGAGTCACCAGACACAGCAACTCCTGGAATGTGGCGTTATCCATGCGCAGGTAATTGCGATAGTCATCCGGATTGTTCTCCCGAATCTCCATCAGCAGGGACATGTGAGAGTGACTCTCCCTCTGCAGCAGCCACTCCTTAGTCCAGCATGCTCTCCTCCTATGCTGGACCCTCTCCTTTATCGCCTTCAACCCAGCATAAGCAGCCATCACTCAGCACAGAATACAGATTAGAACAGATAGAATGCAGCAAAGAAAACACTTTGTTGAGCAAAGCAAAGTATAGCACAATAGCAATGTACAGCGTTCAGCAGGTGTACACCAAGCCTCACTAATCACAGAGTAGAAGTACACTGACCTAAAATGGCGCCTGCATTATATACTCCGGACTTAAGCACGCCCATTATTAAAATTTTTGAGCAATCTGACCATTCATCGTGGTGTGCACGCAATTTATCAAGTACGATCTCACGATTTCGTCATCGGACACAGTGCACGATAAATCGTGAGATCGTGTGACAATTTGGAGAGTTCTTGCACAAAATCGGGTCCACGACTGCCGGGGAGAGTTCAAGGGAAATCGGACGCGATATCGGATCGTCACCAGATTTCCCTAGTGTGTGGGCACCTCTAGTCTACTACACAGACCTATCGCTGAACAATCTTAAGCCCTGATTCAGAGCTGTTCGTTAACAGCAGTACGCTCATTGCGTTCCGATGTTGACTAACCGCGCATGCGTCGGTGTTACACTGCACATGTGCGTACGGCAGATTGCGAGGTTTTTTTTGTCGTTCGTCAAATAGCGTACAGGAAGTGACATGTCAAATGTGATTGACAGAACAGGGCGTTTTTGGGTGTTGACGGGGGAGGAGATGGAAAAACGCAGGCGTGGCGAGGCGTTTTTGGGGCGTACATACATTAACAAATGCGAACGTCAAATGTGTTCGTACCAACTCATACGTCACTGGATGATCCTCTTTCCCTTCAAAATGCTCGCACAGCTTAGGGTCTGGATAACTCGACCACATTGGCGATGGCCTTCTCCTCCGTCCCGGCACTCCACGATGTAGCATCGATTAATCACGGCTTGTCAGAAAATCAATTAGTGTTGGATTGAAAACCGGCTTGGTATGTGTTTGGAAAGCAGTTTTTTTGGATAACACAAAACCGAACGCAGGTGGAAATCATAGCTGCTAATGTCTGGATTACACAATCAATTAGCGTACATTTGTGGGGGTTTATTTGGGCCTCAATTTGTGGTTTTTGGACTATTGTAACAATAATGTCATCATGTTTAGGTTTTTTGTCTCATTTTGTTTTTGCAAGGTGATTTTGCATCCATTCCTTAGGTAATGTTTTAAACGTTCCTTAAAGAGCCCTTTTTTTCAAATGTAAAATGTTTTTTTTAAACGTTGTTGCCTTGTGGGCCCGGATTAAATGTAACCCATTTTGACAATAATATCACAATACAAAGTCGTACATTTGATGTAAATTTATTGCTATCCCAATAAAAAATAATGCACATATTTTACACAAACATTTTTGGCAGTGTTCATTCCACAATATTTATTAATTGTGAAACAATAAATTTTGGGTAAACGTAAATCAAAAAATTAAAAACAATTCACAAGAAAGGAGAGGAAAGTTTTGCCCAGAAAGGAATATGAGGCAAGCACAGAAGGAGTGTGGGAAAAGTAGCCAATGCTGTCACCGTTTTTTCGCCCGTTTGGCTGGGGGAGGGAGGGCGCCAGACCGGGTCCGGGATGTCATCGGGCTGGCCTGTCCAGAGGCAGATGTTGTGGCCTCTGGACTAGGCACAGGGCTAGGCACATTTGGAGGATTGGCTGATGTTGTGCCAGAGGTGGAGGATCCTGATGTTCCGGCAGGAAGGGAGGTCGGCTCCACCATGTGCTGGCGAACGAGCTGCTCCAGGGCATTGGCGATGCGGATGTTGGCCCTGGTATTTTCCGCCAGGGCCTGACCAATGGTCACGTTGGCCCTGCAGCATTTTGCTCCAGGGCCTCAGCCACCCGTACCAGACTGGCATCCATCCTCTGCAGAATCTCCGAGGTGGCGTTTTTTGATTGTTGGAGGTTACGTTGGTTGGAGTTGATTGTTGGCGGGTTTTGGAGTTGGCGTGGGTGGAAGTAGTTTATTTTGGATATATTTGCTTATTTTATTTCCGTTCGCATTATTTCTGTTGGATTTCTTTTTGGCGTTTCTTGTTTTGGTAAGTTTTTGGAAGTCTAACTTTGCTTAAATTTGTGTCTCCTTCTGTTTCTGATTTTTCAAACTTTTTTTGTCGTCATTTCATCTCTCTTAGGTTTTTTTTTGGCTGTGCCCCAAAGACCTTTTGATCCGGAATCTTATATATTATCTCTTGGTAAGTTCATTTGTTTAATTGTTTTGTAAATGTTCATGTTTGTCTTTACGCAACTTTGGGTGGCCTTACACTTGTAACCTTTGTTTTTCTAACTCCGAAATGTTTTAAAAATGCGTTTATTTTGAAGCTGCGCATTTTTTTACTTGTATTTGCGAACTAATTAGCGCATTTTTATTAGTTTCTATTGTGACTTGTATTTGCGAACTAATTAGTGCATTTTTATTAGTTTCTATTGTGACTTGTATTTGCGAACTAATTAGCGCATTTTTATTAGTTTCTATTGTGGCTTGTATTTGCGAACTAATTAGCGCATTTTTAATAGTTTCTATTGTGACTTGTATTTGCGAAATAAATTTTTAAATGCTTATTCATCCAGTAAAATTGTTTGTGTTTTCTCTTTTGCATTTGTTGCTTACATTTGGCCACAATTTGACGTAGTGTGCAATGTCATTTTGCTCTTTGGCCAAATGTGTGTTTATCCCCTTTTATGTTTTGTCTTGCACAAAATTTGTAAACAGAAATGGCCAGCATAAAATGATGTATATTTATGTTGTGATTATTTCCAGTTTGCACGTATCATGACAATACCCCGGCATGTAAGCATCAATGGATGGTATCATCAAGCAAAGTTATATTTTTGTTTTTTGGGGGGGTTAAAAAGCCTTACATTCAAATCTTGCCATTTCAGGTTGATCTGGGTCGGATTGTTCTGGCCATGCTCCCGGAAGCCGACCAACCTCAATCTCGTCCCAGGCATAGGCATCGTAGGCGTGCAAGGCCCCAGATATATAGAACACGTGTCACCCTTTTTGGAATGCCCGATGATGAGGTTTTAAGACGCTACCGTCTTCCTCCCAAAATCATCATAGACACTCTCTCATTAATAGAGAGTGATCTTGAGCGGCAAATTGACAGTCCTACAGCAATACCACCACTTACGCAATTTATGGCGGTGTTACATTTCTGTGCCTCAGGATCGTTTCAAACAACGGTGGGAATAGTGGCGGGCATCTCACAATCCTCCTTTTCCCGGATCCTGAGGGCAGTGATGGAGGCACTTTTCAAGCACCTCCATCATTTTATTCAAATGCCTTTGGATATGGGTGCCCTTAGTGTGGCCAAGGCCAATTTTTACAAAATAGCTGGCTTCCCACACATCATAGGGGTTGTGGATGGTACTCACATACCACTTCAGCCTCCAGCACGGCTGGAGGCAATATTTAGAAACCGGAAACACTATCACTCCCTCAATGTAATGGTGGTATGTGATGCCTCCCTCCAGATCCTGTCCCTGAATGCAAAATTACCAGGAAGTGCACATGACTCCTTCGCCATCCGGCAATCAGGGATATGGCACAAATTAACCAACCTACAAGCTGGTGATGCGTGGCTTCTGGGTAAGTGTAGACCTTTAGTACATAACAATGCTAAGCTTCATACAGAGTGATCCTGATGTTGTCTATTCTTTTTCACAGGAGACAGTGGCTACCCTTGCACGCCCTGGCTGCTCACTCCTTATTTGGCTCCCACACCAGGGCCACAAAGTGAGTTTAATGCCGCACTTACAGCCACCAGGCAAGTGGTGGAGCGCTGTATCGGCCTTTTAAAAGGCCGATTCAGATGCCTCCACCGCTCTGGTGGCGAGCTCATGTATTTGCCGGATATGGTTTCGAAAATTGTGGTCCTGTGTGGGATATTTCACAACATCACCATAAGGAGTGGTGTCCCAATGCAGCCAGAGGATGCCTTACCTGAGGATGGCCCCCCCGAGGTTGGTCAGAGGTCAGTATGTGGGGGGGCCATACGCGATGATGTGGTGGCCAGATATTTTAGGTACTTATTGTCAAAACAACAGTGTTTATACCCAATGTGGTACGGTTTGTTTGAGAACATCTAATTAATTGTTTTTATTTTCTCCATCTTCTGTTTTTTTCCATAATCTTTGGCACTCCAACGATGACTACTTCCTGCTACCCTTAAAAAACCTGTATGTGGAAATTTTGGGGATATATTATGGAACCCATCTTGCAACGCCATATTTGTGGAATCATGTTGGCATGGTCCTTCGTCAACCAGTTCTTGATTTGTGGTGTTTTTTTATTGTTTTTTGGGTATGTGTTGTATTTGTGATTATCACTGTGTGTTTTGTTTGTGAGTGACCACTTTGTTTTTGGAGTTATGTTGTGAATAAATGTCTTGAGAGTGAAATTTTGTCCCTTTTTTTGAACGTTACAAGCAAGTGTAACCAGGTTCACACACGTTACATTTGCCTCAGGGGTAATCCAGTAATGACGCAAGTTGAGCTAAAATGTAATATGTTTTCAGGGTCCAAACCAACACCCAAAGGAATCCTGTACAATCAGTTGGCTTCGTAATATCGGCCTAAGCAGCTTGTACCCCAAATAGGAACCTGTAAAATGTAGTAATATCTAATTGTGACTACACCAAAAAAGGGAAATGAGATTGTTACTGTTAGGTGTTTCTTGTGCCTGTTTTACATAAAAATACAACACACAATCTTAGTGACAAAAATTGCAAATCCTTGCAGGAAGAGTCTACTTATGTCAGGGTAAACAATCTCTGATTTTGAAATAACGAATGAGACAGACCGTTAATTTGAAAATATTAATTTATTTACATATAGCAAAAAAAACAAAAAAAACTAGTCCCTAAGGAGGACCGACATATGGTCAAGGACCACCAGCAGACCGATTATATTGTCCCGCATACGGGCCACACAGGCGGCTAATTCAGCCCTACGCCTCTGTTCCTCTGTGGGTGAGAAAAGTGTGGGGATTAATACAACAATAATGAAACCACATTAAAAAACAAGCCAAAACAAAAAACCAACAATAAAAATATTTGGAAACAAAGCATAATTACACCATTAAAACCCATCCCCCCAAAATGGTGTAGCCCAAAAATTCAAGGGCAAATTAAAAAATCAGACAGGTGTGATATGTGTATGGTGAAATCAGCAGTAACAGGTAAAGGCAATCTGCAAAATCACCAAAAGTCTACCCAAAAACTCAAACAAAGGGAATGACACATGATTACATACAAACAGTTTGTGGCGAAAAAGAAACCAAAACAAAAACATACCGGTCGCAAAAACGGCAGCTCCAGAAGGCCCTCCCTCGTCCTCCTCGGAGGTGCCTCCATTCCCCAACGATCTGGGCGGGGTAATTTCTGAATCCGGGGAGGGGGTAATTCGAAGAGGGGTGGTTGGAGGAGAGGGGGAATTGGGACGGAGGGGAAGGAGCCCAGAAATTTCCGCAAGAGGGTCTTGGAAGGCTGGGGAGGAGTGGGAAATAGGGGAATTTGGGGTTGCGGAGGGTTGGCTGGGGGTTGGGGAGAGTGGGCGTGAGCGCCGTCTGGGATGACGATGACGCCGTAGTCTTCGCTGTGCCCCTAAAAGATGTGAAACAAATTGTGGTTAGTTTCAACCCAATTCCGAGAAAAACACTATTTTCGGACCCTAAAAAATAAAAAACATGGCCATGCAGATATGAGTACAATGAATAAATAGGACATACATGACAACATGGCCATGCAGATATGAGTACAATGAATAAATAGGCCATACATGAAAACATGGCCATGCAGATATGAGTACAATGAATAAATAGGACATACATGAAAACATGGCCATGCAGATATGAGTACAATGAATAAATAGGACATGAAACATGAAAACCACAGTCCCTAAAACTTACTTTCTGCGATCTGCATGCGAAAGCATGCCAGCAAGCGGGGCGTTCGCCGTTGCAGGTCCGACCACCTGCGCTCCAGCTGCCCGATCTGGCGGCGTGAGCCGAAGGAGCGCAGGCGGCCCCGTACCTCCGCATATGCGGAACGCTTTTCGCGGTTGGTGATGGGTGGAGGCTGGCTGGTGATCCGCCTATCCATCACCTCCGTTAGCACCAGCAGCTCGCGCCTGGTGAATGCGGAGGCTCTCATTATGGCAATGGTGTATTTGTTAAAAATCATTTTTAATAAAGTGCCCAAAAAAAATTTGATTGGCTAATGTATTTGGGTAATTAACAGGACCAATTCTATTGGTTAGTGTATGAGTCATGTGTTCGACAGGGCCAGAAATCTCTTGAGAGTTATGATAGGCTGGATGCAGTGACATGCGTAAGCAAATTTAAATAAAGAAATGAACCCCGGGAAATATGCGGGTAGAAAAACAAATAGAACAATTGTTTAATTGGGGCTAACATGTATTTTGACAAATAAAAGCGAATGTTTAAGCCGTACGTATTCTGCGGGGAAACACAAACACGGACAAGATTAAAGTTTATTGCATTGTGTTAAAAAAAAAAAAAACCAATTAAGCTAATTGATATATTGATTGGCATGATACGATTGAGGGAGGTAGGCAGAATAAACGAGCAGTTAATCAAAATCTGACAGTCCCACTTCCGGGTTGTACTTGTGCGTGCATTCCCTTCAAGCCATTTCGGGGATGTACGCTCGCTATTTTGCACGCTCGTTAGTTAGTACAGTATGCTAAAACAAATTATAAATTCATACTCCTATCCCCCCCATTTCCTTGTGTGCGCCCTACAATACCAAGCCATTTACTTTTGTGCATACTACTAAGTGATCAAGAAAGGGATCACACTGGCCAATAATGCTTTGCGATGGTACGTACTGAAGACCATCTTATTACTGCTAGCATGATTGATTCTAAAGGTATGCCTTTAGATGCTGCTTTTATGGCTGCTGAACCCTGTTGGAAGTGGCTTTTGAACTGGTTCGTATCTATTGCAGCTTCTTTCATGGATGCCACAACCCATCCTCTGATAATAGAGGATCTTGCTGGGCAAATTGGCTTTCTACAAGTAATGAAAAGCTGGGTGATATTGTCTCTTGTTGGAGCTGTCAGAGCCAAGTAAGAGGATAAGCAGGAAGCTACACTAGGTAAGGCTCTGAAGGTCATGTATAACATCAAATTTGACTATGGGGTTATTAAATGAGGATGTTTTAGTGTGACCCTTGATGATTATGTGGTAACCCATTGGAGTCTGTGATAACCATGGGTCTGAGATGTGTATGAGGGTCAGTTCGGCTCCTCTAACTGCTATAGCTAGAGCCAGCAAAGATGCCAGCATACGGGATTAGAGGCTAATGTTGGAGTCTGCATCCCAAGAAGCTAGGAAGGAGAGGAAAGGCTCAATGTCCCAGGTGTGGGAGTACTTAGGTAAAATGGGTCTAGAGGGGTAAATGCCTAATAATAAAATGGAGATATAATTTATTATCCATTAAATTAGAGATCATGATAGCTAATGCAGAACTGTATGGTAGCTGATGCTAGGCCTGACTGATATTTAGATGCTAGGAAATCTAATGCTAGATGGAGTAAAGAAGACTGGTGTATAGAAGTCATTTGTGATCACCAAAGGACAAATTCCTTAATAATTGTACAGTATCTAGCCCTCCTACGGGGCCTTAAGAATGTGTTAATGAATGCTTTTGTGGGGTCTGCTAGGGCTACATCTGTTAATGGCCTAGTAATATTTCCATCCACATGCACCGGTGAAGTGTCTTTTATATGTCTAGGGTTCCCTGGAAACATTATCTGGATAACCCAATTGGCTGATCTGTGGTACATGGTCCTCCCTGATTTTTTGTAAGACCTTCAGACGAAGGGCAGGGGGAGGGAAAGCATACGGACGAGACAAGTGGGGCAAGGGGGAAGGGTAGGGAGACTGTTCCATCTGGACAGTTTTTTTTTACCTTTCTGGAAATAAATACAGAATGGTGTCTGTCCAGGAATAGTGGGCATGAATTTGCATTCTCAGGAGACTTTGCAACTCTCTGCAAAACAGAGTGACGTGTCGAAAACCAAGTGACATTGTAATCATCTTCCCAATGAGCCTTACTTTGGTCCGGAGTGATATTCTGTGTTTTGGGAAGTTTTGAACTGGACTGATGGTGTTGAACAATCCTGCTTGTTTTTATTTATAGAAAATAAATGGCTGATCCAGGTTTTGCAGTCAGGTCCACCAATTCTATTTTTCCTTGCTTTAGGGCTATTGACAGTACCTCGTCTTACAGAGGGCTGCATTTCTTTGAACAAGGAATATGAAATACTTGGCATGGTAAACAAATTAGAGGGAGATCTAAACCTGATTGGATTGTTTTTAGCAACCATCTGTGGTAATCATTTGCCACTACAACTATGACTTTTTGAGAGTTCTGTGGTGAGGAAGGTATGTTGGTAACTTATCATAGCTGCGGCCTCTTCTAGCATATATTTGAGGCTGATCCTCTAGGGGCGTCGTTAGGTCTGTGCACAAAACCTTCTCTCTGGGCTCTTCTTGTGTCTTCAAAGTCTCGGGCCACATCCCCTTGAAAAATGGGCCTCTTGAAAGGTTTATTTCCTTTCTAGAGGTCTGAGAAGGATTTCCAGGCTTTATGGCATGTTTTGATCTCATCCATAAACTGCAAACCAAAAAGGTCGGTGTCAGTGAGGTTTAGAAAATCCATGGATTTGGGAGCAAGGTCAGCTAAACCTGTGCTAGTCAGCCAGCCAGGCCTGCGGATGTTGGTAATATGATTAGCTTTGGTATTGGCCATAAGGAGAGCAAGCTTGGATGTCACTAGGGAATGTAGGGAACCACCAGACTCTCCTTTTCTCTCAGCTTTATCTTCACAAACAGCAGAGGTCCAGCTGTGCCTGCTATTTATATTGAATCGCTCTTAATGTACAATCTGTGTGGTTAGTGTGTCATTCTTCTCCCACTATGGAGGCTAACACTGGGTCAATGTTGGAGGCAAATAATGCTGGTACTTCTGGTAACCTCGAATGGAACACAATACTAACTCATCCTCTTTGCTGAGAGTTGCTCTAAGGGCCAGCTGTGCAAATTTCTGGACCTCTGAATTACATTTTAAAGCCCAATTTTTCTTGAGAAACCAGATAATACGTATCAATCTCTACATGGTATAAAATAAAATCCATCTTTGTAATATATCTATAATGCTTTAGGCAGCATAAGCCACTTGCTTCTAAAATTGTCACTGCTTAGCTCCCTTTTGTCCAACATTATTTAAACGTCCTCGACAAATGCTCTATAGAATAGTATAAACTGCATCAAAATTTGTCCAGTGGTTCTTGAGATTAGCCCGAACAAACAGACAGATGTCTACCATGTACTTTATTTTATACTATGTACTAGCGACCCGCCCCAGCTTCACATGGGAGTAATTTTGAATTAACAGTGATAGTCTTTTTTTAACCGAGATCTTATAACATTAGATGACATTAGTCGTTTTTCCTCCTGACGTCAACACCAAAAGATTTGATGTGACAAGCAAAAGGGCCACGTAAAGTTAACTAAGAGCAAAACAGTCTCCACTTAGGTCAACTCCAGCCACATTAAGGGGTAAATTTACTAAGCTCGAATGAATTCGAATGCGGCTAAATCGCACATTAAATGCATATTCGCAATTTACTAATGCTAAAATCATCCGAGTTTGTCCCATTCTAAAAGGAAAAATCTGTCGAGAACAACTGAAACTCGGACGGTAACATGTTTTCGGACAAATAGACCATTGATCCAACTCGGCAGCCTCAGCAGCAGAAATTTACTAAGGATTCAAATTTGTCATCGCGGCCGAAATATAGTGCAAATCCGCCACAAAAGATGCTGAAACGAACCCAAATAGAAATCTCAAATAGAACACCTTTTTCAATTTAAGTTTGAAATCTGAACATACTTAACCATCTCTGACAACCCAAAACTGTGGGCACTAAAAAGAGATTAAGCATATGCATATACTTCTCTCCTGTTACAAAGAGAAACAAAGCATGGCAGAGTTTTCTGTGCTGGATGGAGATCTTGTGGGGGCTGTGAGATACCTGAAGCTCTGCCACCAGGCTGGAAGAAACCAGGGTCATGAAACTGAGCATGGTCAGCAGGTTGTGCAGGTACCGCGGAGACTGCGAAAGGCTTGTTTCTTTAGGGGGCAATTGAACCTAAACGCTTTGCTCGATGGCGAAGTCATACATGCCATGGCATGACTCGGGTGCACTGAGCATCTTGTCGTGCAACTTTTTTTTCTTCAAATGCGCCTTATTTGCACTGTGATGCGAATAGACAGCACAAACAGCTACTGCTGTTTAAAATTATATGCAGCTTGCCTATGTTTTGTGTTGCTCACAGAATATAGACATGCTGCATATCATTTTAAACAGCAGAAGCTGCTTGTGCTACCTAATCGCAGCACAGTGGGAAAAAGACGTACAGAAAGATGCTTGGTGCAACTGAGACACACGGAGCTCACGCCTTATGTGTAGCGCAACTTGTAGCGTGCAGAGGATAGATGTATGCGGACACATCTGTAAGTACCCAGAGTTTTTAATTTAACAACAAAACATTACATTACACAATAGCAAACTACCACCATACATTAATGTGTGCCACCCACACGTATGACACTTTAAACCAATCACGCACAGTCTCTTTCTGCACTTGCGAAATCGGCCAAGTTAGAGTGATTGCGTACGCATTGGCACAACAGATGCAAAATCCTGCCATGTTCGACCAAGATGATCAAAATCGAACGCAAAATGAGAATGAAAATTACGAATGGTTATGAATGAATACACAAATCGATCAACACGGATGACAACAAATCGGCAGCTTAGTAAATTCAGTAACCTGTTCGAAAAATGATATACATGAATACGGATGATGTCATCCAAGATTGATCTCGGATGACATAGAATAGAAATCGGCACCTTAATTAATTTACCCCTCATCGTCTGTCTCTGTGCTTTATTTATTGTCATGCCAAAGCAGACTCTTGACTCATTTGAAATTAAAGAATCATTGTTCACATAAATGAAATGAGAACAATAACAAAATATGGAAAAATTTACATTTTGTATCAGTAAACAGGTCTGACATAATTTTTTCTGGAGAAAACGGATAATACGTATCAATCTCTACATGGTATAATATAAAGTTCACCTTTTACAGTTTAGGCAGCGTAAGCATAGAAAGCGCTCGGATGTCCGTATTTTCATTGACTTGCTTCACTAAAATCATCACTGCTCGGCTCCCTTTTGTTAAACATTAATCTTTCATACACCAACACCTTCCTTGACAAATCCTCTAGAGCAGTGGTTCCCAAACATTTTTGAATCGCGGTGCCCTAGTGTATCAGGATTGTTTTTACGGCACCCCTAAGCCAAAAGTTTGTTATTGAGAAATTAAAAAAAAAATGTAAAAGTAGTACAGTGATATAAATTGTGCTGACCTGTCATCCTTAGCTTTGGTTATATAATGTAGTGGCGGTGCTGGACAATCAACCTGAGGCACCCCTGCAAGTATCCCAAGGCATCCCATGGTGCCGCTGCACACAGTTTGGGAACCACTGCTCTAGAGAATAGTGGAAACTGAATCAAAATCCATCCAGTGGTTCTTGAGATTAGTCCAAACAAACAGACAGACACCTATCAAGGGCTTTATTTTATACTATGTATAATCTAAGATTACTGCTGTTTGCCAGTGCATCGCTCTCGCCATCTTTAGAAGATAATAGCTAGAATCTGATTGGATGCTATGGGCAACATCTCCACCTCTATAAACCCACAGCTTACTAACTAATACCCCCAAGAGTTCTTCACATGGTCTCACCTTTCCATCTCCACTCTATTGATGCAGGATAGAGAAGCGCCACCCCAATCTGATTTTTAGATATGGCAGATCTCAGTAAAGAGCAAACATAATGGAATAGGAACACTTCTGTTGTTTAAGTCGTATTATATTATATACATTATTTGCTCCATAAACAATAGCAGTAATAATATTTTGCTATTTGGTGCAAATTCTCAGAATGCTGCTTTTACATCTCTTTGCAGATTTGCTCATGCACAGACTCCGGACAAAGTATTTAAGTTTAAATTTTATCTTTAGAAAGAATTCCATTTTGTTTCACCTAAGTGCAGCGATTGCCTATGTAAGCAGAATAGGGTGACTCTTTTCTATCCATTTGGCTGTGTCCCAACACAACATGAATGAACAGACAGCTGAACCATCAGCAAGATAGCTGTGATTTAAATTAGCACTGTGCCCTAGTGTCATTGCATACAGATATGCAGCAATTCATTGACACTAAAACCAGAAGAGGTTAATAAGAAGAACAGTAGCTAATAATTAGCTTTGTGAGCACCCGTGGTGCACCCATCCCCCTTACAGCCAGTAATTGTCATCTTACACATAAAGAGCTTTTCCCTGTCACATAACTGTCCATTCTTCACATAGGACTGTCACAAATAAAGCTGTTCCATCTTTGGAATCTCTATATATAATAGTTGTGCTAATGGGAGAGCAATGTGCGGACCATGTGGTAAAACTGTATACCTGATCTTTCATTTTTCACAAGTTATAAAGCTTTTTTTAAACCGCTTGTGGTATTAATGTAAATCACGCAGTGAGTGATGACATTAAACAAATATAGCTATCGGGAGGACATATTTTAGTATACAAATTAGATTATTTTACATAGTAGTTTAATATTTGCTTTATATTTTGTCATGTACATTGCAGATTTATCTTTTTGCTTACGTTTAAGTAGAATAAAATGCAGAGAGTAAACTAAAGCTTATTACATTGCAGTACAGTACAGCATACATTAGATGCTCCCGTCTCAGGCCATCCAGTACATAACCAACTCCATCATCATAACTCTCCATTGTTCCAGTCCCCACAGGATCCCACCTTTAAGAATTCAGGACATGGAATTAATTCAGAACTAATTACAATATTTGAATATATAGAATATAAATAAAAATTAGTAATGTGCTAATTGAGCAGAGTGCCATCCTTGCATCAATTACTATGTATTAAAGTGATTTTTCACTTTTAAGAGTTGGCGTTTTTCCATAAAACTAGTATAGGGATCATTTGATGTTTGCAGGATCCAAGTCACAGGTTCCCAAACTCGGTCCTCAAGGCACCCTAACAGTCCAGGTTTTAAGGATATCCATGTTGACCATAGGTGACTTAATTAGTACCCCAGTCAATTTGATTTAACCACCAGTGCTTAACCATGGATATCTCTAAAACCTGAACTGTTGGGGTGCCTTGTGAGGACCACATTTGGAAACCTCTGGTCCAAGAAATAGTGAATGGGGATCTCTGCTGGCAGCTTGTAAAGTAGGAGACCAAAAGAACACAGGGCCTTATTCAGTTACGGACAGAATTGCAAAGCAGCTCGCAAGCAGCTTTGCAATTCCATCTCTGCAGTTATGGTAATGAAGCAGGAGGCATCACTCCTGCTGCTGCATTACGTATTCGAGATGCATTGTCCAACGCAGTATCGGACACTCTGCGGAACATCGGCCAGCTAAGGTGACCCATGGGTCAGAACAGGTCATGAGCCTGCGCAGATTCACGATCACTGGGAATCAGGCCCACAGTCCACTGGTCCAAATGCCAGTAAGCCGCTGATTGGAGTCAACCAATGGACTGCTGGTTCTCATCTTTTTCTCATGTATCGACCCCTTTCTCCAGTGACTCTGACATGTCATTAGATGTTATAGACTTTGCATAGCAGAGGTCCCCAGACAATCCCAGGCAGATTCAGTTGCAGAAAAGTGATGGGCTTTCCTGAGCGGTGACTGGAAGGTGGCTAGGTCTCTGGGAACATGCCACAGCACCATTTACTCTGGAGAGGTAAGTGCAGTATAATGGGTGCATGGTAATTTAATTTTATTATGTCAATATATTCATGATAATAATTCGTCAGAAAAAAAATCTATTTTGTACTAAGTCTTGTCATCTCAACCTCTTTTATTCTACATTTCAGTCATTTGTGATCATGAAAGCAATTAGTACATAGCCTAAGGCTCAGATTCAGCTTTCCTAAAGAGTTTGCAATTATAATCACCAGCTACTAAAAGCTTCATGTTGAATAGGATCTGTACTGGATGACTACTATATAACAGATTGTGGGTGAAGAGAATTTCCACAGCTGTCTTACTGTTCTAGGTCTGCTTTGAAATATATAATTAATACGGTAGTACCATAAATCAGCAAGTGGAAAACATAGTTTGAATGAGGAGATAGTATAGCTCAATAGCAGCAGTGATGAACCATCATTTTTGAATCTCGACTTGACTCTCCCACAGGGAGCATCAAAAGTGAGTTTTATGTTTTAAAAAAAAAGCTTTTTAGAGGCGATCCAAGCCTTGTCGCAATGATAGGCCTAAAAACATTTGCTCCATAAGGACCCTTATGGCTCCATGGTTCAGAGAGTAGAGAAGTTCTCCTCTCTTGGGTGAAATGGGCCTGAAGACACCTGCCTACTAAGTAGCTTCATGATTTGATGTAAGGGCTTCCAGATTGCCTTATGCAATGTGACTAGTCAGTGGGGAACATCTTCATTCAGTTGACAATATAGGGATGCAAAGCTGCCACTTCTTTCCATCTTCTGACATCCATTTACATCTGTAAGTCATTTCTGAAAGCTATACTACTTCCTCACCAAAACTAGAACTGTCAAGACCCTAAAAATGCAAAGGCTATTGATCTTAGACCCCCCCCAACTTGATATCATCATCAAATAATAATAATAATAATAATAATAATTATTATTATTATTATTATTATTATTATTATTATTATTATTACTACTGCTACTTCTACCATAAAGATGTTCAGCATTAAATGTATATGTATATACAGTGTGCATATAAGTACAAAAGCACAAACTATGCCATAGAATAAGTACTGTATTTTTTAAATTGAGCCCACCATATTGCATTTGTATTATACTTCTATGCCATCTCCATACTGGCAGAGTCTGCAAAGCTCTGCTTAAAATATTGGCATCATTTACAGCTTGAGTAAAGCCAAGAAATACACTGAATCTTGGTATTTAAGTGGTCATGGCTAAGGTGTGCGTTGGCCGTGGCAATGCACCTTCATAAATATGTAGATCTTGGCTACTGGAGGGGGTATGACCATAACAACTGGGAGAGTGGCTACACATCCCTTGCAAGTCTGAGACCCAGAAAGACCCCTCGTGCCAAAAACTGTGCCCCAGGAAAGCATTATTATTGGATGATGGTCAAACAAGTAATATGTAAACACATTTTGAATTGCGATAAGAATAATAATGATGAGAGATGTGCAAAACAGTTAGTTTCACAGGAATAGTTATAATTTTGGGTCTGTAGTTTTGTTTTTCCTGGAATCCTTAATTAATGTTTGAAACAGCGACTTAAGCGGAAAATATGATTTAAAAAGTCACCTGTATACTGTATAAAGTTATTTATTTTAATAGTATTTGATAAGGAAGGACATTTTCACTCATCCCTAATAACAGCCAAGCAAAAGAATGTTATAAGTACTATATATTATTACCATCTATTGTATTTATCTTATACATATGTTCTTGACAAACCACAGTAGTGTTTGGGGACATGTAGGTCTCCAGTGGGTGGGTAGAGGGTAGCGGTGAGTGAATGGAGAAAAAAGAAAAACAGGCCTGAGGGTAACAATGTACAATAAATCCAGACTTGAAGAAGTCAGTGTTCTCTATATAACAAGTTCTGTGTTTTTGCCAACATATTTCAGAATCGTAGTAATATTTTAGAATTAAACGCCTTTAGAACTAATTTTAATAAGTAAGCTCAAGCTTGTAATTAATTGGAGATGAGTATACACAGTTTGAATTTCCTCTAAGACCTGAAAACATGTGCTTTGAATTAGGGATGTGCAGGCTCGGTTCTACTCGGTTCCGTTCGGTTCTTTTTACCGAATCTTATTGGCTATCCAAAACTCGTGACAGCTGAAACCCAATAAGATCCGGTAAAAAGAACCGAACGGAACCGAGTAGAACCGAGCCTGCACATCCCTACTTTGAATACAGAACAGTTACATAAATGAAACTAAAATAGTTTTCAACTGGAATAATCTAATCCCCATGGTAGTTCCAGTGCTAACAAACTTATTAATATAATTCAGCGAGTTTAGCTCTTCAAGGTATATTTGATTTTCTATTATTAAGTCTGGCAGTTTTCAAGCTTTGTGCACAACCATTGGGTATGTTTCAATATTAAAAACCGAGAACTTGCAACCCCTCCCTCCACCCCCAGTCATAAGTGATTGCACACAGCTGTTGCATTAATAACAACCCAAAATACAAAAAAGTTTGGGAACACACATCTGTTCTGGCAACTCAAGCCGTCGCCCTACGTTCTGTCAGAGGCCACAGATTGCTGCAGCCATGAAAATGTGTCTCAATAGAAACTGGAGAGGTAGATTTATAGCTTGAAGCCAAGCAACACCCTACAAACTGGACATATTTAACCCTTCAGTGCCTGCATAACAATTTTTCTGGTAACAGGTAGATTTAATACATGGAAGCTCTCATTCTGTATCAGCTGTTGGACAGCATGACATGTACAGGCACAACTTTTAATAAGGGACTAATATCAGAAGATTTTGACCTGTAATTATGTATGATGAATCACTAAATTACCTATGTAACCTTAGGGCTTGATATTCCGGCAAAGGGAATGCCGGTGCTTAGAATACCGGTGATGGAATCCCGACACCTGTCAGAATCAAGGCGCTGGCATCCTGACCGATGGCATCCTGAAGGTAAGTAGTGGGGTTAGGGGAAGGGTTAGGCACTAGGGAGAGGGTTAGGTTTAGAGTGTGGGGATGGGTAGGTTAGGTTTAGGCACTAGGGGGGAGGTTAGGTTTAGGCACTGGGTAGAGAGGGTTAGGGTAGGGGTAGGAGAATGGTTAGGATATCTACCAACAGGTGTCGGTATCCTAACCCTGTAGGGTTTGCTTAAAGTCGCAGACAGGAGACAACCAATAGACACAGACAGATCCGCCAAAAGACGCAGCTGCGTCCAACCGTGAATTAGTGTCCCACCAAGGGACTGATGCAGAGTTGAGCACAAGTTGCCTGAAATTGCGCCTACATTTCATGTACGAACCAAATGTGTATATTTCTCCGTGTGCAGAGTTGTACACATCTCTGCGGCTGGACCGCCCCTCTCCGTACACTTAGTTTGATATCCTTCATCATCATCAGTGGGCACTTCCACCAGCCATTTTTTAATGCACAAGATGCGTCTGACCCCAGGTATGCAGTATAATTCTACACGACATTAAAATTCTATACACACTCCCTCACTGAACATGTCTTATGTGAGAATGCTGGCATTACAGCCTGGTGACACCCACTCAGTTGCAAGTGGAGATGCTTCCAAGATAAGTACAACACATCACCTATACATCCGTTCAGTTCTAGAGGATGTACAATGCAAATTCATGTGAGATACACTCTGCAGATGAGACATACATTCAGCTCTGCACCAGCTCCTGAAACATCAATATTACTGTAAATAGATAAAAAAAAAACTTTCAGACATGGATCTGGAAAACCTGGAGCTGTCTTTGGATGGGATCCGGTTTAAAAATCTACAGTAAAAAGGTCGACTATGTCTAGATAGACCACCAGATGTTAGACAGTCAATAGGTCGACAGGGACAGAAGGTCGACAGGGACAAAATGACGACACACTAAAGGTCAACATGTAAGAAAGTCGATAGGTACAAATGGTCAACAGGGTCAAAAGGTAGGCGCAAAAATGGTTGATGCAAAAATGGTTGACACAAAAATGGCAACACATTTTTATTTTATTTTTTAGGCTTAGGTTTAGGGTTAGAAGCTTACTTCAGGGTTAGGGTCAGGCACCTACCCCGATGGTTATGGTTAGGCACCATGAGGAAGGATTAGGGTTAGGCACTTACCCCGATGATTAGGGTTAGGCACTAGAAGGGACGGTTAGAGTCAGACATTTACCCTGACGATTAGGGTTAGGCACCAGGAGAGAGGGTTACGGTTAGGCACCAAGGGGTGGGTTAGGGTTAGGGTGAAGATTAGGGATAAAAAAAAATGCATCGACCATTTTTTGTGTCGACCTTTAGACACTGTCGACCATTTTAACTGTCCACCTTCTTACATGTCGACCTTTAGCGTGTCGACCTTTTGTTCCTGTCCACCTTCTGTCCCTGTCGACCTATTGAGTGTCTAACGTCTGTGTCTATCTAGACATTGTGTTACCTTCTTACTGTAGATCTTTCAATCCACAGCCCTTTGGACATTAAGGACATTTGGCATCTGTGGTGCCAATTGTTCCCATACTTTTCCGTCTTTGATTAGGCAACCCATTAAGAATCAGACAACATTCTGGTGGGTTCATACATAAAATGCTGCAGTCCAGGTTATTGGATAGCAGCGAGCTCCTTTACAAAGCATTCATCAGATATCAGATAACACACAGCACAATAACCCGGCAGCCGTGCTACACTGCCTTAAATCTCTATTTATTCCCACAGAAAGAAAGTAGCAAAGTGTTTATGGCAAGCAGCAAAAACATGGAATGAATGCTGGGAGTTGGCGGGCACACAGTTGGCAGCGGTCTGGCTGTATTTTTATTGCTTCTCTGGGTTGTTACAGTATGTTTGTCACTGACATCATCATCATCATCATCATCACTAGCATTGCTCTGTTTATTTCACAACCATGGGTTTATTAGTGCCACTATAAAAGCAGAAATGGTACAAAACCTGTAGCTATAACCGTTAAAGAGCAGCATTCAGTATACCACCCATATAGGGTCTCATTTACAAAGTACTACATAATATGCCATTTGGTGGGGCTATGTGCCCAGATTTGTGCTGTAGTGCTTGGTTTTATAGAGAAATGCAGTGCTTGGTTTGATGGGAAGAGCTGGATGAAGTGAGTACTCTCCTTCTAAAGTACAATGGAGGAAAACTAATGCTAGTTTTCCTGAGCAGTGCAAAATCAGGATATTATTTTGTGGATTGGAAATTGCACATTTTTAGGGAGCTATCTAGTTAATAAGTTGAGGTGTACAGTACTTCACCCAATGCAAATAAATCCATCAAACAAACACAAAAGTTCCCCATGTAATAAAAATTATCAAAATATCTCCTCCGTCATTATTATTTTAGGCCATAAATTAGGCTACACCAAGTAGTATATGTTGGAATATGTGTGTACTGTTGCCGATGGTATAGCAGAGTAAATGTAAACACCAGCAGATCCCCTGTGGTCACTAAACAGCCCAGTACTTAACCAGTGGGTTGGTTTATTTAGCAGTAACTTGAATGTACAGGCATACTGACAGTCACAGACTCACAGCATGGAGAGACGCTTGAGCAGAGTATACAGACCACCAGCTGGTGACTGTATGTTGGAAGCGGTGCAGGGTGCAAGCAGTGAACACTGCAGCAACACATTTCAGCCACTCCTGTGGCCTTTTTCAAGCGCATCAGCTGAAAAGCGTTGCTGCTGCTCTCTATAACCCACACCTAAAGCTAGCTAGTTTGCCTTTATCTCTAGACAAGCAACAAACCCTGGATGTATGTGCCCATTATACGAGGGCTGATTGAAAAGTAAAGAGACTGCCTCTGTTTTTCTGTCCCACATGTAGACGCTACTGTATGCTGGTTATTGTGAAGCTCATACATCGATGTGTCTGAACCTGCAGTTGGACTGCCGTAGTTTTCTTTGTTTGGTCACAGCGAGAAGAAAATCTTGATACGTTTCGTCATGGCAGATGAGGAAGACGTGTCTATGAGATTACATGTCCATCAGGGCTGTGCTGCTGTCAGTGTGTCCCTCAAAGGGGCTGTGCTGCTGTCACTGTATCCGTCTAAGGGGCTGTGCTGCTGTCACCGTGTCCGTCTAAGGGGCTGTGCTGCTGTCACTGTGTCCGTCTAAGGGGCTGTGCTGCTGTCACTGTGTCCATCTAAAGGGTTGTGAAAGATCATAGCAACATTTATTGAAGCCGCTATGTTAGCATTAGATCTGCAGCCAAAATCTGCCATCAATGCATCTGGTTTTAGACAAAAGGTTGAAGACATGTGTTCCCCACTACCAGATTCCATCTCGATTCCATTTTACCAGAACAACAATTCCTCACATGTTGCAGGACATTAAAAAACAAACTAATCTTTGCCTGGAAAATTCCATTATACTGACTATCCACTTAACTATGGATATGTGGACAAGCTGTACTGGTCAAACTAAAGATTACATGGTAGTAACAGTCCACTGGGTGGGTGTATCGCCTTCAGCAGCAGGAGTATCTAACACACAATGCCAGCTCATTCACATGGAGGCTACTCTCTATATCATTGGCTTCACTGAGAGTGAAGTGCCAATCTGTTGGAAAAACTCAAGAATGTGATGGCAAAATGGCTTACCCCGTTAAGACTCTCCTCAAGATTTCTCAATTCTGATAATGGAAGTAATATTGTCCTAACATTACAAGTGGGTGAATATAAACACATACCATGTTTTGTGCACATAATAATCTTTGTGGTTCAAAATTTCTTAGAAATGACAGGACTGTGTAGGCGATGCTGGCTGTGGCCCATACAATTTTTGGGCACTTTTGGCATTCAGCAACCACATGTAGAAGGAATTACAAAGTTTTCATGATTCAGCGATTGGATTATTAGCAACAAGTCATCCAAGTGTATATATAAAACCATAGGGAGAGGGGGAACACGTTACCACCTTACTGTCAAAAACTGGGAAATACTCTTGGTTTTATGCAAGCTACTGAAACCATTTGATATTGTAACCAATGAAGTGACTTCAAACACTGCCAGCCTTAGTCTGGTCATATCTTAACTAAACTACTGTAAAAACAGCTTTAGAAGCTGATGGAGGAGATGAAACAAAGTGACTCCACTAATTAGGTTGGCCTTGAAGAACAAGTACTTTATTCACTTCCCAAGGACCAAAGGATTTTCCAAAATCTTGCAATTGGATTAGTACATTTTGGCAAATCTGCTTGATCCTAGGTTTAAGTTGTATGTAATGTCTTCCTTTTCAACTGACACAGATCTTAAGAGATGCAAAGAGCTCCTTGTGAGCAAGTTGTCAGCTTGAGTGGCACATGACATGATGATGTCTCCTGCTTCAGATTCTCCTGCAAATGATGCTGCTAGGAAAAAACTGACCTTCTCCAAAAGACCCACTTGTGATGATAATATGTAATCTCAGTGCACATGAGTTAAACATTATGACATCTGGTCATAAAAGAATTAGCCAAATTTATTGACAGCTCTACTATGACTCAATCTAACACAGTGAGCATCAATAGAATGGTGGAGGATTACTTTATTACAATGTGCAACTTAACATGTCACACAGTCTCTGTGAACACTGGGAAGATAAAAAGGCAATTTGGAGTTTGTGTACAAACTAGCTTTGGTTTATTACTCTGACATGGCACACAGAGCAGTTTAGAGGCCACATACAGTAAGAAAATTTAAATCCACAAGACACATCTAAATTTACTATGTGGGGCTTTTCAGAGTCACCACTGTGCTAAATACAGTAGTAAATGTGCCCCTAAGAATGTTAGGGAAATGTGAAAATTATATATTAAGTAACAAAGCTTTGAGGATATAGAGCTATATAGTGAATTGCTATTTGCCTGTAATTAGAAATAAAGGTTGGTATGATTTTGTTTATCTTGATAACACATTTCAAAAGTATAATAATGTTTTCCTTAATACATCCATCTCTCAGTGATTGCATGTAAGTTAAAATTGACATACTGTATGCATGTCATGGAGGACATTGCAAAATGGTATGTTTAATTCACTTTAATACTTGGTAAAATTTGCATTGTACATATAAGTAATCAATGTATCCCAATTTGTTTATTATAGAGAGGTGTTTTCCAAGCATACGAACACAGCCGAACTAAGGGGTTCTGAGTCTAAATGGGTCCTAGTTCGGAATCACTCTGGGGTTGGAACCGAGTCCCGACTCTGGTCTGCCCCCAGTTCAGAACTGAACTCAGGTTTTGGATTACATGTACACAGGTCCAAATGACATGATTAAAGCTGTTTTTATTGATTTTTTTTATAAATTTTTATCGATTTTTAAGGAATCCAAAACCGAACTAAAACTAAATCCAAACCAAAACACTAGAAGGTGTTTTTGCCAAAACCAAAACACGATGATGAATGGAACCAAAACCAAAACACAGGGGACCACACATATCTCTAAGTTACATTTCTGTCAGGGCATGCACATTGACCTTGGTAGACTTTCTCCTAAGTGAAGGTGTATTTATATTTACTCAGTATAACAGGTTTACATGTCAGAAACATTCTGTAAAATCGGATTCCTGTTCCACTCCTCACTCCCTGTTCACAGACAAACAGATTACTGACTGCAGACTGTGGGCATCTACATCACCAGGTGGTGTCCCAGTGAAAACATCATCAGGGTGTTATCTGTAGGTGTCACAGCACTTAGGTTTGACAACATCCAGATTAGTCTTCATTTGTTGAAAAATGAAAATATAACTCCACTGCTTTGTCACATCAGGGGGGTGGGACAGTGTCAAAGCTAGGGGGAGAGGGTGGGGCATGTGCCCCAGGTGTTGGATCTGATAGGGTGCCAGCAGGTGTATATGTCAGGGGCCCACCACAAAGACTGCCACAGGCTCTACTGCACTTCCCCCTTTACAAGAACTGATCTAAGCCACTGAAATAGACCCCTGCATATCCACAGCTCCTATTCCTACACACAGTCAGGCAACTCTCAAACCTGCTGAAAAGCCACCTTCTCAGCACATTACCCAGCTTACACAAACCAAAATACATGTACCATAGATTATTCAGAGGCCAAAAGGGAATTTATTGTTGAATACATCCACTTCATTCTTGAAAATAATATTTTCTATTTAAATATTTTTTTTATACATCAAAGGGACTGCAATGGGGACAAGATTTGCCCAAGCTATGCTAACTTTTTTATGGTGTAAATTATATGTTTCATATCAAATTAATCAGCACAGTTTCAGAAGTCTCTTATTCACCCACATCTTAAGGACTCTTATTTGTGCTTTTATAGCTGATTTAGCCAATATATTGATGTATTATTCTGATTAATACTGCCAAGGTAGTTCCCTATTAAGTTGCATCCTTTCTAAGTATTATTATATATTTTATTTTATTTCACCTATATTACATAGTTTATACAGTATAATCTTTATAATATTATTTATCTCCTATATCTATATATTTCACAAGTTGGAATTTTAATTATCACCATTACTTTCACTTTATATACTCTCAGAATAATTAATGACAGCAACTTTACTGAGATGTCCATGACTCAAAAGCCAAGGTGCCTGCCTCCCAGTAAATAAGATGACTAATCACACTATTGCCTAGCTAAGGAATGCAGAGAAACTCAGAGGCCGACCCAAACTACCAGATGCATACCTCTTTTGGATCAAAGTGTACATGTGCTTTACATCCAAAGAACAGTAAAAAACAGCAATAAAATAATCAAATCGGATTTTAATACCCCAAATAATAATAGCACATGTCCATGTAAACCTCTCTAATTCATAGTCTGGGTAAGCCAAGTCCATATGTGGAATAATCTCCCTATTTTGTGCTGACAAGCCGTTCACTTCCTGGATGTGGAACGCACTCATATGCGCATTGATGACAACACTGGAATGCATTCCCCCACATCCTTCCCCGCACTTGATGGTTCCATGGTTACCAGGTGGTTTCTCCCACTAGGTATACATCTTGCGGCTCATATACCTGTATATCTATTTTTTATACTACACTTTTAAAAACAATCAACCCGGCACCCACTGGCCTGGTGTGCCCTGGAGAAGGAAAACCCCTTTATTGGGGGGTCCCCACCTCCCCAGGGATCCCCATCCTGGGCTGAGTAGCATTTAGGTATAATGCTTTAGCTGGGGGACCTGGTGAAAGGGCACCCTGGCTATGGCATTACCCCCACACTAAAAAGAGTCCGGTGTTGGTCCCCCTGTTTTTTCACAAAATGGACAGGTTCAGAAAAGCCTGGTGCTGGTTGTACTTTTAGGGGGGACCCAACATAATTTTTGCAACATTTTTCCTCACAGAAACATGCACAGATCTCACTGACCTGTGCATGCATCTGTGTAATTCACACAAAAAATTCCAGCATGAAGCAGATCTATTATTTTGGGGATTTGAAGTTCAATTTTGTGTTCAATGTGGTGTTCAATTTGGACATGGGCATGCAAAATCAAACAAGAAATGACTATTCAAAATTGAACCAAATCGAGTTTGATGTAAAAAAGGCTTCCAAAATCGAATTTTAGTAAATGTGGGTTTTGTCAGGGATTTCTACATTTGATTTAAATCGATTTCAGGTGAGCTAAATCGAACATAAAATTGAATACAAAATCGAACTTTGATAAATATACCCCTTATTAGTGAAATATGAATTGTTTTATTTATATTTAAATATAACCTTGATTAGGTTACTATAGCTGGTGTGCTATCAGACACCAAGGGATAAAACTACTAAAGGTCAATTTTAATCGATTAAAATCTATCTAAATCAGTCAACATTGATGTTGTGTTTCAGGGGCAAAATCGCACATTTACTAACACACTATTTTTTATATCTAATTTTAAGTGTTAATAAATGTGTGCCCCTAAAACACATAGATGTTGATCGCTTTAGATTTTTATTAAATAAAATCGACCTATACATCCCCAAGGGTTGTTGTGCATTTCATATATTTATTTGAGCCTCCTAAAGTACAGAAATATTGTTTGTGTGCTATTTTATCATAGTCAGCATCAGTGCAGCATAACAAGTCTCTGTTGAGATAATACAATACGATGGATATTTTTTCATTTTAGATTTCATGTTATTGAAATCATTTGAGGCCTTTAAATCGCCAACCACTAATAATTATACATCATATGCAAGGTTTTTGGCAGAAATTTGGCCAAAGTTATAAACTTACCCACCAACATCAAATTAACCTCATTGGGTAAGTCCCTAATACTATGGGGGTTCATGTCTGGGGCGTGGGGCACCCCGAAACCATCCCAGCCAAACTACCCCAGGCCACCACACAAAATAAAATGAAAATGTTACATAAATAAAAAACAGAGTAATATAAAGTGTTAAAAATAAGGGTTAAGTGGTGATGCCCCAATGTAGTCCAGCCAGAGCAGTTCAAGGGGCCCCATGCCCCAAAATTCACCCCATAACTTTTTTGCTATATAGTTCTAAATGCATATAGATCTTACCTGTGGCTTTGCTGTACAGACAGTGCTGTCAGCAAATGCTGGGTCCCTAATTAAAAACATCAGAGCCAGGTGGGCAAGGTGCTAGTCCAGATTGAAAGAGTCTCGGCCTTCATGTGTGTATACATACACATAATATATTAAATATTTTAGGGGAAGGGGGCCTGGACTGCACAGCCTAGCTCTTTGTAATGGGATGTGCGACCTAGCTGTGACTTAATACTACAACATAGAAAAGATGAAAGACCAGATGCACCACACAACCATTAATAATTATACATCATATGCAAGGTTTTTGGCATAAATTTGGCCAAAGTTATGAGCTTACCCACCAATATCAAGATAACCTCATCGGGTAAGTCCATAACACTATGGGGGTTCAAGTCCAACCCATCCAAGCCAAACTACCTCAGGGCACCACACAAAATAAAATAAAAAATAGCAGTGAAGTGTTGAAGGGTTAGGTAAGTGAAAGTGGCTGCTTAGTGTTGAAAGTGTTAGAAAAATGGAAAATAAATGTGTGAAAGAAAATGTTACATAAATAAAAAACAGTGTTTTTTCTATGTTGTAGTATTAAGTCTCAGCTAGGTAGCACATCCCATTAGAAAGAGCTTGGGTGTGCAGTCCAGGCCCCCTTCCCCTAAAATATTTAATATGTGTGAACCAGCAAAGCCAGGTTACACAGGCGTAGAGGTCTCCAGCACTGGCTGGCAATTTGGTAAGATTACTCTTACTGCTGCCAGTCAGTAGTGTCAGGCGGGATAAAGTCTTCCCATCGCTGAAACCCCAGCATTGGACTAAAGATAGATGTCTAAATACTAACGCCTATCATTAGCCCCATGCCGAAATCCAGACGTCCGGCATACCGAACGTAGGTAAGCCGGACATCGGGAGCTCTTAGCCACATGGGGGGGCGGTTAGGTTTAGGGACTCCCGGGGGGGCTAAGGGTTAGATTAGAGAAGGGGGTATAGGGTTAAGCACTACCAGGAGGGGAGGTTAGGGTTAGGCACTCCCCGGGAGGGTTAGGTTAAGGATGCAGGGAGGGGCGGTTAGGTTTAGGTACCCCTGGTGGAGGTTAGGTTTAGGCACTAGGGGGGAGGTTAGGGTTAGGCACCACTAAGGCAGAGTTAGGGCGGGAGAGGGGTAGGGATAGCCTACTTACCTCCCTTGTCGGGATCTTCATCTGCCAGCTGTCCGGCATCGGGATTTCAACCGCCGGGCTTCAGTCCGGAGGTATTACATACCCAACCCATGCCAGGCAGCTGACTACAACTCAGCTGCTCCAGCTACACAAGCCTACTGGTTAATTAGTTAACTTTTTTCTTTCCATCATTAAATTGTCTAAAGTACAGAACTATATATAGACCATGTTAAATAGGTAGTCAGCTCACAAAATAGTGAAAAAGTTAACTAATGTGTCTCCTGTGCAGTTAGTTCAATATGACAGTAGCATTTAACAGTCCAAGGAAGTCTGCATAATGAATGCTAATACCTGATTATGACTAATGGCTTCTGACTGTCTTATGCTGGTTTCCTGTGTAACTGACAGACTAACCTGTTTTAATAAAGCAGTCACATTGTCCATGACCTTCCAATCTGTAACTCCCATTTGTAGACATGGGGAAGTAACAGGTATAGGGACACTGACAACACCTCTGCATGTGTGTAATTAGTATGCAGGAGAGCTGTATCACAGATTCCGGCGAATCTGGCAAATGGAGTATCAGAAGTAAATAAAACTCAGCGTGCAATAATAGAATACATCAGTGGCGTCTCTGGCCTTGGGGACACCCGGTGTGGCTGGCGAGCATCCTATCCCGCACCGGAGGCACACGTACGTGCGTGCATAAGGTGGCATGGTCTTGTGATGCAAATCTACACAGGAACATTATGTGATCTGATCAAATCAATGGTACAAATAATTAAATTTTTTTCTGCTTATACACCTAGTGAATAATTGTGCATAACCTCTTTTTTTGTCTATTCAGACAGTCCCTGTCACTTATTTTAAAAATTATTTTTGTTTTCTATTTTAATATTTCACCTATTTATGAGTTATACGTTTGTTATAATTTTATATGGAATTTAATAAAGGTTATATTTTATTTGTGTGATCAGTGCACCTCACCACTTTCCTTGTATTTTTTATACTTGATATCTTTTTATAGTGGGTAGCACCTCTTTAGCAGTAACTACTAAATTTAAATTTAATTTGAGTATTGAAGAGAAGGTCACTAACTGCTGCGGTTGCCTTTCCTTTTCCAATAGAATGATAATATAGATTACTAAACAATTAAAGCATTATAGAAATATCTTATAACTGGGATAGAGCAGATTACAGTTAAAAATATACAAGTTTAAGGCATATTAATAAGGACATAAAATATTAAAAATATAGATGTTACACTAGTGAAGTTTTAGGATAACGCACGGAGCAGCAAGTACACTTTAAAGCCTTCTCTCAATAATTTCAGCCAAATAGATCTATGTTTGAAGTAAAATACTGTACTCCATGGTCAAAACAAGATGATTATGATAAGTGTGTCAAACAGCATGAATCAAATTTTATGTCTTAAGACGTGAAAATTGCCAGGGAAAAATGAAGGTGCAAACACCTACAAATAGCTTTGAAATGCCAGCTGTCAACAACACTGTTTACAAATCGATAAACAATTGGTGGATGAAATCATTCTAGACAGTAAACATGCAAGTAAGGAGTATTAAATTATATTTCACATTGCAGGAATATATCATGGACATAACTTTAGTAGCAGTATGGTGGGAGCATGTTGACAATATCTGAGCCATTTACAAAGGATAGCTCTTTAAAATCTTAGCACAATTAAACAAACTAAGGGAAGCTGACTGTCGAGCCAAATCATAAATGGGAATTAAGGAGCTGGTTAGGACAATTAGTAATGTCATATACTGCTGAGAATCACACACATTGTATACTTCAGTGACGTGCTATGAGGTCAATGGCTGGGGATGCACACGTATAAAAACACAGTTTTTATATCAAAACTGTGGAGTGTGACAGGGAGGGAGTATGACAGGGAGATAGGGGAGGGAGTATGACAGGGGAGGTTCTGCCTACCCTGACTGCTCTTCCCTGGTATACTGTTATACTACCAGTGGACTACAATGGTCAAGTTTGGAAGATTGCATGCATCCCAACATTGGGACAAATTTTGTGACCTGCAGGACTTTTGGCATATGTGGATTACATGTAAATGTACAGATTGCAGAGGGACAGTACTGCTTTTTGGACACTGTCCCGCTGTCCCACCCGTAGGCCACAGTGTGCAAGCACACAGCATCTAAACAGTGCAGGGAAGGGAGTCTGGGGGCAGCCCAGCTGCTTGGGGAGTGCTGGGCACGCCCCCAGATTGCCGAAATGGGGCACATCCCTCCCCCGAGGCCGCATTCCCTTTTCAGGTCTCGATTTGGAATGTTCATTTGTTGGGAGTTATGGGATTAATAGATTTTACAAATGGTGGTACAAGCACAGGAGAATGATTGTAATAAGCAGACAAATATAACTAGGAATTGGAAATAAAATTCTTATTTCTAACAATTATATGGATTACCAGTGTCACAGGTTTGGTGAAAGGATGGGGGAAGGATTGGAGCACAATAGCTCTGAAAGATAGTGATACAGAGCCTAGCCATATTTTACAGCAAGAATAGTAGTCATTATTTATCAAAATATTATTATTATTATTATTATTATTATTATTATTATTATTATTATTATTATTATTATTATTATTACATGATTATATATTTTGCCATGCATATTTTTATGTTACATGTATGCCATGGATATATCAACGTGTTTATAAAAAAAAGATAGTGACCATATTTTACAGCAAGAATAGTAGTCATTATTTATTAAAATATTATTATCATTATTATTATTATTATTATTATTATTGTTATTATTACATGATTATATATTTTGCCACTCATATTTGTCTGTTACATGCATGCCATGGATATATCAACGTTTTTCTAAAAAAAAAATGTGTATGATGAGAATTATTTTTTCCTCTATTCCTATCAACAAAGAAGTTCACTGCTGCCTGAGCAGCTGGGAGAACCACCAGTGATCGGCACTAACCTGCAAAATAACCGCACTATCCCTCCCGGGTTGTTCAAACTGAGGGGCTACACCGGACAACCCACGGGTCCTGCCATGGCTATAGGTTGATAGGTTGAGGACTTGCTATGGGCAACATCTCCACTTCTAGAAACTTTCACTTTAGTAAATATACCCTAAGAATCAACTCTTGATTTTGTCTAGACAATCTAGTAGTCTTTATGTCAATCTGTTATTAAGTACAATCATGTATTTTATGTATATGTGTGTATGTGCATATTAAACTGTCCAAATTTTAGGAATATCATTGGAACCCTTTATTGGAGATTTTAAGCACTGATTATATATATATACATATATAAATGAGAATTATAAGCCAGGGAAAATGTCTTAAAGGCGAAAGATACTAGTAATCTATGAAATGTTAAGACATCATTCATCTACTGTTAACACACAGTACAAAACATGTTTTATACATGCCAGAGTCATTAGTTAGAGTCATATTGCCTGAAGATAGGCAAGCAGATCCATTCTGTGTACAAACAACATAATCACTGCCTATATTGTAATAGTTTACAGATGTATCACTGACAGGTATGCCCCACAGCAGTGGACGATGACACCCTGTGATCTGCTAACAAACCTTACAAAAGTATATTGCCATTGCGCAATTCTTCCGATGCATCATTTTACCGACCACAGAGAGCCATGCATTGTATGGAGGTTATAGGAGATGAAAAGATCAGACCTCTGTTAGTGCCCAAGTCTTGCTTTTTGTTTGGGAAGTTAAAAGTAGAAAGTCCATTTGTTTCTTATATGTGCAAAATATACTTATTGTACTAAAGTAAAAATAAAATACAATAAAAAGAATGTACCAACGTAATGTACTAATGTACACAGAGCCCTAGCGCTCTGTTTTTGTAGAAGTGGGACACCATATCGAGGTATTACATATAAAGCAGCTCGGCCGTCAAAGAGCAAATATAAATTAGAGCAGAGGTTCCCAAACGCAGTCCTCAAGGCTCCTCAACAGTTCAGGTTTTAGAGATAGCCATGGTTGTGCACAGGTGGCTTATTTAGTACCTCAGTCAATTTGATTTAACCACTTGTGCTCAACCATGGATATCTCTAAAACCTGAACTGTTGGGAAGCCTTTAGGGCCGTGTTTGGGAACCTCAGGACTAGAGGAATTGTCAAAGAGAAACTATGGATGAGGGGGATTGTCAAAAAGCAAATATGGACTAGGGGGATTGCTCCCTTCTTTCCTCCATATTTGCCTTGGTAAAAAGTTTTGCAAATATGAACTGTATTATTATTGTAACCATTTCTAGATTATCTCTTCAGCAAATAGTTTGTTGATGCACTTCTATTTTCAATGGGCACAACATATACATATTTCTGCCTATATCCCCAACATACACTGCTGCAATATTGGGTTGGTGACAAGATATTGGGAGCTGGGCATACTTAGCACATTTGGACCTTGTATAATAGGACCAGATAGGCTTATTCTGCCATCCAGCACACCAATTCCTCTTGCATCTGAATGGGCTTACTTTGCTGTGAGGTACAGGGATTTCTTCTTGCTGTCAGTAGCAGTCTCTTATGGACTCATCTTACTGCATTTTAAGGGGTTTGGTTGCTGCCACCATCAGCTTTCAAACTTGGCACATGGAACTGCTTACTTTTGGTCGTGTTGCTGTAACACCTTCTAATTCCTACTGACCACATAATTTGGACCAGTACTGCTTTAGTAGTGAGCAGAAGTTGCAATTATCTGGTGACCAAAGGATACAAAAGCAGGCACCTTGTGGAAGCAAGATGATTAGTTGCATATATATATATATATATATATATATATATATATTAGGGGTGTGCACCGGCCACTTTTCGTGTTTTGTGTTTTGGTTTTGGATCTGGATCTTTCTTCGTGTTTTGGATCTGGATTGGTTTTGCCAAAACCACCCTTCCGTGTTTTGGGTTCTGGGTTTTGTGTTTTGGATCTGTATTTTTTTTAAAAAAAGCATAAAAACAGCTAAAATCACAGAATTTGTTGGTTTCTCTGCTCCTATGCTATTATTAACCTCAATAACCTTAATTTCCACTCATTTCCAGTCTATTCTGAACACCTCACACCTCACAATAGTGTTTTCATGTCCAAAAGGTTGCACCGAGGTAGCTGGATGACTATGCTAAGCGACACGAGTGGGCGGCACAAACACGTGACCCATCTAGGAGTGACACTGCAGTGGCAGACAGGATGGCAGTTACAAAAACTAGGCCCCAAACTGTACATAATGCAAAGAAAAAAAAGAAGTGCAAGATGGAATTGTCCTTGGGATTATGTTGTATAAACAGGACATGCACACTTTAACAAATCAATCATTTCAGCGCCAGGGTCTGCCACACAACTGTGGCTGAAATGATTGGTTCGTTTGGGCCCCCACAAAACAAGCTGGCAATTAATGTGTCCCTGCACAAACTGGCTCTACGGAGGCAAGATGTCATCCTCATCCTCCTCATCCACCGATTCCTCACCCTCTTCAGTGTGTACATCCTCATCCTCACAGAGTATTAATTCGTCCCTGCTGGAACCACAGGTCCCTCTGTACGTTCTGGAGGCTGGTCTCCCTGGAAGAGTTGATAATTCATTTTATGAACATCATCTTCTCCACATTTTGTGGAAGCAACCTCCTACGCCTTTCGCTGACAAGGTTCCCGGCTGCACTAAACACTCTTTCGGAGTACACACTGGAGGGGGGGCAACTCAGGTAAAATAGAGCCAGTTTGTACAGGGACCTCCAAATTGCTTCTTTTTCCTGCCAGTACAGGTACGGACTGTCTGACATGCCTACTTGGATGCTGTCACCGATGTAATCCTTTAACAGACAGACGCACGCTTGTCGCTGCTGCTTTGAGGATTCAAGTGCGGCTACAGCCCACACAATTCACAAAGACAGAAAAAAAAAAAGAATATTTTTATTGTTTGTGGAGCACACTTTGAGGGTTACACCACCCTTTAACAGACAGACGCACGCTTGTCGCTGCTGCTTTGAGGATGCAAGTGCGGCTACAGCCCACACAATTCACAAAGACAGAAAAAAGAAGAAGAATATTTTAATTGTTTGTGTAGAACACTTTGAGGTGTCACCACCCTTTAACAGACAGACGCACGCTTGTCGCTGCTGCTTTAAGGATGCAGGTGCGGCTACAGCCCACACATTTCACAAAGACCGAAAAAAAAAAGAACAATATTTTAATTGTTTGTGTAGAACACTTTGAGGTGTCATCACCCTTTAACAGACAGACGCACGCTTGTCGCTGCTGCTTTAAGGATGCAGGTGCGGCTACAGCCCACACAATTCACATAGACAGAAAAAAAAAGAACAATATTTTAATTGTTTCTGTAGCACACTTTGAGGGTGTCACCACCCTTTAACAGACAGACGCACGCTTGTCGCTGCTGCTTTGAGGATGCAAGTGTGGCTACATCGCACACAAGTCACAAACACATTAAAAAAATAGTTTTTTATTTTTTGGAACACTTTGAGAGTTACACCACCCTTTAACAGACAGACGCACGCTTGTCGCTGCTGCTTTAAGGATGCAGGTGCGGCTACAGCCCACACATTTCACAAAGACCGAAAAAAAAAGAACAATATTTTAATTGTTTGTGTAGAACACTTTGAGGGTGTCACCACCCTTTAACAGACAGACGCACGCTTGTCGCTGCTGCTTTAAGGATGCAGGTGCGGCTACAGCCCACACATTTCACAAAGACCAAAAAAAAAAGAACAATATTTTAATTGTTTGTGTAGCACACTTTGAGGGTGTCACCACCCTTTAACAGACAGACGCACGCTTGTCGCTGCTGCTTTGAGGATGCAAGTGTGGCTACATCGCACACAAGTCACAAACACATTAAAAAAATAGTTTTTTATTTTTTGGAACACTTTGAGAGTTACACCACCCTTTAACAGACAGACGCACGCTTGTCGCTGCTGCTTTAAGGATGCAGGTGAGGCTACAGCCCACACATTTCACAAAGACCGAAAAAAAAAGAACAATATTTTAATTGTTTGTGTAGAACACTTTGAGGGTGTCACCACCCTTTAACAGACAGACGCATGCTTGTCGCTGCTGCTTTGAGGATGCAGGTGGAATCTAGACGGGATTTGGAACCGAGGACACACTACCTCCATCAATTGTCTAAATCCCACTGCACTAATGTCGGATACCGGACGCACGTCTAACACCAACATAGCAGTCAAGGCCTCAGTTATACGTTTTGCTTCAGGATGACTGCTGTCGTACTTCATCCTCATCGCTAGGGACTGTTGGAGGGTCAATTGTTTAGTAAAAGTAGTGATGTTCCTACTTCCTCTCTGGGATGATGAACAACTCCCAGCAGCAGCAACAGCACTAGGAGGAAGAGGTTCTTGATCTTTCCCTATTTTATTTTTATCGGAGAAAGTTTGGTCCTCCATTTATGTTATATTGATATATATATGTGCGGCTAAAGCGCACACAAACACAGAAAATATTATTTTATTTTTGCTGGAGAGTAGTGCACTTTGTGGGTTACACCACCCTTTAAGAAATGAGCCAGCCGGCTCTTTACTTATGGGACACAGGCGCACGCTTGGCGCTGCTCCTTTGTTGATGCACGTGCAGCCACAGTGCACACAATTCACAAACACAGAAAATAATTTTTTTTTAGGTTTGGACTGGAGTGTACTCTCGGGGGTTACAGCACCCTTAACGGTCAAGCCAGCCGGCCCTTTACTTATGACACAGGCGCACGCTTGGCACTACTTTGTTGATGCACGTGCGGCTACTGCGCACACAATTCACAAACACAGAAAATAATTTTTTTTTGGTTTGGACTGGAGTGTACTTTCGGGGGTTACAGCACCCTTTAACGGTCAAGCCAGCCGGCCCTTTACTTATGACACAGGCGCACGCTTGGCACTACTTTGTTGATGCACGTGCGGCTACTGCGCACACAATTCACAAACACAGAAAATAATATTTTTTTTGGTTTGGACTGGAGTGTACTTTGGGGGTTACAGCACCCTTTAACGGTCAAGCCAGCCGGCCCTTTACTTATGACACAGGCGCACGCTTGGCACTACTTTGTTGATGCACGTGCGGCTACTGCGCACACAATTCACAAACACAGAAAATATATTATTTTTTTAGCACTTGGGGGGAGCACCCCTGATGGACAGAGCACCCCCTGGACAACACTACAGCACTCCTTTAGGACTGGGACACTGCACAGGACTTTGGAGTGGACACAGCCCCTATGGAGAACTGACTGCACAACACAGTCCAGCCAGCCCCTATGGACTTTGAAGTAGTGGACACAGCCCCTATTAACAACAGCAGCACAGCACAACACAGCCAGCCCCTATGGACTTTGAAGTAGTGGACAACAGCAGCACTACACTACACTACACTACACTACACAGCCCTAACTCCCACCCTCCCTCTTCACTGTCCACAGCCGAGTGAGAAAATGGCGCCGACGCGGGTACCTTATATAGGATCCAAAACCCGCGAGACTCGGAAGGCGGGATGATGACGTTTTGCCTCGATTTCAGATCCGAGTCAGGCGGGAAAAGTCGAGCCTGATTCGGATCGGACTCGGATCGGGGGGGCTCGGGGGGGTTCGGATTTCAGAAATCCGAACCCGCTCACCCCTAATATATATATTCCATAGACAAAACACCTTACAGTTTCACATGTCCCATTAAAGTTTCGTAGACATGATCTGACATTTCACAAAACCTACTGAATTTGTGCCACTCAATCTTAAAAAAGCAATGAAATTCTGATCATTAAGGCTGATGCCTTAATGGATTTGTTCCTTGCGCAAAACAGATATTATATGCCATCACACCCTGTGGTTAACTGCAGATTCAACACTCTCACAGAGTGAGATTGCTGTCACTAACAAAATGGTGGAGCTGCTAATTCACAGAATTGTGTGCTCTTTAGAATACACACATGCAGTTTGATTTACTGACTGGTTTGTACAGTGCTGCACCATTAGCACCAGGTTCAGGTGTGTTTGGGCTGCTTCGGTGGCCGATTTCCCCGTGTTAAGATAGGACACACCGTGACAGAGAGGCAAGCCTGAATTCCCCTTTTGCAGACACAATGACCAGTCAGGAGGGAAGGTGCAAAGCAATTTTATTATTTGTTAATAATTAACAACAAATGACAGGAGATATTTACCATTTACAGATGGAATAAAATTAATTACACTATTCAATGACAAGGTATTTATTTATTACCTCCCCGCCATCTACCGGTGACCCCAGCTGGCAAGCATGTGAAACCAACAAAAACCACAATTCCTGCAGAACTTTACTTTACCAAAAAATCAAATGAGAGACCTAAATATGAAACCTGCTGGTCTAGCTTGAATCAATGGTGCTCCGGCAGTCTATAGCTGTGAAATACAGTCTGGGTTAACGCTCCCTTTTTGCTGAGAAAAACGTGGGAAAACACATGCAGGTTAGGCTTATATCAGTAGTGCACCAGTTGTACCAACAAATAGTCTATGCAAAATAATTAGCTCCAAGCAGGGTTATGCACCTGCAGGTTGGATAGGTTCTTGTAGTGCGCCAGCTGTACCAACAAATAACACAGTCCTTGAGCCTTGAGAAAATAGGGACAACAGTCTTCCTAATTGCCTGTGCCACAAATTACTATCACCAGAATTGCCAGCCGGGGTTACACAGTGCTAAATAAACAAGTAATATACATTACATTATTATTATTATTATTATCCTTTATTTATATGGCTCCACAAGGGTTCTGCAGCGCCTTACAAAGTACAGAAACAAATGAGCACACAAGACAACAATTATTAACAGTACAGACAATGCAGGACAAGTACATGATTTATAAACAATGCTGCATAACACCTAAATAAGCAGCAGGGTGTCAGTAATCAGTTTTAGGTGCCATTGTAAATGAAAGTAAAAGTAAGGCAAGAAGAAGCACGTGAGGAAAGAGGGCCCTGCTCGTGAGAGCTTACATTCTGAGGGGAGGGTCAGACAAACAGGGGTGACACAGATGGGCTAGATAGTGAGGAAGGAGCATAGAGTAGTGGGTTAGGATGAGCGCTGGAGAGCATTGAGGAAGAAATGGGTCGTGGGGGCCCATTTGAAGATTAAGAGACAGGAAGCCAAGTGATGCAGGAATTTTGCAGGAGCAGTGGTGTCAGAGGGGTATAGCCAGGCTTTGGTGATGGCAAGGAGAATCAAGGCATTGCAGATGAAGTGCTCATGAACAGAGACCAGTTTATTATAGACAAAACTAGCTTTCCAGAGGGAACAGGAGAGAGGGACAAAGTTAAGAGGCGAGAAGAGAATGAGATTATTAGGGTTAATGTAGTGTGGAGGTGATATTGATCTAGAGAAGGAGGATAAGGAGTGTGGGGTTATGTGGCTGGCTTCTGAATGAGGAAGGGTGACAGCAGGTGGTGGGTAAGGTGGAGGTTTAGTGTGGTGTGGGGGGGGGAAGGATAGGTAACTTGGAGAAAAGAGAGGGTGCAGAGTTTAGTGGTGGTGTAGCAGGACCATGGTGGAAGAGAAGTTAATAATACTGGAGTTGTGGGAGATGCAGTGGAGAGACTTATATGTGATGAAGAGAGACAGGGGAGGGGAAGAACGTAGAGGGGACTATGGATGGAGAAATTAGGTGAAAACTGGTGGTAGAGGAGAAAAAAATGTAGCAGCTGAGTGAGGGAGGAGTAGAAGAAAAGAGACATTGTGTAGATGAGGCAGTTGGGGGGGGAAGTCAGTAGTAGTAATGAGTGTGAGATGAGAAAGCAGTACAGGTCAAAATCAGATAAAAGGAAGAACAGTGCTGGAAGATGTAAAGGCACAACTACAATAGTATATTATAACCAAAAAAGGAGTCTAAAGGTGTTCAAGTTGCAAGACTTGAGAATTAGTATAAAGTATGAATATATTAAAAAAAAAATAAAAGGTATAGGTGTGAAACAATGGCAGATACTACAGTGGTAAAAAGATAAATTGACAGTGGTATTGGAATGATTTAAACATTGTAGAGAAGAAACACAAACATACAAGTATTAAATGTTCAGTAAGCAGGTAGTTGCTTGCAATTCTGAAGCAGGGTGTTGGCAAAAAGTGTGCCCAGGTTATAATGGAAGCTGGTGGCTGAGTAGCAGGGTTTCCAGAAGCTCAGAAGATACTTTCTTTTTTCCCCAAGTTTTAGAGAGTTCTTTTAAACTGTCTTCCTCCTGCTTAACTCCTGACTAACTCTTTAAGTTATGCTGTACATGTAGTCCCACTTTGAAATAAAACCTAGCAGCCTTGTACAAGCCTAAAGCCTTGTGACCTACTGATTATATAGTTAAGCATAACATGTGTAGTCACTGATTACACCCACCCTCAATACCCTCACCCACACCAGAAACAAGTCATAAAATTCTAATACAAACAAGCAGAGCCAAAACAGCATCCCATGAAGCTGGGAGATAAGATCTGACTATATAATTAAATTTAAAGTTACTCTGGAGTTTACAGATATTAATTAAAGACAGTATACCCAGCAAATCAGAGAATTCCAGACAGCATTGGTTTTTCTATAATCAGCATGAATGGACTTTGAAATGGTTACCGGGTCAAATAGTGTATAAGAGACAATTTACATCAACACCAATACGGGTAAATACTCAAACATTTCATGCAAGCAATATATTAATCAGCATTGACAATAATAACACAGCGAGCAGTGAACAGCTTTACAGAGTATTATGACAAATAAAGGGCCACGGAGGGCCACTATCAACCCATTAGCTAACACACGAATCAGACAGTAAACAGAGCCAAATACATATCACATCGCATTACATGTACTTTAAAGCTAGACATAAAATACTTTATACATCACCCACAGTGGCATCGGACATGAGCCGACACCCATAAGGCACGTCCCCTCCTGGACATGAGCCAGAGGTTCACAGGAAAGAAAATGACCAACAATGCAATGCTTGGGGGACAGAAGATGTGACCTATCTTTTACTTCCCCCCTATTTCAACATTACTAAAGCAGACGAGGGACCTATCCTGACCCCCAAAATGACTCCCTTGCTTCCCCTTTTATTCTATGGACCCTGGGGACATAGGCAGGGCATGGCAATAGGCTATGGAACCTGACTAGTGACAGGCAGGGCAAGCAGTGGGCAGGGGTGGCTAAGTGCAAGGCAGGGGAAGGAGCAGGAACAGGGAAGCTTTTGTGTATCTCACCCCTGGCAGTGGTTGTTCAGCCTCCTACGATGTCCAGGGAAACTCCGGGATGCACAGCACAGCATCGGAGCTTCAAGCTGCAGACCTCCAGCAGGTATTTCACAAGGAGCAACAGGTACAAATCTCTTTCCACAGGGGCTCTGTCCAGCAAACAAACACAGCAGCAGGAGCAGTCCTGAAGCACTCTTCCTCTGGGGCTGTCTTTTCTTCTGCCCGTGCAGGTGCCAGCAGGGTTTTCATCACTGGCGGGACCTTTTCCTCGGCTGGGGCTTCATCTGCGATGATGGAGCAATGAGACCTCCTTCCCAGGCAGCTCCTCTTCTCTCCCAGCATTCGCAGATTTCCAAATGTGGCTCCTCCTGATAACCGGCACTTAGGAAGGCAGTCCTTTATTCAGAGGGGGCTTCTTCCAAAGCAGGGTGCTCTATGCAAATCCCCAGGCAAACTTCCTCCAGGGACTCACATCCAGCATCAGAGCACCTCTCCTGGCAGATTGGAAAGGTAGCCTTCCAGGCTAATGTGAAGTCTGGTAATTGTAATCCAGGGCAAACATAAAAGTTATAGCATCCTTATTTTTACAGCTCTAAGGGCACTCCAATGAAAGTCCTTACAGACAGCACCAGGTGCAGTATTTGTAATCCAGGATAAATGAAGCGGTTACTGCACCCCTATTTGTACAGATCCAGGGACACTCCAGAGAAGCACCTATCAGACAATCCCTTTTTTCAGAAATTCCTCCCAGACTCCTTTTACAGAAATTTTCCCCCAGACTCAGCACTGACAGCCCTGAGGAAGGTATAGAGACAGCACTGTGCTGTCTCTATACATATTACTGGAACTTCTCCCTATCTAAGGACTTTTGAACCCCTCTTGTTGCTGATTACAGCTTGATTTGGATAAACGGGAGTGGATATGCCCCATCGTCAGCTGGCGGCTTCATTATCAACTTTATCACTGGCTTCATCTATTTACCATCAGCTGACGTTTCTAATAACAGCGTCCACTGTGCCCTCCTAATAGGAGAGACGGAAGGTAATATCCCCTACTATTAGCCGGTGACTCTGACATCATATTTGGCCTTAGCAGACGGGAGGTAATTTCCCCACACCGCTATCCGGAGCCTCCGCTCAAACAGCTCCCACTGCCTGCTCCCAGGTGAGCGGTCTGCTACACGTTGATTTCAGACGGAGTGCTTTACCGGCCACAGAGGAACAGCGCCCTGCTATACGATCACTGATGTCAGCTGCTGGCTTCCCACATTGAGCCACACAAGGATCATTAGTCTCAGCATTAGAGACTGTGTTGTCTTATTTACAGGTACACTATCGACCTTGCTACAAGTTGTTTACAATATTGCAATTGATGCTGGTCAGCCAACTGACTTTTATCAGTACTTTTAATTTGTCATATGACATCTACTTATTGTCAGTCTTACTATTAAGCTGACCAAAATTATTTGTGACTTTGCTATAACTATTGGTTGGAATATTCATTGTGATGGGCACACAATACTAAGTCCCATTACAAATAGAGAGAGGTCCAGTTAATATGGCTTTTTAAATGGTATTATCAGTATATTATATGTCATAGCCTAATAGGCTTTCCATTCACCTTGTTGTTATTTCTTGCCATCAGCGTTATTGGAGACTTTTTTGGAGCCTGATCAACTCCTCATATGTCTCTTTTTTACTGTGTTATTTTTAATTAGATATTGTGAAATGTGTTATTTAATTTAGCGGAGGCCCATCTTGTGTTCTCCTATATGTGTATGCATAGTACTATTTCGTACTGTGTAATTTAGACTATTAAACTGGTTATTGACAGAATACGCGGTTGTGTTGTTCTTTGTCCCAACAGTAACATCAGAGCGCAGTACATAAACTTTATTTTTAATACTCTGAAGAAACGGAACAGAACCATGAGACCTTAGCATAAACACCTGGCAAATAGAACCAGGAGGTTATTCTCTCCACTGTTTTATCCCATCCCAAATGACCACAAGGAACTGCATGGGTTAAAACCAGAACCTGCTTTCTGAAAGGGCCAGGGACCACCAACTGTCGTACCAATTCCCCCATTTGTTTGTGCTTGACTAGTGAATCTAATACCTCTCTATGCAAAACAAAATGGGGATATTTTACTTCTGTTATATGTGACATAAGGACACCATCTACTGACAGAACCTGTTCAAAGGCCCTTTTTAAAGCAGGATCTTTCTGTTGGGCCTCTCTTAAATCAGAGATGCAAAGGGAAGTGTTAAGACCTCATTAATACTACTTAATTGAATCTCTGCATTATTCCCCGTGCCACAAGGATTAGGTGGGCTGCTAGACACAACAGTGGTCCTAAACCTCTCAGCATTACCATGGACATCAGCATGCATAGGCACATTTGTAATGACAGGTTCATCAGAATTATCAGACACATTGACATGAGCAGGAACATCAGCATTGCGAGCAGTAGTATTGTCATGGCTGCCGACACTTGAGACTCCTGGAAGTCAGGCCTACTGGGCACTATAAACTGAGGTGGTTTTAGGGTTGACCTTTTCATGGAATCTCAGTTACATGGAATAAAAGTAAATAGAATTTATTCACAGGCAAAATATATAGCAATGTTTCACATAAAGTCTCAACCACACAGAAGTTCAGATATGCAGTAGTCAATATAGGAGTAAACCCCCATATGTAAATAAAGTCTCTGATACTAATGTGGTAGGGAACCCCGAGTCCAATATGAGGCTAAGACCTCAGGATGGTATAAAGGACGTTACTAGGGTTGAGCCCTGTAGTGTGATGAAAATCTGGAACAGGGTTGAGCCCTGCAATGTAGTGAAGATCCAGAACAGGGTTGAGCCCTGAGACATGGTGAAAATCTGAGGTAGGGTTGAGCCCTGTGATGTGAAACAGGGTTGAGACCTGTGATGCAGTGAAGATCCGTGACAGGGTTGAGCCCTGCAATGCAGTGTAGATCCGTACAGGGTTAAGCCCTGTGATGTAGTAAAGATCTGAGACAGGGTTTAGCCCTGCGATGCGGTGAAGGTCTGGAGCAGGGTTGAGCCCTGCAGCGTGACGAGGATCCAAAGCGGGGTTGAGCCCCGCGATGTAGTGAGGGTCCGGAGCAGGGTTGAGCCCTGCGGGGTGACGGGGATCCGGAGCGGGGTTGAGCCTCACGATGCACGAAGGGTACGGCGACGATAACTGTAACGGTGCAGTTGACAACTGTAGTAGAGGTGAGTTCAATGTCCACGGAAGTAGAATACAACAGGCAGAGTAAATAATCCAGCAGGGGATGCAACCACAGCGATGGAGCAGGATAACAATACTTAGGCAATGGCAATGCTGAGCTCTGTAGTGTGGCTGGTAACCAGTATCAGAAGTTTAACCGGAACATGGGCAGAGATGTAGCAAAGTCCACAGCAAACCACAGTCACAGCAGGGATCTGGCAGGAGTCCAAGAAAGACCTGAAAGTAACGTTGTACAGACACTGAGACACAGTTAGTAACAGGCTTTATACTATGGGTCTGTGATCCATAGAAAGTTCAGAACATGTGACCCAAATGGAATCAGGTTTGAAATAATAAGCAATCAGAAATCCCACAACCTGACAGCACCTTAGATACAGATAATCATTTTAACTCTCTATCCCCCATATGTGGGGAACGCCAGCAACCAGGATAGCTCCTGCAACAACCACAATGGAACTTTGGCAAATGTAGTTTATCTTTACGTACTGAGATAGTCACAGTCCAGACAAGTATTATGGGAAAAGGCCTTTTGTCCCAACAAAACATCACGAGCAAGCCAGTCTCTGTGATCCCTTCTCTTTTGTTTCTTAGATGTAGGAGCATTTACCTGAGATAGAAGCAAATCAGGGGAGAAGTAAAATGTCTCTCCAAGGGTTTGTGCAGGCACCTGTTTGTCTGGCAAAACAAGAGCCCGGAAGTGAGGCCAGTCACAACCGATTAGCACAGGGGCTGGTAACCAAGGACACACACCCACACGTAGTTTGGCAGTCAAAGGGACCATGGCTACAGGAAAGGCCTGAACATCTCCATGCACACAACAGATAAGAACTAGTTCATGGGGCAACAACAACTCTGGGGGCAACAATCCTTTTGTATCAGCGTAGTAGCAGAGAAAGAGTCCACCAAGCCCTCGACCAGTCTATTCCCAACTTGCACACGTACCTGTATTCTAGGCGGAAGAGGTCAGATCTCTACAGCTGTAAAGACACCAGAAAAAGAGAAATCCATCTGTGGACACATCCATTCTTGATGCCCACCTTGGCCACATGAGGAACATACTTGAACTGGAGTTATTGGGAAAGTTCTCAACTCTGGACCTCCAACTTCTGGAAAACGGACGGCCATCACCTTCCCCATCGAATGACTTCTGGGCCAAAAACCCTCTTGACATGAAGAGAAGGGCAAAGCTATGGGCATCAATTTCCCCAGAGCCATAGTCTGCGAGGGGTACTGGTGCCTATCCAAATCCATACGTGGGGGCACCTTATCCCGAGACAACACCCACTGTGGAGACAGATGGGGAGACCAGTCTAATTAAAGAAGAGAGGTTCTCCATACCATACTGTGCCAGCAAGGCATTTTCCACTAGCTGGACAGCGGAATCCAAATTCTCAACTCAATACAGCAGGACTCAGTGAGTAACTTTTGCATTGAGAAGTGCAACAAACTGTTCCAGAGTGACCAACTCTCCCAGCTGGGCAGAATAATGTTTTTCCATCTGCAGCCATTTAACTGCGAGGTCAGCCAGTTTCTCGGCCAGGACGCATGGCCTTCCATTAGTATCATAGGACACAGACTTGAATTTCTGCTGGAATGCTTCTGGATAGAGGTCAAACCGATCCGCTATTGCAGCCTTCACTCGGTCATATATTTTTGCATCTTCCAGGGAGAGGGTGGCGTATGCTGCTTGGGCCTCCCCTGTTAGCAGAGGGACAATCTTTACTGCCCAGGAATCTTTGGGCCATGCTTGCAAGCTAGCAACCCTTTCAAAAGTGGTAAGAAAGGCCTCCACATCATCTGAGGCCTGCATTTTGGGGAGTACTGGAGCAGTTACCACTGCTTGCTGCTGTTTAAAGAGGTCCAACATTTGATGCAAACTGCTTCTATGGTGGTCTCTTTAGGATCCCTGGCACAGGACCCACTTTATCCCACTTCTGACCACACAATGTAGTGGGTAAGTTCCAGACGACCAATTGGGACACTGAGATGTTGCAAACAAGTAAGCTTTTATTCCAGGCTTGAAAAGGCAGAGCCAGTGTAATAGCTTTTTACACAAGGCAAACACAGTTCAGGAACAATAATTCATTGTCACGACCCAGGTTTTGTGGCATGGAGGTTTGCAGTACTTACCAGTGAGGTCGCTGTGGCACGGTCCTTCTGGTGGGGGAGCTGGCGTGTGGAGATTGGCATTGCATGTACGCAGAGGTCTGCCATCATTGGGCTGTCCTGACAGGGGTAAGACTAGTAGCGTCTCCGTGTCACGGCTGTCTGTCTGGGCACCACCATGTTGTCTTTGGCCATGTGACATAGCAGGCCAATTTTCTGTGGGTCACCTGCTCTCTCTGGCCTATCATGTTCTGTTGCTGGGTACTTAAGGGTGTTTGGAGCGCCCTGTAGTTGCCAGTGCAATGTGTTTCATAGCGTCAGCTGTGAGAGAGTTCCTGCGTTCCTGACCCTGAGACCTGTGCTCCGATGCTTGCCCTAGCTCCTTGTCTGTCTTAGGCTCCCTGCAGCCTACACTGCTCTGCCTTGCCTTGCACTCTGCTGGAGATTGCCCTGCACCTTCCACTTGACCCACTCCTGCCTGAACCTGTCTCCTCAGTTAACCCATTTCTGTACAGCATTTCCAGATATCCCTCTCAAGCCATTACTCTGCATACCTGGATTTCCATTTCACCTTTACAGTCTATCTGGATTCACCTTACTCATCTCTGTCATCATGCTGGATATTTATTTATTCCCACTCACTACAGTTTCCTCCTGCTACAGTTATTAGTTTGTTGTTACTGGACTTTAGTTATCTTATTGTTCATTTCTACCAACATCCACATCCACAATACTCCTGTTTCCACCCCGGGTTCATAATAAACACAGACTCTAACAGTTTGCACTGGCCTAATGGATTCGGCCACTGGACAGGAGTCCAGAACAGATTTAATTCACGGCATGGCTTCTGGCCTGGAAGGATTGGGAACCATGCAACAGCATTTAGCACAGTATGTGCAGGAAATTGCACTCTGTCAGGATACCTTACAAGCTACACTAAGTACTCCAAGTATCCCTGCAGTTACTCCTGCCTTCACTTCTGTGGTATCTGCCTCTGGAGTTCCTCCTTGTTTGTATTTACCTACACCTGGCAAGTTTGATGGCAATCCTGTGTCGTTGATTTCTCAAACAGTGTGATGTACATTTTACTTTACAACACTCCAATTTCCCTACTCCTCAAACTAAACTGGCCTATATTGTGTCTTTATTATCCGGCTCAGTCTTAGATTGGGTATCTCCGCTCTGGAAGCAATCAGATCCGCTACTGAATAATTACCCAGAATTTTTAACATCATTCAGGAGGATTTTTGATGAGCCCGGTAGAACCACTTCTGCTTCTTCCAGTATTATGAATCTGAAACAAAGAACCCATCCTGTCAGTCAGTATGTCATTCAGGTCCAGATGTTGGCATCAGAGCTCAGATGGAAGGAAGAAGTCCTAACATCGGCCTTCTGGCATGGACTATCGGATCTTATAAAGGATGATCTAGATACTCGTGATTTACCCTCTAACCTTAATGACCTCATTTCTCTCTGCAACAAAGTGGATATACGCTTTAGAGAGCGCCAAGCTGAGAAGCAAAGAGCTGATCGTTTTAGGCCTCATCCTATACCTGCTCCTACCCGTTCTCATCCCTCCTTTACAGATGAATAACCTATGCAGGTTAATCATACCCGTCTTTCTAAAGAAGAACGATAGAGATGCATTCAAAAGAACCTTTGTCTATACTGTGGAGACACGGGTCACCTGGCGGCTTCCTGTACACGCAAGCCGGGAAACGCCCATTCCTAACACTCAGTTAGGAGTATTACTTCCGTCCCCAAAGCAGAATGATTTTGTCTTGTCCATAGCTCTGGACATTAAGTCTACTCCGGTATTCATATCTGCCCTCCTGGATTCTGGGGCAGCAGAAATTTGAATGTCCCTTTGTTTGGCAGATAGATTACAAATTCCTTGCATCACCTTGGATCATGCTATCTTCTTGACCTCTATTGATGTTAGACCTATTTCAAATGGGACTGTGTCTAAAAGAACTCAACCTGTTGTAGTTCGTATTGGAGTCCTTCTAGTTGAACATATCAGCTTCTTAATCATACCCAAGGCGTCCCATGAGATTATACTCAGACACCCCTGGCTGCATAAGCACAACCCCCAATTCATTGGAGTAATATGCAGGTTCAGTCATGGAGTGAGAAATGCCAAGGGTCTTGCCTCCCGAAGATCCGACCTGTGAGAGAGATTCAGGCGTTGGAGATTCCATCAATACCTAAAGAATATCAATCTTTTACTGATGTTTTCTCCGAGAAACAGGCTAACTTCTTACCTCCCCATAGGGAATGGGATTGTCCCATCGATTTGTTATCTGGAAAGATGCCTCCCCATGGTCGGACCTATCCGTTGTCCTTACCAGAAACCGACGCCATGTCGGAATACATCCAAGATAATTTAAAAAAGGGATTTATCAGACCATCTACTTCACCTGCTGGAGTGGGATTCTTCTTTGTTTCTAAAAAAGATGGAGGTTTGAGACCGTGTAGAGATTATAGAGGTCTGAATGATATCATGGTGAAGAACAGATACCCACTACCATTAAACACTGAATTATTTGACAGGGTCAAGGGATCCATGATATTCTCCAAGTTAGATCTCCAAGGTGCATACAATCTCATCTGTATCCGAACAGGTGATGAGTGGAAAACAGCATTCAACACAAGGGAAGGTCATTTTGAATATTTGGTCATGCCGTTTGGGCTGTGTAACGCACCTGCTGTTTTTCAAGGTTTTGTTAATGAGATCTTTAGGGATTTCTTATATGTCTCAGTGGTCATATATTTAGATGACATTTTGATTTTTTGTTGCTCCCCTGAAAAACACCGCAATCATGTCAAAGAAGTCCTGTCTCATCCGAGAAAGAATCAACTGTATTTTAAGCTGGAGAAATGTGTGTACCAAGTATTCCATTTCTTGGATATATAACTTCCGGATGTCACAACTAGGGTTTCCCAGCATAGGGAAATGGGTATTACCTGTGAGGGCGCAGTGGTGTTGTCCTTCTGGTGGAAGGACTGGTGTCTGATGGCAGGCGTTGGCTGTGCGAGGTGTTCTGCAGGCACTGTGTAATTCTGGCTGGGGTAAGCCTAGTGGTGTTTCCATTCTGTTCTGGTATGGGTGCCGCCATCTTGCTTCTGGTAATGTGACTTAGTTGCTCCAATCCTGGTGTGTCACATGCTCTCTCCGACCATTCATGATCCTGCACTGAGTACTTAAGGGAGTTAAGAGCTCCCCATGGTTGCCAGTGCAACGTGTTTCACAGCGCATGCTGTGAGAGAGTTCCTGTGCTCCTGAGATGTGTCTGTACCCTGTTCACCAGTGCTCTTGCTGGATCCCAGCTTCCAAGCAGCCTGCATTGCTCTGCCTGCTCCCAGTCTCCGGCTGGAACCACCCTGCACCTTCTATTAACCCTGTCCCTGCCTAAAGACCTGAGTGTGCAGTTAATGCTGTCCCTACACTGCCTCCAATTACCTAGCTCTTTGCAGCTATCCAGTTTCTACACTGAGCCATCTCAGTACTACTCATCAGTTAACCAACTGCTCCTACTATTCAACTACTCCATAACCTTTCTGGATTTCATCTCACCAGTATCAATTTGAAACCTGATATCCTGTATGCATTTGGATTACAAATACTTTTTTATTATTTCTTTCACTAGCTGGACATTACCCACTCTTGCTTCACTTCAGTTTCAAGTCATCACCTCCCCATCTATATTCAGGACTTTATATTAACAGTGTACATGTCTTCAAGTTCACCCATTAAAAAAACACTTTTCAGTTTAAGTCTGTTCAGGTGTCTGCTCCTGTTACTACCCCAGGTCCACAACAAACTCAGATCCTAACACCGGATCAGGGTTGGAAATGGATCCCAAGAAAGTACAAGCAATCTTGGATGGTCCTGTCTCAAGTCTTTGAAAGCCATCCAGAGACTTCTTCAATTATTACCAATGTTTTATTAAGGGAACTTGTAAAGGTGCCAATCCTGCTCTATGGCCCCCTGAGGCAGAGACAGCCTTTCAACTTCTCAAACAAGCCTTTGTCACAGCTCCCATTTTGAGACAAGCAGATGTCAATTGGCCATTTTTATTGGAAGTGGATGCTTCATCTGAAGCAGTGAGAGCTGTCCTGTCTCAGTGCTTCGAGGATAACCGGATTCACCCATTAGGTTTCTTTTCAAAGAAATTCTCCCCTGCTGAAAGAAACTATGCCATAGGCGAGCAGGAGCTATTAGCTGTCACGTTGGTGTTAGAGGAATGGCGGTACCTCCTAGAGGGCACTAAGTTCCCTTTCACCGTTTTCACAGAAATCTTCTTTTCCTGAAAAACATCCAATATGTAAGTCCTCGTCTGGCCCGATGGGCAATATTTTTTGCTTACTTTCGTTTTACCCTGACGTATCATTCTGGGGCTCTCAACCTGAAGGCCGACAACTTATCATGGTCACGGTCCACTGAGAGTGGTCCAGAGACACTGCAGAGCACTCCCATGCTGGAGTCAAAGGTTTGCCACTATACAACTACAACCACATGTTGAGAAGACATTTGTGGCCCCAGGGTTGAGAAAACAGTTGCTGACACTCATCTCATTTTGCCAGTCACTCAGGCATTAGCAAGACCTTGGAGTTCCTGAAAATATCCTATTGGTGGCCATCGATGAAGATCGAGGTAACCAAATTTATCTCGTCCTGTACCCTGTGTGCTCAGCATAAATCTCCTTGACAGTCTCCAGCCGGTGAATTGGTGCCCCTACCTGTGCCATCTCATCTGTGGACACATCTGTCCAATGATTTTGTGATGGACCTGCCAAGTTCTAATGGATATACCACCATCTGGGTGGTAGTAGATCATTTCTCTAAGATGGTCCACTACATTCTGTTAAAAAGTTACCGTCGGCACCTGATTTGGCTCATCTATTTGTACAAATATTAATCTATTTGCAATATGAAAAGCATCCTGGCACCGACAGGTCCACCATCCCTCAGCAAAAAAGCAGATAACTTTTTAAATATCCAAAACAAAGGGTTTTTTTTCCATTCACTACTTGCACTGCAAGCAAGTTTGGATTCAAGATAGACAAATTCAAATGCACTGTAAACCAAAAAGAATATCCTGATAAACAAAACATCAACTGTAATTGTGACTTTGTGGTATATCTACTAGAATGTCCTTGTAAACTACAGTACATTGGGAAAACATCCAGAACACTGAAAAACAGTATTAGAGGACATATTCTAAATATAAAGAAGGGTCTCACCACCCATAGTGTTTCTAAACACTTCTTAAATGTTCATTCAAGTAACCCGGAAGGTCTAAAGGTCATTGGTACAGACAGGATCCATCTAGGAATGAGAGGAAAGGACAGATCGAATAGACTTTCACGAAAGGAAACCTATTGGATTTTCCAAATGAAGACCCTCTCTCCCCTTGGATTGAACATCGACATTGATTTGACAGCTTTTCTCTAGCATGTTTATTATTGTTGACCCTGCAATACATCCGAGCTGTAAGTCCAAAAATTTAGAATCATCTTCATTTAAGCCAAATTAAATTTTTTTTATTTTATATTTTGTGTCATATTTACTGTACAGTTTTACTATTTGCTTTTTTATTATAGATTTTTACTTCTGTCCTCAAAGAAGTGTATTACACTTTCCGAGGCATTTTGAACTCTGTATATAGGATTGATCATATAACTCACACTGCCTGTCTATATGTAGAATGCATTAATTTTAACATAACACTATTTACCCATATGTCACAAATACATGCACAATTACATCCCCTGAAGGCAAAAAATCAGTTGCACTTCACATTAATATATGGGTGACCATAGTATTCACAAATTAATACAACACATTTTGTATATTCACACACTTATTAGAGACCTATTCTATCTTTCTATCTATTCTTTTATTTATTGAAGTTCTAAAACACACACACATATATATCATTCTAAATAACATCACTTTAAGAAGTTCCTCTCACATTACTAGCACTTTTTTGGTGCAATGTGGGTTTGTTTCTTTTCTGCAATTAAATCACATCACATGGGTCATTTCAATCATCGCTAACTAACTCCCAGCTCCCTATGTAAAGGCCAGGTTATTCATTCCTCAACTACCAGCCAGAGGAAGCTGACGTTGGTTCTGTGAAACACATTGCTAGGTAACCACCCATTGGTTCTCTCCACTTTTTTATTTCTGAACTATGTATTTTGTTTTTTAAACAATTGTTTTTTTTCATTATTTTTTATTTTTTTATTCTATTTTCTTTAATATATATTTTTTAATCCAAATTGCGTTATTTCATTGTAATAATTGTTTTCAATATCTACTTACAATGAAAATTATTTTTTATTATAGTCTGGTGTAATTAGATAACACCATTATAGACTAATAAACTATAATTTATTTGATAACTGGATTTTTGCAAGCAAATTTTTTTGGACTTAAATATCTACACAAAGCTCAACAAACTCTATATTAAACCGATGGACATCGGTTTTAAAATACAAATGTCCAAGGCTTCCATCACACCCCATTCAAGGTGAGTATACTACTTAACCTTGTAGGACCTTGTATTGGGTTTACTGATTTGCACTATGGCAGCTTGTCATATGTGTTTTCCCCCATCTATGAAGTGCCCAAAGGTATCCAGATCTACATTGCATTTTGCAACCATTGCAGGACCACGGTGAAAACTGTGTCCAATGCCTATCACCCACCGGTATATGGTGAGTGCATTTATATTTCTTAAAAAATAAAATTTTTATTTTTTTATGGTATTATACGATATTACCACTCTGTTTTTTTACATATCTCTGCATACATTGAGAACACCATCAAAAAAATTTATAGGATCGATCATAGAAAGCACTGGAACCATCCTGTAATTTCATCTATTTGTACACCATATATTTCGTCTACATGGACTTCCTTCAGAAATCATCTCAGACCAGGGGGTCCAATTCATTCTGGAGAGCCCTCTTTTCTGCCCTACAAGTGAAACTCAACTTCTCCATGGCCTATCACCCTCAAAGTAATGGGTCCAGCGAGAGGATGAATCAGGATCTCGAGACCTTTATGAGAATCTTTATGTCTTCATCCCAGGACAACTGGTCTGAGTCCCTTCCCTGGGCCGAATTTGCACACAACACATCATATCATTCGTTTCCTAACCAAACTCCTTTCTACACTGTATATGGGCTTCATCCTAGGGTCCCTGAGTTCCATAGTTTGCCACCTTCGATATGCCAGCTGTGGATGCCACTGTATGGAACTTTGCTTCACTTTGGTCTCAAGTGCGGGCTGCTCTTGTTAAAACCTCCCTCTGGTACAAAGATCAGGCAGATAGGAAGCAAAGGAAAGTTCCTCAGATGCGGGTCGGGTATCAATTATGGCTTTCTACCCGTAATTTTCACCTCAAAGTACCATCTATGAAGTTCTCTCCCCAGTTTATTGGACCATACTCCATTAGAGATAACCAATCCAGTCTCTTATCGTCTTCAGCTCCCGTATTATTTAAAGATTCTTAATTCATTCACATATCTTTGCTTAAGCCACTACTTCTCAATAAATCCTCAGTGTTCTCTCTGTTCCCCCCAGGGTCCAAACTGAAAAGGGAGTGGAATTTGAGGTATCTCAAATTCTGAAATCTTGCATCTGCCATGGTCATTTGCAATACCTGCTTGATTGGAGAGGCTATGTTCTGGAAGAGTGTTGTTGGATTAGAGCTGAGGACGTCCATGCTCCCAAACTCGTCAGAAAATTCCACTTTGATCATCCCGAAAAGCCTAGAAAAAGTGTCCTGAGGCAACCCGTAAGGAGGAGGGTACTGTCAAGACCCAGGTTTCGCGGCATGGAGGTTTGCAGTCCTTATTGGCGAGGTCGCTGTGGCATGGTCCTTCTGGCGGTGGAGCTGGCATGTGGAGATTGGCATTGCATGTACACAGAGGTCTACCAGTGTTGGGCCGTCCTGACAGGGGTAACACTAGTGGCGTCTCCGCGTCATGACTGTCTGGGCGCCACCATTTTGTCTTTGGTCATGTGACATAGCAGGCCATTTGACTGTGGGTCACCTGCTCTCTCTGGCCTATCACGTTTTGTTGCTGGGTACTTAAGGGTGTTCGGAGCATCAGCTGTGAGAGAGTTCCTGCGTTCCTGACCCTGAGACCTGTGATCTGGTGCTTGCCCTAGCTCCTTGTCTGCCTTTAGCTACCTGCAGCCTGCACCACTCTGCCTTGTCTTGCACTCTGCTGGAGATCGCCCTGCACCTTCCACCAGACCCACTACTGCCTGAACCTGTCTCCTCAGTTAACCCATTCCTGTACAGCCAACATCACAGCATTTCCAGATATCCCTCTCAAGCCATTACTCTGCATACCCGGATTTCCATTTCACCTTTACAGTCTATCTGGATTCACATTATTCATCTCTGTCACCGTGCTGGACATTTATTTATTCCCACTCACTACAGTTTCCTCCTGCTACAGTTATTAGTTTGTTGTTACTGGACTTTAGTTATCTTATTGTTCATTTCTACCAACATCCACATTAAACAACTTACTTTTCAGTTTAAACCTGTTCAGGTGTTTACTCCTGTTACCACCCCAGGTCCACAACAAACACAGACTCTAACATTCAGATCACATGAGACAGCAGTTCAAATGAGCAGAGTATTCACAGCACAGTCAGGGTTCAGATTGTCCAGCATAGAGAGAGCTGCTGAAGGTGCAACCTCTCCCTCACATTCCACCTGGCTAACTCAACTTGCCAGGTTTTTATACCTTAGCTGGTCTTAATTGAAGTAAGGGTGTGGCTCCTCCCTGGCTACAGGAGGTTAACCCTTTCCTCAGAATGTGGGAGAGACCCATTCTGTCACAATATTCAATTACATTGTGCCACCTGCCACCCCTTATATATATTCAAGTTGTGCCCTCTGCCCCCTCCTTATCTGTTTAACCTGTGCTCCCTGTATCCCCTTATATATTTATTGAAGTTGAGACCTGCCCCCTTTCACTTACTTTACGACTTCTTCAAGTTGTCGCTGCAGGTAGGGAGATGAGACCAGGCTGTCACACTCACTGGATGCAGCGAGTTGTGAAGGAAGCCTGGTTGGGTTGACGGGGATAGACAGACCAGGCATGCCACTTGCCTGTTACGTACCATGGCGGGTGCACCGCTCTGCAAATATTTTCATTAAAAAAAATCATAGCAGGGTGGACTGGGGATAAGGGGCAGGTCCCTTAAGGTAGTGGGCCAATGAAGCTCCCTGCCGTTTCACAGACCAACAATGAGTTTTCCTCTGGGCCCGTTGGACTGGCCAAGTGGGAAACTCATTGCTGGTTAGGGCAGCTGACCCCTAGTTCCATGGGAAGGAATTAGGAGCAAGGAGCCACAGTGCTGTGTCGAGGCACTGTGGTGACTGTGCCTTGAGCCAGCTTGCCCATGGCATGGTACTTGCAACCCCATACTGAGATGGTTGCGACTCACTTGGGGTCACTACTCACAGTTTGAGAACCGCTGTCCTATCCCATATACTTTAAGGTGCATCTACCCAAACCGAGAAATAATAAGTTAAGAGACTTGTGTATGAGAAATTTAAGTCACATCATTTAATGAATGATAGCAAACTTGAAATAAAGGTTAGGGGCAGCTAATAAAAGGGTCTGCAGACACCAGTTTCAAACTGCGCATTATTTGACATAGGGCCTGATTTCGAGATTTTATGCTTATGCAATCGCAACTGCCCTGTTTGTTGCATTGCTCTTTTGCTTAGTTTAATTTATAATTATTCATTAATTATCAATTTCTTGTACTAGCCTATTACTCTGCTGTTACTCAGGGTTGAATCGCCTGTATTGGCCTGAGACCTGTGATTTCTGATTTGCTGGTTGGAGAAGCGTGTTGGTAATATATTATAGTTTATTCCACTAGACTTTTTTTTTAGACTATCAGTTTTTAATTAATGAAAACATCCTATAGGTTCATATAGTTTATTAAACTGCCATCCTGTCTTCCACTATGTTTCCTATATGTTCTATAATCTTTTAAACTGCCATGTGTTTGTGATGCTGCTCTGGTGCTTAATTAGCTCGCTGCAGCCTTTGGCCAATATTGGTTAAAAGAATATTGTGACCTGTGAGGTGGTCAAAATGAACCGTAAATTAATGTTATTGATGCTAATAATACTGTAGGAACAAAAACAGATCCAAATGACATGATTTTCACAGTTTTTATCAATTTTAAAGCGATCCAAAACAAAAGCATTTGTGAGGTGGTTTTGCCAAAACCAAAACACGATGAAGAAATAGAACCAAAACACAGGGATCTGTGCACATCTCTAATTAATTAACACCAGTTCCTCTAGTATGTCAATAACCATCCCCTGGGCACTATATATGAACAGTAATTTTCCCATATATTCCATATTATACTTTCCAGCTAAGTTCCACAGGGCTAGGTTCTGTGTATTGTCAGTGAAGCAGACATAATACAAGACACAAGCTGTAGTTACATGTGTTGTAATTGTCTCTCTTCCTTTGCTCTATAAAAAAAATTCTACAGTCGACTTCCACGGCAACAATGATAACATTCTGCTAGCTGCCTGGGAGGCTGCCAGCGTTATTTATTGACTCTGTATATTTATTGGATAATACTATAAAAACATCAATTTAAGTATGATCAGGCTCAACGGCTTCCTCTCTAGTACTTCCCAGACGCCTCCTCTCAGGTGTAGCCGCCCCCAAAGGATTGTATTGATTTGTTTGCAGGATTTCTAATAGCTTTTAAATATGTGATTGACTTTGTCCTCTGCAGGACAGAACATTTTATGCTGGACATAGAGGCTTATCAGACATGTAATCTAATAATACAATACAAATTTTAGTAGTCCAAAATAAGTGCTGCCTCTTGAACAAAATTTTACAATCTTTTCTAGTTCTGATGGAAATTCATCACACCCAGAAAACAAGAAGAAGAGATGGTCTGTTATTTCCAAGCACAATATATGTCTATAAACTAGGCATGAGCGGGTTCGGATTTTAGAAACCCAAACCCCCCTGAGACCCCCCGATCCGAGCCGGGAACCGAGTCCGGCTCAGGTTTTCCCGCCAGACTCGGTTCCCGGAACGAGGCAAAATGTCATCCTCGCACTGTCGTGTTTTGAATTCTTTAAAAGGTCTCCCCATCGGCGCCATTTTTCACTCCAGACAGTGAAAAGGGAGGGTGGGGGTTGCTGTGCTGGTGCTGCTGTTGTCCATAGGGGCTGGCTGGGCTGTGTTGTGCAGTGCTGTTGTCCCATAAAGGCTGTGTTGTCCATAGGGGGATGGTGGGGGTTGCTGCAGCGCCGTAGCTAGAGTAGAGCAGCCGGTGCCATCGCACAGGACACCACAGGTCAGGGGGTGCTGTTTGGGCCTGTCAAATTTCTGTTTATTATCATTCTTGCTTGTAGCTTCTTCTTATTTCATCCCCAGCATCTCCTGGCCTCCCCTATCTCTTCTCTGGCCCTTCCCCATGAAGCCATGGCCCTTTTTTGGGTGCATTATGTCCCTTTGAAAAATGAGAAGGGCGCCAATGCTCTTTCTGTCACAGGGCACCAAAAAGTCTAGTTACGGCTCTGGGTTGCTGTGCTGGTGCTGCTGTTGTCCATAGGGGCTGTGTCCAAAGTCCATAGGGGCTGGCTGGGCTGTGTTGTGCAGTGCTGTTGTCCCATAAAGGCTGTGTTGTCCATAGGAGCTGTGTGCAGACAGAAGAGGGGGGGCTTCAGTGGCTCCTGTGTCACTGTAGTCCTAAAGGTTTGCTGTAGTGTTGTCCAGGGGGTGCTCTGTCCATCAGGGGTGCTCCCCCCAAGTGCCAAAAAATATATATTTCTTTCTGTGTTTGTGTGCGCGATAGCCGCACGTGCATTAACAAAGTAGTAGCGCCAAGTGTGCGCCTGTGTCATAAGCCATGGGCCGGCTGGTCTGTTGAAGGGTGGTGTAACCCCCGAAGTGCCCCCCAAAATTAAAACATTTAAAAAGTGTTTATATTTTTGTGTTTGTGTGCACGTTAGCTGCACGTGCATCAACAAAGTAGCAGCGTCAAACATGCGCCTGTGTCATAAGTCAAGGGCCGACTGGTCTGTTGAAGGGTGGTTTAACCCCCAAAGTGCCCCAAAAAATTAGAACATTTAAAAAGTGTTGGTGGAAGGGCCCAAGGACAATTCCATTTTGCACCTCTTTTTTTCGTTTGCAGTACGTACTCTTTGGGGCCTAATTTTTCAAACTAACATCCTGTCTTCCACTGCAGTGCCACTCCTAGATGGGCCACGTGTTTGTGCCGCCCACTTGTGTCGCTTAGCATAGTCATCCAGCTACCTCGGTGCAACCTTTTGGCCTAAAAACAATATATTGTGAGGTGTTCAGAATAGACTGGAAATGAGTGGAAATGAATGTTATTGAGGTTAATAATAGCGTAGGAACAAAAAAAAAAAAATTCTGTGATTTTAGTTTTTTTTATGCTTTTTTCCAAAAAAATACAGATCCAAAACACAAAACCAAGAACCCAAAACACGGAAGGGTGGTTTTGGCAAAACCAATCCAGATCCAAAACACAAAGAAAGATCCAGATCCAAAAACAAAACACGAAAAGTGGCCGGTGCACCCCCCTACTATAAACTGATGATGTGGTTTCCCAGACTCACCTGACTGAGGTGAGATGCATACAGATAAAGGTATCTTTTATACTTCAAATACACCAGTGTCTTATATCACATCAGGAACGTCTCAGAAAAAATTATGGCTCCCCCTTAGATTTCAACTCACCTGGGTACAGGTATAGTCATTCATATAGAAATTTCTGTTGGTTCCTACATGTTTGATGTGGCCTTTCCAAAGTACTATAAGTTTGTGTAGAAAAAATGTCCCCAAATTGTGTATCCTCCGGTATTTTTGGTTACATTTAAACAGTGGCAGCTCCAGGGGTGGGGCTTCAACGCAGTCCAAATTCAAATAGGGTACCACACCAACTGCTAGTGAGACCTGGCTGGTGATATTTGGCAGCATTTGGGGTGGCAGTTGGTGTCGCTTACTTATTTGAGTTTTGGACTGCCATGCAGCCCCACCTCTGGAGCTGCCACTGCAGGTAAAGCATGTCTTATACTGTTATGTAATAAGATACAGCCTTGAGCAAAGGAGGGTATTGAGGAGAGCACTTTGCGCTGTGTCCTCTGCTGCAGGGCCCCCGGGACTCTGTCCCTTAGGGACGGTGGTGAGCTGACATCACAGCGACCTCCAACCCAATGGACTACTGCGCATTCGTGCCATGTCCACCTGTCTTCTTCCTCCATCTTCCAGCAGTGACAGATGTGCCCCTTCGTATCCTCTGTGTCTACAAACATATAGCCTGCATATACCGTTGTGTCACCACCACTAAGGACCGCATATATTCTACTGCCATCACGGAGTGTATGTACAGGTGTGTGTGTTAACCTGTTCCAGACTGGACCTGTTACACCTATATTCCTGCATTGTGTATCTGCAGTATTAACCCTGTGTTGACTTGCATCCTGTGTTTTACCTGGTTAATAAACCAATCCATTGTTAAACTATTCATTGTGTGGACTGATCTCCATCACACACCACTGACACCTACTGTATTTCAACATCTATAGGCTCTGCTAATATCATTAGAGACTCCATAGAAACAAGCATAGACTGTAACACAATAACACATTTAGAAACATTTGTTTTAATGGGACCTGCAAAACATGATTAATAAATAATCTCAATAATCCCTCTTCTGTTCCCCATCATTAAAAACGTACCCCAGCTGTAAAGTCTGTCTTCTTGTAACCCATTTACAGTGCTGCACTCCTGGAAAGATAAGTCCGGGTAGGCAGGAGGAGGGGTTGCACTGAGAAGGGGCCGGGGGACAGAGGAGAGGCGGCTGCACAGACTAAGGAGAGGAGGGAGGGAGGTGAAGGCCAGCCAATCAGTGAATGATTTCCAGACACTATTTATTCGGGATTGCTAACACTCCGAACAGATGTCCTGGTTTCCAGATTGTCTGGGGCAATCCTGGATGGGTGGTAAACATAGTGCTGCCAGCAGCTAGCAGTCAGCACCAGTCACCGGTCCTGGCTGCAACTCTGCGTCTCCAATTGGCCGGCACCCGATCTACTTGGATGGCTCTTGAGCTGGCCCTGTGTGTTGGTTTCCATTACAAAGTACAAATGGATCAATGCTAGGGAAGGGGAAATGGGGAACAGTTTGAGCACAGGATCATGAAAATCATACAGGTAATATAGTACAATTGTAAATTATCCACAGTAATATTAATATGAAACTTAATCAAGGTGTCAATCACATAGGTGGAGGTGCTTCCCAGAGAGTATATAAACGTAGTAGAACATCTTAGGAGAAAAAAGCAAAGTACAAATGGAGAAAGGTGCTAAATATCTCTAAATACTAAATATAAGCAAGATATTGTGCATCCAATGGACAGGTACTTGTTTATGTATTACTGTCATTTGAATTGAATACTCTTAAATAACCTTGAGTTTTAAACTTCTGGGTGCCAGAGGTAGTAACCTGAAGGCTGACTTAATATCTAACTTTGCCATGATTGCTCCTACTCTGCATTCTGCTGATATTTAATTTTGGGGGCCTGGTTGAAATCCTTGTACTGACCTTTGCCAATGGATTTATAAACTGACCTCCCCCTGGGTAAGATAGATGTTGTATGACCCTTTGTTTGGATATTGCCTTTTTGGTAACTACACCGAGAGGTAATATAGCCGACTTCAAATGACAGCAAAAACACAACAATAAAACACCCCAAACACTGCACAAATCACTATGTTCTGTGCAGGCTTTTACCCCCAAATCATAAGCAGCCCCAGACCATTCAGCCTGGGCTGGTATTGGAAAATAAGGGGGGAAATGGCATGGGCTTCATCCTATTTTCCAATAACCAGCACCAGCATGAACCAGTTGGGGGGATAATGCCACAGCAGGGGAACACACAGTCTGGGGTTCCCCTGCTATCACATTAATCAGCCCCAAACTGGTGGGCCCAGGGCTGTAATTCCTTGGAAAACGGGGTCCCAGGAGAACTACTAGTCCTGCATGCCTGGTGCTGGTAAATGCAGGGTTAATAGAAATAAAATAGTTCATAATATTGTTCGTTACAGGTGGACTACAAGTCCAAAGCAGCCTGTCTTAACATTAAGGGTATTAAGGACCCGTTGGCACCTGTAGCCTTCCTATAAAGAAAATATTAAAATAAATACACTTATTTTATTATATTAACACTGTTAACTTTTTAACCTAACAAAGCCTGCACAGTGCAGTGATTCTCCCAAATGTGTCTGCCTCAGGCAGGTCTATTGTTTGGGTAGATTTACCATCGTTTTGTGGTTGGTTTTTGACCATTGGTAAATCCGCAGATCCTAATGTTCTCTGTGTTGAAAAATCGATTGTTGGTCCAACATTCTAAAGTGCTCTAAAGTCAGGTTTATGGGTGCTTTGCTGTTGGTTTTGACTTTAAAAACTGGTCAGTTTGCAAAACCGACGGAAAAACTAGCAAAAAAACAAAACCCACCTTAAGTTAATATACCCCATGGAGAGGGGTGGGGAATGAGTAAATATATTAAACAAACATGGCAGGAGCTTACCTATTAAAGTGATTATATGTGCATATCCGGCACAGGGTAATGATTTATTTCAGATTATTTAAGTATGATATCCTAAATAGATATCAACAGCATTGTCATTGTGTTGTGCAAAATAGAAATAAAATAAAAATATCTGAAAGTTGCAATTTATTTTGCCATAATTCCCAACAGTCCGAATTTCAGCTATGTCTGAAATGTCCCAATCGTGGGGCACTTGGGGAGTTGTGTCCGTTTACTGCTTTTCTGAAAAGCAAAGCAGCAGTAAAAGAGTGTTGCACACTTGCCACTGGTGTACGCAGCAATGTAAAGGTGAATGGAGCATGACCAGCGATAGACAAAGGGCAGTATGGCTACACCCCTAAGGTGAAATAAAACACATATACACATAGGGCTTTTACTGGTAATGGAAGACTCCACAGACATGGGTCACGTAGCAGCTACTTCTATGGTGGTCAGGGGCACAGAGAGGGTACTAATTACCTGGCCCATGTTTGAAGGAGGGGCCCATGTCCATAGGCCAACGCCCCTCCCTTACCTGTCAGCTGCAGTAGCCTGTGTCTTCCCAGCCCAGTACATGCCCTGATGGTAGATACAGCTTTGTGGAGGAACATCATGACAAATCATTGAATATAATCAAAAAACTTTTTTCCCCTAACAAAATAAATAGCAGGATATACAATATTGGAAACGACCAGTGCGCTAATTGGCAGCCTTCTATAATAGTATCCTAAAAGCACACCACTTCTTCAACAAAACAATGTCTTCCAACAAATGGGTACTATAACAGATGGCGCCAAACATAAAAATAAATGGCGAAAAAAAAATTGGAAAAAATTCTTAACTAATATGAGATATGAGGTATGAGATATGGAATGATACACATACTTATAAGTCACTTCCAAACAATAGTCCTTCAACCGTGTAGAGTAAGATCTTCCCCCTTTCTATTTTTCTGGAATATATGCCTCAGATGAAATCACCGGAAAGACAAAAGATCATATAGAAATTCATAGTGTAGTATTTCTATAACCAAAATTCGTATGAACCCCGGTAATTGGGTTCCTTTATCTATATGTCACTGGGTAAGAGCATACAGCAACTCACAGTCATAAATAATATGTAGTACATATAAAGATATCTTTATCTTGTCTTCCACACTCTAAATTATAATCCCTCCAGATCTTGAATATAAACGTACCCCACTTACAGGGCTCAATTTCTGTTGAATCCTATAATGGTTTCTTTACAGGTCCTGTCCCACCATTCTCTCCTCTTCACACCGAATTTGGGCAACCTCGGCCAGAAAAGGAGATAAAAAAAGGTCTTAGTACCTCTTAGCTTGTCAGGTCGGTATAAGACTCGCCACCGTTAGGATGTGGTTTTGGAATCCTAACGGTGGCGAGTCTTATACCGACCTGAAGTCCGGACCTTATTTAACATCTTTTGTATCCAGGTCAGGTATATTTTTTACCAGTATATGGGACTCTTTGTATGTTTTTTTAAATTTTTACATGTTATTCATAATAAAAATTATTTGGACAAGCTAAGAGGTACCAAGACCTTTTTTATCTCCTTTTGTGGCCGAGGTTGCCCAAATTCGGTGTGAAGAGGAGAGAATGGTGGGACAGGATCTGTAAAGAAACCATTATAGGATTCAACAGAAATTGAGCCCTGTAAGTGGGGTACGTTTATATTCAAGTTCTGGAGGGATTATAATTTAGAGTGTGGAAGACAAGATAAAGATATCTTTATATGTACTACATATAATTTATGACTGTGAGTTGGGGTATGCTCTTACCCAGTGACATATAGATAAAGGAACCCAATTACCGAGGTTCATATGAATTTTGGTTATAGAAATACTACACTATGAATTTCTATATGATCTTTTGTCTTTCCGGTGATTTCATCTGAGGCATATATTCCAGAAAAATAGAAAGGAGGAAGATCTTACTCTACATGGTTGGAGGACTATTGTTTGGAAGTGACTTATAAGTATATGTATAATTCCATATCTCATACCATATTAGTTAAGAATTTTTTCCAATTTTATTTTTCGCCATTTATTTTTATGTTTGGCGCCATCTGTTATAGTACCCATTTGTTGGAAGAAAATAAATAGCAAACTTCAATGATATAATTTTAATACAGCGTAATAAAAAATACTATAGGAGCATATTTTCAGCAATTGAACATTATTCATTTTTTGTTTATTTTTTTATTGATTTTTGTTAGTGTGAGTCAAAGGCCCTACTGTGACCTTTCTGTATGTAATATTTCTATAATCAATACATTCTGACATTAGAACAACTTTACCAGGGGTGAGCAATTATCATAGCTGGGAGGACCACATAAGTTTTACTATGTTGTTGTGGGTTTTAATGGTATTTATTGTAAAACCCATTGTGTATTATCCACACAAATTTACAACACTTATGTAAAATAAATGAATTTTTACACTTATTTTCTTTAGCATTATACCACACGGTGCCCCCATTCACATTATGTCAAACAGTACCCCCATTCACATTATGCCACACAGACTCAGACCACCCACTGTTAAGCACCTCAGGACTGCTAGTCTTCAAAGTATGTTTTTGATGGGCTTCTGCATCTGTTTATCGCACTGCTCAACCTTATGATGAATCGCCTTCTTCCTACCAGTCTTTGTGTATGAAAGATGCCATGTTGGAAAATCAGTGTCCTAGATCCTTACATATGAGCCATGCCTACCTGTGAGGGAATACCAGGTCAGTGTAGCTGGGAACAGGCCACACACAGGTCGTGGAGTGGTCCTGATGCAATTGGCTGGCAGGCTGCATACACCCCGTGGGCTCTATTTTATCCACGTCTGAACTATACACTAAATATGTTTCACTTACCTTTACCCAGCATAAAGGTCCTTTCCCTGTCCTCCATTCATATCCACAGTAACTTCCAAATCCAAGGATTCAACTGTAGTAAAAAACAGGAAGTCACATCAGCGTGACTTCCTGTAGGCCCCATCTTCAGGCTCAAGTAATTCTTCCCCCCTAGGAAAGGTGAAAATGGTGGCTATGGATTCATCAATGCAGAATAGCAAGGGATGTAGGGAAGCTTTAGCTCCCAGCCTTGTAACACCGGGAATCAGGATGGGGCACTTTAGAACTGCTAGGCTGTACCTTATCCCCCCTCCCTTTCAGACAAAAATTTGAGCTTGTATATTAGTCTATGTGGATCTGTGTGCTAAGATAACTTATTTTTTATATATATATAACCAAATCGAAATGGCACTCACCCTAAGGGATTTCAATCACTTCGGTGCCATCTGGAAATAATCCATCCACTGTATCAGCACTAACAAGCGGCGGCACTCGGAGACTTATTCGGCAGTATCAAAAACGTGTATTTAGGAATACACGTTTTTGACACTGCTAAATTAGTCTTCGAGTGCCGCCGCTTGTTAGTGCTAATACAGTGTATATATATATATATATATATATATATTTATTCAAGAATTGTGCACTTCAGCAGGATTCACTCACCAGGGCTTCTCTTTGTCATAATAAACAACCTTACTTTATTGGTTTCACATCAATGGCATCATAGTCGGCGTTTCGACCATCAAAGCACGGCCTTTCTCAAGACTCCACCCGTGCAGAGGACACGTCCTGTCCTCTGCATGGGTGGAGTCTTGAGAAAGGCCGCGCTTTGACGGTCGAAATGTCGACTATGACGCACATGTACACAGCGCAGGGACTAAAGTAACTCCTAAGGCTGTATGTGCTATCAAATAGCCTAAACAACTGGCGGGATTCAAGATCAGTATAACTACAAAGGCTATTAAATATCAGAATTGCTGATGCCTGTTGAATAAATGAAACCCAATGTACCTCTATTAAGACAGTGGTATACTGTCACAATCAAGCTGCCAGTGTATCCAAGACACAAAAACTGTCTCAATGTGTTGGCGTGTATAGGCAGACTATTAACCTTACCCTGGTTACTGGAGGGGATGTTGTCACTTCCGTTTGTGACAAGCCTTTGGTCGCTGTATAGAGTGATGGGCGGTCAGCTTGCCCGAGGGGTCTGCTATATAACAGGCAAGGTGTGTTTGCTTGAACTTGTTGGCTTGACAAAAGCGCTAAATAAAGGCGCTGAAACGTTGCACTTGAAGCTATGTTATTCAGTGTTTTTTTCCAGTCCGGAGTGCCGCCGTTGGGTTCGTATATATATATTATATATAAATGTTTAATTCTGCTCACTGTCTTCAGTAAACAACACATACGTTTAGTTTAACAGGTATAATTTGATTGCCGAGAGCTGGACAGTTCTAAACAACCAAAAATGCATTCATAAAGTCCTGATATGTTGTGTTCCATGATGCTGTAGTGAGTATTAAACCAGAGATTTCTCCACTTTTAATTAGATGGTTACAGATATGTAAGCACAGACATAATCACATTGAGTTCAAGTCATAATTCTTCTGATATCACGCCTGGAACTCACTCAGGGAAGCTTTGGGTTGTCCTGCCAAGTTGTCATTGAACATTTACTGCAGCAATGCTTCATAAATATCTCTTGACTAATTATGAGTCAGACACTGATTCATTTATGAAAGCAGTAAATCTCTATGAATTGATCAATAGATTTAAATAAAATCAGATTAAATCAATGGTATTGTGAAATCTTTATGAAGGGATTGGGGTGTCTCGTGTGTCTCCATTCTGCCATCATTTATGGAATTTTTAGTTATCCTCATTCCCAATATACCACTTTATATTCACTAGTGCCCCCACTCCTGCTTTTACTAGCCACCAAGGAATGGGTTCTGCGTTGTATACAGGGCTTCTAGGGACAGGACAATATATTATAATCTTACCAGAAAGCATTGGCCTCTATAGGTCACACTTGGCCACCATGGACAGTGCAATATATTGAATAGTGAACTACTAGGGACTGGCCAATATATTTTACAGAGTCACATTGTAGTACTGGGCTCTATATTGTGCACTGAGTACACTTCCTCTAAATTTACCAAATAACCCAATCCAGGTAATCCACGCCCATTTTTCTTACAGTTCTATATGTTTAATCACTGCAAGACCCACCTCCAAAAAATTTCTCCCCTATGACCAAAATGGAATTCTGGCATTTTACATTTTTGTAACCATAACATCCCGTTTATACAATGTAGGGGAAGGGTCCTGATAAAGAAGGTAAAGGTCCACTTAATTTGTAATGGCAGCCCAAGGTGCTGCTTTGCTGCTAGGTCCACTAGAGTCTCCACATGGATAGAAAGAGGGAGCAATTCGTCAGGTTGATTCTATAAAAGCACACTTTGCACTGATCATTGGCATACACTGGGGTCTATGGCCCTGATTTTGTTTTTTAGAGCGGCCTCCTGGCCGCTCGCATAGCTGTGGGTAACCACCCACAGCTATAGCGAACGGCCAGGAAGATGGTCGCGATGGTCAAGACCATCGCGACCATCGGGCATGTGACAAGACCCTTGTGGTAGGGTCTCGTTGCCGCAAGCCCCAGAGAGATTTCGGCTCTCACAGAGCAGAAATCTCTCCCACTGACATCACTCGTGATGTCAGTGGGGCCACCCCCAAACGGAGGCGTTCACATGGGAATGCCTCAGTTTGGGCAGCCACTCCCCTGTCCACCCACCAAAGGGGGCGTGCAGTCACTCAGCATCGACAGCATGCCCCCTTTGGTACGAGACCCGGAGCGACGGTCACCATCGACCAGCTTGCGAGCGCATAGCACTCGCGAGCGGGTCTGAATCAGGCCCTATGTACTAAGTCAGTGGTTCTCAATCTCGGTACTCAGGACCCCACACAGTTCACATTTTCCAGGTGTAAAGTTCTGACAATACAAAGTTGTTGTTTTGCTTTGCCATTGCGTACTGTATTTTCAGTAAATTTATATTCTATCAATAGAGATAAAATGACAGCCATTTAATTGTGCTTTGTCGTCTAGTTGGAGTAGGATTATAAACACTTAGGGACAAAGAAGCCTATGTACTAAGCCTTGGAGAGAAAGTGGAGGGAGATAAAGTACCAACCAATCAGCTCCTGTCACTTTACAGGCTGTTTGAAAAATTACAGTTATGAGTTGATTAGTTTGTACTTTATCTCTGTCCACTTTATCTCTCCCCAAGGCTTAGTACATAGGGCCTGATTCAGACCCGCTCGCGAGCACATAGCGCTCACAAGCGGGTCGATGGTGGAGTACTGCGCACACGCGGCGCGCGCCGCGCGCATGTGCAGGCCCCGGAGCGAGAGAGAAATTCTCTTGATCCGGGACTCACTACAAAAGGGGCGGCTGTCGATGTTGATCGACAGCTCGCCCCGTTTTGTAGGCGGGGAAGGGGGGTGGCTACACAAACGGAGGCGTTCCCGAAGGAACGCTTGCCATTTGTGGGAGGCACCACTGACATCACCAGTGATGTCAGTGGAGAGCTTCCTGCTCTGTTAGAGCAGGAAGCTCTCTGGGGTTTGAGACGGACAAGACCCTACCACAAGGGTCTCGTCGCAAACCCCGATGGTCGCGACCATCGTGACCATCACCTGGCCACTCGCAAAATCTGTGGGTGGTCACCCACAGCTTAGCCAGCGGCCTGGCCGCAACAAAAAAAAAAACGCCCTGATTCAGAGCGAGCGCTCTTAAAGAGCGTCCAACTCTGAATCAGGCCCATAGACCACAGTATTACATGAAGACAAAAAACAAACAAACGTAACACCGTATATTGTAGGAAACCTCATTGGTACAAAAAGTGTCCCACACTCAGGGGTGTCTTAAGAGAGGAGGGGGACCGTGTGCACCCCCCCCCATGCAGGGCCCCCTCCTCTCTCCCCAGTGGCCGGCAGCCGACTAACGTGGCTGGCCAGCCACAGGAACATTAGTAGACTCCAGGCACTAGAGTCTGCCCGGTGAGCTCTGCGCATGCGCAGGACACCAGGAAAATAGTCACACAGCCATTTTCCGGTGTTCTGTGCATGCACAGTAAACTCTGGGCACTAGGGCCCGGAGTCTACTGCCCGGAGTCTGTGCATGCACAGTAAACTCTGGGCACTAGAGCCTGTAGTCTACTGCGCATGCGCAGAACACCAGAAAAATGGCTGCGGCAGCCATTTTCCGGTGTTGTGAGCAGCGCTGACACCCGCCACGGGACCACGGACAGGTAAGTTTAAAATAATATGGGTGCAGGGTGTGCGGTGCGGGGCCCCTTGGACCCGGGGGCCCATGTGCCCCGCACACACTGCACCCATTATAGATACGCCACTGCCAACACTTTTAAAGGAATATTAAACACACAGAAAATAAAAGTACCCTATGTTATAGGAGTATTATGGGAGTAATTTACTGACGTCAGTGGCTAAAGTCACATAACTGGTTAGCTTAGGATCTGCGTGTATTCTTTTGTGAGTAAGATTATAAAACTCAGTTTCCTGACACTTGCCATATATCACATTTGCACACGCACCATTATTCACTTGTCACACAACTATTTGCCGTATGAAGGAATAGACTGATGCTATGTTATCTCTGACTGTGAGTGACAGAGCTCTCGGCAAAAATAACTGAGAAATGTTTTCATAGCAACTGCTTATTTCTCCGTGCTCTAAGCCTGCCCTTTTGTTTTAAATGAACTGGGTTGAATACCTGAGGCTTGAGTCACTGTAACATATATACGTTCCACAGAGGTATTCCCAGTGCTGTGAATCCTACTTTGTCCATTCCCATAAACATTACAACTACTTCATAATACACAGTAATGTTCTATTAGGTTAATGTTCTGCATTGCCGGTAATGTGGTAGGTTTAGCACAGGAGTAGTAGGCTATACATTAAAGCATACATTGGGTGTGGTACAAAATGTCGACTCTCAGAATGTCAACATGGCCGCTACAGTATGTCAATATGTTGATATTAAGGATACTGGATTTAAACTAGGGATGTGCAGGCTCGGATAGGTTCGAGTTTGCACGTGGAGTTCGGATTTTTCCCTCCAAAAAAACGGAACTCAGAAAGAGACAAAAGTCCAGGAATGATGATGTTCGTCCATGTAAGATGACGTTTTGCCTCTTTCTGAGTTCCGTTTTTTTGGAGGGAAAAATCCAAACTCCACGTGCAAACTCGAACCTATCCGAGCCTGCACATCCCTAATTTAAACCTCTATATGCTCCTGCCTATACCTTCTAAATCCTGCCTATACCTTCTAGAATTTACGCTATTTGCGTACGCAGTCATACAGTACATAAATGCCTTCAGACTTTGAGAAATGTGTTTCCAATGCACAAAGGTTATTATTCAGCATAAAAACAGTAGGTTACACGCTGTGATCTAAAGACAATTTAGGGCAAAGAAATCATACAGATCCAAGGTACAGTTATACATACGCACGCGCACTGGGACCAGTTACAGGCATCAACAAGAAACCTCTATCAACAGCATCAGCAAGAAGACTCCAGATTGCAGTCTGTACACACATTTATACCCTTACAGGGATAAGTAACAAAATAGGCAAGTTTGGCATGATTCCATTGGTTTCCAGTCACGGTGCATCTGTTACAGGACATTTAACAGGTTGATTCAAACGGACACAGGTCAGCCTCCGACAGCCTTTTGTCTCCTTTTTCCCGCCGCATGCAAATCTAAGCTGCCAACATTACAAAGTACATTTTAGTGTTTTAGCTCTCTACAGTCCATAAGTTGAGAATGTATGTTGCGATCTTCTCACCGATGACACCGGACAGCTGTTGAGACAGAGTAGATCAGTACAACACCTTAGATATCAAAATAGTCTTTATTTCACAACATTAGTAAGAAATGAATAAATCTTGAATATTACACTTTGAAACTATGGAACCTTTTATGTGAGTGTGCAGTGTGTAAGTATTTGGGGTTTGGGAAAAGACGCTAGTTAACTTGGGGCAGATGCGTACGCATGAAGCTAATAAAAAGCGTTCACATGCAGGATATTACGCATTCGCTAATGTGCGTTGTGTTAACAGCGCAACTGTGTGTATATAATGTGTGTATGGGGTATGGTGAAATATGTGAACGCATGATGCTAATAATAGCATCGCCGTATGTACTTAAGTATGAGTTTCTCTAAAATGGCACTGGGCGGCCATTCGCAAAATGGCGTCATGCAGATCACATTTTTAAGATGGTGTCTTGTGGCCATTTGCAAGATGGCGTCATTCCAATCTAATTTAAACTGATTCTGTCTCAGCCAATTATTCAGCTTCAACAGTATTCACAAGGTCAGCATGGTCATGATGTCTGTATAGTGCATGTGGACAGTCAGCAGATCATCATAATGTTTTTCTATTGTTACAGCCCTAAACCTAACTTATCCCTAACTGCAGCCTAATCCTCAAACAAAACCTACGCACAGCCTAACCCCAAACCTAACTGCAGATAACCCTAACCCTATAATGTCGATATTGTGACTGCTGACATTCACAATGTCGACGTAATGGCCGTGCTGACATTATGTCCATGTCAAAATTGTGAATGTCGTAATGGTCACTGTCAACATAAAATCCATTGTCGACATTCTGAATGGTGAGATTCTGAATGTCGACATTATGACTACTTACCGCGTACCTCTGCATAGTCATGGGCGCATCCCAAGGTACATCTTTTTGGAAGAACATCTCTTGCAGGTACTGGAGGGCTGGTACAATGATAGGCAATGATGATGATGACTATCAGCAGCACTATCTAGTCCAGAAGTACCCAAACGCGGTCCTCAAGTCTCACCAACAGTTCAGGTTTTAGAGATATCCATGGTTGAGCACAGGTGTCTTAATTAGTACCTCAGTCATTGTAATTTAACCACTTGTGCTAAACCATGGATATCTCTAAAACATGAACTGTTGTGGAGTCTTGAGGACCGTGTTTGGGAACCTCTGATCTAGTCACTTCTGATTGGTTGGTTGAGTATTGACATCTCCAACTGATAGCATTTAAATCATTAGTTTTGCAGCTAAGTTATATCAAGTCACGGCTATCTATTTGCATTAGTTACTTTACATTCCTGTTTCTATATCCATTCAATTGATATTTTAATTTCGCAATTTCTGAATAAATGTCAGGACAATAGTTTCTCTTTAGTATGTGTCACTTCATCACAAATGCTACATCAAAGTAATTATTCTCACAGGAGAGATTGATGTCCTAACTCTTTCATTCCCTAAGGTATCTGCACCTACCCCTGATCCTGTCCTTGAGTTCTGCAACACTGATCTTATCTGTTTCATTCAGTAAGTCTGCCTTACAATGCATGATACTGCATAATGCAATGCTGATCTCAATAATTACATATGGGGACTTTTTAAGTTTGTCCATTGATCCCATCTAAATGAGAACCCTTATGCTTTATTTGGTGTTACCATAAAATATGAGATATGGTAAGAACTTACCCTTGTTATCTCTATTTCTACGAAGTCCATAGGGTTCCACAGGATACCTTGGGGTATAGGTGTGACGTCAGTCGCAGGGCACCAAAGAGTTAAGCTTTTAGCCTCCCAGGATGCACTAGGTCCCCCTCCTATACCCCGCCCCCGAGCCAAGGCACCTCAGTTAGTTACCAAGCCATAGGCCGGAGGAGGAGAAGGAAGAGAGAGAACAAAGATCTGGACACATACAAGAATCACATTCTCACCAGAGGGAGACGGAAAACCGGTGACCAGAGCAAAGCCCATCTGCAGCACAGGTGCGACAGGGCGGGAGTCCTGTGGAACCCTATGGACTTCGTAGAAATAGAGATAACAAGGGTAAGTTCTTACCATATCTCATATTTTCTACTTCAGGGTCCATAGGGTATCCACAGGATACCTTGGGGATGTCCCAAAGCAGTATCCTTTAAGGGTGGGGACGCTCCTGTGCAGAAAGGAGAATCCGCCGCCCGAAGGAAGCATCCTGAGAGGCGAAGGTGTCAAACCTGTAATACCTCACGAAGGTATGGACAGAAGACCACGTAGCAGCCTTGCAGATCTGAACTGCCGAGGCACCACGTCGAGCTGCCCACGAAGGACCCACAGACCTAGTGGAATGAGCCTTCAGAGAAGGAGGGACCGGTAGGCCTTCATGAAGATAAGCTTCAGAAATAGCCATACGGATCCAGGCTGCCAAAGTTTGCTTTGAAGCAGGCCAACCCTTTTTACGGAAGCCAAAGAGGACAAACAAAGCGTCCGACTTCCTAAACGAAGAAGTGCGGTCAACATAAGTCCTTAAGGCCCGCACAACATCCAAAGAGGCCTCACCCACGGAAAGACCCGGTGAGTTAAAGGCCGGAACAACTATTTCCTCGTTAATATGAAACTGGGAAACAACTTTGGGAAGAAACTCGGGCCGAGTGCGGAGCACTGCCCTGTTCCCATAAAAAACCAAGAAAGGGGGTCTACAAGAAAGAGCCCCTAACTCAGAAACACGTCTGGCCGAAGCAATGGCCAGAAGGAAAACAGTCTTAGCTGTTAGCCATTTAAGATCCACTGAGCCCAGTGGTTCAAACGGCGGTCCTTGGAGAGCCCTCAGGACCACAGCCAAATCCCAAGGCGCCACAGGTGGAACAAAGGGCGGCTGAATGCGGAGAACACCCTGCATAAAGGTGCGCACATCCGGGATTGTAGCAATCCTACGGTGAAACCAGACAGATAGGGCCGAAACCTGTACCTTCAAAGAAGCAAGGCGAAGCCCATGATCTAGTCCCGCTTGCAGGAAGGCGAGAATCCGAGACAGACGAAACTCCCGCGGTGCATAACCTCTCGGTCGACACCACTGGAAGAACGTATGCCACACGCGATGGTATATCCTCGCGGAAGACGGTTTCCGAGCTCGTAACATGGTCCGCACCACAGAGCTGGAACACCCCCGGGACCTCAGCATGGCCGTCTCAACAGCCACGCCGTCAAAGACAGCCGAGTCAGGTCCGGGTGAAGGCAAGGACCCTGAGACAGAAGGTCCGGTCGTAGCGGCAACCGCAGAGGAATGTCCACGGACAGACCCCGAAGGTCTGAGAACCAGTGCCGTCTGGGTCACGCGGGAGCTATCAACAGGAGCGTCCCTCCTTCCTGTTTGAATTTCCGGATTACCCGTGGAAGAAGGGAGACCGGAGGGAACAGGTATGCGAACCGGAACGTCCACCGGACGGACAGAGCATCCACCAGAGACGCCCCTTCGTCTCTTGTGCGAGACCCGTACACCGGCAACTTGTTGTTGTGCCGGGACGCCATGAGGTCGATTTCTGGAAGACCCCACCTGTCCACCAGTAGTTGAAAAACGTCCGGGTGCAGGGACCATTCCCCCGGATGAACGTCCTGGCGACTTAGAAAGTCCGCCTCCCAATTGAGCACTCCCGGGATGAAGACCGCTGATATGGCCGGAAGATTGCGCTCCGCCCAAACCAGGATCCGAGAGACCTCTACGAGAGCCGCCCGACTGCGAGTTCCTCCTTGCCTGTTTATGTAGGCCACGGTGGTAGCGTTGTCCGACTGGACCTGCACCGGGCGACCCTGGAGAAACCGCTGTGCCTGCTGGAGAGCATTGAAGACCGCACGGAGTTCCAAGATATTTATTGGAAGCTCCGCTTCTGTCGGCGTCCACCTGCCCTGGAACAAGTGTGGACCCGAAACTGCTCCCCAGCCCCGAAGACTGGCGTCCGTTGTCAACAGGACCCAATTTGGAACCCAGAACGGACGTCCCTTGTTGAGGTGGGTCGTCTGTAACCACCACGTAAGGGACAGGCGAACCTCCTGGGTGAGCACAATCGTCTGGGACTTCAGAGACTGAGTCAGCCCGTTCCACTTGGACAGGATCAGGTGCTGCAGAGGTCTGGAGTGAAACTGGGCGTATTCCACCATGTCGAACACCGACACCATGGAGCCCAGTAACCTCATCGCCGAGTGTAAGGACACCCGGCGGCTGTGCAGACAACTGCGCACCCTTGATTGTAAAGCAGAGATCTTGTCCTCCGTCACGAAGATCCTTTGCTGTCCCGAGTCCAATAAGGCTCCAAGATGCAGAATCCTCCGAGACGGGATTAGAGTGGACTTCTGCCAGTTGATTAGCCAGCCGTGCCGTTGCAGCAGTGCAATGGTCAGGTCCAAGTGGCGTAACAGGAGCTCTGGAGATCCTGCCACCAATAACAGGTCGTCCAAATACGGCAACATGCGGACTCCCTGCAGCCGCAGAGAAGCCGCCATGACCGCCATCACCTTGGTGAAAACACGTGGTGCTGTTGCCAGGCCAAAAGGTAACGCCCGAAACTGGAAGTGGTCGCTGCTGATTGCAAACCTGAGGAACTGTTGATGGCGCCAAAGAATAGGGACATGCAGGTAAGCGTCCTGTATGTCCAATGACACCAAGTAGTCCCCAGGTTCCAGCGCCAGAATGATGGACCGTAGGGTCTCCATCCGAAACTTCGGGACCCGCAAAGACTTGTTGAGTGCTTTGAGGTTGAGAATCGGACGATATGACCCATTGGGTTTCTGTACCAAAAATAGATTTGAATAGAAACCCTGGCCCCTCTGGGAGAATGGAACCGCCACTATAACTCCAGCCTGGAGCATAGTGTGCAATACCTTCCGCAGCTCCGTAGCCTTGTTCCGGTCTGATGGGAGACCCGTGGTGAAGAAGCGAGCCGGGGGTCTGTGCCGGAAGGAGAGGGCGTATCCGTGGGAAACCACCTCCAGAACCCAAGTGTCTGTCGTAGTGGTCGACCAACACTGGGCGAACTGTAGCAGGCGGCCTCCCACCCTGGGATCCCCCAAAGGGAGGCCCGGACCGTCAGGCCGCAGGCTTGTCATCTGGCTTGGGGGCCGGACGTCTGGTACTCCATGCCTGCTTCCGGGGCTTGACCGATTTCTTAGGGCCAGCCTGTCGAGGAAACGACTGTGGTTTGGGCCTGCCCTGGGCCCTAGATGACCGAAAGGACGATGGTCCCGAACCAGAAGGAGCAGCGGCCGACGGGAGACAGACAGATTTGGCTGCCGCCAGCGTGGCCACAATCTTATCCAGATCCGGACCGAAGAGAACTTCTCCGGTAAACGGCAACGCTTCCAGACCTTTCTTGGAATCTGCGTCCGCCTTCCAGGATCGCAGCCACAAGGTGCGACGAGCAGCTACCGCTGCTGAAGAAATTCTAGACACCAGAGTACTAATGTCTAGAGCCGCCTCGTTGATGTAGGTGGCCGAATCACGGAGATTGCCAATCAACTCCGCCTGATCGGCCGGACAGTCGGATTCAAAAGAAGCCTCTAATGAATCCGCCCAGCGCTCCATCGCTCTGGCAACCCAGCAAATGGCCATAGCCGGCCGTGCTGCCCCCCCTGCAAGGGAATAAGCGGACTTCAGGCAGATTTCTACCTTGCGGTCCGTAGCATCCTTAAGGGAGGACATGGATGGCATCGGCAATGTGGCACTACGGACAAGACGGGTCACGTGAGAATCCACCTGTGGAGGGGATTCCCACTTCGCAAAATAATTATCCGCGAACGGATAAGCCACCGCCAGGCGTCTCTGCGGCTGGTATCTTTTGCCAGGTTGTTTCCACGCCTCCTCTAAATGGTCCACCAACTGACCCGAAAGAGGAAAGACTGTGGCATCGCCCTTCACATCTTTGAAAAAGGCATACTTAGATTTAGCCGCTGGGGGAACTTCGTCCTCAATCACCAAGGCTGTGCGGACCGCCCGAATAAGTCCAGGAATATATACTTTGGACTTAGCATCAGCGTCCTTAGTATGGAGAGGTTCCTGATCGTAAGGATCTAGAATCTCCCCATCATCAGACGTCCCTTCGTCATCCTCATAAGGAGCGGACAGAGACGCCACCGGCCTTTTATGAGACCGCATCACAGACTCCCCTTGCAACACATCCGACAAGTGCTGTACAGAACTCGTCAGGGAGTTAACCCACGCTGGCTCCTGAGAACCCGGGAGCGGGGAAATAGGGAGACTGTGGGGTACCACCAATTGTCGTGGGAACCCCTGCATGGGTGACGACACCACAGACTGCTGGGACAAACCCATCGGAGTAAACGCGGGCTGCGGAGCTAACTGGCCCACTAAAGCTGTTAACGCCTGAGCGAAACAAGCCCAGGGCGGCTCCTGTACCGGTGCTGTAACCGTAATAGGCCGCGCCATGGACAAACACTGCCGGCAAAGGCCCTCTGCGCTACCCTCCCCCTCCGCTAACGGTACTTTGCACGTGGTACACTGTAGCCGGAGGGGAAAATCACTTTCAGACATGATGGCACCACGTATGTGACCTCTCTCACCAATTAAGTATTAAATAGGCGAGAGACCACCCTGCAGCACCGCACCGCAAGGGCTTTAGCAGAAAGAACAGGGACAGTAATAAAGCTGACAGTTTAGAGAAGAAAAGATTACAGGCAGCAGCGCTAGCACAGTCACATACAATGCAGAAAAATAACAATTCCTGCACTAACAGCGCTGATCACTCAACTACACAGACACAGGGCCTGGTAGGACACAGCGCTGCATACACAGACCTGACCACAGCGGAGGAGAGGTATGCGGGGGGACCCAGACCACGATGCTTCCTTCCAGCGCTTCCAGCAGCGTTCACCATGCGTTCTGGAGAAGATGGCCGCCGAGGAGCAGAGAGGAGGCTGGCCTGGGGGAGGAGCGCTGCCACAGGACCAGTCGGCAGCATGCAGAGAGGGCTGTGTGCAGCGGGGGAGGCGCCGGCTGTGAGACAGGGAAGGCGCGCTCCCCTGGCATGCATTTAACCCCTGGGACGCCGCAGCGCTACCGCTCTGCTGCGGTCCGCTGTCCCAGGGGGTAGTGGAAGCGCAGGTTGGTCGCCTGGCTCCACGCTGCAGCCAGTCCCCAGGGAGCCCCCTGCCTGGGGACTTAGGACCATGTGATCAGCGGGGGCCCACCGCGGGACCCCGCTGCTTACCTCTGTCCCCCTTGAATCCGGCCATGGTCCGGAGCATCTGGGGTCACCGCTAGCTGTGACCCCAGACGCCCACCAGCATCCCCGGATCAGTACCGGCGTTCTGGTACCGGCGGGGTGTAGGGAAGACAGCATGGACGTCAGGACTGACTGTCCATGCTGTTCATCCAGTTGTGCAGCCACAGCTGCATGAAGAATAAGCTTCAGGGGCTCTTCTAGCCCCCACTCCAACAGGTGCACCCGACTCCGGCCGGGCACCAAACTAAACTGAGGTGCCTTGGCTCGGGGGCGGGGTATAGGAGGGGGACCTAGTGCATCCTGGGAGGCTGAAAGCTTAACTCTTTGGTGCCCTGCGACTGACGTCACACCTATACCCCAAGGTATCCTGTGGATACCCTATGGACCCTGAAGTAGAAATAAACATTTCCTGACCAGTTCATAGATTTATTTATTAGAACTTGTTTATTAGTGTTCATTTATATAGTACCAAACATATTACCCAGTGCAGTATAGAGAATATGTGAGTATTCACAGCAGCCCCTGCCCCAGTGGTACTTACAGTCTAAAGCTGGGTACACACTATGCAATATATCTTATATATCTAACAATATATTGTGGGGATCACATAGTGTGTATGTCTGATCACTCGTGCACACGGGCCGTTTAATGCAGCTTGGAATGACATTGAGCAGTCGTACACCGCATTGTGCAGTGTGTACAGACGGCACAATGTATCGTTCCATCACGTTGTCCAGTCAGTTGGGTAATAATCGCATAGTGAGTGTACCAAGCTTAAGGGGTTGATGTATCAAGCACTGAAAAGGCTGGAGAAGTTACTTCTATACTGGGACACTACATGACTCTTTTCATTGCTTGATACATCAACCCTTCTTTGTGAATTTCAATTCCATGTACATCTAAGGCCTGGTTCAGCAAGGATCGCTATTCTGCTTATACGCACTCGATACAGTTGCTAATATCAGCGCTGAAATGTAAAAGTTTGCATTCGCATTGTGATCGCAGCCTGACATAAGGACGCCCACTTCCTCTGACTCACATCCATATACTTGGCCAACATAGCGAAACAATCAGTAGCATCGAGTAACATCGGACCCATACTGTTGAAGACGGATAATTGGCTGAGATAGGATCGGTTTAAAATTAAATCTGCGCAACGCCATTTTGCGAATGGCAATGTGACGCCATTTTGCGACTGGCCATCCAGCGCCATTTTAGTGAATCTCGCCCATTATAAGTACATACGGCGATGCTATTATATAGCGTCGTGCGATTCCCACGCAATGGAAAGAAGTTAAAAGTCCTCACCATGTAAATACAGACAGTCATTAAAACATATTAAATGATCAACCCTGCAAAACACGTACCATGGTGTACTCCACAAAACACATAGTTGCACAGCGCTAACTAGCGTCTTTTCCCAATTCCCCAATACTTACACACTGCACACTTACATAAAAGGTTCCCTAGCATTAATGTGTAATATTCAACGTTTATGCAGTAATTATTAATGCTGTGCAATAAAGGTTATTTGATATATAAGGTTTAGTACATGGTAAGCAGACCGTGTTTGGTGTTGTACTGATCCACTGTGTCTCAACAGATTTCCGGTATCATCGGTGAGAAGACGCAACATGCGTCTGCAAACTATGGACTATAGAGAGTTAAAACATTAAAATGTACCCTGTAATGTTATCAGCTTAGATTAGCATGCAGCAGGAAAAAGGACACAAAGGGTTGTTGGAGGCTGTTTGTGTCCATTCGAATTGACCTATGACCTTTCCTGTAACAGAAGCACCTTTAAGAAGAACCAATGGAATAATGCCAATTTGCTCTATTGTATTGCCTATCCCTGTAAGTGTGTATATGTGAACTCTCTCGGCCTGATTCAGAGACGGACGCTCTGAAAGAGCTCTCGCTCTGAATCAGAGCGTTTTTCTTTTTTTGGAGCAGCCTCCTGGCCGCTCGCATAGCTGTGGGTGACCACCCACAGCTATAGCGAGCGGCCAGGTTGATGGTCGCAATGGTCAAGACCATCGCGATCATCAGGCTTGCGACGAGACCCTTGTGGTAGGGTCTCGCTGCCGCAAGCCCAAGAGAGCTTCTGTCTCTAATAGAGCCGGAAGCTCTCTCACTAACATCACTGGTGATGTCAGTTTGGCCGCCCACAAACGGCAGGCAATCGCTTGGGAACGCCTCCGTTTGTGAAGCCACCCCCTGGCCACGCCTACCAAACGGGGCGAGCTGTCAATCACCATCGACAGCTCGTCCCCTTTGGTGCGAGACCCAGAGCGACGGAGCACCTGTCGCTAGCCGGGTCTCACGCATGCGCATGACGGAGCTGGCTCCGTTGTGCGCATGCCCAATGGTCAAACATCGACCCGGTTGCGAGCGCTCAGCGCTTGCGACCAGGTCTGAATCAGGCCCTCTGACCCCAGTCGAGTGTCTTCTTGCTGTGATGTTGACGGAGGTTTCTATTGCTGATGCCGGAATCTGGGCCCAGAGCGTATGCATATGTAACAACTGTAAGTTGGGTCTGTATGATTTATTTGCGCTAATTGTCTTTAGATCACAGCGTGTAACCATCTGTTTTTATATTGAATAATAACTTTTGTGCTTTGGAACCACACTCAAAGTCTGAAAGCATTTACTTACTGTGCGACTCATTACGCTAAATTGTGACAATTTTAGAAGGTATAGGCAGGATTTTAGAAGGTATAGACAGGATTGCATAGAGGTTTTAAATAGGTATCGATAATACGAACAGATAAGGCAGGTCAGACCTCACTCAGGAATTGCTTACTTCAGCGCACACTATGAGACCTCAGGCTACATCTGGTATCGCAGTGGCTAATTGATGCACGCCCATGCAACGCCATCCCAACGCACTGTCACACCTGCGTTTGGCCGACCACCCCCCCATCACCACCCACAAACAGCACTTCCTGTCAATCACTCTGAGATGGTTCTGCGTAGCCTCTGCAAGCGCACGCATACTGCGATGCATGCGTATGCGCAGTACACAACAATCGGCTGAATGCGCGTGTATAAGCAACTGCGATCCTTGCTGAATCAGGCCTCTAGTGCCTTATGATGTACGTGGAGTGTACTCTTAGACCATCTGTCTTTGCTGATTTTCCATCATGCCCCTTAAAGCTGCGTAGGAAAATCAGATCTGCTACCATAATACTGTAGATGGTAATGTGCACAGCTGAACATAGCTGGAATTAATTCACCCTGTAAATTCCTTGTCACACTGACCCAAACTATAGATCCATTTTGTCAAAAGCCAATTAACCTATCGGTATGTTTTTGGATTGTGGTAAGAAACCAGAGTACCAGGAGGATACCCATGTAAACCTGGGGGAACTTACAAACTCCACACATGACCCTCATCGGAAACAAACCCATGACCCCAGGTAAGCCTAGGGAGCAAAAGGTTAGGGGGTTCCTGTGATGCTCTGGGAGTTTCTATAGTGATGCACCACTAAAACCAGGTTCAGGTGTGATTGTTATGCTTTTTTGTGGCCGAACTCCCTGTCTTTGAGGTAGGACACACTTGACAGAGAGGCAAGCCTAAGGTTCCCCTATTATCAGACACACCACCGAGTCCGATGTTCTTCGAAAATAGAGTGTAAGTTTATTTGGGGAAAACAGATTAGAACACACCAACATTTGCAATGATAAACCAAGACAAAATCTCTGTCCTCCGAATTATGGATAAGTACAGTTACAATTTACTTTACAGCATTTTCATATCGAATAAGGGTCAAACAAGTGATAATGATTTTAAGCACAAGCAAATTTAAGTATACTCAACATTAAATATTCAGTAAATTAGTCAGCTGCAACTTAAACAATAATACTGATCACTAGTTGGCCTAGTTAATATGCAGTCTTATGGAGCATACACACGGTCAGATTTGTCAGATGAACGATTGAACGATTTGAACGATTTTACCAAAGTTGTGAACGATTTGAACGATTGAACGATTTTTGACTGCATTAAAATGAATGGAATCGTCCAAGTCTGACTGCAAACACATCAGATGTCAGAAATCGTTATCTGACCATCAGGAACGCGCATCGTTGATCGTCCATCGTTCAGGCATGTCAGATATGAACGATTTTCCTTCAGATATGAACGACTGAACGATTTTTAAATCGTTATCATTCATATCTGAAGGAAAAATCTGATCGTGTGTATGCACCATAACTTGTAGCAAATAACAGTTTAGCACAGTTCAACAGATGCGTGGTTACTGCAGGCTTTTGGAGTGCACAGAGAAACTAGTGAAGAAGCAGGTAACAAGGAAATCTATGCAGCAGGGCCGTAGCCAGGGCCGGTTCTAGACATTGTGGAGCTCAGGGCGAAAGTTCCCAGTTGCGCCCCCCCCATAACATTATGCCACACACAGTAATGGCCTTTATAAAACATTATGCCACATGCAGTAATGCCCTTTATAACACACGATGCCACGCGCAGTAATGCCCTTTATAACACATTATACCACACGCAGTAATAACACATTATGCCACATGCAATAATGCCCTTTATAACACACGATGCCACACGCAGTAATGCCCTTTCTAACACATTATACCACACGCAGTAATAATACACTATGCCACACGCAGTAATGCCTTTCATAACACATTATGCCACACGCAGTAATAATACACTATGCCACACGCAGTAATGCCCTTTATAACACATTATGCCACACGCAGTAATGCCCTTTATAACACATTATACCACACGCAGTAATGCCCTTTATAACACATTATACCACACGCAGTAATGCCCTTTATAACACATTATGCGACACACAGTAAAGCCCTGTATAACACATTATGCTATATGCAGTAATAACATGTATAATACATTGTACCACTCACAGTAATTACCTTTATAATACATTATCCCCAATTCAAATTACACCACACAGTAGTCCCTTATGTTATGACACAAAGTGGTGCCCCTTTTACATAATGCCAAAATTTGTGTATCTTATACACAAGGCCCACAGTAGTAGTGCCCCTAATACAATGCCCACAATAGTAGTGCCCCTTATACAATGCCCTCAGCAGTGGTGCCCCTTACACAATGGCCCCAGTAGTGGTGCCCCCCATGCAGTGCCCCCATTAGTAGTACCCCCAGTGGTATTGCCACCTATAGTAGTTCCCCCAGTAGTAAAGCTCCACAGTAGTAATTCCCCAATTAGTAATGCCCCCTATAGTAGTGCCCACAGTAGTAATGCCCATAGTAGTAATGCCCCCATTAGTAGTGCCCACAGTAGTAATGCCAGTAGTAATGTCCCTTATTGTATTTCCCTCAGTAGTAATGCCCCCCATTAGTAATGCTCCCCAGTAGTACTGCCCCCATTAGTAATGCTCCCCGGTAGTAATGCCCCCATTAGTAATGCTCCCCATTAGTAATGCTCCCCATTAGTACTACCCCCATTAGTAATGCTCCCCAGTAGTAATCCCCCCATTAGTAATGCTCCCCAGTAGTAATGCCCCAGTAGTAATACCCCCATTAGTAATCACCCCATTAGTAATGCTCCCCAGTAGTACTGCCCCCATTAGTAATGCTCCCCAGTAGTAATGGCCCCATTAGTAATCCCTCCAGTAGTACTGCCCCCATTAGTAATGCTCCCCAGTAGTAATTCCCCCATTAGTAATGCTCCCCAGTAGTCCTGCCCCCATTAGTAATGCCCCCATTAGTAATCCCTCCAGTACTACTGCCCCCATTAGTAATGCTCCCCAGTAGTAATGCCCCCATTAGTAATGCTCCCCAGTAGTACTGCCCCCATTAGTAATGCCCCTATAGAAGTGCCCACTGTAGTAACGTCCCCAGAAATAATGCCCCATGTAGTTGTGCCCACTAGTAGTAATGCCACCTATAGTCGTCCCCCAGTAGTAATGCCCCCCCAGTGCTGGTGCTTCCGACTGTAAGAAAAAAAACAAAAAACCCACAATTCTTACCTTTAGCCGCGCTCCTGCTTCTGCTGCCTTCTGGTCCGACGGCGGCTCCTCGGATCTATGGGGAGACGTCATGACATCATGGACGTCCCTCCCATAGTACTCTCTCTCTGCCGGAAACCGGAGCTCAGGAGTGAGCTCCGGCTTTCGGCTGCCGCTGCAGGGAGGGAGCTGGGTGCCTGCTGATAACAAATATCAGCAGGCGCCCGGCAAATGCAGCCTCCCGGCAGCGGCGGCTGGGTGGGGGATTGGACCGGCGCATTTTTTTTTTTTCTCCCTTCTGGTTTTTTTTGTCGGTGGGGGGGGACTCAGTGGCCCCCTCTAGGTGTCGGCGCTCCGGGCGACGGCCCTGTTAGCCCGCACCTAGAACCGCCACTGGCCGTAGCTAGGGTAGTGCGGCCGGTGCCATCGCCCAGGGCACCACAGGTCAGGGGGCGCTGTTTGGGCCTGTCAATTTTTTGTTTATTATAATTCTTGCTTGTAGCTTCCTCTTATTTCATCCCCAGCATCTCCTGGCCTCTCCTATCTCTTCCCTGGCCCTTCCCCATGAAGCTATGGCCCTTTATTGGGTGCATTATGTCCCTTTGAAAAATGAGGGGGGCACCAATGCTCTATCTGGCACAGGGCACCAAAAAGTCTAAATACGGCTCTGCTATGCAGTACTCATGTATGGCAGTGACGGGAAAAAACACCTACAGGCTTTTGAGTATGCAGTTTTACTTGCAGCAAATAACAGTTTAGCACAGTTCAACAGATGCATGGTTACGGCAGGCTTTTGGGGTGAACAGAGAAACTAGTGAAGAAACAGGTAACAAGCTAATCTATGCAGCGCACATGTACAACAATGACGGGAAAACACCTGCACGCCTTTAATTGTGCACAATACAACAGTTGAACATGTCATAACAGAAGATTGTTTTTCAGAGCATTCAACATTGACATAACGTATGTAACTGATCATACATTTCATGGCAAGAAAACCAGCATTTACCATACCCGCAATTGCATTAGACATGAGCTGACGCAATTAACCAAATCCTGTCCCCTCCTAGCATGAGCTGGAGGTTAACAAGAAAAATAATACACCTACCAAGCAACAAATCTAAGACATAGGATGGGGCATCCTATTCCATACTTCCCCCCTAAATAGCTGCACACCTTACACCACACAAATAAACAGCTAAACAGAATCTCGCACTGTTACTTGACCCCTAAGATAGGGGCTGGACAGTCTAACTACCTGGGAGCCTCGTCCCACAGCTGCTTGGAGGCAGCTTTAATCGTTTAGTAGCGGTGCCTAACTGGTTAATTCGGGGTGAGGGGAAGGTAAGGGACCCACATCTGTTCTCTCCACAGGCAGGGGCTCTTCCGCCCAAATCGAATCCTGGTTACTGGAACAGGCACAGCCCGGGATGCAGAGCACCGCACCAGGCTGCGCTTAGACTCCTGACTCCTTAAGCTCCTCAGACGGACACAGTGAGGGGATTTGCAATTTCCAGGGGCTTCTGTCCTGCTGTCCTCTTCACTGCCCGGCTTGGGTCCACTAACTCCGGCACAGCAGGGGAAGTCTTCTTCTCTGGTTGGCAGCTCCCCTTCCTTGAACGATGGGTCCTCCCTCTAGCGTTCTGATAGCAGTGCGACGTCCTCGGTGCTGTCTTCTTTTTCAACTCTAGGGTAAAATTCGGTCACAGTGAGTCAGTCTCAGCAGGGGCCTTCTCCTCCGTCGGCGCCACCTGCGCCAGGCTCAGCCCAGTCTCAGCAGCGGTAATCACCTCCAGGAGTCTGGCTCTTCTTCCTCCAACTTCCAGCAGCGCTGGACTCCTCCCCCGACTGGCGTCTGAGAAAAACAGCGGGCAGAGGCACGGGTAACAATCAGGGCCTCTCCAGCGGCAGCAGCGCTCCTCAGTCAGCAGCAGGACCCTCTCCCCGGAGGCTCCTTCACCAGCCTGGCAGCTCGGCAGTCCTCAATAGCAGCAGCCCATCTCGACCGGCACCAAGCTCTCATCTCTTGGGAGTCCTCTGGTCCGCGGGAAATTCTTCAGGTAGCCTACATTAAGTGAGGTCCTATTGCTGGGACCTTTGGCTCTCCCAGCAATTCTCACCAGCAATACAGAAGGAAAGCCCTTCCCTCCGGCAGATCCTCTCCCTCTGGCAAAGCAGACAGATGATAGAAGAACTCCAGTCCGTGCAGCGGCAGCTCATCGCACCCCGGTACAGGTGAGTGACAGCTGTCAGTGTAGTCTGGCTCCCGGCAGGGGAGAAGGGGTATACAGGTAATTATTCCTCCCAGCAGCAGTATCCTCATTGGGGTGCCCAGTTTCTCTGGCACTCCGCTCCGCAACGGTGGCTCTCTCACAGGGGGTGGCTGGAACAGCCTAGCAGCAGCTAACCTCGTTCTCCATTTTTGCAGCCAGCCAAGCTCCCCTTCCCCTCAGGGGACTCATTATTCATCATTTATGTCCCTCCTCCTCGGCACGGTCCGGACTTCTAGTTGGCCAGGGGGCTCCAGTGACAACCTGCCCCTTGGACCCTCTGCCTTCCAACCTAGGGGGCCAATCAATAGGGGGCATTTTTAGCAGGCTCCTTGGTTGATGCCCAGCTGTCCAATCTTCTCCCTGGCTGCACAGGCTCAGAAGCAGTCAGGGCTGTGAGGTCACCTAACGTTCAGCAGCCCTCTATTACAGGCTAAGGGCTGTGTTATCCATATGTACAACACTAAAAAAAAAATTGGGGGACCCCTATTTGGGCACAAATTTGGGGGTACCACACACCTAAAACACTGCTACATATCCAGTGATTTGAATTCCTCCACATTGAGATATTAGGCCCATATGTGGTAGCGGTATGCTCAGCCGCTTTTAGCAAGTAGAGTGGATTCATGTTTCCACATTACTAGATGCAACACAAATCTGGCATATGACAGCAGAAAACAGTATAAGCCCTGCAAATTCATAAATGACCCTTTTAATCTCTGGGCTTTGTAGTTCTTTAAAATAAATATTTAAAAATGCTAAGAAATTGAGTAATATTAAAGGTCAGTAAATATGTCATAACGGGGATTCCAGGGCACACAGATTAATTTCCAGTACACAGTACCGCACAGCATCTTAGATGCACCTGCTCAGCAGTTCTGGGTTAGTGATAATGATCTCTAAATGTGGTCAACAATGCTGAGAGCGTCATTTTATCTAATGAAATAAAATGCACAGGTCAGCCACACTTCAACTTACACATATCAAATCACACGTTCTGCTGATTCAGGACAATTCATTATGGAAAGATACAAATTGACTGATGAACTCTGCATATTTCTTTAAGGCAGAAAATGGTGCCAAATAGTGCATGAGTACAATAATATAGACCTACCTGCATCTACCTGTGATAGCATAATTCTGCCTACCACGTTTTTCACAATGTGATACCATTAGTGCCTCAGAAAGTTTGATTAAGCTCACTTTACAGCAAAATAAACTAGAGCACTTTGCTTAAAACCATGAAAAAATATACATGACATGCATGCTAGGGCAAAACAATATATTTGTTGAAGCACTAAATTGGATACATTACAATACTACCAAAATACCTAATTTTCCACCCTTCATAGCCTCACTGCCAATACTTAAGCTTCAACTGTAGCCTCACTGCCAATCCTATAGCTTTGCTTAAAGCTTCACTGTTAATCCTATAGCTTCCTCCATAACCTCACTGCCACTCCTATAGCTTCCTCCATAACCTCACTGCCACTCCTATAGCTTCCTCCATAGCCTCACTGCCACTCCTATAGCTTCCTCCATAACCTCACTGCCACTCCTATAGCTTCCCCCATAGCCTCACTGCCACTCCTATAGCTTGCTCCATAGCCTCACTGCCACTCCTATAGCTTCCTCCACACCTCACTGCCACTCCTATAGCTTTTTCGATAGCCTCACTGCCACTCCTATAGCTTCCTCTATAGCCTCACTGCCACTCCTATAGCTTCCTCCATAGCCTCACTGCCACTCCTATAGCTTCCTCCATAGCCTCACTGCCACTCCTATATATTCCTCCATAGCCTCACTGCCACTCTTATAGCTTCCTCCATAGCCTCCCTCTCAATCCTATAGCTTCCTCCATAGCCTCACTGCCAATCCTATGGCTTCCATGCCCAGTGTATTTATCATTTGCACCTCTTCTGCAAATGCTCTCCAAAGACTGGCAGCTCTCTAGGAGGCAGTAAATTGATTACAGTATTCTGACTGCTTTTAGAGCACTAAGGGCAGGATGTAATAGAGATCGAGTCTGCCGGAGGTGCGGGATGCAGACTGATCTCAATCGTTTTTTTAAAGTTGCAGTCATTTACAAGGCAAAGCCAGTTCGATTGGAACCGTCAGATTGGAACAGAGATTGGAACCGTCAGATACAGAGTACCTGGGAGCTCAGCCTCATAGCTGTGACTTCAGCAGAAGCAACGTTGTACTGGCAATGTGGGCCAGTTAGGAAATGGAATTTATTGGTGTGGATACCCAGGGATTGTATGCTCTGATCAGCTGGTTTTTGAGCAGCACTCAGAATGGTGGAGGAGAGCCAGGTGACTGAATCCAACATGGCTGCGCCCATACTGAGTTTTGGAGCGAACTCTAATGTGCAGCCTGAGTGCTAGCATACTGAGTAAACACACTGAGAGAACAGAGCAGGAACAGTGTAGACAGACCTCAAAGCCATCTGGATGCGATGTGACGTGCAGGCGGACCTCTGCGTCATCTGGGATTGATGTGTGGTCAAGTGATACTGGCTGCAGGGTGCAATTCCAGGCACTATGGTAGGAAGAAGCAAAGGCCATGGAACAGCGGCAGTGCCAGCAACAGAGCCCTCTGTGCGATAGCACCGTTCGCACATCCCTTATTACAACCCTCCTCTTTATGATATGGAGATCACTATGTTGCTCTTTATATACAGTAGTACTAGCTGCAGTATCCGGTTCCGCTCGGGTGCAAGTTGAAGATCTGTCTCTACCTAAGCAGTTGGCTCCCTTCCTCAGTGGGCTGCAGTCTGTTGATCTCTGTAACTTGGACCTCAGCTCCCATGTACAGAGCCGCCCCTCCTGAACTGGAACCACCTTCAGCGACATATGGAGCTGGCCCCTGTATTCTCATCAGTGACTGCCCTCCGATATTCTCGTCACTGAGGACAGTGCTGCAGCCTCCCAAGATGAGATCACCGCACATAACGGGTCCCTGAACAGCAGGTAGCGCTTTTGTTCTGGGTCTCCTAAGATGGTAGCTGCCCTCTTTACTGCAGGCTCTGGACTCCTCTCACTGCTCACTGCAAAAGCTCCTATCACATTCAGACAAACAAACAAACATTCTCATTTATAAGATGTATAGATAGACGAAGGCCACTGTAATGCTCTCTGTATTGTAAGGTGATCACTGAAGCACTCTGCAGTATATGACCATTACTACAATGCTCTGTGGTGGTGAGGTAGTGTAGTACAGATAGCAATACTTAGCTCTGCTCCATTAAAATGTGAAGAAACCCAGAGACCACAGAATAAATGCAGCAGGGAGTGTCACCTTAATGTAATGGGTTTTCCCCTCACCCAAAAAACATTTCAGCAAGCCAGTGGTGACAAGTTGACAACCAGTGCTATTTTTCAGCAGGAGCAAGCAGGAACTCAGGAGCTGATTCAGACCCGCTCGCTAGGATGTGGTCACTCTTAGCTGGCCGATAGTTGCAATCTGCGCATGCATATGCCTCGCAATGCGCGTGCGCGAACCAATGCGAATGCTCAGGAAGCAATCGCTTGCTGCGCATATACAGCCCAGCAGAGTGGTTGACAGGAGAAGCTGTTTGTGGGTGGTGACAGGGCCAGTCCACTAGAAATGGGGAAGTCGAGGTGCGAACGTAGGTGTGCCTGAAAATTTCAACGCCGTTTCAGAGGCGTGCATTATTAAAAGGAGGCATCATAGTACACGTCACTTGGTTGTTTTTCACATTGAAGTGATCACAGTGCTTGCGGCAGGGTATAGTCAACCTCAAGTGCTGCGATCGCATCTGATGGTGCTCGATGCCCCAATGTTTTCATGCACTTCCAGGAGATGACGTGCCCAAGTGGGCATCTTAGGAATGGCTGGTGGGCGTCTGCATGCACAAAGGGATCGCACGCCAAGACATAGTGGGCGTGCTAATGCCTTGCCATGCGATCGCCTGTCTTGCTGGGCATGCGCTGGATTTGCATACGCAGGGTGTGAGTGAATGCATCTAGCGAGCGGGTCTGAATGAGCTCCTCAGTTCCTGAACCTCTCATTAACTATGACGTAATGTCCTGGACCAAAATGTATTTTCCATAAGATAATTGTTATTTTAAAGTGCCTTTTGAATTGAGTGCCTTCTCTTCTAAATACTTTATATATATGTATATAGATAATTCCATAGACAAAAAACCTTACGGTTTCACATGTCCCATTAAGGCTGCTTAGACATGATCTGAAAATTCACAAAACCTATTGATTTTCTGCCACTCAAACTTCAAAAAGCAAAGAAATTACGATCATTAAGGCTGACGCCTTAATGGACTTGTTCCTTGCGCTATCCAGATATGGTATGCCATCACACCCTGTGGTTTACTGCAGATTCAGAACTCTCACAAAATGAGATTACTGTCACTCACAAAATGGTGGAGCTGCTAATTCACAGAATTGTGTGCTCATAGGAATACACACATGCAGTCTATGCAACTGAGCTCAAAGCAGAAAATAGAGCTGTGCAGATGGGATAAAAGTGGTGTGGATGGGGGGAGGAGACACAGCAGTGTGGATAGGTGAGACACAAAGGCGTGTAGAGAAGGGAAGGTTAAGCAGTACAGAGGGAGGGTAGCCAAAGTAATGCAAATGGGTGGAAAACAGTGGTGCAGATGGGGGGAAATAGAGTGGCACGGTTTGGGGGAACAGTGACGTGGATGGGGGAAGAGAGTGGCATGGACATGGGAAGACAGAGCAGTGCAGATGGGTAAAGACAGATTGGTGCGGATAAGGGAAAACAGACTAGCAGGCGCTAGGACCCGGGGGAGGTAGCAACACACAGAATGCAGGCTCAGATCTGGTAGATCCATGATACCTGCTTCTGTGTTTAATAAAAAAAATGGTGTGGCCCCGCCCCCCAGAAAACAACCCGCACCAGGCTTTGGAGACCGGTGCTGGACAAACGACGTAGGGGTCCCCCATATTAAGCACATCCAGCACCAGGAACTAAAAGTACCAGCAAGCCCGTTATGCCCTTCATGCTGATACTTGTGGTTCAACAAGTACCAGCATGCGGGGGAGGCTTACTGGGAACTGTAGTTCCACAGCAAAACCCAATATTTATATTTTCATATGCACCACACTTTATATAATCAACCCAGCACCCACCGCACAGGGGTGCTGGGGATAGCCCCGGACTATCAGCCTGGGCCTGGAGTGCCCTGGAGAGGGGGACCCTTTTAATGGGGGGGTCCCCAACTCCCCTGGGATCCACGGCCTGGGCTGACTAGCAGTCAGGGGTGATGCTTCGGCTGGGGGGCCCGGTGAAAGGGCTCCACTGGCTGTGGCATCACCCCCCTGCTAGAAATGGTCCGCTGCTGGTTCTGGGAAATACAGGGGGGCCCTATGCATTTTTCCCCCTGTATTTCCAGAACCAGGACCGACTCAGAGCCCTCTGCTGGTTGCGCTAAATACTGGGGACCCCTACGTCATTTGTCCCCCGTGTTTTGGCAACCAGGACAGGTTCTGAAAAGCAAGGTGCTGGTTGTGCTTAATATGGGGGACCCCTACATCGTTTGTCCCCTGTATTTAGCACAACCAGTACTGGGGCTCCAAAGCCCGGTGCTGGTTGTTTTCTGAGGGGCGGGGCCACATAATTTTTTTCTTATTAAACACAGAAGCAGGTATCATGGATCTACCAGATCCAAGCCTGCATTCTGTGTGCTGCTACCTCCCCTGGGTTCTAGTGCCTGCCCCACCACCATCCGCACTGCCGCCCGCACCACCGCTGCTAAAGCTCGCTACTGTTCCCGGGTTCTGGCTGCAGCTAATGCCCGCTACCCCCCTGCGCCTTTCCGGCGGCTCCCGCTGCAAGTAACGCAATCTTCTTTCCCCCGAGCCCACCACCGCTAAAGCCCGCAAACGACAGCCATCTTTGTGCACCCAAGTGAAGCCTGCTGGAGGCTCCTGTGCCTGCGCAACAAGTTGAAAGTCCTATCGCTACAATGGCGCATTCTTAAGGTAATAGTTTGAAAACTGTAACTTTCTAATTTACCTGAACCCTAAAATCACATACCCTGGCACAATAGCTACCTAATAAAACAAACCCCAAGTTTAAATTCCACCCCTACCCTGAGTTTTGCCTTCCAAAAAAAAAACCCATAGACTATAGCAGAAAAGTGGTCCTAATTGAGAATGTCAGAAAAAAGTGACAGTTGGAGCTTTAGATTACTCACAAATCCTCATTTTTTATGTTTTTGCCCTGAAATTTAGCATGCAGCACCCAGTGACAGTTCTACCCGGCCATGCCAAATTTCAGATCCATACCTCTAATAGCTTTTGAGGTGTAGCCCCTTGAACACCATGCCCCCCCTCCTGTTTTTTTAGATGCAGCCTTAATATAAGGGCACGACTGTGCCCTTATAATATTCCATAGACAAAAAACCTAACGGTTTCATATGTCACAATTCTGTGAATTAGCAGCTCCACCATTTTGTGAGTGACAGCAATCTCATACTGTGAGCGTGCTGAATCTACAGTTAACCACAGGGTGTGATGGCATACCATATCTGTATTGCACAAGGAACACATCCATTAAGGCGTCAGCCCACCAGTGCTTTGGCGTTTTCGTATGGCGGGCACCAACTCACCAGGGCTTTGGCTTCTTTACCTAGTGGGCGGCAGCCTTTGTCAGCTCTTTTACTTGGCCACCGCCCACTAGGACTTCTGGCATCTGCGCCCGGCAGGCGTCAACCCGTCAGGGCTTTGGTGTCCTTTCCTGGTGGGCAAAAAACCCACTAGGGCTTTGGCGTCTTCACCTAGTGGGCGGCAGCCTGTGTCAGATCTTTTTCAAGGCTGCCTCCCACTAGGACTTCTGGTGTCTTGCCTGGTGGGCGCCAACCCGCCAGGGCTTCGGTGTCTTCGCCTAGTGGGCGCCAGCCTCTTAGCTCTTTTTCGTGACTGCCTACCACTAGGACTTCTGGCGTCTTTGCCTGGCGGGTGCCAACCCACCAGGACTTTGGTGTCTTCGCCTAGTGGGCAGCAGCCTGTGTTAGCTCTTTTTCATGGCTGCCTCCCACTAGGACTTTTGGTTTCTTCGCTTGGCGGGTGCCAACCCACCAGGGCATTGGCATCTTCACCTGGCAGGTGCCAACCTGCCAGGGCTTTGACATCTTCACCTAGTGGGCGGCAGCCTGTGTCATATCTTTATCAAGGCTGCCACCCACTAGGACTTCTGGTGTCTTTGCCCGCCAGGGCTTCAGCGTCTTCACCTAATGGGCGACAGCCTGTGTCAGTTCTTTTCATGGCGACCGCACACTAGGACTTATGGCGTTTTCACCTGGTGAGCACAACCCACCAGGGCTTTGGCATCTTCACGTGGTGGGAGCCAACCCACCAGGGCTTCGGCATCTTCGCCTGGCAGGCGCCAGCCCTCCAGGACTTCGGCGTCTTCGCCTGGTGGGTGCCAGGGCTTCGGTGTCTGCGCCTAGTGGGCGGCAGCCTGTGTTATCTCTTTTTCATAGCTGCCTCCCACTAGGACTTCCGGCATTTTCGCCTGGTGGGCGCCAACCCGCCAGGGCTTCGGTGTCTTCACCTAGTGGGCGGCAGCCTGTGTCAGCTCTTTTTTGTGGCTGCCTCCCACTAGGACTTCCGGCGTCTTCGCCAGCCAGGCGCCGACCCGCCAGGGCTTCGGCATCTTCGCCTAGTTGTCCTCTTTAGGTGCCACCGCCTCCAATGACGTTGCAAGTCGTGATTGGCTCACGGCGGCCATCTTTGAAAATCAAAGATGGCCGCCATGAGCCAATCACAGCTGGCGACGTCATCGGCAGCGGCACCTGGTAGCTGCGGGACCGGTGCCTGTTCGGGCATTGGTGACGGGCCTAGATCTGAGAGGAGAATGGCTGGCGGGTACTCGGCAGAATGGCTAGCAGGGACTGGATCCCCTCAGATCCAGGACCACCGCCAATGCCCACACAGCTGCTGGGCCCTCCCCCGCTGATGGGTCCTGCCAACACCTGTGCCGCTGACACTGGCGACCTGCCGCTGACACCCGTGACACCGCCGCCGCTGATGTCCCCACCGCCACCTCCGTGTCCCTGCCGCTGCTACCATTGGTGTTTTCCAGCACCGCTATCGCCAGAAACGATGCCCATCTTTGTGCACCCAAGTGAAGCCAAAGTGAGAAAACCTGCTGGAGGCTCCTACTGAGGCTGCGCAACAAGTTGAAAAGTCCCATATTTATAATGGCGCATTCTTGAGGTAATAGTTTAAAAACTGTAACTTTCTAATTTACCTGAACCCCAAAAGCACGTACCCTGGCACAATAGCTACGTAATAAAACAAACGCCAAGTCTAAATTCGCCACCTACCCTGAGTTTTGCCTTCCCCAAAACCCCCATAGACTATAGCAGAAAAGTGGTCCTAATTGAGAATGTCAGAAAAATGTGATGGAGCTTTCGATTACTTTCAAATCCTCATTTTTTATGTTTTTGCCCTGAAATTTAGCATGCAGCACCCAGTGACGGTTCTAACTGGCCATGCCAAATTTCAGATCCGTACCTCTAATAGCTTTTGAGGTGTAGCCCCTTGAACACCCTGCCCCCCCCTCACCAGAATTCTCTATGGAGAAATCCATTTTCTTAGATGCAGCCTTAATATAAGGGCACGACTGTGCCCTTATAATATTTTCTAAATACTATATATGTATATATAAGATATATATTGTATATATAATTGTTTTTCTATAGCTCCACCCCCAGTAGCTCCACCCACAGTTCCTCAACCTATATTTCCAGAAAAATAGCCTGGTGACAACTATCTATTGGGGGGGGGGAGCACCGAGCAGAAGTGGATTTTCCACAAAGCAACATAAGCAGCCGCCTGGTGCCTGGAGGGTCTCAAGGGGCCCGTGGTAGGGCCTCATAGAACTAAGTGGCAGAAATTCATTCCTTTCTTGGAGGAGGACAGCATGCACCGCGTGATGTCATGACCCGCCCCGCACTTCCACAGTGTGTGCACTGTAGTCTACAATGTCTGAATATCTGTCAGTCAGTGTGTGTGTCAGTAAGTGGTGTCAGTCAGTGTGTATGTCAGTAAGCAGTGTCAGTGTGTGTCATTAAGTGGTGCCAGTCAGTGTGTGTATCAGTAAGTGGTATCAGTGTGTGTATCAATAGGTGGTGTCAGTGTGTGTGTTAGTAAATGGTGTCAGTCAGAGTGTGTGTCTCAGTAAGTTGTGTCAGTGTTTTTGTCAGTAAGTGGTGTCAGTCAATGTGTGTGTCAGTAAGTGGTGTCAGTGTAACACCCTCTAGGGGATGGTATTTGTAAATACACCCCTCTCAGTGTTAAAGCTTGCTTCCTGTTGTAGATATTACATTCCTGAAACCCTGGGGATCAGTTTTCATGTAAAGGAGGGGATGGAGAGATAGACACGCAGGGGTGGGGAGACTGAGTGTGTAACAGGAAGATAATTGAAAGGAGGGGGGAGGAAGAACAAAGGGGATTTAGAAGGAGAAGTTGGGAGAGAGGAGACATCTTTGGGGAGAGTCAGAGCTGGAAGCAGAAATGTAGCCCTCATGCTCCCCTGGCAGGGGGAGATTGGCGGGGTCATGGTGGCTGCCACGAAGCCCATCTAACGCCAAGGGAGAGAGAGGTCTGGAGTGAGACCACTGAGATAAAGCCTGTTAGAGAACACAGAGAAGGAGCTGGAAGCCTGCAGTGTGAGCAGCCCAGTGAAGTGTTTAGCACCCATGAGAGAGGTAAGAGATGTCAGTATATGTGTTGGAGAGATGGGGAAGTTTGAGGAGTTTCCTGAGAGCTTTATTGTTAGGGGACAAGAGGAGTCCCTTATGCATAAAAGCCCCCCAGCAGCCATTAAAGGGGGGTTCACTGTGGTAGCAGTGTGGCTATAGGAGCCATTCCTGTAGGATAGGGATGGACTGTAGCTGAGAGTGTGATAGCTGCAATAGAAAAGTCTGTGTTTTGCTGTCCCGTGTGAAAGAGAAGGGGAGCAGAGAGAGGAAGACTGGGTATGAGATACTCTGTATATTGTTTTAGAAGAGACAAAGAAGAGGCAGAGTGCAAAAGACAGAGCCGGCACTAGGCATAGGCATTCCAGGCAAATGCTTAGGGCATCTGGAATGTCTAAGGGGCATCCCACAGCTCAGAACTGTTAGCGGTGCAGCAGGTGCAATGCACCAGGTCCCGCGCCAATGAAGAGGCCTGCAGCCTGCAGTACTACTAATGAGTCACACACTGACTCATTATTACAGTACTCTGCGCTGCGGTTGGCCTCGGGTAGTCTGACTGTGGCTGGAGGAGGAGGGGGCTATGACCAGGCTGTCACTATGCCTGAGACAAGCCTCTCCCCCGAGTCCCCGTCCCCTCTGTCTATACTACATGCTCACTCCTTTCCCTGCCCAGGACCATGCCCCCTAACCTCGGGTCTCCACCCCCTGTATATTCTACATGCACACTGCTTTCCCTGCCTAGACCCCACCCTCTAACCCCCGGGTCCCCGCCCCATCCTCTCCAGTCTCTTCTCTGTCATCATCTCACAGGCTCTTCTGTTTCCTCTCCTATCCTGTGCCATGGAGCCCAGCGGCAGCAGGGACCACACAACTTCTTCCAGGACAGGTAAGTGCCAGTGCCATCTAGGGGGGTGGTATTAGGTATGCAATGGGGAGGGGTGTATTTGTTTTTTTTTCTGGGACGGGGGAGTTGGAGTGTGTTTTACTTTCCGTGGTGGGGTGGTCGTGGTGTATTAATGTAGTGTGTGTGTGGGGGGGAGTGTATACATTTTATGTGTATGTGTGTAAGGGGTGTGTTTATATTATCTGTGTTATAAGTTATATGTGGGTCACTGATCACTGTTCTCTGTGTTTTATGGCCCTCACTGCTGCACTCTCTGCACTATATGGTCCTCACTGTGACGCACTCTGCATTATATGTTCCTCACTGCAACGCGTTCCGCATTATATGGCCCTCACTGTGACGCACTCTGCATTATATGTCTCTCACTGTGACGCACTCTGCATTATATGTCTCTCACCGCAACGCATTCTGTATTATATGGCCTTCATTGTGATGCACTCTGCATTATATGGCCTTCACTGTGATGCACTCTGCATCATATGTCTCTCCCTGTGATGCACTCTGCATTATATGTCTCTCACCGCAACGCATTCTGCATTATATGGCCCTCACTGTGATGCACTCTGCATTATATGTCCCTCACTGTGACGCACTCTGCATTATGTCACTCACTGCAATGCATTCTGCATTATATGGTCCTCACTGTGACGCACTCTGCATTAAATATCTCTCACTGTGACGCACTCTGCATTATATGTCTCTCACTGTGACGCACTCTGCATTATATGGCCCTCACTGTGACGCACTCTGCATTATGTCTCTCACTGTGATGCACTCTGCATTATATCTCTCACCGCAATGCATTCTGCATTATATGTCTCTCACTGTGATGCACTCTGCATTATATGGCCCTCACTGTGACGCACTCTGCATTATATGTCTCTCACTGTGATGCACTCTGCATTATATGTCTCTCACCACAACGCATTCTGCATTATATGTCTCTCACTGTGATGCACTCTGCATTATATGTCCCTCACTGTGACGCACTCTGCATTATATGTTTCTCACTGCAATGCACTCTGCATTATATGTCTCTCACTGTGACGCACTCTGCATTATATCTCTCACCGCAATGCATTCTGCATTATATGTCTCTCACTGTGATGCACTCTGCATTATATGGCCCTCACTGTGACGCACTCTGCATTATATGTCTCTCACTGTGATGCACTCTGCATTATATGTCTCTCACCGCAACGCATTCTGCATTATATGTCTCTCACTGTGATGCACTCTGCATTATATGTCCCTCACTGTGACGCACTCTGCATTATATGTCTCTCACTGCAATGCACTCTGCATTATATGGCCCTCACTGTGACGCACTCTGCATTATATGGCCCTCACTGCTGCTCTCTCTGCACTATATGGCCCTCACTGTGACACTCTCTGCATTATATGTCCTCACTGTGATGCTCTGCATTATATGTCTCTCACTGCTGCGCTCTCTGCACTATATGTGAGTCACTGTGACGCACTCTGCATTATATGTCAGTCACTGTGAAGCACCCTGCATTATATGTCCCTCACTGCTGCACTCTCTGCACTATATGGCCCTCACTGTGACACTCTCTGCATTATATGTTCTCACTGTGACGCACTCTGCATTATGTCTCTCACTACAATGCACTCTGCATTATATGGCCCTCAGTGCTGCACTCTCTGCACTATATGGCCCTCACTCTCTGCATTATATGTTCTCACTGTGATGCACTCTGCATTATATGGCCCTCACTGCTGCGCTCTCTGCACTATATTGCCCTCACTGTGACGCTCTCTGCATTATATGTCCTCACTGTGATGCTCTGCATTATATGGTTCTCACTGCTGCGCTCTCTGCACTATATGTCAGTCACTGTGAAGCACTCTGCATTATATGGTTCTTACTGCTGCACTCTCTGCATTATATATCAGTCACTGTGACGCACTCTGCATTATGTCAGTCACTGTGACGCACTCTGCATTATATGGCCCTCACTATGACTCACTCTGCATTATATGGCCCTCACTATGATGCACTCTGCATTATATGGCCCTCACTGTGACGCACTCTGCATTATATGGCCCTCACTGTGATGCACTCTGCATTATATGTCCTTACTGTGGTGCACTCTGTATTATATGGCCCTCACTGTGACGCTCTCTGCATTATATGGCCCTCACTGTGACACACTCTGCATTATATGGCCCTCACTGTGACGCTCTCTACATTATATGGCCCTCACTGTGATGCACTCTGCATTATATGGCCCTCACTGTGACGCACTCTGCATTATATGTCCCTCACTGTGACGCACTCTGCATTATATGTCCTCACTGTGCCACACTCTGCATTATATGGCCCTCACTGTGACGCACTCTGCATTATATGGCCCTCACTGTGACGCACTCTGCATTATTTGGATGAGGGGTACTGTGCTGGGAAAGGGGTGCTTAATGAATGAGGGGTGCCGACAGCTGGATAAAAGGTGCATAATGAGGCCAGGGGAGCTATTCTGGATGAGTTCAGGGGTGCTGTGTTGGGAAAGTGGTACTAGATGAGGCCAGGGGTGCTGTGAGATGGGCAGCAACTGGATCAGTGTGTGTGCTGTATGCAGGCCTGCCAAGAGCCACGCTGGGCCCAGGTAAAAGGGGGCGTGACCTAATCGTGGGAGATGTGACTACACCCCCATAGGTAAAAAAAAATAGAGTTTTGCAGCGCTGCGTGCTGGCGAAGTCTACGCAGTAAGCCCCCTCAGCCCGGTGCATAACCAGTGGGGGGCGCTATCATCTTGATTGCTCCCCCCACAGGCATAGGAGACTTCAGTGGCTGCTTCTAAGCAGCAGCGAGCAGTCTCCCAGTGCAGCCCACCAGACTCCTAAAGGAAGGAAGAGTATGTACGAAGAGGTGGGGGAGAGTGTCTGCAGAGTGTAGTTTGGTGTGATTATCTGCTAGGGGGCACCATCCAAAATCTTGCCTAGGGCACCAAATTTGTTAGAGCCGGCTCTGGCAAAAGAAGTTATGTGACGTGTGTGAAGCTGTGGGACTACAGGCACCAGCCAGCATAGGGCAAAGGTGGACCTGCATGTATGAAGTGGAGAACTACAGGCACAAGCGAGCAAAGGGCCAGGTGGACCTGCACGTATGAAGTGGAGAACTATAGGCACCATCCAGCAAAGGCCCAGGTGGACCTGTGTGTGTAAAATGCAAAGCATTCATTGTGACTGTGCTTAAAGACTGTGCTGGTGTGATGTAATGTAACCATATCCATAAGATTGTCATATACCATCTGACATGCCAAGTATATGAGCTGGAGGGAGAGGAGAAGCTGCTATAACCATATTCTTGTCCTTTAAAGTCATGTGCAGGAGGAGAAAAATAAAGTGGTATATTTTTATAAGAGAAGGTCTAGTGCCCAACTTATTCAAAAGAACTGTTGCTGCATGTTTATATCTGTACCTGTATCTATATGTGTGACTGTTATAAAGCCTGCATGGGCGGGGATCCCCTTCTCAGGTATTGCCCACACCCTGGAGAGCTAGCCTGAGGCAATAGGAGGTGTATCACTCCAAATGCACCTATGTACCACACCGCATACTGAAGGGGGGTTACATCAGTAAGTGGTGTCAGTCAGTGTGAGTGTGTCAGTAAGTGGTGTCAGTCAGTGTGTGTGTCAGTAAGTTGTGTCAGAGTGTGTGTCAGTAAGCAGTGTTAGTGAGGGGTATTGGTCAGTAAGTGGTGAGTTTCAGTAAGGGGTATCTGTCAGTAAGTAAGTATGTATGTATAATGATGCCAATAAGTGGTGTCAGTAAAGGGAATCTTTTGCATGATGCATCACATTCGGGATGAGATGCATACCGCCTCTCAGGTAACACTGGTATGCATGTAGGAATGCGCAATGGACCACTCGCTCGGTAAGAGCGGCCCTTTGCGAATGAGGGACTTCCGGGTCTATGACCCAGAAGCTTCTCTTGTGTCCTTCTGCACATGCGCAGAAGGATGCATGCGCCGTGGGGGGAGCTGGGAGGGATCCAATTGGATCCCTTTCACAGCACTCTCCCAATAGAAGCCCATAGGCTTCTATAGGGTAACACCAATCAGGAGATGGCGTAACCCACCACAACCAAGCCCCGGGGCTTGTTGCATAAGAGATATGCAGTCAAACCCTCATTTTCAGGCTTGACTGCATTTCACCCCTTGCTGTCAATAAGTGTGTGTGTCAGTAAGTGGTATCTGTCAGTAAGGGTTGCCTGTGCCACTAAGTGGTGTCTGTGTCAGTAAGTGTGTTTGTGTCAGTAAGAGGTGTTTGTAGGTGTGTTTGTTAGTAAGTGGTGTCTGTGTCCAGGGGCGCCAAGAGGGGGGGGGAGTGGGTACAATTTACCCGGGCCTGGGCTTCCAGAGGGGCCCGGCGGGGGCCCGGGTCCGGCACCGCCCCCCCTCCCTCCTCTCTATCTCCCAGCACACAGCGTGTGCTGAGATGCAGTGGGAGATTGCTGTGGCTGCTGCTTTGCAGCCGCGAGCAATCTCCTATGCCTGAGGGGGGGAGCGATCACACTGACCGCGCCCCCCCTGGCTTTGCGCTGGGCTGAGGGGCTCGCAGCGCCCCCCTCCCCGGCGTGCAGCGCCGCAAATGTATACTTTTTAAAAAAAAATTATTCGAGGGGGCGTGGCCACGCCTCCCACGATTAGGCCACGCCCCTCTTTACCGGGGCCCGGCAGCGCTCTCAACGGCTCTGTCTGTGTCCTTAAATGTGTGTATCAGTAAGTGTTTGTGTCAGTAAGAGGAGTCTGTAGGTAAATGTATCTGTGTCAGTAAGTGGTATCCGTGTCATTAAGTGGTGTCTGTCAGTAAGTGTGTTGGTGTCAGTAAGTGTGTCTGTATCAGAGTCAGTAAGGGCAGGGGTGTCGAGAGTGGGGAGGGAGCAGGTACTAATTACCCGGGCCCAGCGGGGGGCCCGGGTCCAGCGCCTTCCCCCCTCCCTCTTACAGCAAAGCAGCCCAGCACATGCTGCTGTGTGCTGGGCTGCACTGGGAGACTGCTCGCGGCTGCTAAGTAGCAGCCACAGCAGTCTCCTATGCCTGTGGGGAGAGCGATCACACTGATAGCGCCCCCCACTGGCTATGCGCCGGGCTGAGGGGCTCACATCGCCCCCCCCCATTTTTTTCCTAAGGGGACGTGGCCACTTCTCCCATGATTAGGCCATGCCCCTTTTTCCGCCGGGCCCGACGCGGCTGTCGGCGCCCCTGAGTAAGGGGTCTGTATCAGAAAGTGGTATCTGTCAGTAAGGGGTGTCCGTGTTAGTAAGGCAATGTGTGTGCGTGTAGCTACTGTATGGGGGTAGTGTGTGTGTGAGTCTATGAGGGACGTTGTGTGTGTTATGGGGCAATGTGGGTGTGTACAGCTATGGGGGCAGTGTGTGTGTACGACTATGGGGGCAGTGTGTGTGTACGGCTATGGGGGCAGTGTTTGTGTAATATTGCATGCAATTGGGGAAGTGGCGACCCAAACTGATATCTTGCTTAGGGCCACATGAGGTCTAACTCCGACTCTGGCGCTGAGCTGTCTTCGCGTTGTGTGACAGAAAGCCTAGCTTCACCCCTGTATGCAGCTGATAGAGGACCCCAATATTTTCATGGGACATGGTCTTGCCCCCACATGATTGGCCACGCTACCTAGATTATGGCCCTTATATGTTTTGCAGGTGCCCTGCTGGTGGCATGGCTACAAACGAGCCACAAGCTAGGAAATTGTGATTTAACGTATGGTTTTAGGAAAACCAAAATAAGAGCATGGACAAATCCCTTATTATAAAGGTTTTAATTTCGGTCACTATGTTCAAGTTACATTTATGTATGTGTGTCCATAATATTGGATGTAGTACAAACATTCTGCAAAGGCTAAACAATGTATACACACAAGTGCTCACGTTGGCCACTGCATCCATAACAAATTGAACCAATCTATCTCACTACATAATATATCATAAATTATGCATTACTATTACTTAAACTGGCTGCCTTTTAAGCATTTCTGCTTCTCAGGCCACAAGATGAATAACCATTAGCAGCTTAATGCAATGTTGCTGTGTAAATTACCTAATTTTACTTGTGGTGGATTCAGTTTAATCGATTAGCACTGCAGGAATGGTGAATTGCGCTATTATCCTTATCCTCTGTGTTTTCATTTTTCAACACGCATCAATAGTAGAAGTATATGCAGGTGTGTAATCTATTTTAACGAATGATTGGAACTCTGGGATTTCTGGGGCTTTTCTGTAATTTCCAGCACAATGCCAAAAATATGCTAAAAATCCTTTACAAAAATCACTTCTGCCTTTTAAGACATGATAGGGTTGGGTATGAAATACTGCCGGTTCAAATCCCGACAACGGCATCCCAATACATGAAGATCCCGATAGGGGTGGTACGTATGTTATCCATACCCCTCTTCCTCCCTAAAACTAACCCTCCCTTAGTGGTGCCTAACCCTAACCTCCCTCCCCTAGTGCTTAAACTTAACCTCCCCCGGTGGTGCCTAGCACTAACCCCCCCCCATTCCTGCACCCTAAACCTAACCCTCCCTCCCGTGGGGGGGCCTTGCCCTAACCCTCCCCCACCGGTGGTGCCTAACCCTAACATCCCCTTCCTGTAGCCTGACCCTAACCCTCCCAGGGGGGGCCTAATCCTAAATCCCCCCAGTGGCGCCTAAACCTAACCCTCCACCCCCCCTCCCTCCCCCTTTGTTCAGGATACCGGCTGTCAGGATTTCGGCGTCGGGCTAAAGATAGATTCCGACGCCTATCTTTTGTCCCGGGTCGGGCTTCCAATGTCGGGATAATATGACTACATCCCATCTGCTGCTATTCCCACGTTAACTATTGGAAGAACTAAAATGCTGATCATGTAAGTGTGTAAGATAAATTCCCTGGACACCAGCAATAATGAACTATTTCTCCTTTCTGTTTTTCTGATCTTTTTGGATAACGTGTCTGGGTAAGAACTCTCAGACATGTATATAATATTGGCACCAACTCAATAGAGCTGTCAGTACAGTACATAAAATTAAGTTACAGTAAGTTGAAGATAACTGAAGTTATTTTTGAATCAAGGTAAAGGGCCTATTTATTAAACCTTCCTTGCCATTAGTTCCTGCAAAAACATCTAATTAAAGGTACATATTATACTTTTATTGCATTCTGCTATGCAACGATTAACTGCCTTAGTTATCAAGCGCCAATGAGCTTGGCTTTTTGGAGTTTGGCATCTCCAGGATTGCAGTAGCAGATGGAGTGAAGACTTAGAGGCATAGGCATCAGAACGGAGGGGCAAGACGGCTTCTCACCCCCTCCAAACATTTGAAAAGCGCGGTGGCGAGGCACATTACACCTCCGTGTAGTGCAGGGGCCGTGCAACGTATTGCTATAAAGCACAGCCCCTGGCCATCCACGGCCACCGGTCCAGTGCCTGAGTGCCCGACAACTGGCAAGTTGGAGGGAGGGAGGGAAGAAGGGGGAAGGTGGCGTCAGAACGATTTTATGTTGCCACTCCCAAAATAAAATCGTTCCGACGCCCCTTCTTAGAGGGATCATATCAGAACCCTCCTCTGTTATGCTCTATTCTACCCCTCTTTGTCACAGAGCAAAAAACCCAGGAGCGACTATAGCTAACAGTGCAGTTTGAGTCATCACCGGCAAAAGCGCTGTCCTGGCATGACTGTAATGATAAATATCTCTGAAAAAGCATCTAATCGCTGTGAATAGCAGCAATAACAGAATCCACTTTATAGAGAAAAACCTTGTTATCACATAAATTGGCTCCAAAATGTTTTTAGTTGATGGAAATGAGTAAACCATCTGGCTGCTATTGACAAGACCAGATGTACAGAAAGTAAATATAATCTGGGGCCTAGGGCAGCAAACTTGAAGGGACTGTACCCTGATAAATTTGCACATGGTCATTATAATTTTTTTTATCATCTAGGGGCCTATTTTTCATACACTCGTCATTCAATAAACATGCAGAAATAAGTGCTTCTGAAATGTAAGTATCCAGAATGGGATTGAAATGCCAGCGGCTCTTTAGCTGCCGGTTCAAATCCCAACAGCGGCTGACCAACAGGATGAAGATCCCAACAGAGGCAGGTAAGTACCCTAACCTCCCCTGTCCCTCCCCTAACCCTCCCTTTGTGGTGCCTAACCTTCCCCCCTAGTGCCTAACCCAACCCCCCTTACAGCTCCCTAAACCTAACCCTCCCGGGGGAGTGCCTAACCCTAACCTCTCCATGAGGGTGTATAGGAAAGGGTCCTAGACTGCACACCCTGAATATATTTAATGGGAGGTGCTTCCTGTTGAGACTAATAATGCAGGCACAGAAAAAGACAAATCACAGGTGCACAACTACAAATTACTAATTATATATAAATACATTATGCAATAAAATTTTTCAATAAATAAACAGAGGTTTCTAGCATAATCATGGCCATGGTTATGGGCCTACCCACCATATCCAGGTAACCTCTGTAGGGTAGGTCCCGAGCCATCCCAGGGCATTGCTCTAATGAGAAAGGTGAAGTGTAAAGTAAGATAGGTAAGAGCAGCTATGGCTGCATATATAGGATGGAGAAGTGAAAATACAAATATAATAAACAGCAAAAGTCTCCCTGGGGGTGCCTAATACTAACCCCCACCCCAAAACCTAACACTAACCCCACTAACAGCCCTAAACCTAACACACACACTCCCCCCCCCACGGCTAAGAGGACTTACCTCGTTCGGGCACGTATCCTCCTGGATTCCGGCGATGGTATTTCAACGCCTATCAAGAATCCTTTGCCGGCATTCAGCAGTCAGTATTATGTGTCACATAACTACATCCCAAGTATCCTACCTATGTATGAATGGGTCAGAGCAGGAGATATCGCAAATATTTCCTGCATTAATGCCCGCATCATAGGGCCTGATTAAGCAAAGAACGCAATTGCTAATAAGCACACAATTTGCCGATTGTTGTGTACTGCGCATGCATCGGGATTGCAATCGGATCGGCTATGCAGACCCATCGCAGAGTGATTGACAGGAAGTGCCGTTTGTGGGTGGTGACGGGGGGGGTGTTCAGGGAAACGTAGACGTGCCAGTGCATATGAACACGATTGTAGGGGCATGCATAAATTATCCAGTGCAATGCCATACGTGGTCTGAGGCCTGATAGCATGTGCTGAAGTTAGCAATTCCTGAGTAAGGTCAGACCTTGTGCAAGAGGCTGTGATGGTACTCGATTGTACCGATGTTTTCACAGTCTTGCTAAACATTACGGATGTGTGTAAGGTAAAGTGGGCATCCTTATGTTCTGCTGCGACGGCATAGTGATCGCAGTGGATTAGCATACCATCACAGCTGAACTGCGTGTGTAATCGCTATTGCATTTGCAGTTGCAATCCATAATGAATGAGGCCCATAGTGCGCTGCCTTTCCAAGGGTCCCTAATAGCTTTATACGGGCACGTTAGAATTGGGTTTGGTATAAAAGATAGACAGGAATTAGATAGACAATGTCTAGATAGACCCACAAAACAAAAACAATTTCTCAGGTGCTATTAATTTGTATAAAAATGTTTTTTTTCTTTACTTTCTTATCTGGGAATAAATATACATATATTTCTGCTGTTACCCTTTTCGTTAATTCTGCATTAATTTGAAAGAGAATATAGAAAAGATATAGTGTAATATTCCACCTCACGGAGCGCATTTAATATCAACCATCATACAATATATCAAGGATATCAAATTTATTAAAACCACAAGCATATTAAATGCGCTCCCTAAGGTGGAATATTCCACTAGATCTTTTCTTAATGTCTAGATAGACAACAGATGTTAGACAGGCAATAGGTCGACACAAAAATGGTCAACACTTTTTTTTTTTTAACCCTAACTCTCCCTCCTGGTGCCTAACCCTAGCCCTCTGGTAAGTGCCTAACCCTAACCCCCCCAAAAAAATGTATCGACAATTTCTGTGTCAACATTTTGACCCTGTCAAACTTCTGTACTTGTTGACTTTCATCCATTTTGACCTTTTCTGTGTCAACCTTTTATCCCTGTTGACCTATTGCCTGTCTGACATATGTTGTCTATCTAGACATTGTTGACCTTTTTACTGTCTATTTAACGACCTTTTGTTGGCCAATATCACAATATATGAGTACCCGCTTTGTGCAATTATAATGCATTCAAATTCAATCGGATCTTTTTCGGACATGTTGGCGAATGAGATGATGATGACTGAAGATTACCTCTGTTGGGCATTGTCCTTCATATGTGGTCATTATCAGTCTTGAGCTGTGGATTTAAGATGAGTTGTATGAATTATGTTTCAAAAAATAACAGTCTGAGCTGTCAAAGACCCTGTGTTCACTCTTCACTATAATACCAGCGAGCTGTGACTTTGTTAATCTTTTACTTTGTTGAAACTATGGGGGTCATTCAGACCCACTCGCGAGCGGCAGTACGCTCGCAAGTGGGTCGATGTTCCCCACTGCGCATGCGCACGAAGGAGGGAGCTCCGTCGTGCGCATGCGCGAGACCCGACGAGCGAAGGACTTTTCTTCGCTCGGAGTGTCTCATCAAAGGGGGCATGCTGTCGATGGTAACTGACAGCACGCCCCCTTTGGTGGGTGTGCCGGGGGGCGCGCCTGCCAGACGGAGGCGTTCCCAAGGGAACACCTACCGTCTGAAGCCGGCCTCACTGACATCACTAGTGATGTCAGTGGGAGTGATTTTGGCTCTGATAGAGCCAAAATCACTCCTGGCCTTGCGGTTGAGAAACCCAACCGCAGGCTTTCACTCGCAGTTCCGATGGTCGCGATGGTCAAGACCATCGCGACCATCATTTTGCACACTCGTATATGCTGTGGGTGGTGACCCACAGCTATAAGAGCGTCCAGGAGGACGCTCCATATTAATGGAGGTGGGCCCTGATTCAGAGCGAGCACTCTGGTCAGAGCGTCCGGCTCTGAATCAGGGCCTATGTTGCTTTGCCATGTGAAAAATCTTAAATAGTACTGCTAGACAGAAGCTGATACGTTTAAATGTTTCTCAATTATTAGACTTTAGAGAAAAAAAGAATCAAAATTAAAATTTACAAATTTTCTTAATATAATTTGGGTTACTTGAATTGAACACTTATCAAAACTCAATGGATAACCTTTAAGCTATAATGGGGCTCATGTAGAGTTGGACGCAATTGCAAAATTGCTTTTTTTTTTCCATAAGTAGGATTATTTTTCAACTGTGCATTTCTTACACATCCTTTTCCATGCCTTTGGGATGCACTTTGCGCTTACAACTCCCTTGCACTTAGGAAGCGGGACAGGGAGTTAGTTGGGGTGTGTAAGCTCAGTTAAATGGTAATAGCCTGTATGCTGAAATGCATCCCATGCTCACCACAAATGCACCAGTTAGGAGGTGGGTGACTTGATCCCTGCTGTAAAATGGACGGATGATGATGATAACCTGCGTTCACCATGCAAACTCAATTTGACCAGCTTCCTTACCTGTAATAAGCATCAGCTTGATTCTACTTGTTGCTTTTTAGCGATTTATGCAACAAATAACAGTATTGGCCAGTGCCACCTAAAATCTTAAATGAATGCTCAGACTTATTTGCCAGATCCTCTGAGAGCTGGAATCTGTCAGGATCTGTGGTTAAGAAGATCTTAAGCTGGGTACTCACGTAAAGATTTTCTGTCCAACCATCCAACTAGTTGACTGGTAACGTATGAGAGTAACTGATGATCAGCAATTTGCTCCTAAATGCCAGAAAACAGATGAAAATGGTCATTCAGACAAGTTTGTTAAATGTTTGATCTAAACAATTTGTTCAAACAGTTTTTGTCCATTTTCCGGCATTTGGGAACAAATTGCTGATTGTCATTTGCTTTCATACCTTACCAGATTTTCATTCCAACCAATCAACTAGTTGAATGGTTGGACAGAAAATTTTTACGTGTGTATGCACCTTTAGTGTTTGCTGCTCCTGCCTGAGACATTGTATTAATTACTGCCTGTCTGTGTGCAATGATAGGTGCACGCTAATTAATTATCCTGTTTGTGCACAGCACAGCTGCATCATTAAGGGAGGCTTGCTCTGCTTGGGGGCCTGTTCCTGTTAAAACCCAGCCAGCCCTGCACTCCATGCTGGTGATAGAGTTCCTCGTGCTTCCGGTTTCCAGTCTCCTGCTGGTCAGTCGAGTTCCAGAGTCCAGTCTGTTGAGTGTCTCCCTGTCGTTCCATCTAGGTGGCACGGTTCACATATCATCCGTCGTGTGCTGCTTGTGTCATCATAGCAGCACAGAGTGCTGCCCTGCCGTTACCGTGGTGTCATCTCGGCGGTACGGAGTGCACTTCACCCAGGATGCAGGTCAGTGTCAGGCAGCTTGTGTCAACCAGATGACACGGGCCACAAACCTGCGTTCCATGTGTGCAATCCAGCGCACCGTCGACAGTGTCATCCAGGTGACACTGGTAGCATCGCAGCGTCCTGAGTGTGTAATCCAGCGCACCGTCACCAGTGTCATCCTTTCAACACTGTTAACATTGCAGCGCCCTGAGTGCACAATCCAGTGCATCTTCACCAGTGTCATCCTAGCGACACTGGTCGCATCTCCGTGTCCGGCCTGCGCAATCCAGCGCACTGTCGCCAGTGTAATCCCAGCAGCACTGGTCGCATCTTAGCGTCCCGAGTGCGCAATCCAGCGCACCATCGCCAGTGTCATCCTGGCGAAGCTGGTCGCAACTCAGCCAAGCTACCACATATCAAAGACCTTCAGCCCACAGGCTGTGTCTCCAGGCCACAACCGGCCAAGACTGACCAGCCCTCAAGGCTGCTTCAACAGCCCAAAGGCTGCACCTCATCCCCGGCCCTCAGGCCGCAACTTGCCAAGACTGACCAGCCCTCAAGGCTGCTTCAACAGCTCAAAGGCTGCACCTCATCCTCGGTCCTCAGGCCGCAACTTGCCAAGTTCGACCAGCCCTCAAGTCTGCCTCCACAGCCCAAAGGCTGCATCAACCCTCGGCCACAGACTGTAACTTGCAATGACTAATCAGTCCTCAAGGCTGCATCACATCCTAAATCCCTGGTCCTGACTAGCCCTCTGCATTCCAGCCCTCAAGGCTGGCACCAGACTCCAACCTTCAAACTTAAAACACTGCAGCAACGAGAGCCCGCTCAAAGGGCTACCACCACCAACTTCTAACTCAACCTCTGCTCTACTCAATTCCAGTTGATTCCTCTCTGTAATCACAACAGAATCCTTCTTAATATATGTATGTGGGCCATTTCACACCTGGAGGTTAAGAATATTTTAAAGTTTTAAAAATGTATTTGATGACAAAAAAACAAGAGGAAATTCCTACCAGTTCTCATCAGAATGGCCTTGGTAATAAACACACTAATCCACTCAGATCAGGTGAGCATTATCTGTGGATGTCAGACAGTAGACAACACTAAGAAAACTATAGATAGAATTCACATCACCGAAAAAATGTGAACCTTGCACTGGTGATGAGCCACGATGCAGAAAAGCTTTCCACTGCATTGCCCGGCCATTCATAAAATGTACACATTATACTATAATCCCACTGCATTGATTTTGGCTCATGGATGTATGTCGCCTTCATATTAAATAAAAAATGAATTAAGACAAGATTTCCCCTTGTCACCTCTCCTGTTTGCCCTGACTATAAAGCCTTTAGTAGCCAGACTCCCTCTTAATCCCAGGATTGGGAACTTCTGCTATCCACTAGCTTTTGTGGAATTGCAGCAAATACTTGTTACAGAGCAATTTCCAATCATGGTCTGCTCAGATCATTGAAATTTGGATTATCCACAAACTGCCAAACACTTGAACAACTAGATGTTCCTTGTTTTATGCCCTCTTGAACCTGATTGCCATTTTTCTCCCGGACTCCCGAGACACCAAAGCAGATGCTGTTTCTCAGTAATTTGAAGATATAGAGACTCCTTTCAAATATCCAGAATTTAGCTTCACTGAATTTGCGTCACAGCCACCATAAACCACATTTCACAAGGGTGACCATGCCCACCAGGTAAGCTTGCTGCTTCTTGAAGTAATGAAGACAATATCCATATTTAATTCTGCAAGGTGTGGGTGCTTGTTGTATAATTCCTAAATGTTTGTTCCAGCACGTGATCCTCAACCAGACATCCTTTGACACTCATCATAATAAAAGACATTTGGGCATAAGGATATCAACAGGATTCTAACTTTAATCAGTTGGAAATGCTTCTGACCAGATCATTCAACTGATACTACTTGGACAATGGAGCTAAATTTAAATGATTTAAGCATAAAAACTCCCCCATGTGAAAATTACAATAAGATATTTGTGGTAGCCTGTTTCTATGGTGGCATACCTCATGTCATTAAAAGGTGTACCAGTGTTCAGGCCTGCAAAGGCCAACATATTTATTTACATGGCTGTCATTAAAAAAATGATTAGGTTTTCAATTTACCTTCAGGTTTTGGAAAGACTTTTGTTAAATATGCTTCAATTCAAATCTGTTTCTAATATTCCACCCACAGGCCAATAGGCAAAATGAGCGAGGGTGTTAAGCAAAATATACAGACCTATGCAAATGTTTTGGTAAAATGATTTAACCCCCCTGATGCCATCAACCGCTCTACTCAATAAAGATCATTTTTGACAGAATATATACTTTCCAATTCTTAACAGAAGATATACTTTCCAATACTTAACAGAAGAGTCACAACTAGGAAGACTGTTTGTGAGGACCGTTTCTTTTTATGCCACATATCCTGGGGTACTTGCTAAATGCATAATGAGGAAGAGGGTATTGGTAGACTCATTATCTGTAATTGCTCCCACGTTGATTTTTCCTTGTTTCTCTTCACTGGCATACAGTATGCTGTCACATCCTACTAGGATCATCCTAGAAATGTATCCTTGTGACAGATTTGATGGCTTGGCTTCCAGTAGAATCAATCAAGTTACTATATCGGAACCCACACCAAGTGACCAGACAGTATTTAATATGGCCACTGACACTGGTACATTTCCAGATTGCTAATAGGGAATAATCCAGCATTTATCCTGTTCCTGCTCTGCTTCCTGGAATTTTCATCTAACTCTATTTCTATTCTGAGAAATGAACATTTTATTCTGTCTTCCAAACCTAGAACAATAGATACCTTTTTCCTACATATGGCTTAATATGACTTATTTATTTATTTATTACCAGTTATTTATATAGCGCACACATATTCCGCAGCGCTTTACAGAGAGAATATTTGGCCATTCACATCTGTCCCTGCCCCAGTGGAGCTTACAATCTATATTCCCTAACACATGCTCACACACATACACACACACTTATGGTCAATTTTGAGGGGAGCCAATTAACCTACCAGTATATTTATGGAGTGTGGGAGGAAACCGGAGTACCCGGAGGAAACCCACGCAAGCACAGGGAGAATATACAAACTCCACACAGTTAGGGCCATGGTGGGAATTGAACCCATGACCTCATTGCTGTGAGGCAGTAACGCTAACCATTACACCATCTGTGCTGCCCACTTGCTAATTAAGTGATTGTAGGGTCAGATTATGGATGGCAGATCCACTTGAGTTTTAAGTTTTATATTTGTTAGAAGAATGGAAAGTGGCAAATTGCTATCTGGGCCAATTTTAGATACCTATATCGAATAATTTCACAATGTAAAAAATTTAAATTTTCATGCAATTTTTTGTATTTTTCTCTTGCCGGGACAAGCGATACGATAAGAGCCCGACCCAGCGAATAACTAGAAGCAGAGTGATATCTTATGCTATCAGTCTCCTTCTGTAATCAGCATCGGAATTTGTAATGTGCATGCACGGCCGGTGGCCTGAGCATGTGTCAATGGGGTGCAAATGGAGAAGGATCTGGAGGATGCTTCTCTGAAAGAATTGCTAATAGTCTACAATAGGTTAACACCATTGTTAAAGCAGAAATATGGTATAAGCTAATTAAGAGTGTAAACAAGTATAAAAAATCTATATCTGCATTTGTGTGAAATAAATGACCAGATCCAGTGCATCCAAATGAATCTGTATTCCCCTCACCAACACGTTTCAATTAGGCAAGCTAATCTTTCTCATGGCCAGGGGGACAAATCTAAGAATCACATATAAATACCCCTCCTAATTGGCCCTATTTACTAATTACATACAAACCCATACACATGTATAAAACAAATATTTATCATTGTTCCAATCTGAAATAAATAAATAATCCAGGTTCCTCTGATCTTATTCAAGTCCCACCGCTAATTACCCACAAACCACTGTATACTGTATGTATAAAACAAAAATGCATTAATGTCCAGGTCTAAAGTCAATAAAATATCCAGGTCCCGTGGTCTTATCAGACTCCCACTGGTCTGCCACTGACTTCCGGGCCGATTGCCTGAAGTGAGGTATATCCCAGAATTCCCTGGTACAGACCCCGAAGGTGACAAAGTACTCAATAGTCCAGGAAAAATAGCGGTCCCCAGGTCCTCTGGTTCCATATCCAGAGGTGATGTTGTGCCCCCATGATTACAAGTGCTACTTCTGATGATGGACTCTTAGCATATCTGTGTAGTGGTTTGATTAGGGATAACGTCTTTCCGGTTTTCTCAACAAACATAAATTGCCAGTCCCACTTTGAACCTGTGCAGTGCCGCATCTGGTTTTCATTGAGACGCATATACACTAATAATTAAAAGTAGATACAAAAAACCACATTGTTCTGTACAAAATAAATGATTAGGATGTGGCAAATATATGGTACCATCATAAATTAAATAAGTGGAGGATAATAAAGGGCTTATGAAGGGGATCAAACACATAATAAAAATTAATAAAAACAATTAAAACAAATAAATATGGATGGGCTTTTAGATACCAGAGAAGATAAAAAATACATGTATATAAATATGTGTATATGAATGCTAAACAAAAGATAATTATAAAAATAATTTGACCTTAAAATCTTGGTTGAGACCTGAGGGTACCAGGGTTTTATAATTAAAAATACACTTCATTACTTCTTTGGCTAACAAACTCTGATTGACCTTGCGTCTCTCAGAATTTCTCAGCACCTTTATTCCATAAAAGTTCTTAATCTCAGCAGTAGAGCAGCTGTGTACAGTTCTAAAGTGTGCGCAGCGAGTGGGATTCAAGTTTTTTCAGATATTTCAAAGGTGTTCACCAATACACGTTTTCACATTCCTAGTGGGTCAGCCAACTTTCCGCAACCACACTCTATGGCATAGATCACATTTTTTGTGTTAAGGACCCCATTCATCAGCAACTGATTGCAGCAATCGTGCAATTTGCAATCGATTGTGTATAAAAATCTTTCCCTTTTTCAATTGATTGTGGCAATTCTGCAATCTGCAATCGATTGAAAAAGGGAAAGATTTTTATACACAATTGATTGCAAATTGCACGATTGCTGCAGTCAATTGCTGATGTATGGGGGCCTTTACATGTGATACATTCTTGTATCTTATGTTTTCTGTCATTGATGTCAAGCTCATCTATTTTTTTAGTGTTTATGTTCTTCTTGATGTTTCTGCATCCCAAACATAAACCATATCTACTGTATAGAAGCCTGACAATTTTACCTTAACTCCAATATTCCCAGTACCTATGCACTCCTGACCAATTTTGCTTTTAAATTAGCTGCTTTCTTATAAATATCTACAGGTTTTGAAGGGATAATTTTCCTATAATGGGATCTCTCAGTAAAATTGTCCAGTGTTTGTTAAAAAATACATTCAACTTCCTTATATTGGGAACTAAAATTTTCAGATGTCGTTAGCAGCTGGGGCTTCACATTCCAGAGCTTGGTAAATCATATCAGCCCCTATAGTAACCATATTCCCTCCTTCTTAAATCCTGAGGATCCTTACTATTTGTGGATATCCCATAAAAATTCTTTAATAAACATGACCCTATGTGAGATTTTGTGATAAGCACACATAGACTATCATCCAAATGAGCAAAAGCTTTCTATTGAAATGGAAGTCTTAAGTAAAAAACATTATGTAGGCAATTCTTATAGTTACTAGCTTTTACAAATGTCACAAAGGGCCAAAACATGTTTTTTTTATTAAATGTTTTTTTTAATTTGTGATTGTACTATATTGTTCAATTTAGTTTGTTTATTTTTATAGGGTTGATTGTTATTTGCATCTGATAATCATTCAGGTGCTGGTTTAACTAAAGAGGCAGGTATTTAACAAACCCAACTCTATTACTTTCAACACCTCTGATAAAACTAGCAATTGGGAACTCCAGAGAAGAGCCTTAGAAAAACTTCCAGAGAACCTTCACATTCGTCATAAGCATTTGCCTGTCCCCTTCTAAAGTATTTAATTAGTCCAGCAGTACCATATGGTGCCGCTATGACCAAGCAACAAATTGGGGGATATGTACTACTACTTATCATACAGCTATACCTCTACCTGCTTTGCCTCCTATCATGGTAAATTAGGAAGCAATAATGCCAAGATGTATTAACATCTCGGCCCCCCGAAGTGGGGGATAGAAAGCCCCTCCCCAGCGATCCCTGCAAGACCCACAGTTAATGAGCCTAGAGCTGACGCACTCTGTCTTATCCCCTGGTCAAACCCACTACACAAATCTCGCAAACATTATGAGATCTTGCATGCAGCCAGATCCCTGGAGATGCCGCCGCAGGTAAGTACTAATACTGGCAGGTAATCCTGAAAATCTGTGAAAAATCGATAAGCCACAAAAGCGCACTTATCATTTTTTAATAACATCTGACTGATTTTCCATACTGCAAAATCATTAGATGTTTGCAGATAACATAGAGAACAGTGATTATTCTCTACGTTGTCTGATTTCATACATACCAATGTTTGTTGTAAATGTCAAATAGCGCTGGTTATAGTGCATTTGGCACTTACCACCTCTTCTTACATCTCCCCCATAAACCGTGTGCAGCTACACTCTTCTCTGTCAATGAGCAAATTTCTGTCAGGGAAGTAATACATCTGGACCCTGTTGACATCTCAATCCTTGTCTAAATTAGTCTTTTCATTCTGAGACAACAATTATCACCAGGTAATCAGGATCCTTTATGGTAAGTCTGCTAGTGCTTATCTATTGTGAAATATGTAGAAGACCCAGTGAGGTCTGGACATTTTATAACTCGTGGTGTGGTCCACACCATAAATTATTGGCCGTTATTAAGATGTAAATAAGATTACTAGTATAATATGAGTTTATGGAAATCTGCCTTTATTTAATTTGAATTTATGCAGCAATCTTTACTATCTGGATAATTACAGTCAGGTGCATAAATATTGGGACATTGACAGAATTTTCATATTTTGGCCTCTATTCACCACCACAATGGCTTTGAAATGAAACAAACAAGATGTGCTTTAAATGCAGACTTTCAGATTTAATTTGAGGGTAATTACATCCAAATCAGGTGAACGGTGTAGGAATTACAACGGTTTCTATATGTGCCTCCCACTTTTTAAGGGGCCAAAAGTAATGGGACAAACTAAACAATCCTAAATCTAACTTTCACTTTTTAATACTCTGTTGTGTTGCAAATCCTTTGCAGGCAATTACAGCCTGAAGTCTGGAACGCATAGACATCACCAGACACTGGGTTTCATCCCTGGTGATGCTCTTCCAGGCCTCTACTGCAAATGTCTTCAGTTCCTGCTTCTTGGGGCATTTTCCCTTCAGTTTTGTCTTCATCAAGTGAAATGCATGCTCAATCGGATTCAGGTCAGGGGATTGACTTGGCCATTGCATAACATTCCACTTTTTAGCCTTAAAAAACTCTTTGGTTGCTTTTGCACTATGCTTCTGGTCATTGTCCATTTGCACTGTGAAACGCAGTCCAGTGAGTTCTGAAGCATTTCACTGAATATGAGCATATAATATTGCCCGAAACACTTCAGAATTCATTCTGCTGCTTTTGTCAGCAGTCACATCATCAATAAATACAAGGCAACCAGTTCCATTGGCAGCCATACATGCCCACACCATGACACTACCACCACCATGCCTCACTGATGAGGTGGTATGTTTTGGATCATGAGCAGTTCCTTTCCTTTTCCATACTCTTCTCTTCCCATCACTCTGGTACAAGTTGATCTTTGTCTCATCTGTCCATAGGATGTTGTTCCAGAACTGTAATGGCTTTTTTAGATGTTGTTTGGCAAACTCTAATCTGGTCTTCCTGTTTTTGTGGCTCACCAATGGTTTACATCTTGTGGTGAACCCTCTATATTCACTCTTGTGAAGTCTTCTCTTGATTGTTGACTTTGACACCTACCTCCTGGAGAGTGTTCTTGATTTGGCCAACTGTTGTGAAGGGGTTTTTCTTCACCAGGGAAATAATTCTTCTGTCATCCACCACAGTTGTTTTCCATAGTTTTCCGGGTCTTTTGGTGTTGCTGAGCTCTCCGGTGCTTTGATTTGGCCACACCTAATGTTTTTGCTATCTCTCTGATGGGTTTGTTTTGATCTTTCAGCCTAATGATGGCTTGCTTCAGTGATAGTGACAGCTGTTTGGATCTCATATTGAGAGTCGACAGCAACTGATTCCAAATGCAAATGTCACACCTAGAATCAACTCCAGACCTTTTACCTGCTTAATTGATAATGAAATAACGAGGGAATAGCCCACACCTGTCCATGAAATAGCTTTTGAGTTGATAGTCCCATTACTTTTGTCCCCTTAAAAAGTGGGAGGCACATATAGAAACTGTTGTAATTCCTACGCCGTTCACCTGATTTGGATGCAATTATTGTCAAATTAAATCTGAAAGTCTGCAGTTAAAGCACATCTTGTTTGTTTCATTTCAAAGCCAATGTGGTGGTGAATAGAGCCAAAAATATGAAAATTCTGTCAATGTCCCAATATTTATGCACCTGACTGTATAAGGTCACATTAGGAATGATAGATAGATAGATAAGATAGATAGATGATCTGCTGCTGAATCTGAGGTCGCAGCATCGGATCACTCTGTGTGAACATCGGCCATCTGAGTAGGCTTCAGGTTGCTCAGGATGGCCAGTATTTTCACACAGTTGAAATCGATGAAGCTGCGTGTGCATACAAAGACACAGCCACTGGTTTCAGCACCCAGAGAGACTGAGGTTGACACGCCCCCGTTTTCTTGGGTGCTGTCTGATGCTGCCCCAGCTCCGCCCCAAAAGCCTGCATCTTGTAAATCGGACTGCAGTGTCTGGACACTGGGAGCGAGCTCTCAGAAGGAGATCTGCATACAACTCTATATCAGGCCCAATGTCATCTACCATTTTGGAAGAACTTGTCTGCTGCTATTTCCAATAATATCCATTTACAGGAAAGTCCCCTCATAGCTATTTATATGCACACGGATTTCTCCAAGGGTTATAAATACAGAGTGGATTGTCCTGTCAATATAAGCTTCCAAATTCTAAGTAGAGTCATTGATCATTATTCCAGCATTGTCTGAAGTTCATTATCTACAGTTTATTTGTGTATTGTATATGTTTGTCTGTCAGCGTGTTCCTCCTATGCCCTCTGGAATGGAATATCTGTTTGAATCAAGTTACAACCATACAGGATTTCTTTTTTTTTAAACTCTAGCTTGCATCTTCTGATACTGAGCAGCTTCCTCAGCAGCTCTCCCATGGGGGACACGCCTTTAAACACTTATCTGGCGTGGTGGTATTAAATGCGGCCAAACCAAGCTGGACTTTCACTGACATGGTCAGATCTGCGACTGCTGGAAGATAATCTTTCACAGAGCATGCTATTATCCTCCTACCTGAGAATCTTCCGGCAGTCTGAGCTCACAAGGCTAAGTGCAGCTACGGCTCCCCATCAATTTCTCCCCTGGCCACACTGACGGCGATCCTAACAGGAGCCACGCCTCTATCCAGTCTCTCCCCCTCTCACAGGCAACAGTGATGGGATTGCTTCTCCGTAGACTTCAATGTGAGAATGACTGCTAATAACCCATCCATTCCCACCACCAAAGAATTTATTGGCCAGGGGCTCGGCTCTCCCAGCCAATGAACAGTCAGCCCATAAATTTCTATGGAAAAGACTGTGGCTGAATCTTTATTTGCAGTAGATTTGGGTTTTTCATTGTTTTATTTTTCCCAGACCTATGTATGTTCTACATAGACCCGAAGAAGACCTGTGATACTGTTTTTTTTTTGTTATTTTTTTACAAAGACCCAGGACATTACTTGGAGAAGAGGACTAACTGGCGGCAGGGAGTAAAGACACCAGCAGACCCTTAATGCCAGGGCTTGCTGGCACTTGTGGTTTTCCAAGCATCAGCAAGTGGGACCTTTAGTCCCCCTCTAAAAGACCATATTATTTCTGTTTGACACAATCAACTCCGCACCAACCGCCCGGGGCTGTGGAGGATAGCCCCAGGCTATCAGCTTGGACCTGGGGTCAACTCAGGGGGCTCCTTACTGGGAGGTCCCCACTTTGTGAAGAACCCCCGGGCCTGACTATGATGGAGTTTTGTATGCTTTGTCAGGGGGACCCTATCAAGTTCTCCTGCTGTGCAATTATACCCTCGCTAGTTAGAAGAACCCAGTGCTGGTTATTGGATAATATGGGAGACGCTTACTAATTTTGTTACCCATATTTCCACAACCAGGACCGGCTCAAAGAGCCCGTTGCTGGTTATGCTTTTGGGAGGACCCCACATAATTTTTTTTTCCTGTTTGTTAACACTTTCATTCACTTTTAACACACAGAAGTCTGCATGGGGTTGGGTACGGGATGCCGGCGCTCAGGATCCCGGCAGTCAGAATCCCGACTTCCGGCATCCCAACAGTATCAGCACCCTACAATAACAGCAATTTTTTAGACACCCCTAGGCCATGAGAAATTCAGCAAAAATCATTATATTAAGTAAATTGTGCTTATCTGTCATCCTTAGGTTCAGTTATGTGGTGGTGGACACAGTTACGCTTCTGTTTGTCCACATATTTTATGTTTGGCAGGCGCCAACTCTGGTTTTGCCTCTCTCATTGACCATAAATAAATCGATTTGGTACTGGACAACCATTCTGTTGCGCCCCTGCATGTGCCCTGTGGCACCCCAGGATGTCACGGCACCCAGTTTGGGAACCACTGCACTATAGCATAGAGACACAGGGCCTGATTCAGAGCTGGACGCTATTTACGCTCGCTCGGTCAGAAAAAGGGGCCAGCTATTTAAATTGAGCGCTTGCTCTTTGCGGTCTGTTGACTCCTCTATGTCTGAGCGAGCGAACGAAACATGCGCTCGCTATTTTGTAAAGACGCCCCCTGGCCGCTCGCATCATACGTCATCTCCGCTATTTATTTGATTAATCGAGTACATCAAAAGGCATCTGAACTGCTCGCAGTGCTTGTGGTAGGTTTATCCTACCGCAATCATGCGAACAGTTCAGGCTAAGAGACAACCAAGTGACATGGTCGATGACGCTGCTTTGTTAATTATGCACAGCCTTAAAACGCCCGTTTTGACTGTTTGGCATGCCTGCGTTTGGATCTCCACTCCCCATTCACAAGCACCTTCCCCTGTTACCACCCACAAACGCTTCATCCTGTCACTCAAATTAGCAGGCACTCACTATTTGGCGAGCGCTCGATTTCCGATCGCCGAGACTGTTTGGCACATGCGCATTACGACCCATACACATGCGCAGTTGTGCGAACAACGCTCGGAGCGAACGAGCGGCCGCTTACGAGCAGCTCTGAATCAGGCCCACAGTTAGCAGCTGCCCTATAGTCAAAATGTAAAGTGCCCTATAGTCAAATGTAAAGTGCAACATAATAGGCTATATAAATAAAGGTTAATAAATGTGCACCGATAGTCAAGTGTCTTCACAGTGTTATTGATAAATGCAAAAGTCTTATTTGAAATATAAAGTGTCATTATAAATAAACACAATTACAAATGAAATACAAACGTGCATTTAGTCCTGCATTAGTCCAAATGGAAATGACAAGTTATCTGAATAGATTGTCCTGACTTCATGTAATGATTTAAGTAGCATCAGTCAATATGAAATCAACCAATTAGAAGTGGCTAAACAGTATTGTAGGTAGTCATCATCATCATTGTTATAGGTCATTACACCAGCTTTCCAGCATCCACAAGAGAAGCAACCATGTACTAAAAGGTATATCTGTGGGTGCAGTCACCTCTAATTGTGACTAGAGATGAGTGGTTTGAATTCTGTGGAACACTGGGGATCCGAGTCCAGCCGAGCCGCGGCTCGGGTGTTCCCATCTGACTCGGATCCCATTTCGAGGCCGAACGTCATCCTCCCGACTTCAGATACTTGCGAGAGTTAGTTTCTATTTAAGGCGCCGCGACCGGAACTCAGCCCCATTTCACTGTTCACTCGCACGCTGCGCACTGCTCTGCAATGTCTCTCTGCATATGTGAAAGTGGCTTTGTCCAGAGTGGTTTTGCTGGTAAAGTGACTGTAGGGGGCACACTGCCCGCTGATATATGCTGTGCTACTCTGCTGATTAAAGTGGCTGTAGTAGTCTGTGTCCACTCCCGACTCCAGACAAGTGGCTGTGCTGTGAAGTGACTATGTATAGGGGGGCACACTGCACGGCATGCTGATGTATGCTGCACTGTACTCATGCCCATCTGCTTCAGTGTAAAAAGAAAGGAAAATAATATATTTTTAAAAAGTATAAAAAAATCAAATAATAAAAACTGTTTTTTGTGCTGTACCCACTATGTACTGTATACAAGCAGTGTGACTCCTTGGGCCGTAGCCCTCTATGTATACTGTATACAAGCACTATTACTCCTTGGGCCGTAGCCCTCTATGTATACTGTATACAAGCACTGTTACTCCTTGGGCCTTAGCCCTCTGTGTATACAAGCACTGTGACTCCTTGAGCCACAGCTCTTTGTGTATACAGGCACTGTGACTCCTTTGGCCGTAACCCTCTGTGTATACAAGCACAGTGACTCCTTGGACTGTAGCCATCTGTGTATTCAAGCACCATGACTCCTTGGGCCTTGTTTGTGTAAGTCAGGTACCAGTGGAAGCAGCTCTTGGCCAGGATAAGAAGAAGGCCATTGTCATGCCTGGGCATAGGACTAACAAATCCACCATGTGTGGAATTATTTTTACCCAAATCCTAACAACATTTGTCAAGCCATCTGTAGCCATTGTGGAACCACAGTAAGTAGAGGTAGGGACGTTAAGCATCTAGGAACCTCCCCGCTATTACATCATCTGCAGCAAGCTCATGAGAAGAATTTGATAACATCAGAAACTGGTGCTAAAAAAATAACAAGCAGTCCAGCATCAGCTAGCTCCCCCCTCTCTATACTATACCCGAACACCTGCAATCTCCAGCGCCAACATCTTTATCCTCAGTAATGATCAGAGATAGTCCGGCATCCAATTTGTTATTGCTAGGTGACTCCTCCCCTTTCCAGGACTCCTCAGAAGAATCCTTGAGCACTAGGCCTGCTGCTGCTGGAGGTGGATCTTCACCTCAGAAGTGGACCAAGCAGACTACTAGCTGTAGTTTAACAAAACAATTGACTGTTAAACTATAATTTGCAAGGGGAAGCAAGTATGACAGCTCTCACCCAGTCGCACAGGGGATCACTAACGCCATGACAGTTATGCTAGTATTAGATCTGCGTCCAATATCCACAATTAATGCAGTGGGTTTTACACAATTAATTGTGGTCCTGTATCCCCGGTACCAAATTCCATCTCGGTTTCATTTTACCCAAAAAGCCATTCCTCAGCTGTACCAGGACGTAAGAAAAAAAAACCTAATGGCCTACAAAATGCCATTGTACCCACTGTCCACTTAACCAAAGATATGTGGACAATTAGGAGTGGGCAAACTAAAGATTACATGACTGTGACAGCCCACTGGGTGGGTGAATCGCCTTCAGCAGCAGCAGAAGCAGTATCTAACAAACAATGCCAGCTCATTCAGAGACAGGCTACTGTATCACCAGATTCAATAAGAGGCATACCACTGATAACCTCTTTGTAAACTAAGAGATGTCATAGAAACATGACTTACCCCACTTGGACTCTCCTCAGGATTTGTGATTTCTGATAGCGCCACAAATATTGTGAAAGCATTACAGCTGGGTGAATTTCAACACAACCCCTGTTTTGCTCATATAATCAACTTAGTGGTGCAGGGTTTCTTAAAAAATTACAGGGGCGTGCAGGAGATGCTGTCTGTGGCCCCAAAAATGTTGGGACATTTTTGACATTCAGCAACAGCATGCAGGAGATTGCAGCACCTGCAAGAACAGTTTAATTTGCTCTGCCATCAAATGGAGCAAGAGGTGGTAACAAGGTGGAACTCCACGCTTTATATGCTTCAGCAGATGAAGAACAGCAAAAAGCTATCCATATCTATACAACAAGCTATGACATTGAGAGAGGAGGGGGAATATACCTTATCCCAGCACAGTGGAGAGTGCTTTCTGTCTTGTGCAAGGTGATCAAACCATTTGAAGTAGCCACATGTGAAGTGAGTGCTGACACTGCTAGCTTGAGTAAGGTGTTTCTCCTAATTAGGCTTTTGGAAAATCAGCTAGAGAAATTGAAGGAGGATATTAAACAAAGTGAATCTGCAAAGATTTGTAGATCAAGTCCATTATTCGCTTCGCCAGGATCCATGGGTGGCCAATATCTTGAAATCTGATCACTAAATTTTAGCAACCATGCTTGATACTTGGTTTAAGTCATATGCTGTGTCTTTCTTTCCAACTGACCTAGATCTTAAAGATGCAAAGAGCACCTGGTGAGAAAGTTGGCAGCTTTAAGTGACACATGTCACTATGACATATTCTCATTCAGTTTCTTCAGCAGTAGCCAGAAAAAAAATTAGCTTTCCCAAAAGATCCAGTGGTGATGCAGATAAGTCAACCCAACATTGTGACATCTGGTTGGGTCTAAAAGAATTGCTCAACATTAGTAACACCTCTACGGTAACTTCATCTGATACGATCACCATCCAAAGAATAGTGGAGGATTATTTTCATGACACCATTCAAATACATATGTCACAGAGTCCCTTTGAGTACTGGAAGAATAAAAAGGCATTTTGGAAGCCCTTGTACAAAGTGGATTTGCATTACTTAAGCAGCCCACCCTCCAGTTGTACTCGGAGAGAGTTTTTAGCACAGCTGGGAACCTTGTGAGCAAACGGCGTAGGAGGCTACTTCCTCAAAATGTGGAAAAGATGATGTTCATCGTACTGAACTGGAAATTCCTCGAGGAAGACCTTTCCCCACAATTACGTCATAGTACCGAGACTTCTGTAATGGTGGATTCCAACAGGGATGAGTTATTACTGTGTGAGGATGATGTACTCACTGATGAGGGTGAGGATGGCAATGATGGTGACATCTTGCCACTATAGAGCTGTTTCCTTAAGCCAATTGGTAGCTTGTTTTGTGGGGGCCCAAAAAAAACTTTAACAAACCAAGCACTTCAGCCACAAAAGTGGCAATCCCTGTCACTGAAGTGCTTGGTTTGTTAAAGTGTGCATGTCCTTTTTAATATCCAACATAAGGGTGGGTGGGATGGCCCAACGACAATTCCATCTTGGACTAACTTTCATTTCTGCCACTGCTGTGTGGCAATGTTTCATAGATGTGCTTTAAACTGCAGTGTCTGTGCCGCTGCTCTGTCACTTAGTAACCAGCCAGCTCAATGCAGCCTTTGGCCAATGATGGTGAAAACAATATTGTGAGGTGGTCTAAATTGACTGCAAATGACTGGAAATTATTGTTATTGAAGTTAATAATACTCTAGGAACAAAAAAAGCCCAAATTTTGTGATTTTAGCTTTGTTTGACAATTTTTGTAAAAAAACAAAATCCAAAGCCAGTCACGGCAGTTTGGTAAATCCAAAGCCAGACAATCAGAGCCAAATCTATATCCAGCAAAAATAGTCCGGCGCGCATCTCTAATTGTGACACAACTTGAACTTAACCTTACTGCACTCTCGCAATGATTTCCTTCCCAATTCCATTCTGCCCCTCCAAGTGTAAGAAACAATACATAAAAAGCTATATATGTATGAGTACGGCTGTTCCTATATTCTGACCAATTAGAGTGCTCCCATACATTCCTATGGCAGAGTCTGCTATGGACTTATCATTTGTGACTGTCTTCCAAAAGAAAGAGTTCAGCAATATTAATCAGGGTTTTTTTTGTCAAATACCAAGATGCCTATATAGACTGAAGAGGACCATTCCCAAGGGATGAGTAAGTAATAAAATTGTGAAAGAGGGGTCTCAGAGGGCTCTTTTTTATTTTTGGTATAACGTATTACCCCATTCACTATGTGAGTCCTGTCTTTCTTGTAATATTTTTTTACTGGTGCACTACAGGAGCAAGCTGGCCCCATCTATCAGGGCATGCTGGTACTTGTGGTTCTCCAAGTTCCAGCATGCCCTGGTAGCCCTTAAAATTGGACACGACAGAGCTAGCTGGGACCTGTATCACACTAATAAAAAATAACAATATTTATTCTATTATTTACATAATGTCCCCACACCCAATGCCCCTATGGTGTTAAGAATAGCCTTAGTGCTATTAGCACTAGAAATGTGCACAGACCATCCTCAAAGGTTTTGGTTTTGCCAAACTCACTGTTTTGGTTTTGGATCTTGATTTCTTTAAAATTTATAAAAGAAGCTAAAATTGTGTAATTTGGGACTGATTTGATCCTGTTGTATTAATAACCTCAATAATATTAATTGCCAGTCATTTCCAGTCAATTTTAACTACCTCACAGCTCCCAATATTGTTTTCACCCATATTGACCAAAGGCTACAGTGAGCTAATTCTCTAAACTAAGCAACAGAGCAGTGGCACAGACACATAGAAGTTTAAAAAATAATATAGGACATATAATAAACATAGTGGCAGATAGAATGGCAGTTTAATATAAACTATACAATGCTATAGAATGCTTTAAATAATCAACACCTAGATCAGAGGCCTGAGGTCACCACAGGTGAATGGAGGTGAAGTAGTATTTAGTGGAAGCCAGGTAAAACATTGATCGATTGATTCACTATCTGTGAATGCGTTTGACCATTGAAAATTTGCCCTTTTGCAGGCATTCTGTTTAATGACCACCTTTAGTAGATGTTAAAGTACTGTGACTGACAGCAGAAGCAGCACTAGTACTGGGTTGCTGCTCCTGCTCCTCTATTGATAGATCCATGATTGGTTTTATTTTTGACACTAGCACAGGAGTAAAGCTACTATTGTTCAATTTATCTGGCACCACATCAAGTAAATGTACAAAAACAACAAGACAGGGAAAGAGGGGACTGTTACCTTTACCATGCAGTTTTATTAAAATAGTTTAGAATTTACATTTTTACACCAGTCAGGAAATTATTTTTTTGCACTTGAGAATTGTTCTGGGGTGCAGATAATGGATGAAACACAGTCGGTTACACTGGAAGGAAAACAGCACATTTTTTTGCTGTAACTTTTTACATAAACACTGACAATTATTGTTTTGGGGTGCAGATGATGAGGGGATACCACCGTACACACTGTTGCTTACACTGGGAGGAAAACACACTCAACTTTTTTGCACTAATGTTTTTGTTTTTTAAACACAAACAACACTGCCAATTGTTTTCATGCACTTGGAGAGAAATGATGTGGGGACACCACTGCACATACCGTCGCTTACACTGGAAGGATAACATACTTTCCTGGGTGAAATGGCGCCCGATCACGAGGGAGGGACTTTTATATGCAATCCAAAACACGCAAGATCCGACGCAAGGAAGATGATGTTTTGCCTCGTTTTGGGATCCAAACATTGTGGGAAGACCCGACCTGGGACTTGGTATCACTCGGATCCACTAAGCTCAGGTGTGTTCAGTTTCCAGGAAAACTGAACCGCTCATCTCTATTTAGCACTACACTTGGATGGTGGCCCACATGTTTTTATGCATGCCCAATTCCTCTAGGGAGCCCAGCCCTTGTGCCAACCGACTTAGGGGTTCATTCAGACCCACTCGCGAGCGGCAATCCACACGCAAGTGGGTCGATGTTCCCCACTGCGCATGCGCATGACAGAGGGAGCTCCGTCGTGCGCATGCGCGAGACCCGGCGAGCGAAGGACTTTCCATTGCTCCGGGTCTCGCACCAAAGGGGGCGTGTTGTCGATGTTGATTGACAGCACGCCCCCTTTGGTGGGCGTTCCAGGGGCGTGCCTGCCAGACGGAGGCGTTCCTATGGGAATGCCTACCGTCTGAAGCCGGCCCCACTGACATCACTAGTGATGTCAGTGGGAGTGATTTTGGCTCTGATAGAGCCAAAATCACTCCTGGCCTTGCGGTTGAGAAACCCGACCACAGGGTTTCTCTCGCAAGTCCGATGGTCAAGACCATCGCGACCATCTTGTTGGACGCTCGTATATGCTGTGGGTGGTCACCCACAGCTATACGAGCGTCCAGGAGGACGCTCCATTTTAATGGAGGTGGGCCCTGATTCAGAGCAAGCGCTCTGGTCAGAGCGTCCGGCTCTGAATCAGGGCCTTTGAGCAGTTTGAAATGGTGGGGGACACCCTCACTGTGGGTCTCTCCTATACGGTTTCACCAACCCTCACCGTTTAAACCTAGTGCTGATTGGTGGAAAATTGGGGGACTTCATACTCTGACTCCCACCAATTTCTCCATGTTTATAAATCCATGGGGGGACACTACACAATTTTTTTAAAGAATTTAGCTTTGTGCAGGGACAGGTCATTTATTTGAATAGGTTTTTCGGCAGGTTTGTAGTAGGTTTTAAACACACCACTTACTAAATTTGGGATTTCTATATGCAAGAAAATTTGATGCAGTTTTGAGGGTCAATTGTATTCTAACATGTGGATTCTCATGGGGACTTATGTACAGGTTTCGTTCTTATTAAATTGATGGGATGCAAGAATCCCACCAAAAAAGCAAACTTGCTGCTTAGTAAATATACCCACAAGGGTATCCATGTGTACTATATGTGAAAGTGACATTGTAATTATACAAGCATTTAAACAGAAAAATTGAGAATGATATTTTGGGAGTTGGTAATGTGTAAAAGGATAAGGGATATAATTGTGGACCTGACAATAATAAGGGTATTAATGATGTGTTGGACTTAAACAAGATAATGAGGATGATATTAATTGTATAGAAGTAAGGCAGTCACCAGTGTTGCTACATTATGGTCTGATAAGAGCATTGTCATACCTGGGTAAATGACAAAAAAAACCACCTACAGATGTGTCCACATACATCTTATTCCTTGCGCCTTAAACAGCCCATGTAGTCGCGCCATACTTTGGCGTGACTTGGTGGCAAAAAAGCATTTTTCGTGCAACTGTTTACCTTCAAATGTGTCTTAGTCCCAAATTGATGTTAATATGATGCACAAGCAGTTTCTGCTGATTAAAATGATATGTGCCATGCCTATATTCTGTGTGTGACTGCTGGTGTATCTGCATGCAAAATGCTACATTACAGTATCCGTGGCTGTGACACTGTAACGTTGCTTCACATGCAGATACAGAATTTAGGTTGATTCAGCATCTTTCTTACCCAGCGGAGTTCACGGATGCAGCTTGGATCAGTATTGTGTGCAGGAGGCAGGACACCTCCTGTTGTGCTGCTATGTTAGTAGCTACAATAGCAAATCTATCCAAGCCAGAATCACCCCCTATGTGTATACTATTTGGCGATGGTATAAGTAGAGTAATAGTATGCACCAGCAGATCCTCAAAGTCACCAAACAGCCCAGGACTTAACCAGTAGTGTGGTTTATTGAGTAACAGTAAGTTTATATAGCCGTACTCACTGTTACATACACTCAGCATCTGGATAGAGCAGTGCATATATAAGTGGTGATAGCTGGTATGCTATGGATATATCTTAGGGTCTCAGTGGAGCTAAGTGTCATCAGCCAAGTACACGCTGCTGTGTGCTAGGCTGCAGTGGGAGACTGTTCGCTGTCTACTCTCCTTTGCCTGTGGGGGAAAGCAGACATATTGATCGCCCCCCCTCTTTGATTTGTGCCTCCCCAGGGTGCTGCATTTAGTTTTTTTTCTCTAAGGAGGCATGGCCACACCTTGCACAATTAAGCCACACCCCCTTCCTCCGGGCTGGCTCTCTACGACCCTGCTCAGATGGTGAGACCATGACTGACTACTCCTGCCAGTTCTGACCTGGCCTCTATTTTCCTGTTCTAACTTTACTGTACTGTGACTTTACCCAATAAATCCGTGTCCCACTGTGGCACTCTAACATAGGACCTGATTCAGCCAGGAACGCACAGGAAAGAACGCACGCACTTGACCGATGTTTTTGTTCTGTGCATGCGTATGCCTCGTACTATGCGTGTGCGAACAGGTTGCTGAGTACGATAAGGGCTCTCTCAGAGTACGTAGGGAGCCCGCAGAGACCTTAGATGTTGATTGACAGGAAGTGCTATTTGTGGGTGGTGACAGGGGAGTGCTCCGCCAAAGGCAGGCATGCCTCTGCGTTAGCACGCCATTACAGGGGCGTGCATAAATGAATCTCAGCGGCGCCGCACACAGCCAGGCACCTCTGCGTGCAGGAATCTCTCAAGTCCTGTGGCAGGGTCAGGTCTACCCTTAGCTTACACACAGCTTCGATGGCACTCGATGTTACCGATGTTTACGCTGTCAATCATGGCATGGGTGGACGGCTTTATGTATTGCTGGGTGTCTGCTTCTTGTGTTGTGTTCTCCGTGCATATGCATAGATTAGCATATACTCATAGCGGCTGGGTGCGTGCGTCTGCTAGTGTGCATTCCTTGCTGAATCAGGCCCATAGTAACTAGATGGTGCCGAGCTTGTGCAGAAGACCAAATGGTGGCCATAATGGTATTCTACTGATGCTTCCCTAAATTAGCATCATGGAGACTGCGCAGTAGTGCTCTCCATATTTCAACACAATTTACCCCAAATCTTAAACTTGACTTTCCTTGCTGATAAAGTATTCCTTTGTTAGTAGTTTCATGTTTGCAGATTGGGAATCAGTAGACCACAACATGATGCCCCAATATATCTGCAGATATATTGGGCATCAACTGTGCAGCACAGCCGATGCGATATATCTGTGAACGATGTCGTTCACAGACATATTGCTGGTACACACTGGAAGACGCACACAAGATATATTAGCCAATTAATTGATCAGCCAGTATATCTGCCAGTGTGTACCCAGCATAAGTCTGCGATTCGCAAAGTTCCTTCTTTTTATGAGAGTTCTCCTGGTGGAAGAACACTTTCCCCTGGTAGTGGAGGTCAGACACGTGTCTATTACAATTTCTTTACCAGATCAGGACAAGTCAGTGTATAAGTTAGAGGTCTTGTCTGCTGTTCTCGTCCAATGTGACTCTGTGCTGGACAAGACCAACGGACTACAGTCACTTGGGCACTTCTGAGGTGCAGGGGCACCGAGAAAGAGGGGAAGCGAATACTAATTACAGATACTAATTACACCGCCCCCACTCTCCCTCTTAACTGTCAGCAGCCAAGCACATGCTCCTTTGCCAGTGGGGGGAAGCAGACACATTGATCGACCCTCCTCCCTCTTCGATTTGTGCCTCCCCAGGGTGCTACAAATAGGGTTTTTCTTTTTTTTTCTCTAAGGGGGCACGGTCACACCTCCTGTGAGTAGGCCACACACCCTTCCTCCGGGCTGGACCGGCTCTCTACCGCCCTGCTTAGACGGTGAGGCCATGACTGACTACTCCTGCCTGTTCTGACCTGGCCTCTATTTTCCTGTTCTAACTTTACTGTGACTTTACCCAATAAATCATTATCTAGTATCTTACTACAGCACATGACTGACACTAGGTTTGACATCATTTATGTTTACTAACTACTAATTTTATCTCTAATGGACTTGAGCAGTGACCATCTATGCAATTTCCACCTAATTTCTACCAACGTTACTTTCTAACAAACTAAAACATACCCACTAATTTACTGACTGAACTGACAGACCAAATGTCAATTCACTGACAAATAGCTCACAACTATTTTAACTACAGTACTTAACTATGGCCCTCATTCAGAGCCGCACGTTACCAACAGTACGCTCGTTGCGTTCCGATGTTGACTAACCGCGCATGCGTCGGTGTTACACTGCGCATGTGCGTACGGCAGATTGCGAGCTTTTTTTCTCTCGTTCCTAAAATAGCGTACAGGAAGTGACATGTCAAATGTGATTGACAGAACAGGGCGTTTTTGGGTGTTGACGGGGGTGGAGATGGAAAAACGCAGGCGTGGCGAGGCGTTTTTGGGGCGTACATACATTAGCAGATGCGAACGTCAAATGTGTTCGGACCGTCACATACGTCACTGGAACATCCTCTTTCCCTTCAAAATGCTCGCACAGTTTAGGGTCTGGATTACTCGACCACATTGGCGATGGCCTTCTCCTCCGTCCCGGGACTCCATGATGTTGCACCGATTAATCGCGGGTGGTCACAAAAGCAATTAGTGTTGTATTGAAAACCGGCTTGGTATGTGTTTGGAAAGCAGTTTATTGGGATAGCACAAAACCGTACGCAGGTGGAAATCATACCTGCTAATGTCAGGATTACACAATCAATTGGCGTACATTTTTTGGGGTTTTTTTTGGCCTCAATTTGTTGTTTATGGCCTATTGTGACAATAATGTCATCATGTTTTAATTAGCTCCCCCTTTTTTTATTAATGTGGAATTTGCATCGTTATGTGATTTTTTAAACGTTCCTTCAAGAGGCCTTTTTTTTAAAAAAATGAAATGGTTTTTGGTGTCCTTTTTTGCCTTTAGGGCCAGGATTAAATGTAACCCATTTGTACAATAATGTCACAATACAATGTCAGATTTTTAACATAAATTTATTGTTTAAACACAAACCAATTGGCATAATATTTTGTTTTTGTTTTTTCTGGCAAAGATACTTTTTATCAAAAATAAATAATCAATAACTGCTAACATAAACGTACAAAAATAAATTAAAAACATTTCACAAGAAAGGAGAGGGAAGTTTTGACCAGAAAGGAATATGAGCCAAGCACAGAAGGAGTGAGTGAAAAGTCGCCATTGCTGTCACCGTTTTTTCGCCCGTTTGGATGGGGGAGGGTGGGCGCCAGACCGGGTCCGGGATGCCATCGGGCTGGCCTGTCCAGAGGCAGATGTTGTGGCCTCTGGACTAGGCACAGGGCTAGGCACATTTGGAGGATTGGCTGATGTTGTGCCAGAGGTGGAGGATCCTGATGTTCCGGCAGGAAGGGAGGTCGGCTCCACCATGTGCTGGCGAACGAGCTGCTCCAGGGCATCGGCGATGCGGATGTTGGCCCTGGTATTTTCCGCCAGGGCCTGACCAATGGTCACGTTGGCCGCAGCATTTTGCTCCAGAGCCTCAGCCACCCGTATCAGACTGGCGTCCATCCTCTGCAGAATCTCCGTATGGAAATCCGATTTTAAATTGAGTTCTGTGAGGAGGCCCACTGCCTGCGAGGGGGCACGCCCTGGACTGGCTTCTGCAGGGTCCTCAGCCGGATGTACTGGTTCCTCCCCTGCAGAGCCAGCAGAAATTCTGCGGCAAAGGCTTCCCTCTGGAGCAGACTCATCCGCCTGTGTCTCTGTTGGAAAAATGAGAAAAGAGTCACATTAGAATCTACATATTGGCACAATAGCATTTCAGAGTTGGTGACATCACAATACTTACCTGGGCCAACATGAGGAGCCGCAAAGTCTGGCATGTCCGTATCCATGTTGGACACGCCAAACACCTCCACAGGCTGCACACACCCCTGTGCCAGCTCTTCTAAATCCGTCAACTCCAATGACACAGGGGTGGGACCCCCACCTGTCCCCCTTGCATGCCTAGCCCTGTCCGCGAGTTTTTGCTTTAGGCGATATTTGAAGTCGCCCCATCTGTGGGGAAAAATGGAAGCCATTATCCTTTGGTTTAAAATGGGGTTTGTTTTTAGGGGGGGCAAGGGTTTACTTACCGCCGTTTGACATCCCGGGCTAGACGGACATAATCACCCACTCTATTGACAGCAACGGCTACCTCTTCCCACATTCTCCACTTCTGGCTTAGACTCATATTCCTGTCTGCCTGTGGCAGGATGTCCACACACTTCTGGATCAAAACCTCCATCTCCTTTCTTGTGAAATGTGGCTGCCTTTTTTTTTTGCCCGCTTTGGCCGGAATACTGGGCCCAGCAGCCTCTTCCATGTCATCCTCCTCACCTATTTGTGTAAATTTACAGAATTCACAAAATCACAACTTGCCTAATCTTATGTTTCAAATTAATCGTTGATAGAAAATGCATGAAAGACTTACCGCCTGACTCTTGGCCATTTTTTCCCTGGTCTGTCGCCATGTCTGAGGTCCAAACAAGAAATACACCAGAATTTGAATGTGTTTTCGTGACGTATTTATACATGCGTCCTTATTTTGCGGCCGCATCATTGATTGTGCGGCCCTATGATCCCTCCTTAATTTGTGCGGGAAACGAAACTCTATTTATGGCTTGGTGTGTCTCAAGTCGAGGTGGCGTTTTTGGATTGTTGGAGGTTATCTTGGCTGGAGTTTATTGATTGCGTAGAAAGGAGTTGGCGGTTGGAGATTCGTTTGTTGGTTAGAATTGCATTTTTTTTTCCGTTATCTTTGTTGGTTTATATTTTTGGGACCTCGTTTCTTGATTTGGTAAGTTTTGTGAAGTCTAACTTTTGTTCAGTTGTTGTTTCATTGTGTTTCGTATATTTTGTAATTTTTGGATCCCTAATTTTTTCTATTTTAGATTTTGTTTATTTTCGACCCCAAAGACCTTTTGATTTTGCATCTTAGATATTTGCTCTTGGTAAGTCCATTTTTTATCTTGTATTAGCGAACTAATTAGCGCATTTTTAGTAGTTACTCTTGTGACTTGTATTAGCGAACTAATTAGCGCATTTTTAGTAGTTACTCTTGTGACTTGTATTAGCGAACTAATTAGCGCATTTTTAGTAGTTACTCTTGTGACTTGTATTAGCGAACTAATTAGCGCATTTTTAGTAGTTACTCTTGTGACTTGTATGAGCGAACTAATTAGCGCATTTTAAACAGCTTAATAATCATTCTAACTTTTTGGTGGTTTATCTTTCGCTTTTTGAGCCAACATTTCGACCCGTTTTGATGTACTGTGTTAAATGTCGCTTTGCGGTTTTGCTAAATGGGTGTTTGGCATATTTTAACTTTGGTCTAGCACAAAATTTGTAAACAAAAATGCACAGAGTGAAATGTGTCAAGTAAGTTTGGTGTTTATTTTCAGTTTGGACGTATCATGACAATACCCCGGCATGTAAGCAGCAATGAATGGTATCATCAAGCTAAGTTGTTTTAATATAGTTTTGGGGTGGGTCAAAAGCCTTACTTTGAAATCTTTGAATTTCAGGTTGATCTGTGGCGGATTGTTCTGGCCATGCTCCCGGAAGCCGACCAACCTCAATCTCATCCCAGGCGTAGGCATCGTAGGCATGCAAGGCCCCAGATATTTCGAACACGTGTCACCCTTTTTGGAATGCCCGATGATGAGGTTTTAAGACGCTACCGTCTACCTCCCAAAATCATCATAGACACTCTCTCATTAATAGAAAGTGATCTTGAGCGGCAAATTGACAGTCCAACAGCAATACCACCACTGACGCAATTTATGGCGGTGTTACATTTCTGTGCCTCAGGATCGTTTCAAACAACGGTGGGAATAGTGGCGGGCATCTCCCAATCCTCCTTTTCCCGGATCCTGAGGGCAGTGATGGAGGCACTTTTCAAGCACCTCCATCATTTTATTCAAATGCCTTTGGATATGGGTGCCCTTAGTGTGGCCAAGGCCAATTTTTACCAAATAGCTGGCTTCCCACACATCATAGGGGTTGTGGATGGTACTCACATACCACGTCAGCCTCCAGCACGGCTGGAGCCAATATTTAGAAACAGGAAACACTATCACTCCCTGAATGTAATGGTGGTATGTGATGCCTCCCTCCAGATCCTGTCCCTGAATGCTAAATTACCAGGAAGTGCACATGACTCCTTCGTCATCCGGCAATCAGGGATATGGCAGAAATTAACCAACCTACAAGCTGGTGATGCGTGGCTTCTGGGTAAGTGGAGACCTTTAGTACATAACAATGTTAAGCTTGATATACAGTGTTCCTGATGTTGTCTCTTATTTTTCACAGGAGACAGTGGAGACCCTTGCATGTCCTGGCTGCTCACTCCTTATTTGGCTCCCACACCAGGCCCACAAAGTGAGTATAATTCCGCACTTACAGCCACCAGGCAAGTGGTGGAGCGCTGTATCGGCCTTTTAAAAGGCCGATTCAGATGCCTCCACCACTCTGGTGGCGAGCTCATGTATTTGCCGGATATGGTGTCGAAAATTGTGGTCCTGTGTGGGATATTTCACAACATCGCCATAAGGAGTGGTGTCCCAATGCAGCCAGAGGATGCCTTACCTGAGGATGGCCCCCCCGAGGTTGGTCGGAGGTCAGTATGTGGGGGGGCCATACGCGATGATGTGGTGGCCAGATTTTTTAGGTAAGTTTGACCAAAACTACAGTGTTTATACCTAATGTGTTTGTGTTTGTTTGCGAACATCTAATTTTTTTTTTTTTTTTTACCATCTTCTGTTTGTTCACATAATCTTTGCCACTCCAACGCTCACTACTTCCTGCTACCCTTACCAAACCTGGATCTGGTGATTTTGGGCATATATTCTGGAACCCATATCGCAACGCCATGTTTGTGGAATCATGTTGGCATGGTCCTTCGTCAACCAGTTCTTGATTGTTTTTTTTATTTAAATATTTTATTTGTATGTGTTGTATTTGAGATTATCACTGTTTTTTTTTTTTGGGAGTGACCACTTTGATTTCTCATTTATGTTATGAATAAATGTTTGGAGAGTGAAATGGTCTTCCTTTTTTTGGACGTTAACAGCAAGTGTAACCAGGTTAACACACCTTACATTTGACTAAGGGGTAATCCAGTACTGACACCAGTTGATGTAAACTGAAATATGTTTTCAGGTTCCCAACCCACACCAAAAGGAAGCCTGTCCAAACCTTTGGATTTTGAAGATTGGCCTAAGCAGCTTGCACACCAACTAGGAACCTGTAAAATGTCGAAATATCTAATTGACACTACACCCAAAAAGGGAAATGACATTGTTACTGTTATGTGTTTCTTGTGGCTGTTTAACATACAAATACAAAACACAATCTAACTTTTAAAAAAGGGAAATCCTTGCAGGAACAGTCTACTTATGTCAGGGAAAACTATTTTTGTTTTGGAAAAAAAGAATGAGCCAGAACGTATATTAGAACAATAAAATTTATTTAGAAAACAAAAATAAACAAAAAAAACTACTGGCGAAGGATGCCAGACAGCCGGTCAAGGCCCACAAGAATGCCAATGACATGTTGGCGCATCTGGCCAACACATTCGTCCACCTCTTGTCGACGCCTCTGTTGGTGAGAAAAGTGTGTGGATGAATAAAACAATAGGGAATCCACATTAAAAAAACAAAAACACAACGAAATCACTCCTAAACCTAAAAAAAAAAAACCAAAACAAAAAGGGGGTGCTGCCAAAAATACAAGGCCTATGTACAAATTCCCACAGGTGTGATATGTGTATGTTGAAATCAGCAGGAAGAGGTAAAGGCAAACTGCTAAATCACCAAAAGTAAACCAAACAAGCATGAATAAAGGCACGACACATGATTACATACAAACAGTTTGTGGTTAAAAAAAATGTGAAAGAAAAACATACCGGGAGCCAAAACGGGAGCTCCGGAAGTCCCTCCATGGTCTTCCTCGGAGGAGCCTTCATTCCCCAAAGAACGGGGAGGGGTAATGATGGACTCCGGGGAGGGGGTAATTGGAAGAGGGGTGGGTGGAGGAGAGGGGGAAGTGGGACGGAGGGGAAGGAGGCCCGACAGTTCCGGGAGAGGGTCTTGGAAGGCTGGGGAGGAGTGGGGTATAGGGGAAATATTTGGGGTGGAGTGTTGGCTGGGGGTTGGGGATAGTGGCCGGGAACGCCGTCTGGCCGGACGGTGACGGCGTAGTCTTGGCTGTCCTCCTAAAATATGTCAAACAAATTGAGGTTAGTTTCTGGGCAAATCCGGGGCCCAAATAAAAAAAAAAAAACCACCAACAAAAAACATGCAAATAGGAGAATGAAAAAAACAGAAATAGAGGGAAAACATGCACACGCAGATATGAGGACAAATAATAAATAGGACAGACAGGAAAACATGCACACGCAGATATGAGGACAAATAATAAATAGGACAGACAGGAAAACATGCACACGCAGATATGAGGACAAATAATAAATAGGACAGACAGGAAAACATGCACACGCAGTTTGCCCCACAAACACAAACATGAAAACCACAATACATAACACTTACTTTCCAGGATCTGCATGCGAAAGCATGCCAGCAAGCGGGGCGTTCGCCGTTGCAGGTCTGACCACCTGCGCTCCAGCTGCCCGATGTTGCGGCGTGAACCTAAGGACCGCAGGCGGGACCGTGCCTCTGCATACGCGGAGCGCTTCTGCCGGTTGGTGATGGGTGGAGGCTGGCTGGTGATACGGCGATCCATCACCTCCGTAAGCACCAGCAGCTCGCGCCTGGTGAATGCGGAGGCTCTCATGATGGCAATGGAGTTTTTCATACAAAACATTTTTGATAAAGTGTGCAATAAATTTCTGATTGGCTAATGTATTTTGGAAATTAACAGGAGCAATTTTATTGGTTAGTGTATGAGTCATGTGTTCAACAGGGCCAGAAATCTCTGGAGAGTTATGATAGGCTTGATGCAGTGACATGCGTTTGCAAATTTAAATAAAGAAATGAACCCCGGAAAATATGCGAGGATCCACAGCAATAGAACAATTGTTTAATTGTGGTTCACATGTTTTTTGAACAATAAAAGCGAATGTTCCATCCGTACGTATTCTGCGGGTAAACACAAACACGGACAAGAGTAAAGTTTCTTGCATTGTGTTGAAAAAAAAAAAAATTAAGCTAATTGATACATTGATTGGCATGATACGATTGAGGGAGGTAGGCAGAATAAAGGAGCATGTAATCGACATCTGACAAGGCCACTTCCGGTTTCACTTGTGCGTGCGTTCCCTTCAAGCCATTTCGGGGATGTACGCTCGCTATTTCGCACGCTCGTTAGTTAGAGGAGGAGTCGCCTGAGTTTAGGGAGGAATTTTAGATGCGAAAGAAAATACGAGCGAGCCATTGAATTTAAATAATTTTGTACGTACGCCTAACGTACGTGCGCCCGCTTGCGAGTGGGTCTGAATGAGGGCCTATGTTCCACTGTACTTTCCTTTGCACTGTAATTTTCCTATCTCCGTATAGTTATTATATTCCTTTACCCTCTACTGTCCTCTATTTTCTTTGTTTGAATTTTATGTTATTTTTATATTTTTTCACTTTTTACCTCCTCTTTAGCGCTCTTATACCTCTTATTAATAACTCTCTCTACTCTCCATTAGCTCCCTGTTTCTTTCCTATCTGTCCCTTTCTCCCACACTTCCCTTTCTCTATAATATTTCTTTCCAGGAGATGCGGGGAAAGGAGTTAAATGGGGATGCGGGGTGGGAGGGGGATGTGGCACAGTGAACAAGGTTATGTCATCACAGGCACATCCATGATGATGTAATGTAATGATTTGTTGTATTACATTGTGGCGTGTGACTATGATGATACAATTCACAGTAAAATGAGTCATCATAGTCACGCCATCTTCCAGGACAGTGAGCAAGTATGGGTATTAACTATTAACTTTGTCTATCTTATCTGTCTTGTGTCCTACCAGTCACTTTTTCTGCCCTTTTTAACGCCCTCCCTTGTAGCGTTAATTTCTGTGATATTGCAGAGCATTTTGTCTTAAACAGGAGTTAAAATTTCTGAAAATGGGATTTTGGTACCTACCGGTAAATCCTTTTCTCTGATTCCACAGGGGACACTGGAGGTGCTTACGCTGGGTATAGAGTAGGGGTGTGCACCGGCCACTTTTCGTGTTTTGTGTTTTGGTTTTGGATCTGGATCTTTCTTCGTGTTTTGGATCTGGATTGGTTTTGCCAAAACCACCCTTCCGTGTTTTGGGTTCTGGGTTTTGTGTTTTGGATCTGGATTTTTTCTTAAAAAAAAACCAAAAACACTAAAATCACATAAAATGGCCCTTTTTTTGTTCCTACGCTATTAATAACCCCAATAACATTAATTTCCACTCATTTCCACTCTATTCTGAACACCTCACACCTCACAATATTGTTTTTAGGCCAAAAGGTTGCACCGAGGTAGCTGGATGACTATGCTAAGCGACACAAGTGGGCGGCACAAACACGTGGCCCATCTAGGAGTGGCACTGCAGTGGCAGACAGGAAGCCAATCAGTGTTATGGTGCCCTTTTGCATGTAGCACGAACCCGGGAGATCCGTGCTACATGCATCTGTGTGATTGGCACAGAGCAATGACAGGTCTGTGAGACCCGTCTGTGCTGCTGTGGTAAAAAAAAAAAAAAAAAAAACCTGTGTAAAAAAAGAAAAAAATGGCGTGCACCCCCCCAAAAAAGAGCAACCAGCCCCGGGCATTAGTAACCCAGTGCTGGGTGTGCTTAAATACAGGGGACAAACGACGTAGGGGTCCCCTGTACTTAAGCACAACCAGCACCGGGCTAGTCAGAACCAGCGCTGGTTGCCAAAATACGGGGGACAAACGACGTAGGGGTCCCCCGTATTCTGCGCAATCAGCTCTGGGCTCTGATCCGGTCCTGGTTCTGGAAATACAGGGGAAAAAAATTAGTAGGGTTCCCCTGTATGTTCCAGAACCAGCACTGGACTTTTTCTAGCGGGGGGCTGATGCCACAGCCAGGGGAGCCCTTTCACCGGGCCCCCCAGCCGCAGCATCAGCCCTGACCGCTAGTCAGCCCAGGCCGGGGATCCCTGGAGAGCTGGGGACCCCCCCAATAAAGGGGTCACCCTCTCCAGGGCACCCCAGGCTGATAGCCCGGGGCTATCCCCGCCACCCCTGGTGGCGGTGGGTGGCGGGTTGATTGTGTGGTGTGGTGTAAATAAAGAATATCAAACATTGTCTTTACAAGTAGAACTGCAAGTCCCAGCTAGCCTGCCCCGCATGCTGGTACTTGGAGAACCACAAGTACCAGCATGCAGGGCATTAAGGGCCCACTAGTACCTGTAGTTCACCTGTAAAAAAAATGTTTAAAAAAACACAGGACACACACACCGTGACAATATAAGTTTATTAAACATACATACACACACACACACATATACACATACTCACCTATGTAACATCGTCCACTTGTCCGGTAAAGTATCCATAGGGGACCTGTGAAAAAAAACATACTCACCATCTCCTATGCGAGGTTCTGTCCTCTTCGTTCCAAAGTAGGCATCCCCGGACTTGGCAAAAAATAAAAACGAAAACGCGATCCACGAACTTAGTACCGTTCTATAGAACGGTACTTCCCAAATGAGAGCTTAGCGGCGGGGTATCACCATGGAAACCCCGCTGCTAAGCGTTCATTCGCTGAGAGAGGTCATCTCCCGTCTCTCAGCCAATGAACGGCTCCCTCCATTGTAGTCAATGGTGGGAACCGCAGGGTAAACTTTAATAACCTTGCGGCTCCCACCATTGAATACGTCGTTTGTCCCCCGTATTTTGGCAACCAGCGCTGGTTCTGACTAGCCCGGTGCTGGTTGTGCTTAAGTACAGGGGACCCCTACGTCATTTGTCCCCTGTATTTAAGCACACCCAGCACTGGTGCCCGGGGCTGATTGCTCTTTTTTGGGGGGGGGCACGCCATTTTTTTCTTTTTTTACACAGGTTTTTTTTTTTTTTTTACCACAGCAGCACAGACGGGTCTCACGGACCCGTCAGTGCTCTGTGTCAATGACACAGATGCAAGTAGCACGGATCTCCTGGTCCGTGCGTGCATCTGTGTCATTGAAATACACAGCAGCACAGACGGGTCTCACTGACCCATCTGTGCTCTGTGTCACTGTCAGTCACACAGATGCATGTAGCACAGATCTCACGAGTCCGTGCTACATGCAAATGAGCACCATAATGCTGATTGGCTGAGAGCCGTGACAGACCGACAGCAGATCTCGAGGTTTTGCCTCGGGAGAGGGATCCGGGGCAGACAGGGAGATCCGAGCTTGGGCTCGGATCGCCCCGGATCCCTGAAGTTCGGGTGGGTTCGGTTCTCAGGGAACCGAACCCGCTCATCCCTAGTATAGAGGCGTGGATAACTGGAGCCGGCACTTTAAATAATTTAGAAGTGTGAAGCTCCTCCCCCTCTATACCCCATCAGCCCTCAGTTTAGAAAATGAAGACCGAGAGGAGAAGGAGAACAAGCGGAGTAAGAAAAGGAGAGAAGAACACACAATAACTGTATCACACAACATACGGAACAAGCCGAACAGGCAGGCTAAGAGCGCAGAGGTGGGCGTCCAGTGTCCCCTGTGGAATCAGAGAAAAGGATTTACCGGTAGGTACCAAATTCCCATTTTCTTTCATCCACTAGGGGACACTGGAGGTGCTTACGCTGGGGACGTCCCAAAGTTTTTTCCCCACGGGCGGGAGCGCTCTGAGGCACCTGCAGAACTATGCGGCCAAACCGGGATGCCGAAGAAGGAAACATATCCACTTTGGAAAAACTTGACAAACGTGTGAACTGAAGACCAAGAGGCCGCACGGCACAATTGTGACGAGGAGGCTCCTCTACCGGCCGCCCATGACGCACCCACAGAAAGTGTGGAATGAGCCGAAATGGACGAAGGAGGCACACGGTCGGCACTAACATAAGCCAGATGAATAGTCAGCCGAATCCAACGTGCCAAAGTCTGCTTAGACGATGGACAACCCCTCCGAACAGCATCATAGAGGACAAAAAAAAACGACTCAAACTTAAGGAGGGACGCTGTCCTGGCAACATAGTTGCGGAAAGCCGTAACCACATCCAAGGCAGAAGAGCCACCAGAGTCCTCCACCAACGATGGTCCCACAATAGGCTGATAGAAATGAAAAGCCGACACAATATTGGGAAGGAAAGCGGCTACCATCCGGAGTTACGCCCTATCAGCATGAAACACAAGGTAAGGTGCTTATCAGATATAGCCCCCCATTCTGAAACTCTACGAGTTGAAGCAAGAGCCAGGAGGAGGACCGTCTTCCAAGACAGGTATCAACATCCTCCAAAGGTTCAAACATGGGCGACTGAAGAAACAGAAGCACTAAGATTAGATCCCAGGGAGCTATTGGAGGTATGAAACGGTGCTGCACGCGCAAAACCCCTTACAGAATGTCAGCATCTCAGGAAAGAAGGCCAATTTCCCTTGAAAGGAAAATGGAAAGGTCAGAGACTTGCACCTTTAAGGTTCCTAGACGAAGGTCAGAATCCAGACCTGTCTAAAGGAAAGCAGAAACCGTGGATAAACGAAAAGTCCTAGACAGAAGACCCCGACCAGAACACCATAAGATATAAGCACGCCAGAAGCAATGATCATGCGCAGCCGAAACTGGCTTCCTGGCACGTATCATGGAGGGGATAACCGCGTGTGGGATGCCACTGCATCTTAGGATATCGGTTTAAAGAGCCACCCCTTAAACGCAGTTGCGCTAAGTTGGGGTGTATGAAAACAAAACCTGCTGTAGAGGATCAGGGCGCATAGGATAGGATCACGGATCTTCTGTCAATAGAGACCGAAGGTCCGAGAACCAACTTCTCCGAGGCCAGTTGTGAGCCCCGAGAATTACAGAGGCTGTCTCTTGTTTATTCCCTTTTTAGAAGTCAAGGAAGACGCGGAATCGGAGGAAAAAGATAAACAAAGTTGTAGATCCACTGACTTGTCAGAGCGGCTACTGCTTCCGCCTGTGGATCTCGAGTTCTTGACACGTATACTCTGAGCTGACAATTCAGTCGTGACGCCATGAGGTTCACCTGAGGACATCCCCATCGACGTATCAGTGCGCTGAACACGTCTGGATGAAGCTTACATTCTGGACCTCCTGTCGATTTAGGTAATCTGCTTCCCAGTTGACCACACCTGGGATGAATACCGCCGACAGGATTACTTACTGGTTCTTGGCCCACCAGAAGATCTCAGTTACTTCTCGCATAGCCATGCGACTCAGGCCGTTGATGAAAACGACTGCCGTTGCGCTGTCGGACTGAACTCTTACCGGATGAGCCCTTTAGAAACTCTGTTGCTTTTCAGAGCATTGTTCGCTCTGAGTGCCAACGCCTTTATGGCCCACTTCCGTTCTAGAGGGGACTCTTGAACCTGAAAGTGGTAATCGAGGACAACTGCTCTCCATCCTCGGAGGCTGGCATCCGTAGTTACGATGATCCAGTTCCACACTCCGAATCTCCGGCCCGCTAAAAGATTTGGTGGATTGCGTCCACCAGAGAAGGCCACTCTGGTAACCGGGCTCAGACTGATCTGTCGTTGTAGAAGCAGATGAGACCCTGACCCCTGGAGTGAAACCAGCCGAACTGTAGTGCCTCGAAAGCAGCTACCATCTTTCCTAAGAGACGCAGACAAAGAAGCATTGACACCTTCTTTGGTCTGAGGACCAGCTGGACTTTCCTCTGTGCTTGATCTGATAGAAGAGATACTGAAAAAACAGATCGTCCAAATAATGGATTATGTTCACTCCTGATGACCAAAGGAGAGCGATCATGACTGCTATGAATTTGCTGAATATGCGGGGAGCCGAGGATATGATCTTTCAATATGGCAAAATGCAGAAAAGCTTGGTGTGGTTCCCATGGGAAAATGGAGGTAAGTATCCCTGATATCCAGGGATAATAGGAACTCCCCTGGTTCCAAGCTCGCAACAACAGACTGCAGATTCCATTTTGAAATGATACATCTATAGATACAGGTTTAAGGACTTGAGGTTCAAGATGGCCCTGACCGCACCCTCCGGTCTGGGCACTACAAACAGGCTTGAGTAAAGCCCCATACCTCGCTGATGCTCCGGAACCGGAACCAACACAGATGACACTACTAGAGACCTGATAGCCTCCTGTAGAACTTGAAATTCTTGCAAGTGGGCTCCCACCGCAGGAGACCCCAGGTGGGACGGAAAACCGTCATGCCACCTGTTTCTCAGCTGAATTAGACTCTGGTCTACGTGCAACCGTGTGTGGACGACCTCTACCTCCTCTCGGTTGCGTAGGAGCACCTCTGGCTCTACCATGAAAGGAATGAGGTCCAGTATAAGGTCTTCTGGGAACCGGAGCAGTAGACGGGAGGAAAGAGAACTTACCGCCCCGTGGCTTGGGATATCCACTTGTCCAATTCCGGGCTAAAAAGCATGTCACCCGTGAATGGTAAACCCTCAACCGCACGCTTGGAATCTGCGTCTGCCTGCCAAGCGCGCAACCACAGAGCTCTGCGTGCGAGCACTAATCTGACTAATATCCTTTGAAGCTTCTCCCAAGTAAACTGCAGACTCACGGATGTGTTCTGCTAATAGACGTAATTCTGCTCTGGAAGTACCTGAGTCCAAACCTGAAATCAGCTGGTCAGCCCAGCAAACCACAGCCTTGTTAACCCCGGCGGTAACAAGGTTAGGACTAAGTTGAGCTTCCGTTGCGGTATATATAGATCTTAGTGTTATCTCCAACTTACGATCCGAAGTGTCCTTTAAAACAGTAGCTCCCGGCACCGAAAGTGCTGTTTTCTTAGTGAGACGGGAAACAGAGATCTACAGGAGAAGGAGTTTCCCACTTCTCCATCATGGATGATGGAAAAGGGAAGCTAGATGGAAAACTACGCCCAGATGCAGAACAGGTGCTTTACCCTCTGCACCATCTCTGGATACACATTAAATAGTCAGTGGACGTGGGATCTGAACCCAGGTCTTGTTAATTTCTTGTAAAACTTCCTCCAATTCACCCTCTACGGTATCCTCTGTGGCGAGGAAATCTACGTCCGTCTCTTCTGACTGGAGAACCATCATTAGAGTACGCTTGTGAGACGGGCTTTGGTAGGAAGTGGAGGGTGTAGGCATCTGAACCAGGGTGTCTAGAGACTCCGATGTTAAATTTGACATAACTCCTACCATGTCAGTGACCCATGGCGGAGCAGGAGAGGTAGTAATCGCCATCTGTGAATCCGTTGTTATACAAGCATCACATAATGTGGACCCCGTGGCATGTGGCTTGCTCTGTTTGTTGTTACACTTGGAACAGACAAACAACCTTTGAGAGGCCTTGGTTCTGTTGGACATGGTACACACAGTCACTCAGAGAAACGCAGCATAAAACAGAAAAGACACAGACATATAAAAACAAGAAGGCTGTGGGACACAGAGGAGAAACCCCCCTCCCACAGATCAGATTCCCCTGCACTTACACCCAGTTACTTACAGCCTCTTTACCAGAGATGTAATCAGGGGATGTTGTCCTGCAGCACAGGAATGGCAGCAGAGGAATCCAGCCTTCTGTGTCTTACACTGCAATCTCCTATATAGAGATGCAGTATGATCTGCTGTGCAATGAAGAGCGGCAGCCCTGCTGTTATACAGCCGCTTGCCGTGTAGGGGAGAGAGACCCGCGCTGCCTTTAAGCTCCGCCCCCCTTCTTTATGCCCTAAAGGGCTTTACAAGATGGCTTCTGTGGCCATTAACCTCCCCCCGCGCGCCACACCGCGTGTACAGCGGACCGCTTTACTGCCTCTCTGCCCCGCGTGTAACAGCGGGGAGAGGGAGAGCTGGGTGGAAGGAGGGAGAGCAGGCGCCTGGTCGCGCTTGTAGCGCACATATCCCCTGTCCCGCGCTACTGTAACAGCGGGGAGAGGGAGAGCCGGGCTGAAGGAGGGAGAGCAGGCGCCTGTCAGCAGCCCCGCGTGTAACAGCGGGGAGAGGGAGAGCCCGGCGGGTAGGTGAGCAGGCGCCTGGTCGCGCTTGTAGTCCCGCGCTACTGTCACACTTATCGCCTGCCCCGCGCTAGAAACAGCGGGGAGAGGGATAGCCTCGGGAGGAAGCAGGTGCTCGCGCTTGTAGCGCACTTTATCAGCCCCGCACCAGGCTGAGCCGGGTGCCGCGGTACCAGCGGGAGGAGGGAGAGCATAGTGCTCTGCATTAGCTGCCCAGCATTCTAATTATGTAAAACCGCTGGGCAGCGGCGGGGCTGGAGCCGGGGGATGCGCAGGTGATTACTCACTGCGTGGTCCCCGATGGAGTCTCTCTGCATTCAGCACTTCTCTTCCATGTGAGAATGTGCTGTGGCGATAAGGAGCTGTCAGTGCTTTTCATATAAGCGCTGTGCACTCCTTCCTGCCTTCTATAAGGACAGGGCACCAGGTACCCAGACCCCACCTTTAGAGAGGTGGCGAAGGGTACCTAATGTAGTGTAAAAAGTGTACAAAATAAATAAACTTAAATAAAAGAAAATATATGTGCTGCTGGATCACAGCAGATTGTGACCAGCTCCATGAGGCACATTTTCTAAACTGAGGGCTGATGGGGCATAGAGGGGGAGGAGCTTCACACTTCTAAATTATTTAAAGTGCCGGCTCCAGTTATCCACGCCTCTATACCCAGCGTAAGCACCTCCAGTGTCTCCTAGTGGATGAAAGAGAAAAATCCATTATGCAAAGTGACAGAGCGGGCAAATACTTTTTACGGCTATCGTAAAGATAGAGGAAAATTACACTGAAATTTATTTTAAAGATGCAAATGTTTCAAGTAAGCTATCACGTTACATAGAAACATAGAATTTGACGGCAGATAAGTACCACTTGGCGGGGAGGAAGGAAGATGTAGCAGCAAGTTAGGATGAGAGATGGAAGGCTTTAATGAAGTAGTGGGTCTTAAGAGCTTGTTTGAAAGATTGCAGAGAAGTGCAGAGTCTGATGGGGAGAGGGAGGGAGTTCCAAAGGTGGGCAAAATGTTGGAGGCGGGAGTGGGAGGAAGTAATCAATTGGCATGAAAGGCGGCGTGTATTAAGTGTACGAAGAGGGGGGACAGAAGAGTGAAGGGAGAGGAGATCAGAGATGTAAATGGGAGAGGAATGGGTGTAAGTGAGTGTGAGAACCTTGAATTGGGTTCTGAAAGGGAAGGTGAGCCAGTGGAGGGCTTGTAAGAGAGGGGATGCAGATGTAGAGGGTTTGGAGAGGAAGATGAGCCGAGAAGCAGCATTGAGCACAAACTGGAGAGGAGAGAGATGGGATTTGGGGAGGCCAGATAGGAGGAGGTACAGTAGTCCAATCTGGAGATGACCAGTGAATGTATGAGGGTTTTGGTGGCATCCTGGGTGAGAAAGGGTCTGATCTTGGAAATATTCTTGAGATGGAAACAACAGGACTGCGAGAGGTTCTGAATATGTGGTTTGAAGTTGAGGGAAGAGTCCAGGATGACTCCAAGACAATGCACTTTGGGACTAGATGAGATAGTTATGCCATTTATTGATAAAGAAATAGTGGGGCATGATGTTATGTGGGAGGGTGGGAAGATAATCAGCTCAGTCTTAGATATATTAAGTTTGAGAAATCGCTGGGACATCCAGGAAGAGATAGCAGAGAGACAGTTAGAGATATGAGTCAGTAGAGAAGGGGAAAGATCAGGTGAGGAGAGGTAGAGCTGAGTATCATCAGCATAGAGATGATAATGGAGGTCAAAATGGAGGTCAAAAGAGCGGATGAGTTTACCTAGAGAGGACGTATAGAGAGAGAATAGGAGAGGTCCAAAACAGAACCTTGGGGAACACCTACTGTAAGAGGCTGTGGTGGGGAGGAGTTGTCATGAGAGGAAACAGAGAAGGAGAGGTCAGAGAGGTAAGAGGACAGCCAGGAGAGAGCAGTGTCATGTAGACTAAGGGAGTGAAGGATATGCAGCAGTAGAGGGTGGTTCACAGTGTCAAAAGCAGCAGAGAGGTCAAGGAGAATGAGCAGAGAGTAGTGGCCCTTGGATTTGGCAGTAAGGAGGTCATTGCTGACTTTTGTGAGGGCAGTTTCAGTGGAGTGGAGAGAATGGAAGCCAGACTGAAAAGGTCAAGGAGGGAGTGGGAGGAAAGAAATGTGGTGAGGTGGTTGTAAACAATACGTTCAAGGAGTTTGGAGGCAAAAGGGAGGAGAGAGATTGGTCGGTAGTTAGAGAGAATGTTAGGATCAAGGTTAGGTTTTTTAAGAATGGGTTAGACAAGGGCATGCTTGAATGCAGAAGGAACAGTGCCAGAAGAGAGGGAGAGATTAAGGAGGTGGGCAAGATGGGAGCAGGCAGAAGAAGAAAGGTAGCGGAGGAGGCGGGAGGGGATAGGATCGAGGGGAGAGGTGGAAGAGGGGGAGGACTGGATAAGGGCCTTAACTTCCTCTACAGTCACACGGGAGAAGGATGTCAGAGTCAGTAAAATGGATGGGGAGGGGAGATCCAGGAAAGGAGGAGGTGGAGAGCTGGATGACTGGTTGGATATGATGTCCTGGCATATGGAATCAACTTTAGATGTAAACTAGGTACTATATTTAGCCTTTGGCTTTTTGAGACCCAAGTGCATGATCGTGCATTAAACTGTAGTTGCCACGTTCTTGACCATTCCTCTAGTTTACCTAGATCATTAATCATTTGTTTTACCCCTCCTGGTGTATCTACCGTGTTGCATATCTTTGTGTCATCTGCAAAAAGGCATAGTTTCCCTTCAATACCATTTGCAATGTCACAAATAAAGATATTAAAAATCACTGGTCCAAGTACAGATCCCTGAGGAACTCCACTGGTAACATTTCCCTCTTGAGACTGCACTCAGTTTACTACAACTATGTTTCCTATCCTGCAGCCATGATCTTATCCATTCAACTATCTTTGTATCCAATCCCATGCTTTCCAGTTTATTTAACAGCCTGCTATGTGGAACAGTGTCAAAAGCCTTACTAAAGTGTAGATCAGCTATATCTATGGCCCCCCTTTAATCTATTTCCTTAGTCACCCAGTCTAAAAAGTCAATAAGATTTGTTTGACATGATCTCCCCCCAGTAAATCCATGCTATTTGGGATCCTGCAAATTTCTGGATTTGAGATAATCTACAACTCTTTATCTTAAGAGTGTTTCCATGAATTTCCCTACTACTGATGTAAGGCTCACTGGTCAGTAGTTGCTTGCCTCTTCCTTGCTTCCACTTTTGTGCAGTGGGACAACATTTGCTCTTTTCCAGTCCTCTGGAATTACTCCAGTAGCTAGTGACTGGTTGAATAATTTTGTTAATGGTGTTACCAGCACCACTTTAAGCTCTTTTAGTATTCTTGGATGTATCCCATCCGGCCCCATTGATTTATCCATTTTCAGTTTTGAGAGTTCTGTTAGTATCTTCTCTTCTGTAAATGTGCTTGTTCCGACCTCATTTTTCTGTTTACACCTGCAACTTAGCTATGGCCCCTTGCCCTCTCTTTCAGTAGTGAATAGAACTATCTTCTTCACAGATACTATTAAATCAAAAGGTTATGGTGTAGTGGCAACAATAGGCATCCAGAAAGAGCGCAATGATCTGCAACCTTTAGTTCACGTTACAAATATGCTAAAAAAAAATCATAGAATTTAACTGATCACTTTAGTTCTGTCCAGACTTCATCCTTTCTATAGCCCAAGGCCAACCCAGAGCAGAATGGGTTTATACCATCAGCATTTCAGGGCTATTAACCACTTACCCTGCTAATATTTTTTCCAAAAAACACTCAGAAATTGTCAGGTTTTTTTATGATTGAATTAGGTCAAGAACATCTATTTAAAACTTATCCAACGAGATTTTATTTAAAAAAAAAAAAAAATTAAACACATAACATTAATTTTATTTTTTTAAATATCGACCTGTGATATATAGGAATATTGATCATCGATACATTGCGACTTTGCATTTCCCCTGACAGCTGCTCCTCTGTGCAGCCACATGGAGGGGGCTGAGTGCTGTTCATTCAAATTACCCCGGTGGCTGCTACTCTCTGCAGCCACTGGGTGGGGAGTATTGCCGGGTGGCTCGATCAGCAGCACGGCAGACAATGGGGGAGGGTGCAGGGATGCAGAGGGGTGGGGGGTCCCTGACCCAGTGGCGGTTGCTGGAAGATTATCTTCTAATAGCCACCCAGTAGGGATTTCTGACTGGTCGCATTGTTTGCGACCATGTCAGGTAACACACAGCCTAGCATGGTCACAAATGATACAACCACACCAGGCAAGTGGCTAATAGTCTATAAGTTTTGCAAAATGCAGAATTTAGAAATACTAAAAGCAAAATTGCACCTTGAAGATTGAATCGCTGGAACTTTGCATCTGTGCAAATATCCTGCTCTGCAACAATGCATTGGGACCAAGACAGAACATTGCCTATTCTTTGCTCAGCAGCGTCATTCATTGAATACAAGATCCTCAATTTTAAGGTTGAAAAATCCCATTTATTAAAACTGTCAGGTTGTTGTTACATCATCAGAGAAAGATATGACCTAATTTGTGCTTTTATTCACAATATTAATTTTCTACATCCTTTTATACTGTAGAGAGAATGGAAACCCAATACCAAATAATGTGACATTTTCACGACATGTCTCTTAATGTCCCAATCTCTGCCTGCTTACTCTGAATGATTTTGGAATTATTTTTTCTACAATACAAACTCCTTTAATAAAAGTAAAACCAGAAATATTTAATCAGGACAGCCTGGTCATGCTGGTGCGCGTCTGAAGTCTCTGAAACACCTGCAGATCATTAAACCATTTCTAAAGAACTCCAGTCAGTCAGCATGTGTTGTGTTTATTAACTTTCACTTTTATTGTGGATTTTCCTGTTTACAGTTAAGTAATGAGAAATCCAACTGAGTATAAGGGGGAGGGAGAGAGAGAAAATAGGAAGGAGGAGAACCGGTGGTCTTTAGAGTATTTTGTAGCCAGTTTCCAAATTTCTTCACAAAGGTATTACACTGTTAAAAATGTTAGTTATACCCCTTTCACACACATGAAAATCCTGGGTTTTTGCATGTGAACCCGGGATATTGGTATGTGTGAAAAGAAACAACCCAGGATGAAGTCCCGGGTCCACGACCCTGCTCTTTACCAAGGTCTGGCTGAGACCCGAGAATTTACCACATCGTAAGTCTGAAAGGGGTATAATAGTGTAATAATAAATCATTAATTGATCTGGTATAGATGAATACCACTAAATTCTATATTGTTAGGTGGTAGAATAGCCCATTAATGTTCATTGTTTCTGCTAATTATTTTACAGCATATTAGAAAGAATACAGGTACAATAATGTCTTCTTACCTTCTCTATGTCTTGACTGTTAGCGGGAAAATGGACAGGGGGCCTGATTCCGCATTACATGTACGTGCAGCGCTGAACACAGATACCCAATTATCGGGAATCTGCATGTGCGCCGGATCCATTCTGCAGAACGGGTCATGTGTGATTGCACACAGGATCATGTAAACGTCTGCCTGATTGACAGGCATGGGTATTTAAGGGGCAGTGCAGAGCGGGAATGCCAGCGTTCCGGGAAACGGGTGTATTGGCCCTGTTTTCTGGGAGTGGTAAGTCCATGCAGTCCACGCCGTTTGTCCACACAGTTCCCTGGCCTCGCAAACTAGCCAGCCTGGGTGAGCTGAGGCTTACTCAGCTGGCCAGCACCGTCCACCATGCAACCGATGGGCGCAATGGTTATCCCAGCCTGCAACTTCGGTCGCAGTGCTGGGATCGCAAATGCAGCATGGGGTGTCATACACCTGCTGCATTTGCAAATTTGCAAGGACAAAATTGAAAAGCTGCTTGATTGCAGCTTTGCAATTCCATCCTGTGCTGAATCACCCCCTGAATCTGCAGCTCTGGATACTATGTGGATTGTGTATCTTGATTTATTGACACTCGTATACTACATATGCACAACATCTTAAGAACTAGATGTCCCTTCTACCAGTGCCAACATTTTGTCTGTAGAAATAAATCATGATATAAATGCTTCGTGAGCAAGTCAGGGTTCTCAAAAAGCAGACAACATGATCGCAATATTTACCTGCTCTAATGTACGTTTCTACTTATGTCAATGTAAATTATTCATATTGATGCACGGAGATACCACTCCATTTATATTTTATATAAAAAAAAAACAAATTGCAATAATATCTACACTTTGAGCTTTGCTGGAAAAGTGTTAGTAATAGAATAACCATGACAAGGGGAGCACATTGTGTCATTGTGGATTGATTGCCAGCTCACTGACCACATTAGATGTTAGAGTGGGTCGGGTAGATGAGTTCATTTGTTTTACATAAAACGGCCATGTTCACATTAAAATCATTTGTAAACATCATTATTGTTTTTTATGCTCTTTTATGGCTGAGGAATAGCATTTCACCCTATCCACATCTCTGCCGTACTAAGGGCAATATTCTGAGTCGGACGCAGGCCCGGCCATGGCTGTGTCTTATGCTGCAGTCGCGTCTGCTTCATGCAAATGCCGCAGATGATTTTATAAAAACTGAGACCCCCTCTTACAGCGTCATCAGATAGTGTACCATCAGTTGCACCATTGAAACTTGCACCAGCAGTTTCTCCACCTGAGTATGGTCTCTTATAGGAGCAGTTCAGCATCTTTGGATGCAGCCACTTTCAGCAACATGCCTGCAAAGTGCATGCAATGGCTAAACTATTATTTTCATAATTCCAATATAGGATCATATTACAGATTGTCCTGTGCTGTGTAGTAATACTTTATTGGAACCCTAACATTCATTTGTATACCAGGGTGATTGGTCTGGTTGTTCCTCTTGAACATTGGCCCTGATTCAGAGCCGGATGCTATGACAGAGCGCTCGCTCTGAATCAGGGCCATCCTTCTTGATTTTTAGAGCGGCCTCCTGGCCGCTCGTATAGCTGTGGGTGACCACCCACAGCTATAGCGAGCGGCCAGGAAGATGGTCACGATGGTCAAGAACATCGCGACCATCGGGCTTGCGACGAGATCCTTGTGGTAGGGTCTCGTTGCCGCAAGCCCTAGAGTGCTTTCGGCTCAAGCAGAGCCGAAAGCACTCCCACTGACATCACTTGTGATGTCAGTGGGGCCGGGCCCAGATGGTAGGCGTTCCCATGGGAACGCCTCCGTCTGGGCAGCCATGCCCCCGGCACGCCCACCAAAGGGGGCGTGCTGTCACTCAACATCGACAGCACGCCTTTGGTACGAGACCCGGAGCGACGGTTTGCACGTTGCTATCCGGGTCTTGCGCATGCGCACGACGGAGCCGGCATCGACCCGCTTGCGAGCGCTCAGCGCTCGTGAGCGGGACTGAATCAGGCCCATAGTTCTAATACATTTTATAAAGAGAGGTATATTTTTAAATTTATATATACAGTATATAATCAGTAGAGATGTGCGCCGACTATCGTGTTTTGATTTTTAAACTGGATTCATCATGTTTTGGTTTTGCAAAACCACCCTCAAGTGTTTTGGCTTTGGATCTGGGTTTTTGTTTTTTTGTTTTAAAATTGATAAAAAGCTTTCAAAAACAGCTAAAATCATGTAAAATCATTTGGGATTTATGTACAACATTTTGTCCAAACTTTTATCTCTAAGGTAATACAATATCCACCATCCACCGACGTTAGGTAATTCAATACCATTCTATATTGGATTAATTCTGTTTTAAATACTTGTAGTTCTTTAGCGATGTACCTAAAGGTGTCATTGTATATATCAGTGATATTATCTAACAATTGAGTTAAGGAATGAAAATATGTCCATAATTTAGAGTTCCACTATCTCTCTTGGTTATATCTAGGGAAAACTATGGAAAACTCTCACATTTTTAAACTCAGCCATTGTAATAAAGTCACAGAACATGCTTTGGATCTGGGTTTTTGTTTTTTTGTTTTAAAATTGATAAAAAGCTTTCAAAAACAGCTAAAATCATGTAAATTTTGCAAACCAAACCCCGAAATTGGGATTTTAAAATCTGAATTCCAAACTGCAGAAAAATCAGAACCGCAACTTGGATCTGTCTGGATCTCCTCAGGAGATCAGAACCTCAACTCGGATCTGTCCAGATTCACAAAATTCAGGTGGATTCAGTTTTCCGAAGAACCAAACCGCCCATCTCTAACAATCAGTATGATTACTGTCGAAGCTGGATTATTGGCAGAGACAAGATCAGTTTAAAATTGAATCGCAGTGACGCCATCTTGCGACTGGCCGCAAGACGCCATCTTGGAGATGAGATCGCAAGACGCCATTCTACAAATGGCCGCCCAAGCGCCATTTTAGATAAACTCACATTTAAGTACATATGGCGATATTACTATTAGCACCATGCGATTGTATCGTCGGTGTGGAGATCGCATCATGCATTCTCAACTTATGGACCGCAGAGACTTCAAGCAACAAAATGTATATAATATGAACAACTGTTAGGATGTTGCATGAGGCGGGTATCCAGAGACCCCCAGTTGTTAGAGGCTAGGTTGGGTCTATTTGAATCAGCCTGTTAAACGCTCTGTAACAGATGTATCCCCCTTGGGAACCAATGGCATCAGCAACAAACGTCTCTATTGTTTTGTCTATTCCTGGGAGGTATAAATATGTGTGCTCAAACGCTGGGTTTTAAGTCTTCGTGCTGAATGCTGATAGATGAGGGGTTTCTTGCTGATGCCTAACATATGGTCTGGAAGCGCTGCGTATGTATACTGTACTTGGGTCTGTATAATTCCTTTGCGCCTAATTGTGTCTGGATCAATAGCGTGTAACTGACTGTACTTTTACTTGAATAATACTTTGTGCTTTGGAACAACATGTTCTAAGTCTGGAGTCTCTATTTACTGTATGACTGTGTACGCAAATTAGCGTCATCCTTAGAGGTTTATAGGTAGGATATTAGAAGGTATAGGCAGGGGTATATAGAGGTTCTAATTCAGTATCGTTATTGCCAATATTAACAGCAGAAGTCTTTCCAATATAGACATTACTCCTTTTACCCATGTACCAAATCCCCAAAAAAACATTTTGCAGGGTCCAACCAAGAGAACCATCCTATGACTTCTCCCACCTGTGTCGATGAAGAATTTTGAGCTTTCCTAAAATCCCATTTCATTTGTAATATTTCATACATTTTATGATCTATTACCTCTTTAAGAACATCTGGTTCATTTGGGATTTATGTACAACATTTTGTCCAAACTTTTATCTCTAAAGTAATACAATATCCACCATCCACCGACGTTAGGTAATTCAATACCATTCTATATTGGATTAATTCTGTTTTAAATACTTGTAGTTCTTTAGCGATGTACCTAAAGGTGTCATTGTATATATCAGTGATATTATCTAACAATTGAGTTAAGGAATGAAAATATGTCCATAATTTAGAGTTCCACTATCTCTCTTGGTTATATCTAGGGAAAACTATGGAAAACTCTCACATTTTTAAACTCAGCCATTGTAATAAAGTCACAGAACATGCAAACTTTTATGTTTTTCAGACTCAAAAATTCTCAAAATTTAAACTCTCATCCAGGTGTTTCCTGAATTGAAAATACAACTCGATCAATGTATTCGTATGAGAGTTTTACTGCAAAACTCTCACAATTTTCGAAACTCTCACCCTATTACATTTGGCCTATGGTTTGAGTGAGGTTGAGAGTTCCTTTACTATTTGTTCAAGGGGCATGATAATAACAGCCGGTATTATCTTCACTACGAACAACACTCCTCCACAGTTTAGGGGCCACCCTTTATAAGCTCTTCTCATGCAAATGTATTAAAAATCATCCTGTAGCATATAAGACATAGAATATCCCAAAATTGTCAAACATAATATACCTGTAAAACTTACCAGCTGCGAGAACCCTCATCTGTTGGAAGCTTATTTCCTTCTGTATAACCAAATCACAATACTTTGGCAGTACCCTTCCTATGGGTATCCTTCTAGCCACACTCATGTAACCCATACTCCCATAATTAGTTATATTTCTCATTTTGTTAATGTCCTCTATATCTACTTGCTCTCTGTCTGCCCTGGTAGAATAAACAACAGTCCATTTAAGCCAGGATATCTCCAACTACCCTGGAACCTGTCGAAAAAATATTGGAGAAGTTTCAAGAGTGGTGGCCTAGTTATATTGTATTCCCCTTTAAATGGTCATCCATCTAGTAATGAGAATATTTTAGAAAGTGTTTCATTTTATTGTACTTAATTCAGATTTAATATTTGACTTTGACACTACCAGTGCAAGAGAATTTTGTAAACCACAAGTAATAGGTGGACAAACTGTCTCCCAGAATAGAGCTTGAAAATCCACTTCATATCCCCATGTTTTTGTTTTAGTTTTGTCAATATCAACCTCAAGTGTTTTGGTTCAGAATAGGTTTTGGCTTTGGATTTCTTTAAAAATTTTAAAAAACAGCGAAAATCATGTAAATGGACCGCTTTTTGTTCCTATAGTATTACTAACATCAATAACCTTCATTTCCAGTCATTTTTGACCACCTTACAGCACCTGAAATCATAAGGGAAAGATTTAAATGTTATCCAAAACACATGTGATCTGGTATTTAAATCCAAGTCCTGAATTGCGAGAAGACTCAAATCAGTACTAGAGCTCTACTCGGAAAACCCAAAGTGATTCCAAACTGGGACTCGATTTGACTTGAAACCCCTAAGTTTTGGGTGTTTTTAAAAAAACTGAACCACTCATCAATAATTAAAATCTGACCTCACCACCAAATAAATGATTGATGTTGAGGTGCTGCACAAAACATAAAAGCATTATTTGTGTGAAGATATTTACCTATAATTTCAGATTTGTTCTGCTAATGACATTGAGCTTTGATATATAACTTGTCACTGAAGTGTCATTCTCCTAGAAATGTAATATTGTATTGTTTAATAATTATTACTGTGGAAAGCTTCTGTCATATTGCACTTTAATATTAGTGAGAATCCAGAAATACTCAAGTGCCCATTCCAAAAGTACAAGTAAATCTTTTTAACTTTCCTTGGGTGTGCTTTTACTTTGTCTGGGAGGTGGTAGTCCTTGCCTCTCTGTTGTGGTGTGGAGAAGAGGAATAACTAGAGTGCTGCTGAAGGTTAGTGTCAGAGCAAGAAGCTGATTTATCATATCCTGCCTCAACCAGGTAACATAGAGCATGTGTTATCCATAATAACTGTAACAACTAGAAATATATTTGGGATATCACAATTCTCCAGTATTATAGTGCAGCCCCATAAATTGTTTACCATATAATTCAGCCCCCCATCCCTCCAGCTTCTTAACAAACTCCTGGTGCTGCCACATAATGCTACCAGGGTAGGGGTAAACATGTTGTAACTGTTTCTCCTGGAGCAGTTGCATACTGAATGGGAAGTAGCTAAAGCATGATTTTTATCCTACAGGGGCAAAAGGTGATAGTATCTTCTGTAGTGCTCACCAAATACCTGGAATGGTAATGCTGTGATAGTGCTGACCAATTGGTAACATAGACAAGGTATAAGCAGTTTACATGAATATGCCACAAATTGATGTCCCCTCTCTGGCAGACCCTAAACCATCAGAGATGTAAGCTAACCATCGGGTTAGTGTACATCTTTTAATCAGGTCCATAGCATTATGTCATAATTTCAACACCACAATGTCAACAATTATGATGTTGACATTGTTAATGTTCTGGGAATGTTGATATGTGAAATGTTGACATTGTCAGTATGTCGACATTAGGGTTAGGTTGCTTGCAGGTGGGTTAGGCTGTGGGTGGAGGTTGGGGTTGAGCCAGGGCTGTAGCTAGGGTAGTGCGACCGGTTTGGGTCAATCACTAGAGGGAGGGTTAGGGGTAGGGATTAGGCATAGCCGAAGAATACTTACCAGAACGCTGGAGGATCATGTCTGACCCAGAAGTGACGGTCACATGATCACCGGGACCTGAAATGGAGCTGCTGCAGCTGTCAGGAGCAGGTAGGTGACCGATGGGCCACCAGGTAAGACATGTCAATATTCGACCATGTAGACATTTCATCAGTGTCTGTCTACATGATGAATGTTGACATGGTCAATGTATGTCAACATGATGAATGTTTACATTATGAATGTCAACATATCATACTTCACCCACTAATATACTAACTTACTCGCCATATAATATATAATGTTTACCAACTAAGTATTTTAGCAGAGAATTAATATATCCTACCCATCTTTTCTTATACAAGCATCTATATATGTCTATAATACTCCGTTAATTGTTACTATATGCTGGTGAAAACTGAAGCAAAAACAAGTGTTCCATTTGTGAAAAGAAATTATCTGGAAAAGATTGATTAAACAGTATATACTGTATGTATTTATTTAATGGTGATAGGGATACATTGAATTTAATGTGTTAATCTGCTACATGAATAATGATATATTATTAGAATTATTTCCTGCATAAAACCAGTGTCAAAGATTAAAATATCTGATACTTTTGAAATTATGTCAATTCAAAGCTAGACCCCCTGAGCCCTGAGCTCCCTAGAAAGAACCAACCATGCAACCTAGGCATGTACTCTGCTAATTATTAATTGTTTCTCAGTTTAGACAACTCTTCAGCTATGCAGAATATGTTAAAGATTTATAAATATAGTCTCCCCTGAGTTTCATGATTAAGGCCAAGTGCATGTAGCATAATCTAAGTGTTTAAGAATGCAGATTTAAGCCATGTGCAATGTGTTTACTGACCACCCCAAATGGTCTAAATGGAGCTGTGCAGCTTATAGTAACAATCATGTGAATAGATATTTATATCACTGGTTTATTGAGAACTTAGGGATAAAAATACTTATTTCTCATGTAAGTTCTGCCATATCACAGTTATAATAAGATGTGTCGTGCCTGGAGTCTGTAGTACAAACTGATATTTCTGGCCCAGATATGTGATTTCAGTTCATAGTGTTGTCGTTCAGGGGGTATAAATGACGTCATCTTTAGTAGGACCTTAGCTTCTTGTTCGGAGAGTTAAGGAACTCCACCTTTAAACTCTTTCATTGCCATTCAGTGACAATTGCAGTACATAAAATTGTGCACTTATATATAATGGCATTTTATATCCTCTGTTTTGTTAATATGAAACATATTATCATATAAAATGTTAAAAGAAGTTGGATAAATCCACCATCATCGTCATCAAAGTTTATTAATAAGGCACAATCTGCAGTGCCGGGCAAGGAAAACATCAAATACATGAATGTGTAAGATATGTGAGAACCATTGTGCATTAAGACAGGACCTCTGTAAACTTTCAGGTATAATCATGCTGTTTAGAGCATGTGTAAACCATACAAATATGAAATGATCGTACATTTAGAAATAGCATAATGGATAGACAGTCTGCAAATGGACATAAGTAAAGGGACAGACATGTAACAATGTTCAGAGGGCCCTGCTCGTGAGAGCTTACAGTCTAGACATATAAAATATCAACAGATATCCTTACTGTGTCAGAAAAAAAATAGTCCATGCAAATGGAAATAAAAAATGTCTCCCCTTGCAGAAGACCCCCTTTGGCTTCAGTTTGGAATTCAAACTCTATGCAAAGTGTCTGCCACATTGACTTTATGAGCCACTGCCCTGATCCATGAAGTTTAGCTTGCCAACCTCCATTTTTTCCACATGTTGCCCCAATGGAGACCCACAGCTCCTGTTTACTGTTGCATCTCCTCACAAACCATTACTGACCCATGATGGGATTCCTTCCCCTTCATATTTGTACCCCTTTCAGACATCACCAAAAACCCGCAATTTTAACTGGGCACAATGAAAATACCTGGGTCATGCTTATGTCTGAAAGGATCAGACCAGGGTTGACAGTCCCGGGTCCACGACCCTCGAATCGACCAGGGTTATTCGCGGCTTATGACTGAATTGCGTGACCCGGGTTTTCAGACCCAGGTTGCACCTAGAAGCTCTGATTGGCTGTTTGGGGCTGTTTCTGATGACCTCATCAGTGGCAGATGGCAGAGAATGCAAGATGGCGCAATGGAAGGATGAGGAGGTGCAAGAGCTGTTGTCAGTGCGGCGAGAAGATAAAGGCCCAAATAATGGGCACAGTGAAGGATGCAACCATCTATAGTAACATCGCTAAAATCCTTGCTACAAGGGGGTGAAGAAAAGTCAGCAGCAGGTTGTAAACAAACTGAAACCTATTCACAAGTAGCACAGCAAGGTCCCTGAACACAATGAAAACAGGAGTGCCCAGGGGGCCCACACCGCACACCATGCCCCCATAGTTAATTATACTTACCTTTCCACAGATTCCGGTGTGCTGCTCTTCCAGAGAAGAAGGGGCCCAAATGGAGGCTGCACACGGGCCCCCTTCTCTATTAAAACACCCCTGTCATTACGACCTGTGTAATGTTGTTTTTGGGAACTCTGCACTATCTAACCACATCACCCTTCCCTCGTCAATTTATGCTGCTTCAAAGAATACAATGCTGGAGTGCTGTCAAGCGAGCCTGCCAGTGCCACAGGTGCTCTTTAAAGACATATGGAGTTATCTCTGCATAGCGAAGATCCAGCCAACAACACAACGGAGTTGCAGACACGGGTACAGATTCCCAGGCAGAGAGGCCGGCTTTATGCAGCAACAGTAAATTAACCTGCATTCAATTTATTGCACATAAGCCTGTCATTTTTTTAAAAAAAGGTTTAAAGTACAGTAACTTATAAACCGTATCTGTGTGCAAGAGTAAAGAGGCCGCAAGCACAGATCAGCTTATAGCGCTGCTATTTAATTTGCAATATGTTCTCTTATGAGAAACACACCACAGCAATATAGCAAAAATTACAGTGACACTGCAGATAAAGTGGCCTTATTACAACCTATGAAATGTGGTATTTTTTAAATCGCACCATCTAACGCCACCGGCATTCATTACAGTAATATTGCTAACATTTTTGTAGGAGGAAGCTAATTTGTGCTGTGTTTTTTCTAATTTCCAGTTTACAATGTTCCTGCAGGGTGTAAGAAAAAATCCAAGATGGAGATGGCCACTATAGCCATGACAGACATATTGCGTGAGCAGCTTTGAGAAATGGATGCAGTTGCAGCTATGCAAACCCAAGAAGATGCCAGGCTACAGCGTTTATACAAATATGAGAGAGAACAGAACTCTTGCCTCACACACATGATGGGCATGCATGAGCAGGTCACTCGCGGTAATCACTAATTTCTTGGACATTTGTTTTCAAGAGTTCTATGCCCCATTCCACAGCTGGCACCCCCTCCACATTATCCATATTATACACAGCAGCCACAGTCTGGGCAAAATTTTGCAGAGGGAAGGCTTTGAATTGTGCCTAGAGGCCTACCAATTTTTAAGCCACCCTTGGCTAGTACTCTAGAATACACTGCCCTTAATCCCCCAACTGGGCCAAATCCAAATCCAGAGTAGCCAGTTTATAGGCATTTGTAAGTCTTGCCTGTTGTGCTGCTTTTTTATCACATCAGCCTGAAAGGCATCTTAAGTTTAGCCTCTGTTTTAGATGTTATTTTTTCTGGATGACCCAAAATACCCCTTATTTTAATGTGAAGTTATATGTTAGGGTGACTGGCAGAGATCTGTATTATTATTGTAATATTAAAAAAGCATGTATATGTTAATGGCAATATGAGCAGCACTTTGTGAAAGCATCTGTGTGTGTGTACACAAATGAAAAAAATTTGTGGCTGTTCACATTGTAATAAAAAAAATAGTTTGTGCTAAATGACCCATCTGTCTGTCCGTCTGTCCTTTCCCCTCCTCCAGTGGGCCCTTAATTCCCCAGCCTGACTCTGAGTATACAGTAAAGATGTTGTATACATTGTACCTATGTTTTCTCATTTTACTGTATCATTACTACCCCCACCTGGGCTGTGTGCTTATTCCCTTTAGTTTACTTATTGCAATACCCTAAAGCAGCATCTTCTAACTCACTCGGCCACTGATAATCCATTACGGTAACGGCAGGTGCTTTGGCACATTGACAGGTGCTGCTAGCATGGGCTGAGGCAGTAGTTGTACCACCCTCCCTAAGGCACTGGCTAGAGCTAATAATTTGCTAACCCAACCTACTTTTGTGTTGGGCTCAGTTTACAGTTCATTTAAGTCAGTCTATAGAATAAAACTAATTATTTAGTAAATGTTGCAGGAGGGTACTGACAAGCTATTAGAACTTTAATTGAAGATGGAAACTTTTTTTAATATTATTATATACTGTGAATATAACTACATAAGACATAGAATTGCCAAAAATAAGCACAATTGACCTAAACTGGTGGCAGCTGGGGTATAATGTATTTAAAATACTGGTCGTAGTTGGGGGATAATGCATCCGTCAAACTGGTGGTAGATGGGGTACAATGCATCTGTCATACTCGTGGTAGCTGGGGTACAATGCATCCATTATACAGGTGGTAGATGGATATAATACATCCATCATACTGGTGGTAACTGGGGTACAATGCATCCATCATACTGGTGGTAGCTGGGGTACAATGCATACATCATACGGTGGTAGCTGGGGTACAATGCATACATCATACTGGTGATAGCTGGGGTACAATGCATCAGTCATACTGGTAGTAGCTGTGGTACAATGCATCCGTCATACTGATGGTAGCTGGGGTACAATGCATCCGTCATACTGATGGTAGCTGGGGTACAATGTATCCGTCATACTGGTGGTAGCTGTGGTACAATACATCAGTAATACTGGTGATAGTTGGGGTACAATGCATCTGTCATACTGGTGGTAGCTGGGGTACAATACATCTGTATTACTAGTGGTAGCTGTGGCACAATGCATCCGTGGTGGTAGCTGTGGTACTATGCATCCATCATATTGGTGGTAGCTGGGGTACTATGCATTTGTCATACTGGTGGTAGATGGGACACAATGCGTCCATCATACTGGTGGTAGTTGGGGTACAATGCATTTGTCATACTGGTGGTAGATGGGGCACAATGCATCCGTCATACTAGTGGTAGCTGGGGTACAATGCATCCATCATACTGGTGGTAGCTGGGGTGCAATGCATTTGTCATACTGGTGGTAGCTGGGGTACAATGCATCCGTCATGCTGGTGGTAGCTGGGGTACAATGCATTTGTTATACTGGTGGTAGATGGGGTACAATGCATTTGTCATACTGGTGGTAGATGGGGTACAATGCATCCGTCATACTGGTGGTAGGTAGTAGGTAGAGGCAATGTTATTTAATATTTTCTTTTACACTGCTAGGGAAAATATAAATGTAACCAGTTCTAAATTTGTGTTGACTTTACCTATAGTTTATTAGGCCCTGCCTACAGTACATGAGACGACGTTCATATTTTTATACAGGGACTCTAAGTTCCCAATCCCCCAATGCGTACAACTGAGCTGCAACTCTGTACCCTGACAGTCAGCCCTGTCAGATTTCTCTGAACCACTCATCTCTATCTAATATATACATTAATTTGAATGTTCCTTGCCATGAATACTGGATTTACATGAACTTTTAGTCAATAAAAGAGAATACTATAAGATGTAAAGGTGTTTAATGTGAGCTACATCCTTGTTCATTTGCATGCCCCTAATGTAGGTGCCCATTATTTTATACAGGACCTTTCTAATGTTCTCCAGAGTAGACTTAATTTTCTTTTCATTTTAGGGGGAGACTTTATTATGGTAGATGACATTTTGCTAGATAAATCTCCTCCTGCCTCACGACCGTAAATTACAAATTGGAGGTCCCTTCACTCCCTTAAAACAAATTTCAATTTATCAGATCCATGGAGATTATTAACACTACAGACAGAATGTATACTTTCAACTCTATGGCCCATAGGTCTTGTTTTTGTATCGACAACTTACTGATCTCAGTCACTTAGTCTCAGTAGATATCTCTTATATTTTTACTTCTGACCACGCACCAGTTTCTATAGAAATTACCCACCCTTATATTCATCACATGGATTGCATTTGGCGATTTCCCACTACTTAGCTAAATTGGATTATTTTAAGGGGTAAATTTACTAAAGTGAGAGTTTTTAGAAGTGAGTTTTAGAAGAGATGTTGCCCATAGCAACCAATCAGATTCTAGCTATTATCTTCTAGAATGTGCTAGTTAAATGTTAAGTAGAATCTGATTGGTTACTCTCACTTTAGTAAATTTACCCCTAAATTTCATCTGGACAAATTATGTGGATGATAACTTGGCACGCATTTGGGATGCCTTTAAGGCAGTTATGAGGGGCCACATTATTAGTTACGTATCTCGCAAAAAGAAGGAATTCGCGGTCATTTATAATTCACTACAATCAGCCATATAACAGTCATTTTGGGTCTACTCTGTTAACCTCACTGATGAAGCCCTACAGACTTACAAACAGGCCCGTCAAATTTTAGATACTTATTTAGCAATACAGGCAAAACGGGACTTGGACTTTGTTAGAAATAAATACTATCTCTGGGGTAACAAACCTGAGACATTGCTGGCTTGTCAGTCCAAACCTCAAAGACAACGTAACTTTGTGGCAGCCTTGAGACATCCCATGACTGCACAGATTTTGACAAACTCCCGAGACATAGTCACCCACTTCCAATTATATTCCGAAAATGTATTTCAAACTCAGCCCATAGATCTTGATTCACAAATGAGATTATTACAGGAAGCTAATTTATCTGTCTTAACCACCTCTCAATGAGAATCTTTAGCGGGAGAAGTAACGATATAGGAGAACAATGCTGCCATTGCAAGCCTCCCCCCTCATAAGTTTCCTTGCCCAGATGGCTTTCCTGGAGAATACTATCGCTTGCTATACTCCCATATTGCTACCTCTCTATTTGAACTCTATAATGCCATTCATAAGTCGGGTTTCCCGTCCCCTACTTTCAATGCAGCGCATATGACGCTTCTCCTGAAACTTGGAAAGGATCCCAGTTTACTGTTTTCATATAGACCTATCAGTTTGTTAAATGTAGATTACAAACTTTTAGCCAAGATTATGGCTAACAGACTCCAGATGATTCTTACGTCAATCCTAACCAAACATCAACTTGGCTTTGTGAGAGGGCACCATGCTCTGAAGGGCAGGGCAAGACTGCCATAAGGGCCGATTTCCAGATAGGCCGGTCCGGCCAGTACCACAGAGGGGGGGCAGCAGCAGGTCCGGATTAACCCCTATGCAACATAGGTGGGCGTCTAGGGCTCGCCTATACTACTATATGAAACTTTTTTTAATGTAGATAAAGAGCCTATAATATCTGCGGAGCCCAGATCCTTAAGAGCGGGGACAGCCGCGAATGTACCGCTGTGCCGGTACCTGTGGAATTTCTGATTGATGCAGTATAGACAGTGCAGCTACAGGAACTGGCGATCATGCACAGCTGCACATTTCCTTCGTTTGCAGTCTGTCCAGTCAGAGGTGGGGGGCGGGCAATGATGTCACAGGGAAGTCACTGGAGCTCCTGGGTAGTTCTGTCATTCAGAGAGAATCAGCCAATAAGCATCGGGGCAGGGGGCGCGGCATCTCTGTATGGGAAGCTCCCATGAGCACTATCTGCATGGGAAGCACACTAAGCAGGAAGCTCCTCCTATGCCATGAGCTCCTATGCCATGAGGATGCAGCTGAAAGTTTCATTATTTCCTTTAGTGCACTGGAAAAATGGAAGAATGCACACTGTAGGTGAGTCATGTAATGGAACTTGTACAGCTTATTACTTTAGCAGTCTGAGGTGTATGGATCACACTGGTGTTAATGAAAGAGATGTTCCAAGCATACATATTAATCCAGCATTTTCATAATAAGAACAAATATGACTCTAGTGAAGTTCAAATAGACAGCACTGGCTATGTAATTGACCCCCCGTGTGTCTTACACCAGTCATGACATCACTACTTAATAATCAGCAATCACCTACAGCCCTAAAGACTACTGCTGTCTCCAGAGTGAGGATTATTATGCCATAGTTTTCATTCTGAGTATACAGATAGTTCACCGTTTGCTCACGGTGCTCTGTGACTGTGAACAGCATTCATTATCTGTAAATGTTGGAAACAGGATCCATCCTCTTGTTCAACGTTCACACTGTTGACATGCTGGAGATCGTCATCATTATGCCAGCGCCATTATACCAGCAGTTAAAATGCTGCTTAAAGCATTTTAACGGTGTTGGCAGTATAACTAAATATTCCGGTAAATCAGCATGATTACAGTTATACTAGTAACACTGTTAAAAAGCTTTAACCTGCATTTTAACTGTCTGTATACTGGCGCCACATACTGATGGCGATCTCCAGCATGTCAGCATTATGAATATATATGCAGGCTGCATACCTTGGAAATGAGCTGCACTGTCCATTTAGCTCATCTTACAAGTTAGATTTGTAATGAGTGTGCTATATATTGTTGTGATTTCTAGTCAGCATCAATTCAGATTATACAATTGTATTTACATACTATATGAAACCATCATAAAGGCTTGGACATATCCCGGTTGAGACTATCCTGACAGTCAAAATGCCAGCATAAAATCCCAACGGTCAAAACCCAGACAAATTTAGTGAGTATCCTAACCCACCCCTCCCGCAGCCTAACCCTAATCATCCCCTACCACAGTTTACACTAACTGTCCCATACCGCAGCCTAACCCTAACCAACCCTTACTGCAGCCTAACCCTAACCATCCCTTACCGCAGCCTAACCCTAACTTTCCCCCTAGTGCCTAAACCTAACTATAACCCAATACTCACAGTTGGGATTTTGACCGCCTGGATACAGAGTGAAGGGCCTCATTTATCAACAAGTTTATCACTCAAAACGAGTGATAAATGTCACTGTGTATGATAAATAGTGCTCCAGCCAATCAGCTCCCAACTGTCATCTGTTAGAAAAATGACAGTTGGGAGCTGATTGGTTGGAGCACCATTTATCATACACAGAGAAATTTATCACTAGTTTTGAGTGATAAACTCATTGATAAAAGAGGCCCTTTAAGTTACACCCCCATCCCACAGGGACTGAAAGACTTCACTTGGTAATAACCCATCATCCACCCGAGGGCCAATAGAGCCCCCCCAGGGCTGTTACCAACACACACCCCCATAGTATTACCCCTCATCCTAAGTTTTACACAGCTTAGCACGTGTCAGGGAGGACTGATCATCAGTCCCCCTGCTGCAGCTGATCTCTGCAATCGCAAAGATCAGACAAATAGTGCTCAGGGGGGAACTAAAGTTCACTTTTCACTTTTGTTACAGGGTAATGTGGCAGTGATGTCAGTGGTCACAGACTGCCAACAACTTTTTCTTTTCGCTTCAGTTGTGGATGGTGGCATCAATGCTCTTTATGTACAAAGGGCACCAAAATGGGCAGTTACCGCTCTGCTTTGGTGAGTAAACATGTATCCTCCTCTGCGTGCAGCACCCCTGCTGTAAAAAAAATCCTACATTGAACACTATCTAATCTTCTACAACTGCTATGCCAGGGCTTGGTCAATTGGGAAAATGCCTTCCCTATTCTTTGATTGTGACCTACACCAATGTAGTACCAGCTTTACCTAACAGAACCAACCAAATACCAAATGTCTGACTGTGACACATTCCCCTGCAGGATGTGTTTTGTGTGTATTTTAATACAGAGAATGATGTATGTTGTTCTAATATTAATTATATTTCTAAGAGCATAGACTAAGAAGTGGGAGGAGTCAGAAAAAGTAAGGGGAGGAGTCTTTGCCAGGAGCCAGATGCTGAAGCGAGGTGTCTCACGATCCGCAGCTGGGATTCCTCTGAGGAGGACAGAGAGCTGGGGGGTTAGGATGGCAGGTAGCGAGGGGAGTGACAATGCTAGTATTCTCAATAAAGGTCAGTCCCAGGTTTTGGCTAGACCTAGCCAGAGGTCTTCCCCAGTGAACCCTCCAATTGGGATATGGGTTTTGCCGCACCGAGTGAGCAGGTCGCAGCCCTCTGGCTAGGTACCTGAGAGACGAGCAGACTAGAAAATGTCACTGCAATAATGGATGAAGAGATGTACTGATATGAATTTGTTATACTGTAGATAGTTTCAGGATACAGTAGCTGTACAGGGAAACAGACGCTGATGAATGAACTTGTTACACTGGAGAGTTTGAGGATACAAGTAGCTGTGCAAGGGACACAGACACTGATAAATGAACTTGTTACACTGGAAATAGGTTCAGGATACAAGTAGCTGTGCAAGGGACACAGACACTGATAAATGAACTTGTTACTCTGGAAATAGGTTCAGGATATAGCGTTCCCGCTAGGCTGTTTTAGCGGGGCGCGGCGCCCTGCCCTCCTTCTGGAGGGCAAAAAGCACCCTGCCCTCCAGGAGGAGGGCAAAAAGCGCCCTGCCCTCACAGCCTGCGGGAGCCGTTCTCACCCGCGGGACGCAGTGTCCCGCGGGTGGAGAAACATGCGGTGACCCTGTCACCGCCGGAGAATAGACGCCGGGCGCATGCGCCCGGCATCTATTCTCCCTGTCTGCAGGGCTTGGGGGCTGCCCGGCGTGTCCGTAAGTGCCGGGCAGGCCCCCAAGAGTGACGAAAAGGGGACGCGTCTTATAGACACGCCCCCTTTTCCGATGACCACGCCCTTCTCGGTCGCACGTGCCTTCGGCGCGCGCACGGGCATGCCCTCTCTAGCTCCAGCGCCCTGCCTCCCGCCGGAGCTAGAGGGAACACTAGGATACAAGTAGCTGTGCAAGGAACACAAACGCTGGTGAATGAACTTGTTACACTGGAAATAGGTTCAGCATACAAGTAGCTGTGCAAGGGACACAAATGCTGGTGAATGAACTTGTTACACTGGAAATAGGTTCAGGATACAAGTAGCTGTGCAAGGGACACAAACGCTGGTGAATGAACTTGTTACACTGGAAATAGGTTCAGGATACAAGTAGCTGTGCAAGGGACAGAGATGCTGATAAATGAACATGTTACACTTGAAATAGGTTCAGGATACAAATAGCTATGCAAGGGACACAAACACTGGTGAGTGTGCTTGATACACTGTAGAAATAATCATGGAAGACAATAACTGCAGGGAACTTAGCAGGAGAAGTGAGACTTGGACTTTGGTAATCAGTTTAACAGCTGAGACAAGTAACACAGGAACCTGGGAGCAGAACTGCAATCCAGCAATCAGGAAGGAACTGAGGGCTCAATTCAGAAAAAACTCGCTAGGTGCGTACGCTCGCACCCAGCATATGCAAATTCGGCTAAGTGACGGCATGGCAGGCGAACACACAGCAAGGCATAAGCATGCCCACTATGGCCTGGCGTGTGATCGCTTTGTGTATGTAGATGCCCACCAGCCTGTCTTAAAACGCCCACTTGCACACGTCATCTCCAGGAAGTGTATGCAACCATCGGTACATAGGCTACCATCAGAAGTGAACGCAGCGTTTGAGGTTGACTATACCCTACCACAAGCACTGCGAGAACTTCTGTGTGAAATACAACCAGGTTACGTGTACTATGACGCTGCCTGTTAATTATGCATGCCTCTTAAACGGCATTAAGACGCTCAGGCACGCCTGCGTTTGCACCTCCACTCCCCCATTTCTAGTGGCCTGCCCCTGTCATCACCCACAAATGTCTACTCCTGACACTCACTTTGCTGGGCAGTCTATGCAGAGCGAGTGACCTCTTCCTGATCTTTCGCACTGGTTCGCACACTGCAATGCATACGTGTTATATGTGCAGAATGCAAACATCAGCTAGCTACGAGCGAACGCTTCTTAGCAACCGGGTCTGAATCAGGTGCTGAGAGCTGTACATGAATTCAGTGAGAGAGCTGCTACATATGACGCAGGTTAGTTACTTGATGTACTGTAGATCCAGTCACAGAATATAAAATCTACAGGGAACACTGACACAGGGAAAGCTACTGAAACTAGTGCTGGGGAATAGTACAGGAGGAGACTCAGGAAACTAGGTACATGAGGCAGAGCTGGATAAACACAGGAGGATAAACTGATGCAAGACTTGAAGTAAAACAAAAGTAAATCACAAGGAATCCAGACATGAATATGCCCAGGAAGGCACAGTAGATGGAGAGACAAGCTGGCTCCAATGGTATTAAAGAGCCAGATGCAGACTAGCTGTGGGATATGCTGAAAGGTAATGTAGAGCCTGGAACAAATACTGGCATCTTAGGGCCTGATTCAGAGCCGAACGCTCTGACCAGAGCGCTTGCTCTGAATCAGGGCCCTCCTCCAAGAAAATGGAGCGTCCTCCTGGACGCTCGCATAGCTGTGGGTGACCACCCACAGCATATGCGAGCGTCCATGATGATGGTTGCGATGGTCAAGACCATCGCGACCATCGTGCTTGCGACGAGACCCTGTGGTAGGGTCTAGCTGCCGCAAGCCCTGGAGTGCTTTTGGCTCTTTCAGAGCCAAAATCACTCCCACTGACATCACTAGTGATGTCAGTGGGGCCAGCTTCAGACGGTAGGCGTTCCCATGGGAGCGCCTCCGTCTGGCAGGCACGCCCCCGGCACGCCCTCCAAAGGGGGCGTGCTGTCAATCAACATCAACAGCACGCCCCCTTTGTTGCGAGACCCGGAGCGATGGAGAGCCTGTCGCTCGCCGGGTCTCGCGCATGCGCACGACGGAGCTCCCTCCGTCGTGCGCATGCGCAGTGGGGGAACATCGACCCGCTTGCGAGCGTCCTGCGCTCGCAAGCGGGTCTGAATGACCCCCTTAGTCACAGGGAAAGCGAAGTTAAACAGCAACTTCCTGCTCCTGGAGTGAGTATAAATACCCTTAGGTAGCTGTTCATTGGATCAGAGGATCAGCTGATTGACCACAGGACTACCATTGGGAGAGACTAGTCAGGTGATATTGACCAACATGGCTGCGCTCATGCCCACCACTACGGGAACCAGGACGCAGGCACGGAAGCCCTAGCAGACCCCAGGGAGAATACTCAGCCACCACTCACATCCACTCCCAGTGACTGAACACCTAAGCACAAAGGACGCTGGCGCGGAGGTGAGTAGCGGCCGATCCCAGGACGCATCCTGACAAGGTGGGTCTGTGTGCTCTAAATTCCGGGGCCTATTTTTAGTCCGGCCCTGGTGAAGGGTATACGCACTGCACTTGCGGCTGTGGTGGCCTCTCACAATTCTCCTACTTCTGAAAACATGCTACTGAGTTTGGATGCCCACAAAGCTTTTGATATGGTTTTGTGGCCTCATCTATTTAAATTATTGGAGATGCAAGGTTTTGAAACAGATTTATTAATCTCATATGTTGTCTTTACCATGTCCCATTTACCTCCCTGCTGGCGAATAGTATGGTGGGTACTCGGTTTCGTCTGAAGAGGGGTACACGTCAGGGCTGCCCCCTCTTCCCCATTTTATTTAATCTGGCATTAGACCCCCTACTAAACAGCTTCAAGATTGGCCATCATTCCAGGGAATTAAAATTGGCAGGCGCAAAATAAAATTGACTGCCTTTGGAGTTGATATTCTTCTATTCATGGCTAACCCCATACAATCATTTTTGGAAATCTTTAAAAGGATTGCCTGCTTTGGTACTATTTCTGGTTTCCATATAAATGACGATAAATCCACAGAATTATTGCTTTAGGGTTGCTCTGTCTGTCCACAGTGGGCAACTCACCTTTCATTGCAGTGGGCTAAAACAGAACTGAACTACTTAGGGATTACCCTACCTATTGTAAGAACCCTTTTGAGCTCTATTCATTAAACATAGGTAAAGCCATTCAATCTCTACAGATGATATACAGAGGTGGGAATGCCTTCCGCTCTCTTATCTTGGACGAGCTGACCTGCTTAAAATGGTCTAATTTCCTCGCTTAATATACTGTATCTCTTACAATCACTTCCAATTATTTTAACTACAGGAGATGTACAATGGTGACAGATCCCCCATTGCCTTGCGTAAACTCGCCCAACCTAAATCCAATGGCGGTATCAATTTTCCGGATGTAGTGACTTATAATTATGCAGCGTTGTTGCTGCATCAACATGACTGGTTACATAATGAAACAACATATACTGATACACCTCTGAAATAAGGTTTTCTGGGGGACAGTGCTCTAGTTTGTTTCCTCCACCAACATGACCAGGATATTTTGGAATCTATTAAACTAATCCACTTCTTTGGATAAAGCGAAAACTTTGGCACATACTGCGCCATAAGGTGGCACTCAATGCCTCTCAATCTCTTTTTTTTCCCCTGTCCATAATCCCAATTTTCTGGATGGCATGGCTGCTCATCACTATTTGGCAGGTGGCAGGGATCACTACACTCTGGGCCTTGGTAAAGGTGCAAGATAAGAGCCCCATGACCTACTCAGAAGTTTCTAATGTGTGTGAGACAGTTAGACCATACCCTATAGCATTCCTCCAGTCCCAATTCTATATCAACCATGTTATCAGACATTTCCCGGAAGGAGATTTGGATAGTTCTCTTGATAAGTTACTGTTACAGCCTCCCCCCAGAGATAAAGCCCTTTCAATTCATTGCACTTTCCTTCGAGATATCTTGGACTATTCCAGGAATTCTGGGGGTAGTTAAATGGGTGACATACTTTCCCTCTCTAGATATTCCGACAATGTAACGTGGCCTTATTTTTTCAAGGAAGGCATTTCCAGTTAGCATGTATACAGAACTTCTCCTCAATATATATCACTATACTTACTTATCCCCTCTGAGACGCTTCCGCATGATGACTTCTATAAGTTGTCAATGTCCCAAATGTCACCAGGGTGAAGCAGACATGCAGGGCTGTAACTAGGGTGGTGCAGCCGTCGCACAGAGCGCAGGTGACCTGTGGGCAGAACTGGCCGCCACCACCACCATGGAACTGTAAATGCCCTCACAGCCTTGAGCCTACTGCAGTGCATATTAGTAGCAGCACCGCCATTAATATATATTGGAGCGTATATATTGGAGCAGGCAGTGCCGGTGACTGTCTCCTGTAAAAGTCTCCCACAGTGTCTGCAGGAAGAGACATCATGACATCACGCCTCTCCTGCAGAAGAGCCGTAGGCTAGTGGGGTACCTCATTTTAGAGCAGGTTCAGACGCGATCCTAAATGGCATCCCATCGGCTGGCTCCTAAACAGGGACTTCTCAGTCTGGCCCCATCTCCTAGTGTCCCAGCGTCCTCATCAGCGGCAAGGGCAGCAATCCTGGGCAGGTCCAGTCAGCAGCTCACTCCTCTACATCACTCCCCAGCAGTGTCCTCTACAGCGGCAGCACCCTCCCAACAAGTAACTGTCTCCCAGTGGAAGCCCTCTGGCTCTCCTCTTCAGGGGCTGTTTTCTTTGTTGCCTATGCTGGCCAGCAGTCCTCACTTGGGCTGGGGCTTACAGTCCTCCTCAACCAGCAGTCGGGCGGCGATTACTTACGCAGTGGTCCAGTTCCTGCTCCAGCCCGGCAGTATTCAATTAGCAGCTGCCAGTCACAGCAGGCACCAGCTCCAGGGGTCTTCCAGCTAGCAGGCAAGCTCCTCCTCCAGATGGCCAGTCACATCAGGTCCACGGAGTAGCAGGGGTCTGGGTCATACAGCAGCACAGGGTTTTCTCACAGCAAAGGAGAGGTAGGCAGCTGGACTCTGGGACTTTGAAGCACACAGCAGCACAAGCACCACCGACGGTAAGTCCCTCTAGAGTCTGCAGTGGTGTCTCCACTGAGTTAATCGAGCACTCAACTCTGCTCTGTCCATTAATCATCCTCCTACCTTCAGTGGGGCCTCCTCTTAAGCCTCACCTCTAACTGTAGCCAGCCTCCTGGCTCCGGTATTATTGGTCAGGGGCTCCTATAAACCCGCCCCTTTGGCCCTCTGCCCCACAACCCAGGGCAGCCAATCAAAAGGGTCCACTTTAAGCAGGCTCCTTGGTTGCTAGCCAGCTATGAAATCTTCTTCCTGGACTGGACAGGCTCAGAAGCCCCAGGGAGAGAGAGAGGTCACCTAATGCTCATCAGCCCTGCTATTACAGGCTAAGAGCTGTGTATGGCATTTTACCCATATCTGTGGGGAGCAGTACTTTAGATTAAAAAAACTAAAGTGGGGTACCCCATTTACCTTAATATGGGGGTACCACACTAGCAGCTGGCTTGTAACCAGTGGAAGGTAAGTAACTTTAACTTAGTGTTAGGGCTGGGGCTGGAAGAGACACTGGGGCTGGGGCTAAAAGTGACACTTGGAGCTTGGGCTGGAAGTGACCCTGGGCCCTGAGGTTGGAAGTGACACTGGGTATTGGGACTGGAATGAATGTAATAATGATTTACTAATATAGACATAGGGAGGGGATTGAAGGGGTCCTAATTTGTGCTATAATGTGTAAAGGGCATTACTGGGTGGCATGATGTGTGCGGGGCATTAGTGTGGCATATTGTGTATAAGGGCACTACTAATGTGTGGAATAATGTGTAAAGGGCATTATGGTGTGGCATAATGTGTATAAAGGGCTCTATTGTGTAGCATAATGTATTAGGGGCTCTACTGTATGGCATAATGTGTATAAAGGGCTCTACTGTGTGGCATAAAGTGCAGGCCCGGCGACGGGGGGATCCAGGGGAACAACTGTACCAGGCCCCAAGGTCCTAGGGGTCCCCGAAGTGTGATGCTGCCTTTACTGCTGCTGCAGTGATCAGCAGGGTGTAGGCAAGTACGGGACCCCTGCTGATCACTGAGGCAGCAAGTCCAGCAATGTCTCCTGGCCATCTACCACCTGACCAGGAGACATTACCTGCAGCCGCATGCTGCATAAACTAGCAGGGCCGCCCTACTAACTACTGGCTGCTGCCGGGGCCTGGCTTGGTGAAGCTCAGCACTGTGGTGGGGGTGGGGCTGCTGCCTGGTGACTCCTCAAGATAGAACCAGTCATTAGGTAGCTCCGCCCCACCACAGTGCTCTGCCTCTCTCTCCAGTTCCGCCAAGCAGCAGCAGCAGTCAGAACTAGGATAACATGTGGGCTAGGATTGGGAAGCACAGTGGGGGATGGGAGAGCACAGTGTGAGAGGGGGTGGGAGAGCAGTGTGAGAGGGGGAATGGGAGAGCACAGTGTGGGATGGGGGATAGGATAGCACAGTGTGAGAGGGGATAGGAGAGCAGTGGGGGATGGGATAGCACAGTGTAAGAGGCGGAATGGGAGAGCACAATGTAAGAGGGGGTGATGGGAGGACACAGTGGGGGATGGGAGGGCACAATGGGGGATGGGAGAGCACAGTGGGGGGATGGGAGAGCACACAGTGTGGGATAGGGTTAGGCACCACCCCCGGGGGGTTAGGTTTAGGGTGCGGGAAGGGAGTTAGGGTTAGGCACCACCGGGGAGAGGTTAGGGTTAGGCACTAGGGGGGAGGTCAGGGTTAGGCACCACTAAGGGAGGGTTAGGGGGGAGAGGGGGAGGGTTAGGGTACTTACCGCCTTTGTCGGGATCTTCATGGTTCGGGATGCTGCTGTTGGGATTTGGGCCCTGATTCAGAGCCGGACGCTCTGACCAGAGCGCTCGCTCTGAATCAGGGCCCACCTCCATAAATATGGAGCGTCCTCCTGGACGCTCGTATAGCTGTGGGTCACCACCCACAGTATATACGAGCGTGCAGGATGATGGTCGCGATGGTCTTGACCATCGCGACCATCGCCACTGCGAGCAGAAGCCTGCGGTTGAGTTTCTCAACCGCAAGGCCACAGGAGTGATTTTGGCTCTATCAGAGCCAAAATCACTCCCACTGACATCACTTGGGAACGCCTCCGTCTGGCAGGCACGCCCCCGTCGTGCGCATGCGCAGTGCAGACCATCGACCCACTTGCAAGCGGACAGCCGCTCGCGAGTGGGTCTGAATCAGGGCCATGAACCGCTATTGAGCCATCGGAATTTCATACCAAACCCCTCAGGTCTGTTTTATGTACTTATTAGCCCTATGGTCAGTAAACATCTTTATTCCCCACCTCTGCAAACATGAGCCAGTGCAAAAATGGTCACTAACAGGAATGATGCTATTGGATACAGTAGCATTAACTTCAATGGCTTCACACGAGTGGGTGAGCAAATATACATCTTACACTGTACAACAAATTAATACTTTTAATTTGTTTCCTATCTAAAAATGGTCATACATTACTAATTTGAGGTCAAGAAAAACGAAAATGATTTCAGAATGTTTTTACTAGCTCTATTTTTTGAGCTACACTACTTGCACTATACTGTGTGTACATTAGTAATATAGTCATAGTGAAAAGCTATTTTAAAATAATCTGATATTTTCTAGATAGAAAATAAATAACAGTTGTTTTAATTCAATCAATCACAAATAAGAACACAAAACGAAACAAACATACAGCATACGAAAGCACTATCTAATATAGTGGCCTATTCATGGTGGTGCTTTCTCTTTGCTTGTCGCTTGTACTCCTCTTCTGGGGCATCTCTTGTCACTGTCCAACAGTAGTGATTCACCTACCCTGATATCTTTATTCTATTGCTGAAATGTCTTGGTGGAATCGCTCACTATGCTTGTCACTCAGTGCACCACAGTTATCTTGTGTGGGTAATCCCGTGAATCGCATATATTTGAATAGGGGACAAATAACTGATTCATTTAATTGGATCATTAGGCCCTGCCCCCTCAGCGAGGAACGCAGATTGCTCGTAAGATTCTCTCCATTCTGCCCACTTCACTAGGAATAACCCTACATTGTCATAAATGGGCTATATCTCGGAACTCAGGGGGTCATTCAGACCTGTTCGCTTGCAAAGGACGCTCGCAAACGGGTCGATGTTGCCCCACTGCGCATGCGCACGACGGAGGGAGCTCCGTCGTGCGCATGCGCGAGCCCCGGACTGCGACAGCTAAGCTGTCGCTCCGGGTCTCGCACCAAAGAGGGCGTGCTGTTGATGTTGATTGACAGCACGCCCCCTTTGGTGGGCGTGCCGGGGGCGTGCCTGCCAGACGGAGGCGTTCCCATGGGAACGCCTACCGTCTGAAGCCGGCCCCACTGACATCACTAGTGATGTCAGTGGGAGTGATTTTGGCTCTGATAGAGCCAAAATCACTCCAGGGCTTGCGGCAGCGAGACCCTACCGCAGGGTCTCCGTCGCAAGCCCGATGGTCGCGATGGTCAAGACCATCGCGACCATCATCATGGACGCTCGCTATAGCTATGGGTGGTAACCCACAGCTATGCGAACGTCCATGAGGACGCTCCAAAAAAAGGTAGGAGGGCCCTGATTCAGAGCGAGCACTCTGGTCAGAGCATTCAGCTCTGAATCAGGCCCTCAGAGCTAACTGACAGTTTTAAATGTCATATTCATTCTATGCATCAATTAGAAGTAACTATTTTCACATCAGAAACATTTTCATTGTTGTGCAGTGTTGTTGGGATGCTTTTGGCATTTGTAATCGACAGGCTAAATTTACTAAGCAGGGTCTTTTCAAAGCCACTGCACCTGCGGCGGTTTTGGCCGCTGGATTTAAAGGGGAAATAATTTTACATTCAAATCACGCCTGGTTTTGTATGTAAAATTATTTCCACTTTAAATTCACTGGGCGAAACCACCGGACACCTGGCGGCTTTGAAAAGCGAATTTTAGTAAATTTAGGGCCTGATTCAGAGCCGCTCGTAAGCGGCAGTACGCTCGTTCCGAGCGATGTTCGCCCATCTGCGCATGCGTACGGATTTTAATACGCATGCGCGAACCAGTCAGTGCGGCCGAAAATCATTTGTTCGCTATATAGCGAATGCCTGCTATTTTGAATTACATGAGGAGGCGTATGTGGGTGGTAACAGGGGAAGGTGCTTGAAAACGGTGTGTGGAGATCAGAACGCAGGCGTGCTTAAAGGTCAAAACGGGCGTTTTAAGGGTGTGCATAATTAATACAGCAGCGTCATTGACCACGTCACCTGGTTGTTTTATAGTCAGAACTGCTCGCAATATAGTGGTAGCAAAAACCAACCACAAGAATAGCGAGCAGTTCATACGCTGTTCGATGTACTCGATTAATCTAATAAATAGCGGACATGACGTAAGATGCGAGCAGCCAGGGGGCGTATTTTTCCAAAAAACGACCGCAAGTTTGGTTCGCTCGTTCAGACCTAGAGGCGTGAACAGACCGCAAAGAGCGAACGGTTCATTTGAATAGCCACCCCTATTTTCTGGACGAACAACCGCAAATAGCGAGCGGCTCTGAATCAGGCCCTTAGCCCATATATTTTGCATTTGTTTTACTTTCTGGGCAAGGAGACCATCTCGGCTCCTTCAAATTATATCAAAGCCTATTCAGGTAATGACCCACCTGAAAACACAGGAGACACAGTATTATTACTTTTTATTATTATTTTCCCAAACCCAACATTGTATCCAACAATAAACCCAGAATAATGAATAAACTAAAAGAAATAACCTCAAACAAATTTGATGTTAACACATAGCACAAAGTTTTTGCATTTATTTTATTGAAGACAATTAGGTGTAATAAGTCTTTAAATGATTTATTTAGATGTTTATGTAGTTGGCCCACGCAGGTGTAAAGCAGCGAGGCAAGGGTAGTCCTAATTCTGGACGGGGACTGTGCTGAAATATGCTGATGTCAATGCAGCTTTTCCATTGTTCTCTGAGAAGAGCGCAGTGGTCTGGCTGTTTATACAATATATGGTGTCATCCAGTGCAGCGCATCTGAATGGAACCTCACTGCATGGGAAAGATGTTCTGTACTGCGACCACTTCTCGGCGGCGGTATTGTACCGGATAATACTGACGCAGTCCTTGCCTAAATTAAATCTGTAAAAGTTGCGCCCGATTGACACCATGTCGCAGGAGTGTCCCCAGGAGGCTTCATAAGGATGTTCTTTCCACCTGTCACTGCTGGGTTTGTAGTAGAAGAGGCGGTAATACGAATTTCCCCCTGTGATGTAAATCTTCCCTCCACAGACGGCAGCTTAATGCGCCACTGGGAACGAGTCTTTAGGAAGGGGAGCCACGAGGGTCCAGGTGTCTGATCTTGGATTGTATCTTTCCGCAGTGTGCTGGCCCTTTCCTCCAATGGCATACAGGCAGCCGTCAAGCGGGATGAGCTTCAGGTGGCACTTTGCTGTTATCATTGGTGCCAGTCTGTTCCAGTTGCCAGTCAGTGGGTTATAGTACATTAATGTGCTGGTGGAAACCGAGCCCTCTTTGGTCTTTCGGAGGCCTCCTGCAATGAATAGGTAGTTAAGCATAGAGCATATGCTGCATCCTACAAGACAGGCCGCCTCAGGGATAGTTGTCACCATTTTCCAGCGGTTTGTTTGCATGTTAAGTGAGACAAGTTGTGCTCCGCACTGAGGGTGCTCTGCCTCCCCCGAACTCCCGAAGTTTGTATTCCAGGCACATGGCCTCAACTTTGCACAGGGACAATATTCCTGTCATTCTCAGCTGGAGAATCCGCTTTTTCTCCCAGCCAGTCAAATGCGCATAAATGTCAGAGTCCTTCAGCACACTGAGGTAGTTGTCACTCATTAGGTTGTACAGTGTGTGAAGTAGTCCGGCACACAGTTCTTCCTTGCCATCTGTAACAGCGGCAGGCAGCTCCCCAGTATCGGCTGAAACCTCTCTGCTGAGTCTCTGTACTGAAGACAATTAGGAATTGAGATGGAAGTTCCTCCTGCGACTCTCTCAGCTGCCCCGTTCACCAGAGAATGCAGAGGTGATGAGAACAGTTGGGCGTCCTCCAGAGTGGGTTCCCGGCACGATGGCCCTGGCTGGTGCTCTGGATTCTCAGCCATAGAGGAGACGCTGTTTCTCTTTGAGGTGGAGATGTCATCGGCCATTACCGCACATGGTGGTTTTATAGTATTGGATGATAATGATGTATCTTCATCCTGTCTATGACTTATAATGGAGTCACAACATGTTAAATCACTTTGCAGATCTTGTTCAAAACATGTCATGCTGGAACTTGTACATGTCGTATCCGGAACAGTCTCTGCTGCAGGTCCAGTATGTGGAAATAAGGTGTCGACTGTCAGTTCTTCGCTGTCTTCCTAGACATCAACATTAGATTCAGCACTACAAGATGTTTCTACAGAACTATCTGAGAGTCCTGGCAGCTGACAGACATATGGCAGAATTGACAACTTTATGCCAACATCATCACTGACCTGTGGTTCCTCGACGTTCTTTCCTGGCACTTCATCAGGTTCTTTTGGACTATCCCGTGGGGACTGTCCATCCTGGATTAAGTCCTGGTTTCTCTGTAAGACAGCTTCATTATCCTCCACTGCTTCCTTCTGGCTGTCACGAGAAAGATACCAATGGATGGCTGCACTTACGCCTGCAGCCACAGCGAATGCCCCCAGGGCATGACCAAAAGCTCGGATGCCTGGGCCTGAGACCCAGCCGCTGCCACTCATTGCCGTAGGTATCTGTATCACATGATGACAGGTGAGTACAGGTCGCAGACAATGGAAGATGCAATGTGAGTCTTTCCTCCAGGTGAGTGGAAAGAAAAACAGCTTGTATTAAAAAGACACTTGCTTTTACCAGCTAGGTGTGAGTGATGTCATAAGGACTAACTAGTGATGTCATAGGGACTGCCTAGTCCCTGCCAGCATGGGCAGTGCACCCACCCTGTATACCTGGGACCTGCTGACTCATTAAAATATATTTTCTAAACAGCTTTACCCCATTTTTTGTAGCATAATGTATTTCAGTAATTGTTTCATTTAATTTTACCAACTGATATCCTTTCTGCCTGTAACATGAAACAATTTATTTTATTGTGATTGTTTGTGGGTGATTATTATACATATATATTTTTTAACTATATTCCTGTTTAGCAGACCTTTATATCTGCAATAATTTTCCTTAGAACAAGGACCTTGTAGAAGTGTCACATTTTGTAAACACAGAATTCACATTTCTCTAACACCAATTCTGATGCATGTACCGGTGTGAGATCTCTTATACCTAGCCCATTGCCTTGAAAGCTTGGAACGTCAGAAATGAAAATGATTGCTGCCATTTTATAGTGCAAAATGTGTACACAGCTTCTTTCAAGATTGCAAGTTATAGACAAGGGAAAAAGTTTGACTTCTTTGAAATCTACTATTAAAGGTATTTCTTTACATATACTTAATTAAATGTATGTGTTTGTGTAATATATATATATATATATATATATATATATATTTATTAGCATGTCAACATGAGATGAGCGGGTTCGGTTCTCAGAGGACTGAGGTCACCCGAATTTTGCACATCCGAGTCGAATCCAAGCAGGCTTGGAGGTTCCCGCCTTACTCGGTTCTCAAAACCGAGGCAAAACCATAGAGATGGAAATCTCGCGGTTCGCGAGCTTTCATCTCCATGATCAATGCATATATAAGGGACCACGCGACGGATGCCATTTCCACTCCGCCTGTGTAAAGTGAACAGGGAGGGTGGGTAGTGTAGGGCTGGGAGAGGTGCTGGTGCTATCTGCTGTGTCCTGGGCTGGTGACTGCTGATCCATTCTGGTCTCTGGTCACGGTGCTGTCACTGTGCTGTCTGCTGATCCATCTGGGCTGTCTGCTGTGTCCTGGGCTTGTGCTGTGTCCATCTCTGGGCCCAAGTTCTGGACTCCAAAAAAAAAAAAGTGTCTTTTTATATTTTTCTGTGTGTGCATGTGTGTTAGGCTTAACCACAGTAGCGCACAAGAGCCAGCCAGCGACGCACGTTGCACTTGCAACCTTGTGCTGCCCGACTCCAGTCATTCTTCAAAGAAAAAAAACAATAAAGAAGTGTCACTGTCTTATATATTTTTTCTTCTGTGTGTGCGTGGGTGTTAGGCTTAACCACATTAGCGCACAAGATCCAACGACTACAGTCGTGTTCAATCAAAAAAAAACAATAAAAGTGTCACTGTCTTATATATTTTTTTCTTCTGTGTGTGCGTGGGTGTTAGGCTGAACCACAGTAGCGCACAAGATATAGCGACTACAGTCATGTTCAATCAAAAAAGAAACAATTAAAGTGTCATAAAGTGTCATACAGTCTCGGTATCGCCTGCCTAGTGAAGTGGAATCTAGACGGTATTTGGAACCAGGGACACACTACCTCCATCAATTGTCTAAATCCCACTGCACTAACGGCGGATACCGGACGCACGTCTAACACCAAGATAGCAGTCAAGGCCTCAGTTAAACGTTTTGCTTCAAGATGACTGCTGTCGTACTTCATCCTCCTTGCTAAGGACTGTTGGAGGGTCAATTGTTTAATAAAAGTAGTGGTGTTCCTACTTCCTCTCTGGGATGAGTAACGACTCCCAGCAGCAACAGCGGCAGCAGTAGGCGTAGCAATGCAGAATCCTCCAGAGGAATCCAGGATAGGAGAGTCAGTAATGCCAGTGACATGGCCTGCAGGACTACTTCCGATCCTGACTAAGGAGGAAATTGACGAGGAAGGAGTTGACGGTGTGGTTTGCAGGCGCTTGGATACAACAATTTAGGTGTCCCTGGACTGCTTACGGTCGTAGCCAAAGTTTCTGAACTTGACAGTAACTTTTTATGAACGCGCTGCAGGTGACGTATAAGGGAGGATGTTCCTAGGTGGTTAACGTCCCTACCCCTACTTATTTCACCTTTACATATGGTACATATGGCAAGACAGTTGTCCGGATTTGGATAGAAATATTGCCAGACCAAAGAGGTGGAATGTTTGGTCTTCTGCCCAGGCATGACCGTGATGGGCTTTTTCATCCCACGGAGAACAACTGTCTCCCCCGGAGCCTGATTTAAATAAACCACCTGACCATCAGATTTCTCCTCGCCAACTTCCTCCTCAGCGCCAGCTACACCAGTATCCTCACATCCTGTTGTACTTCAACAGTGACATCTTCAATTTGCATATCAGCAAGTGGACTGTGGGTGCTCCTTTCAGCACTTGCAGAGGGCGTGCAAATGGTGGAAAGAGCCACCTCTTCCCGTCCAGTGCTGGGAAGGTCAGGTATCGCAACCGCCACCACACTTGGACTCTCCTTGGGGATTTGTGATATCTTCTTAGAACGCACAGTTCTTCGCTGTGTTTTTGACAGCTTAACTCGTTTGATTTTTTTAGTGGGATGAGGGCTTCCATCGTCATGTGAAGCTGAACCACTAGTCATGAACATAGGGAAAGACCTAAGCTGTTCCTTGCCACTCCGTGTCGTAAATGGCATATTGGCAAGTTTACGTTTCTCCTCAGATGATTTAAATGTTTTTTTTAAGGTCATTGTCCTGAACTTTGTCATTTGGGATTGTATATGCCCTTTACTATGACATTGGGCATCGGCCTTGGCAGACGACGTTAATGGCATGTTATCGTCTATGTCATGACTAGTGGCAGCAGCTTCAGCACTAGGAGGAAGTGGTTCTTGATCTTTCCCTATTTTATTTTTATCGGAGAAAGTTTGGTCCTCCATTTATGTTACATTGATATATACGTGCAGCTAAGGCGCACACAAACACAGAAAATAATTTTTTATTTTTGTTGGAGACTAGTGCACTTTGTGAGTTACACCACCCTTTAAGAAATGAGCCAGCCGGCTCTTTACTTATGGGATATAGGCACACGCTTGGCGCTGCTCCTTTGTTGATGCACGTATTCACAAAGACAGAAAAATAAGATTTTTTTATTTTTTGTGGAGCGCACTTTGAGGGTTTCACCACCCTTTAACAGACAGACGCACACTTGGCGCTGCTGCTTTGAGGATGCAGGTGCGGCTACTGCGCATACATTTCACACCCAAACACAGAAAAAAATGATTATTTTATTTTTGTTGGAGCACACTTTGGGGGTTACACCACCCTTTAACAGACAGACGCACGCTTGCCGCTGCTGCTTTGAGGATGCACGTACAGTGCACACAATTCACAAACACAGAAGAAAATGTTTTTTTTTTGTTGGAGTGCACTTTGGGGGCTTACACCACACTTTAAGTGATGAGCCAGCCGGCCCTTTACTTATGGGACACAGGTGCACGCTTGGCGCTGCTCCTTTGTTGATGCACGTGCAGCCACAGTGCACACAATTCACAAACACAGAAAATATTTTTTTATTTTGTTTGGAGTGCACTTTGGGGGTTACACCACCCTTTAACGGACAAGCCAGCCGGCCCTTTACTTTTGGGACACAAGCGCACGCTTGGTGCTGCTCCTTTGTTGATGCACGTGCAGCCACAGTACACACAATTCACAAACACAGAAAATATTTTTTTATTTTGTTTGGAGTGCACTTTGGGGGTTACACCACCCTTTAACAGACGAGCCAGCCGGCCCTTTACTTATGATACAGGCGCACGCTTGGTGCTACTTTGTTGATGCACATGCAGCCACAGTGCACACAATTCACAAACACAAAAAATATTTTTTTATTTTGTTTGGAGTGCACTTTGGGGGTTACACCACCCTTTAACAGACGAGCCAGCCGGCCCTTTACTTATGATACAGGCGCACGCTTGGTGCTACTTTGTTGATGCACGTGCAGCCACAGTGCACACAATTCACAAACACAAAAAATATTTTTTTATTTTGTTTGGAGTGCACTTTGGGGGTTACACCACCCTTTAACAGACGAGCCAGCCGGCCCTTTACTTATGATACAGGCACACGCTTGGTGCTACTTTGTTGATGCACGTGCAGCCACAGTGCACACAATTCACAAACACAAAAAATTATTTTTTATTTTGTTTGGAGTGCACTTTGGGGGTCACAGCACCCTTTAACGGACAAGCCAGCTGGCCCTTTACTTATGGGACACAGGCGCACACATGGCGCTGCTCCTTTGTTGATGCACGTGCAGCCACAGTGCACACAATTCACAAACACAGAAAATTATTTGTTATTTTGTTTGGAGTGCACTTTGGGGGTTACAGCACCCTTTAATGGTCAAGCCAGCCGACCCTTTACTTATGACACAGGCGTACGCTTGGCTTTACTTTGTTGATGCACGTGCTGCTACTGCGCACACAATTCACAAACACAAAAAAAAAATTATTTTTTTTGGAGTGCACTTTGGGGGTTACAGCATCCTTTAACGGACAAGCCAGCCGGCCCTTGATTTATGACACAGGCATACACTTGGCACTACTTTGTTGATGCACGTGCGGCTACTGCGCACACAATTCAGAAACACAGAAAAAATATATATTTTTGGAGTGCACTTTTGCGGGAGCACCCCTGATGCACAGATCACCCCCTGGACTACACTACAGCACCCCTTTAGGACTACAGCCTTTATGGGACACTGCACAACACAGTCCAGCCAGCCCTATAGACTTTGGAGTGGACACAGCCCCTATGGACAACTGACTGCACAACACAGCCCAGCCAGCCCCTATGACAGCAGCACAACACAGCCCTGCCAGCCCCTATGGACAACAGCAGAATAACACAGCCCAGTCAGCCCCTATGGACTGAGTGGACACAGCCCCTATGGACAACAGCAGCACAACACAGCCCAGCCAGCCCTAGCTCCCACCCTCCCTCTTCACTGTAGACAGCCGGAGTGAGAAATGGCGCCGACGAGGGGACCTTTTATAGAATCCAAAACCCGCGAGATCCGGAAGGCGGGATGATGACGTTTTGCCTCGATTTCAGATCCGAGTCAGGCGGAAAAAGTCGAGCCTGCCTCGTATACGACTGGGATCGGGGGGGCTCGGATTTCAGAAATCCAAACCCGCTCATCCCTAACATATATATATATATATATTAGAATGTAAGCTCCTTCAATCAGGGCCCTCTTCCCTCTTGTGCTTCTCCCTACTGTATTGCTTCTCCCTATTGTATTTTCATTTATCTCTTACTCCCCACTAGCGCAACTAACACTTGGCTACTTATGTGGGTGTAAAGGTCGCTAATATATAGCAATGTTTATTATCCATGTCCGCGTCCTGTATTGTATTGTATTGTAAGTCACTGGTTACTTCTTTGTTTATGTACTTTATAATGTGCTGCAGAACACTTGTGGTGCTATATAAATAAATTATTAATATTAATAATAATTTATATATATTTATATTAGGATGTCGACATGTAACAAGTCTGTAGTACCTACAACATCAATGGTGGCGATTCCATTAGATGAGAGGTTCCATAAATGCTTCCCGCTTAAAGTGAAAATTTTTATTTTTTGTCTGTGCCCCTGGGGGGTGCCAGCAGAAATAAACAAAGTTAAGCCCTATTTCCAGAGATGATAATTACTGCTGATCTTCTACCTGTAATATTGGTGTGTTTTCTTTTACCAATGTATTAGACATATTTTCTACTACCTCATTTTATTTTAGGAAGTCCTCTGAGATAATTATCACAGACGCTGCAGCTTGGATACACTGCAATCAGCACCTCCCTCCTGTATCTGCTCCCAACCTCCCATTGGCTAGTTACACTGCAGTCTGGGGGCGGTACAGGAGAGAGGCTCTGATTGGTGTGATCCCCGGGGTGCATACTTACCCGGCAGACACCAGACAATATACAAGGTACAGTTAGGGTTATGTTTTATCCCCTCCCTTTGCTATTTTTGGTGTGCGCTGCAGCCCCCACTGTGCAACCGCCACTGCCTGACTGAGACTATTGGCGAAATGACTATTGTCATATGTTTATTTCTATCTTAGGGGCGGCCTGACCCCTAAATCCGCGCCTGAATATAGATGAATTTTAAAATCTCATTTCAATATCTGTAGCAGTTTAGAGTATGTTATGGGCACGTCTGCATTAATTGTAAATGAGCTGGAGTCACTGGCATACATAGAATTACTTAGAGTTACTGAAGTTTTGTTAATTTATACAAAAGGGATCCTGGCATCTGATGGGAGCCTGCCAATGTTCTCTATATAAGTCACCTCCTGCGCCCTCCCGTGATTATATACTCTGACCTCTGCTTGCAGGTAAGTTGCTGAAATCCATCATTTGATTCTCAGTTTGGGCCCTTGTGAGATTTCAGAGGGATGTAACTAAATGGGATTTTTATTCTGATTATTAGGACTATTTTCTGCTACTTTAGGCCTCTGCTGCAGTGATCAGCATGGTGCAGGCATGTACGGGACCCCTGCTGATCACTGCAGCAGCAAGTCCAGTGGGGGCCGGGGGGAGGGGAAGGTGGAGCAGGGTGTCAACTGCCACCTGGCCAGGAGACAATACCTGCAGCCGAATGCTGCATAAACTAGCAGGGCCGCCCATTTACTTACTACTGGCTGCTGCCAGCACTGTGGTGGGGGTGGGTCTGCTGCCTGATGACTCCTCGAGATAGAACCAGTTATTAGGTAGCTCCGCCCCCACCACAGTGCTCTGCCTCTCTCTCCAGTTCCGCCCAGCAGCAGCAGCAGTCAGAACTCAGGACTCAGCAGATGCTGCCCAGGAAACTCCAGGTAAGTGCAGCCTGGGAGGAGAGGGGGGGATACAAAATGTGGGCTAGGATTGGGAAGCACAGTGGGAGCTGGGAGAGCAGTGTGAGAGTGGGGATGGGAGAGCACAGTGTGGGATGGGGATAGGATAGCACAATGTAAGAGGGGGGATGGGATAGCAGTGTGGGAAGGGGGATAGGGGAGCAGTGGGGGGTGGGATAGCACAGTGTAAGGGGGGATGGGAGAGCACAGTGGGGGATGGGGGAGCACAATGTAAGATGGGGGATGGGAGGGCACAGTGTGGGATGGGGATGGGAGAGCACAATGTGGGATGGAATAGCACAGTAGGGGGATGGGAGAGCACACAGTGTGGGATGGGGGATCACAATGGTGAATAGGAGAGCACATTGTAGGATGAGGTAGGTATGAGAGAGAATAGTGTCAGATGGGGGAGCACAGAGGCATATGGAAGCACAGTGTGGGATGGGGAGCTTATGTGTAAAAAAAAAAGAAATATATATATATATATATAATTATAACCAGTTATTTATATAGCGCGCACATATTCCGAAGCGCTGTACATCGAATATTCCGCCATTCACATCAGTCCCTACCCCAGTGGAGCTTACACTCTATATTCCCTACCACATGCTCACATACACACACTAGGGGTAATTTTTGTTAGGAGCCAATTAACCTACCAGTATATTTTTGGAGTGTGGGAGGAAACTTGAGCAAACCCACGCAAACACAGGGAGAATATACAAACTCCACACAGTTAGGGCCTTAGTAGGTATCAAACCAACGACCTCAATACTGTGAGGCAGTAAAGCTAACCATTACACCATCTGTGCTGCCAGTATATATATATATACAGTCAGGTCCATAAATATTGGGACATTGACAGACTTTTCATATTTTGGCCTCTATTCACCACCACAATGGCTTTGAAATGAAACAAACAAGATGTGATTTAACTGCAGACTTTCAGATTTAATTTGAGGGTAATTACATCCAAATCAGGTGAACGGTGTAGGAATTACAATGGTTTCTATATGTGCCTCCCACTTTTTAAGGGGCCAAAAGTAATGGGACAAACTAAACAATCCTAAATCTAACTTTCACTTTTTAATACTTTGTAGCAAATCCTTTGCAGGCAATTAGAGCCTGAAGTCTGGAATGCATAGACATCACCAGACGCTGGGTTTCATCCCTGGTGATGCTTTGCCAGGCCTCTACTGCAAATGTCTTCAGTTCCTGCTTGTTCTTGGGGCATTTTCCCTTCAGTTTTGTCTTCATCAAGTGAAATGCATGCTCAATCGGATTCAGGTCAGGGAATTGACTTGGCCATTGCATAACATTCCACTTTTTAGCCTTAAAAAACTCTTTGGTTGCTTTTGCAGTATGCTTCGGGTAATTGTCCATCCGCACTGTGAAGCGCTGTCCAATGAGTTCTGAAGCATTTGACTGAATATGAGCATATAATATTGCCCAAAACACTTCAGAATTCATTCTGCTGCTTTTGTCAGCAGTCACATCATCAATAAATACAAGGGAACCAGTTCCATTGGCAGCCATACATGCCCACGCCATGACACTACCACCACCATGCTTCACTGATGAGGTGGTATGTTTTGGATCATGAGCAGTTCCTTTCCTTCTCTTCTCTTCCCATCACTCTGGTACAAGTTGATCTTTGTCTCATCTGTCAATAGGATATTGTTCCAGAACTGTAATGGCTTTTTTAGATGTTGTTTGGCAAACTCTAATCTGGTCTTCCTGTTTTTGTGGCTCACCAATGGTTTGCATCTTGTGGTGAACCCTCTATATTCACTCTTGTGAAGTCTTCTCTTGATTGTTGACTTTGACACATATACATCTACCTCCTGGAGAGTGTTCTTGATTTGGCCAACTGTTGTGAAGGGGTTTTTCTTCACCCGGGAAATAATTCTTTTGTCATCCACCACAGTTGTTTTCCGTGGTCTTCCGGGTCTTTTGGTGTTGCTGAGCTCTCCGATGCATTCTTTCTTTTTAAGAATGTTCCAAACAGTTGATTTGGCCACACCTAATGTTTTTGCTATCTCTCTGATGGGTTTGTTTTGATTTTTCAGCCTAATGATGGCTTGCTTCACTGATAGTGACAGCTCTTTGGATCTCATATTGAGAGTTGACAGCAACTGATTCCAAATGCAAATGTCACACCTAGAATCAACTCTAGACCTTTTACCTGCTTAATTGATAATGAAATAACGAGGGAATAGCCCACGCCTGTCCATGAAATAGCTTTTGAGTTGATAGTCCCATTACTTTTGGCCCCTTAAAAAGTGGGAGGCACATATTGCAACTGTTGTAATTCCTACACCGTTCACCCGATTTGGATGTAATTACCCTCAAATTAAATCTGAAAGTCTGCAGTTAAAGCACATCTTGTTTGTTTCATTTCAAAGCCATTGTGGTGGTGAATAGAGGCCAAAATCTGAAAATTCTTTCAATGTCCCAATTTTTATGGACCTGACTGTATATATATATATATATATATATATTTATGCAAAGGAGCTAATACCATTCCCTATGCTGCTTAGATTAAGCCAGCACCGAGAGAGATGAGAGGATCCAGCGCATGGCGAGCTGAGGAAAAGACACAAGCAGAGACGCTGCAGCAGGCACATATAGAATAAGGTAAGTGTGGGACATGGAGAGAAACTGTGGGGGCTCAGAGGTTCCCCAGAAAAGCCACATATAGCCATACTCCCCAACTGTCCTGCTTCTGGTGGGACAGTCCCACTATTCAGATACTGTCCTACCATCCAACCCGCGGGCCACAGTGTCCCGCGGTGGGGGGGAGAGTTGGGAGAAATCAATTTCACCGCTGTGTAGGGAGGACAGACCCAAGCAACTGGCCTGTTTCTGCCAGGGACTTAGGAATGGGGGGGTCCTACCGGGCCCCATTATTTCTGTTGCCGGCCCTGATAACGTGAATAAGGGACACTACTGTGCGGTTTAATATGAATAAAGTTGCACTACTGTAAGGTGTAATTTGAATTGGGGGCACTATTGTGGGGCCATGCCCCTTCCCCACAAGACCATGCTCCTCTTTTGGGCGCATGCTGTCCCTATTTAAAATATGGGGGAGCACCAATGCTTTTTCTGGCACAGGTCAACATAATGTCAAGTTACAGCTCTGCAGACATTTGCTTATGGGCTTACCCTATCATTGAGTATTTCTGGCACCATATACGATAGTATGCCGAGAAAAAGTTTGTTAATCCTGTTACCTTTACCTCGGAATGGACAATTTTAGGGGTATTTGATCCTAAACAACGAATAACCCTGGAGGTAAAAAATTTGTTATTAGCTCTTAACGCTGCTAGACGAAAGACCATCCTACAGCGTTGGATTCTCAATACACCACCACAATTACCCCTATTCTTTAACAAACTGCATCTTTTGTTCAGAATGGACTAGGTAGAAACATTATGTAACAGATGGACAGACGGGCCGTTTCTTTGCATTTTGGGAACCTTATATTGATAGCTTACCACTCACAGCTAAACAGCAAATTCATAACAGTTTGCACCAGACCACCTGGTATCTCACTTGAGTTGTAGAACAGGATCCCCCTAGACAACCTGTTTCATTGTTGACTCCCACTATGGAGTTAGTTTTTCTAATTGCACTACTGGATTTGTTTGTTTACATGATAAATGTGTATCTCATGTTCTATTATTCCTGTTTTTAATTTTTTTTTATAACTGGCTGGGATTTTAGGGCCCGTTTCAGACCCGTTCGCTAGGCTGCGTTCGCACATAGCCTGCCGATGTTTGCAATGTGCGTATGCATATAAGACGCAGTGCGTGTGCGCAAACTAGTCCATGCGATCGTGAAGCGTTCGCACGCAGCGCATAGCCACCTCGCTAGAATGAGTGACAGGACGAGCCATTTGTGGGTGGACACAGGCGTGTCTGAGTGTCTTAACGCCGTTCCAGAGGCGTGCATAACTAAGATGCAGCGTCATAATACACATCACATGGCTGAATTAAACACTGAAGCACTCGCAGTGCTTGCCGTAGAGTATGGTCAGCCACAAGTGCTGCGTATGGATCCAATGTTACCGATTGTTACATACACTTCCTGGAGATGACGTGTATCGCTAAGGGACAGTGGGCATCTTGTGACAGGCTGGTGGGCATCTAAATACACACTCCAATCGCACACCAAGACATAGTGGGTGTGCTAGTGCCTTGCCGTGCGATCGCAGGATTTGCAAACTTTGGCTGCGTGCGAGCGCATCTAGCGAGCGGGTCGGAATCAGGCCCTTAGTTCCTTGCTTTTTATCTGTTAATATTACAATATTATTGTAAAACTAGCAGATGTTGCTCTATTGCTCACTACTATATTATCATTTTGTGTACTGTAATGCCTCAAATAAAAAAATTGTTAAAAAAAGATAATACTTTAGAAGATTAACCAAAAGGCAATGTTGTACAGATTTACTCAATATATAAGTGAAGGGACAATCTAAGTGAAATGAATATCTACCTTATATCACCACAGAAATTAAGTTATTTATTTAACAGGATGGATGAACCATTGTTGCAACATTTATACGGCTGTGTATGCACACATTAATTTTTAAAAAGAAATACAAAACAACAGTGCTGCTTAACAGTCCAGCGTCTCTTCCTAACCTCCTTTATATTGGTGGTAGCTGGGGTACAATGCATCCATAATACTGGTGGTAGCTGGGGCACAATGCATCCGTCATACTGGTGGTAGCTGGGGCACAATGCATCCGTCATACTGGTGGTAGCTGGGGCACAATGCATCCGTCATACTATTGGTAGCTGGGGCACAATGCATCCGTCATACTGGTGGTAGCTGGGGCACAATACATCCGTCATACTGGTGGTAGCTGGGGCACAATGCATCCGTCATACTGGTGGTAGCTGGGGCACAATGCATCCGTCATACTGGTGGTAGCTGGGGCACAATGCATCCGTCATACTGGTGGTAGCTGGGGCACAATGCATCCGTCATACTGGTGGTAGCTGGGGCACAATGCATCCGTCATACTGGTGGTAGCTGGGGCACAATGCATCCGTCATACTGGTGGTAGCTGGGGCACAATGCATCCGTCATACTGGTGGTAGCTGGGGCACAATGCATCCGTCATACTGGTGGTAGCTGGGGCACAATGCATCCGTCATACTGGTGGTAGCTGGGGTACAATGCATCCGTCATACTGGTGGTAGTTGGGGTACAATGCATCCATCATACTGGTGGTAGTTGGGGTATAATGCATCCATCATACTGGTGGTAGTTGGGGTATAATGCATCCATCATACTGGTGGTAGTTGGGGTACAATGCATCCATCATACTGGTGGTAGTTGGGGTATAATGCATCCATCATACTGGTGGTAGTTGGGGTATAATGCATCCATCATACTGGTGGTAGTTGGGGTACAATGCATACATCATACTGGTGATAGCTGGGGTACAATGCATCCATCATACTGGTGGTAGCTGGGGTACAATGCATCCATCATACTAGTGGTAGCTGGGGTATAATGTATCCGTCATACTGGTGGTAGTTGGGATATAATACATCCATAAGGGTTGAGTACAGGATGCTGGCGATTGGGATGCTGGTGGTCAAATCCTGATGCTGGCATCCCGACAGGTGTTAGAATACTGACACCTGTTCCTAACCCTCCTCCTTTCCTTACCCCTAAACAGTCAGGATGCTGGAGCCGGGATTCTGACAGGTGTCGGGATTTCAGCACCGGTATTCTAAGCACCGGCATCCCGACATTGGGATATTGGCCACATCCCCATCCGTAATACTGGTGTTAGCTGGGTTACAATGCATCCATCATACTGGTGGTAGCTGGGGTATAATGCATTCATCATACTGGTGGTAGCTGGGGTACAATGCATACATCATACTGGTGGTAGCTGAGGTAAAGTGCATCAGTCATACTGATGGTAGCTTTTTTTTTTTTTTGTTCTAAATCCATTTGGTGTTGGAGGGGATATTGCTGCCCAAACCAGCCCAGACTCATTGGGCCAGCCTCAGCCTCATTCTATATTGGGTATCGCTAGGATGCTCTAATTTTTGGGTACAAGTACAATAAGTAGAGGCAGCGTGATTCATTTTTTTCTTTTACACTGCTAGGAAAAATATATATGTAACCCTACCTACAACTGAACCACTCATCTCTGCCTGATATATACATTAATTTGAATGGTCCTTGCCATGAAAGCTGAGTAGCATGGTAGGGAAGCAGGAAATAGACTTTCCCACTAGCATTTATCAATTATAATGTTGTATTGCCTTTAAAAGGTTATCTATGTCTCTACCTTTGCAGGAGCAATTATGTTTGATGGACCAGCATACCACACGCTTTTTAGAGATGAGCGGATCCGAGGCGAGAACCGAGCTAGGTTTGGGTTTTCCCGCCTGACTCAGATCCGAAAACTGCTGAATGCTGTATGACTAGGGATCTCTTGCTGATGTCTATCTCCGAGTCCGGAAGCGCTGCGTATGTATACTGTACTTGGGTCTGTATAATTTCCTTTTGTGCCTAAATTGTGTCTTGATCAATTGCGTGTAACTGTCTGAACTTTTACCTGAATAACACTTGTGCTTTGGAACCACAGATTCCACGTCTAAGTCTTTATTTACGGTATGACTGCGTACGCAAATTAGCGTCATCCTTAGAAGGTATAGGCAGGATATTAGAAGGTATAGGCAGCAATTGTTCAGCAGGCACCAGCTCCAATTGTAGCCGTAAATGCTTTATTGGAGAATGGTAGCCAACGCTAGGGGTCAGGTCATACCTGTAGTCAACAGATGGTCAGGTTAACGGGAAGTACTAGGGAAGAACCGGTCATGATGGTTGATGTAGCTGGTACAAAATATCCTTTTCTTGTAGACACAGGGGCGACCAGGTCGGTGATAAAATCTCCCGTTAATTTGCAGGTGACCAACGAGACCAACAATGGGTGTAACAGGTAAAGTGGAACATTATCCTTTAACAAAGTCCACAGAGGTTACTATTGGGCCGTTGCATACCAGGCATTCTTTTCTCCTGGCTGCTGCGGCTCCTACTAACCTACTGGGCAGAGACTTGTTATGTAAGATGGGATGTGTTATATATTGCACCCCTGATGGTGTATTTTTAAATATCCCAGAGAGAATGGTATACGAGGTGCGGGATATGTTAGACACTCCTCAAAGGATAATGTATCACTCTACAGTTTTAAATGAAACTCCATCACAGGTAGATGAAATGTTGTCCCTAATTCCAGATTTCCTTTGGACTAAAGATGGACAGGACACTGGATTAATGGCAAACGTAAGCCCAGTAATGGTAAATTTAAAAAGCAGAAGGCAAGCTCCAAAAATTCCCCAGTACCCACTAAAACAGGAGGTAGAATTAGGGGTTTTTCCAATAATTGAGCGATTATTACAACAGGGAATTTTAGTCCGTACAGCTAGTGTAGCCAACAGTCCCATCTTCCCGGTAAAGAAGAGTGGTGGGAGGGGTTATAGGCTGGTACAAGACCTTAGAGGTGTTAATAAGGTAGTAGAGAGCCAATTCCCTGTAGTGCCAAATCCAGCTGTCATTTTGAAGCAGATCCCACCAAATGCAACCCATTCACTGTCATTGACCTCTGTTCTGCTTTCTTCTATGTGCCTCTCCATCCTGACTGTCAGTATCTATTCGCATTTACATACAAAGGTTTACAATACACATGGACACGATTACCCCAAGGTTTCATAGACAGCCCCAGTATCTTCTCCAAGGCATTGCACGACTGTTTACAATCTTTTCAACCTGCTAATGGATCTGTTCTAATTCAATATGTGGACGATTTATTGCTATGTTCTGAGTCGTTTATGTCATGTTTGAATGATACTAAACTTTTGTTACTTCATCTCTCACAAACAGGACACAAGGTGGCTACGGACAAACTACAGCTGTGCCAATCCAGAGTAAAATATTTGGGACACTGCCTAACCCAGGGGTTACAACACCTTACAACAGATAGAATCCAGGCCATACAAAACATGACACTGCCGCAGAATCAACAGCAAATTTGTACCTTCTTGGGAATGTGTGGATACTGTAGAATGTGGATACCAGGTTTTTCTATTTTGGCCTTACCTTTACAGGAATTAGTCTCTTCCTCAAAGCCCGATCGTGTCATACACACAGAGGAATCAGAACAGGCTTTCCTTAATCTTAAGGATAGTCTGACAAGAGCTCCTGCATTGGGAATACCTGATTATGAAAAACCTTTTGATTTGTATTGTACGGAAGCCGATGGTGGTGCTGCAAGTGTCCGTCGCATACTACGGTGCCCAATTGGACACGGTAGCAAGATCACTCCCCACCTGTTTGAGAAGTGTAGTAGCTACCGCTCTATTGGTGAGTAAAAGTGAGGACGTAGTATTGGGCCATCATATGATTGTCTACACTCCCCATGCTGTATCTGCTCTGTTGAACTCAGCTCAAACCAGACACGTCTCCTCGGCTAGGTTCACCAAATGTGAACTAGCTCTAATCGCTCCTGCAAATATTTCTGTTAAACTTTGCAGTACGCTGAATCCAGCAACATACCTACCATATGTACAACATGATGTACAAAGGGTGGAAGGAGAGGAGTTGCTGGCGGGAGGTGAGTTTGGCAGACATAATGATATGCACGATTGTATGACATATCTGAATCAGACCTTTACTGCTAGACTTGACATACATGACACACCTTTAGAGAATGTGGATGTAACTTTTTATACGGATGGGAGTTGTCATAGACAAACAGACACAGGTGAATTATGTACAGGTTATGCTGTTGTAAATGACACAGACATTATAGAAGCTAAACCTCTCGGTCCTCCCCACTCAGCCCAGGTGGCAGAGTTAGTAGCACTGACTAGAGTATGTGAACTGGCAGCAGGCAAATCTGCTAACATTTACACTGACTCGAGGTACGCGTTCGGGGTGGTGAACGATTTTGGGGCTCTATGGCATCTGATAAATTTTATGACAGCAGCAGGCACACCAGTTGCATATTCCCGACACATAAAACATCCTTTAGAAGCAATCCAACTGCCCAAAGCAGTGGCAGTAATTAAATGCAAAGCCCACACGTGTGAGGATGACCCAGTGTCACTGGGCAACAACAGAGCTGATGAAGCTGCAAAATGGGCAGAAGGGTTAAAAATGTTTTCTCCAACTGAAACAATTATGTAATTCCAAACTATTGATATGCTGAAATTAATTGAGATGCTAAATTTGTGTTCAATTCAGGAAAAATCCATTTGGAAGTCCAAGGAATGTGGGCAAGAGTCCTCTGGGCTTTGGAGGGACGGACATGGTAAGCCAGTAGCCACAAGGCATATTACCCCAGCCTGGCTGAGGCAGCACACGGTCTGACTCATCTGGGTAAACAGGGTATGTGCAAGTTGGTGAGGGCATACTGGTGCGCACCAGGTTTCACAAGCAGAGAAGATAGCAATGTCCTGTCTGATCTGCTTGAGAAGAACATTGGGAAAGTGATCCCTACCGAACCGTCCCACATTCCACCGACTGATGGACCTTTCCAGGTGATACAAATTGATTTCATCCAATTACCACCCTGCAGGAACCTTAAGTATGTATTAGTGTGCACAGACGTATTTTCTAGCTGGGTTGAGGCCTACCCAGCGGCCACTAATACTGCTGCGTTTACTTCCAAGAAAATAGTTCAGGAATTTGTATGCAAGTACGGTATCCCAAAAATCATCAAGAGTGATGTCATTTCACAGGTGATGTTTTTCAAAATATGTGTAAGCTGATGGGTATTAATAGCCGACTTCACACCCCCTACCGACTGCAAGCCAGTGCCAAGGTAGAGAGGATGAATGGAACTATTAAAAATAAGCTAAGTAAAATCATGACAGAGACTGGACTAGGATGGCCAGAAGCGTTACCTTTGGTCCTACATAGCATAAGGACCACTCCTAGACCTCCTCTGAATCTGTCCCCATTTGAAATATTGTTCGGTAGACAACCTCATTTGATTATAAGTCCACAGGAAGATCTAAAGGGTAACAACGAGGTAACTGTGAAGTATCTTATATCAATGAGTAAGCAGTTAAAGCAACAGCAGCAGAAACTGAAAATGTTGTCTAATGATATGCCTGGAACGAACTGTCATGATGATGAACCAGGAGAATATGTAATGATCAGAAATTTCTTGCGTTCAGTTTGTTTGACTGACGGTGGGAAGGTCCGTACCAGGTGCTGCTGACAAGTTCTACATCTTTGAAGGTGGCCGAGAGAGATACCTGGGTCCATTCCACTCACTGCAAAAAGGTCAATCAGCCGGTGGAGAAACAAGTCAGAGACAAAGCTGATAGCGTGGACCTGTCGATCGCGAGCTTGTTCCGGGAGGATTGAACAGGTTGTAGTGAGATACCTGAACTGAGAGAAATTTGCAGGTCTTGTTGTGACAATGGACGGGCCTGCTGTGTTCATTTTCATATTCTCTTTTAGAGTGTTCACCATCCTGGTCAGTCCGGGGATATCCAGTGACTGTGATGGGGGACCGATTGAGGAAACGGGAGCTGATGGCAGTGCTGATGGAGTGGAATCAGGAGGAGTGCAATGCCAATCAGGGGAGTGTCTGACCAATCTTAGTACTGTTATTGTTAAGAAAGCTGTCATTCCGGATACTCGGGGAAGGTGTGGAGGTTTATCGTCTGAAGATTCCTGTATTTGTGAGCTTTGTGGGTCCCTAGTTGACGAGAACTGTATCCAACGGTGCCAACCTAAATATAATCCGTACTGGGGTGGGTATGCTCTAGAGGATTATCATAGCATGGTAGGCAAAGTGTTAAATCAAACTGATTGCTGAGTGTGTTCACATGTGCCACAGGGACAGCATAATGTAGGGTTGGTGCCATTTCCGCTGAATGTCACGGAAATTTTAGAATTGCAAAAAGGGAAAACATTGGATGGAAAATTCCTCTCATCCAAACCACCTCATTTCAAACTCCATCAATTCCAAGTAGATAGATCACTTTTGTGTCTAAACATAATCAACCCCAATAAACCCAGGAGTTGGGAAGTGACGGGGAATAATCAGACGATGACCTCACAAAGAGCTGATAATGAGTCCATAAACCATGACCTGCTGCGCTCCATTAAGTCTGGTGGGAAACATTTTAGGTATCGGTATACATTGAGTTCCACCAAAGAAATTATTGGTAAGGTGCCAAATGGTTATTGTGCTAAAATAATACAGCCAGAAACTTGCATGTACCAGATGGAAGAACCAGAAATAGGAATGTTTGCAAGGGAAATATGCTTAATGATAATGATGCATACCATTCCTTATGTTCTCCCTGATAATGTATATTTCATCTGTGGAAGAAAAGCGTATAAATGGCTCTCCCTGAGTTCCGAAGGTTTGTGTTACCAGAAGTTATGACCCTCACACATGTTGAAATGCTGGGTATACATAAAAACACACCGTCACCATATCTTCACACACAATATGAACACAGAGGCAAAAGAAATATGGTACCTGGAAGCCACTCAGTTAATCAGTGAGACAACTGGCTTTCAAGTTCTGGTCACATTGGACCCCACCAGGATCGCTCGGGGTACATTAAATTTTAGATATATCCAGGAACTTGCTAAATTAATAGATACTATCACAGAGATGTACGATGACACATTCAGGTATACAGGGAGAGAATTGCAAGCATGCAAGAAAGAACTGGTGCAACACAGGCTAGTGTTGAATTATTTAACTGCTGTTACTGGAGGGTATTGCGTAACATTGGCCACCCAATTTGGAGTGAAATGTTGCACCTATGTCACCAATGATACCAGCGACCCTAAGGAGGTGATAGAGCGGAAGATGGATGAAATTCTGCAGTTAAAGTGGGAATTTCGCAAGAACCATAACGCTTCAGTGGCTGAAGTAGGGAAGAAGATAGAAGGATGGGTGTCATGGCTGAACCCAGTGAAATGGTTCTCAGGTCTAGGGGAATGGGTCCAGGAAGTGATCGCCAGCATCGGCAAATTCTTAATCCTTATACTGATTGTCATCATAATAATTGGCATATGCGTCCGATGTGTTCCTATTGTGTTGAAGAGTGGAAAATGTAAAAACAGAGTGAAACGAATGAATGAAACTATGATGGTGGTCAGAAATGACAATATGTATACCGAGGTAAATATAGAACTGCATTACAACCCTGAACTAGGAAATACTATCGTTTGATGCATTATATTTAGACATGCATAGAATGTATTATTGAAATGTTATTTATAGAAGACCTCAGATAATGTAAAGTCTCAATTCCCCTTCAAGACTGCTTTTATAAGACTGGAGCATTCCCACACCTTTCACATGATCTTCCAAGATCTACGGTGTGCATATAATAGTAGTTTTATGTCCCCACCCAGAGACACATTATTGATGGATTAAGAACCACCTTGCGCCATCCCATAATAACACCAAATAATATGTAAATGTAAGCCTAAATTAAATTCTAATAGCAGATTGTGATAGCATATTGTTTGCTATCAAAGGGTGGACTGTTGAAGCTGAATAATTGGCTGAGACAAGTTCAGTTTAAAATGTAATTGCGTCGACGCCATCTTGCGATTGGCCGCAAGACGCCATCTTGGAAATTAGATCGCAAGACGCCATTTTGCGAATGGCCGCCTAAGCGCCATTTTAGATAAACTCACATTTTAGTACATGTGGCGATGATACTATTAGCACCATGCGATTGCATTTTTCACCATTTCTCATACACACATTAATACGCACAATTGCGCTGTTAACTAATCGCATATTAGCGAATGCATAGGACTTTGTATGAAACCGCTGTTTTATTAGCTTTATGTGCACGCATCTGCCCCAAGTTAACTAACGTCGTTATATGAAACCCTGAATACCCACACATTACATATTCACACATAAGGTTCAATAAGCTTTAAGGTGTATGATTTAAGTCGGTTCAGTTAGTTTAAATGCTGAGAAATAAAGGTATTTGATAACTAAGGTATTATACATGCTAAACAAGTCGTGTTTGGTTTTGTACTGATGCGTATTCTTTTTACAGTATTCCGGTGTTATCGGTGGGGAGGTCGCATCATGCAAACTCTAGTTATGGATCGCAGAGCCTACAAGCAACAAAATGTATATTTCATGAACAACTGTTAGGATGTTGCAGGGGGCGTGAAGAGGAAGATCCCCAGCTGTTAGAGGCAGGGAGAGTCTATTTGAACCAGCCTGTTAAATGTGCTGTAACAGATGCTTTTCGCCTGGGAACCAATGACATCAGCAACAAACTTCCCTATTGTCCTGTTTATTCTGGGGGGGCATAAATATGTGTGCTCGAATGCTGGTTCTTAGTCTTCGTGCTGTATGACTAGGGGTCTCTTGCTGATGCCTATCTCCGGGTCCGGAAGCGCTGCATATGTATACTGTACTTGGGTCTGTATAATTTCCTTTTGCGCCTAAATTGTGTCTAGATCAATTGCGTGTAACTGTCTGAACTTTTACCTGAATAACACTTGTGCTTTGGAACCACAGATTCCACGTCTAAGTCTTTATTTACGGTATGACTGCGTACGCAAATTAGCGTCATCCTTAGAAGGTATAGGAAGGATATTAGAAGGTATAGGCAGGACATTAGAAGGTATAGGAAGGTGTGTATAGAGGTTCTGATCCAGTATCGTTAGGCGCTAAAGGTTATGGGCCACCTAAAGCACTGGATGAGTGAAAAAAAACTTGCTTGTTCTGTGGTGCCCCCCAAATATTCACTGACATGAAGGAGAAGCAGCCAGATGCATCATTTTACATGTGAACCTGCCTACTCATTTTACATGTGTACCTGTCTGCTGCTGCTTCTCCATATCAATGTTACACCGGGACTGTGGTAATTGGCTATAATAGCACAGTCCGACAATGCAAGGATGGCGCCCTACCTCCCACCAAGTAAGAAGCAGTGTGGGTGGTGGCACAATAACCAAGAATAAGAGGCTGGCAGTCTAGGGGGAAGGTAGAGATTGCACTAGTTGGTACTTGTAACATCAGGGGATTCCTTAAAATAAGTAGTGTGCAGTATCGCCACTCACATGATGTAACACAATATTACTAATTACAATTGTGGTAAAGAATATAAAAAAATGGCTATTGGTTTAGACAGTTGTTGCATAATAATTTAGCGATAGAAAGTACACTTACCATTTACTCCAGACACCAATGTACCCTGGCAGAGAGGGCGTAATTTTTTTGTAATAAAATAAATTGTAATATCCAGGTGTGTATGCTATGCTCTATAAGAGAAGAAATGTAAATTTTGCCAGCATTTGTCTTAAGGATTGTCATTCTTTGTACTTTGTATACATTAAAAATATACTGTATTAACATTTTGGGGTCTATGAATAAAAGTAAGACATGTTTTCCTGCTTCTTAGCTAAATAAATAGGCTCTTACTGTAGTTGTTATCAATCATAATCAAGCCACACACAAACACACACACACAACCCTACTCCACCACCCACTCATCCATCTCTTCCTATAGCACTATTCAGATCTAGTATTCCCGTAGTTGAAGAGAGTGCGGCAGCTACAGTTAAAGATGCTGCAGGCCATGTAGCCAGGATCATGGGCGTAACTAACATAGGTGCAAGGGGTGCAGCTGCTATGGGGCCCAGAGCTGAGGGGGGCTCATCTTCCTTGGTAAAGTTACATGTGTTAGATACTTTTACTATGGTGCCTTTAAATATCTAGTTACCCCCTGGCCAGGATAGTTTTGCCATTGGTTACTATGCTACAGTATTCTGTTTAGAATTAGCTGTACCCCATCAACAAAGAATTATAAAAATGAAATGGTAAACTCAACAGCAATTCTATTCTTCAAATAAAATAATTTATTTTGTTAGCTATGATAACAGATTTGAAATTTCCAAAAGATTTGTTATATCCATTTAAGAAGTGAGATTACCTGTAATTTTATGCAAAGGCAATTAATCTAAAAATAAAATCAACAAATCTTCCCAAAAAATAGAATTCTAGGAAAATGTAATTTCTCTTTTATCCTTATCTCCCTGAGTAAAAGTTTATACCCCTCACAAGGGCTGTCCAGATACATCAGTAATTACAGAGGTCCCCACTTGGAGCCATCAGTTCTCTGTTTACAACCTGAAGGAGGAAACATCACAAATGTTTCTGAAATACTTAGATGCTAAAATTGAAAATAATTCTCAGAACCAGATATATCTAAGCTGAGCCTTTGGCCACTCCCACCTTCTCTAACAATATTAATAGATTCATTTGCATTAGGGTGCCCACACACATACCGATATACTTACGATCTGACGATGTGTCCGATTTCCCTTGAAATTCTGCCGGGCAGCTTAGCACACGATCAACACACGATATGCTGTCCAATCTTCATACGATCTCCTGCAGCCAGACTTTTTTATAGTGCATTGTGTCCTAGATTGTCAGATCTGCCGTACTGCAAGGCAGATCTGAAGATGCAATGTGCAACCTGCGGGGGCGCGCTTCGCATCGTGAACGTGAGTGGGGACTCACGATTTGGGCATTTTTTACCCGATCTGTCGTTCCAATGTGTCGGGAAAAAAACGCTATGTGTGTGGGCACCCTTACATTTTTAGTAATAGTATCCTTCTCTTAGTTATAACATAAATGTAACTGAACTGCCCATACACATTTTAGCACTAAGCTGATCCAAGCCAGCAGATCCAAGCACGGGATTTATAGTGTACCTTCAACTGATTGTAAAAGCTGAAAGAGAATGAGATCTATCACAGGACAATCACAATATTTTCATTGGCACCATTCTGTAATTACTTTTTCATCAACTATCACGTCACATTTTTAATTTTAGGGCCATAGACAGCCGGCCCGAGCTCAATTACTATTGGGGGTGTGGCCTAATCGTGTGAGGCATGACCACGCCCCCTTATGGAAAAAAAACACTATTTTCAGGGCTGTGAAGTGGCGCAGCGCTCTGGGGTTGTTGTGAGCCCCTCAGCCCAGTGCAAATCCAGGGGTTTCTGACAAATAAGAGGGAGGGGGCGGTGTCAGACCCGGGCCCCTCCAACAAGCTGCCCCCCCCCTCTAGTCGCCTCTGAGCATCATACAGATGGGGACCGGTGCCGGGTTGTGCAAAAAATAATTTGTAGACAGTATCTTGCGTGTGCTTGCGGTGCGCATGCTCCTGAACCAAACTTACACAGCTGTGCGCGATACAGAGTTCAGTTCATTTCTGCTTAAGTTTCAACTGAAGGGACGTAATTGGCAGTTTTCACTTAGGCAATGCTCACTCAGTGCATACTGACAGTAATGCAGGCTATTCAAAGTTGTGCAAAAGTATAAATGTATTTATTTTTAGACTTACTTTTTTACCAAGTATAAGGCTGTTGCAAGTGCATTATGATGGTACTGAAAACCAAGCATATGGATAGGGGGCGATTTGGCTGTAGATATGACTACAAACAACTGTGCATATTGGCAAATATAGGCATTTATTCCACTTATGGTCTACTTGTGTTCAACTTTGCATCAACCTCATAATATGCATACATATATATAGTATGTGAATACTGGTGTGGTGCATTGGTGCATTACTATATATATATATATTTGACTTTTTATAACATTTTGTTATGTAAGGTGTACTCCAGGAACCTTTAAGCTCTCCTAAACATGCATTGAACACTACAATTCCCATCATAACATGCTGGCTGAACTTATGTATTTTTGTTTTCATTACAATACATAGCAGGCAATTAATTCCATATACAAAATCAGAGCACTTGAATGTGCAGTTGGTTGGTATTGAAAAATAGGGAATTTTCAGGGACAACGATTTCCAGCGACAAATCTTTAAAAGCTGGGACAATCTATGGAAATTAGAGATGGCTGGCAACTATGGCTCAGTCAAAGGGAACAGCTGCACAAACATCATCTCATTGTACTCTGAGCCAACATATTCTGTAATAATTACCTCTGTGATAGAATCCCCACCTGATTACTGTTTTCATGTACAAGACCCAATCTCTTTAACATAATTTTCTTAAACGAATTACAACATGTAAACATGCTGAAATTGTTTTGGCTTTTAAATCCAGGCACATGTACCATATGTGTCCCACAATTCACTTTCTCCCATGTCTGACTTTTTCTTTCTGCAGACCTGGAGACTGAAATCCAATACTTTTGTCTGCATCTGTTCCTAAAAGGTTTTTTTCCCCAGCCATCCCACAGATCCCTTGAGGCTCATTAAGCACATTTACATTCGCTCTTAAAATCCTAAACAGTCCATTTCACGCCTAGGAATTGTGTATTGATAAAAGGAAAAAGAAACAGACCCGTAGACTAACAAATAGTTTAGAAAGCTGTGACTGAGACCTACAAACAGCTACAGTTTATTTGCTCGACTGTTCTTCTCCACAGCTTTAAAAGGGTAATGCATACACAAGTGAAATCCCCCCTATTACCATATGGATAACTATCTGTACACAAATAAATGAAAGTTTACTTAAAGGAAATATATACTTTACATGAAGTTCATTAATAATCCTTATTTGAAAAATTAATTAATCAGCTACTTTGTTTATCATTTCTTTTTATATCTGTTTACTAGTCACACAAATACGCCTCTACAAAAGGACAATAAATCTCTGGGTAATGCCATTTACATGGCAGTCTTTTGAGTCAATGTTTTACTTACTGGGTTTTAGCAGTATATGGTCTCAGACCCAGATTTACATATTTTACCCCTTATTCAATGTCACCTTCTTAACACTGAGAAATGGACCATGAAGACAGCAACAGTTCAGTTTAACGTACTAAGTGCCTCAATACTGTCTTCTTTTAAATGTAATTTAAATAGATTTGACTCTGCTTTTTAATCTCAAACTGTTGTGACTAAAACATTTAATCTATGGAAGCTTCTCTCATAGCCCTTCCCAGCATTGCTTTACAAATGTATGAAATGCGTGGGTGGCGAGGGACAGAGAAGAAGGCTAGTGCAGGAGCCTGCCATTCAGGTGAAAGTACAGCTTTTATTTATTATATCCCATGATTATAATTAGAAAAGCAAGAAAGATTAAGCGCTGGCCAATTCAATATTTAAGAAAAATTACTTAGAGAGACCAACAATATGGGGATATGAGCAGTGGCGGCTACAGGGGTGGGACAGCAACGCAGTCCAAAATTCAAATATTGGAGTCACACCAACTGCCAGTGAGTCCCTGCCATCTATGTTTGGCAGCGTTTGAAATGGCAGTTGGTGTGGCTCCCCCATTTGAATTTTGGACTGAGCTGCAGCCCCACCCCTGGAGCCGCCACTGGATATGAGTCTCCAAATAAGATCCAGAATTCACTAGTGAGCTTCAGTTTATTCAGATGGCTGATGACAGAAACATTGCAACCAATGGTCGCAATGTGGATCCGATACTGCTTCTTTGGACGTAGCCAGCTGGAGGTGTCCTTTCCCCTCAGACGCCTCCTGCATTAGCATATTAGTTGTACAATATTGCACAGCTGCTTCCCTGCAGTTGTGCAACACTGCACATAATATCTTAGTCAGGTCCACTGTGAAGACAATTCTGTGTACTATATATGACACTTTATATTATACTTTCAACCGAGGGCTCTTAATGACCAGGATAGACCTTAAACCCCTAGGCAGATTGGAGTATTAAGTGTAGAGCATTATGGAGCTAATAGAAGTTTAATTGTGCTAGCCAATAAGTTTCAGTAGGGGTGTGTTTAGGGGTGGAAATTTCCCTTCTTACTGTACCTCTTTTGCTGTGAATTTCCCTCCCTCCTGACCTCTATTTTTCTTTATTGTTTGTCATCCTCTTTTGTTGGCAGGAATGAATTACTGCCCGGTTGCCATCTTGCTGCAATGTATTGTAGGTGCGCTCTCCTTAAATACAAAGGGAAGGCTAATTTACTCACCTGGGCTCAGTGGCATTGGCCTCAGGGATGGGCCATTTAATGTATTGGCATGGGAGTTGGGAACCATTTACTTGACCTTCTGAAGGGAAATTACCTCTGCAATCTCTTGGCATAAGACGTGTGGTCTCTGATGAACTGGCCATTCTTTATTTTGCCACTGAGCTTTTCAATTATAAATAAAAAAACCAACCCTTTTACACCTCACACTGTTGTCCTTGTGTTTATTATAGATAAGTTTGATATGGAGTTTAAGTTATAAACTGCTTTAAGCCAAAGGGGCGTTAATGAATACTAATAGGGTAATGTGATTTTTGCTTTTATAACTAACATTCTCAAACTGCATCACTACACACGTCCACTAAAATCTGTCTATGCCCAAAATGTAACCCCTTTATTTGATTATAAACTAGACTGTTGGGAGGGAGTATAAGTATAACATATTGTGACATATCAAGAAACATAACTTGGCATGAAAGTCAATTGCCAAGTGTTACACAAGATGTGTGACATAACAAGTGTGAGAAAACATAAATATAGCACAACATGTGTGGCAGACCAGAAGTGATGCATGTTATATAATCATACTTGACCACTTTTAAAATGTAGAGCCCGGAACAATGCCTGATGAGGCATCGATGAGGGAGGTGCGGGGGACATGGTGGTGATGGGATTGTGTCATCGTGGCTCCACCCCCCTATTATACAAAGCCATTATTAGCTGCATTGTACAGCTGAAGTTAAGCCACGATGATGCAATTCAATTCAAATCACTCGATCAAGTACCCAGACCATCCATTTCAATGGGGAAGTGAACGAGATCCAGGATCCAGGAGGCTGTCTTCTGTCCTGGAATGTGTGAAAGCTGCCCAATATTTGGGAGTCTACCAAACAATTCTGGAGAGTAGACAAATATGAATGTACTGTGATAAGTGGCATTACAAGTAATTGACAAAGCATGACATATTATGTGTGACAAAGAACTGGTAACATACATGAGGCATGACAAATATACGACATACCAAGTGTGGCAAAGTTAAGGAAAATCATTAAAACTGGTACAGTGAGGTACAGTACCGACACAAACAAGGTTCTGTGACCCCTAGTAATCAAACATGGTTATCTCAGGTGTTACATAAACAGTGCCAAATATATATATATATATATATATATATACACGACAGGCTTAATCCACAGCACTCAACCATCTGGGGTGCCCTTGGCATGTGACCACACCATCTACATAAAAAATATCATACATACTCGGCACTCACATGCTTTTCAAACTGCAACTCCTTTGAACATAGGGAATGTTGGTTCCAAAATATTGCAATAATTTGTTAAGCTGACCACCGCTTCACGGTCATTCCCATCTGGCCAGGCCCTACACTGATTCTCAGATAAATGAACTTGATCTGCCACCTTTGGCTCAAGCTGCATACATTTTAAACATGAAACTGGGTCCTGCCTTAAAGAGACAGGACCACACCCAGGGCTATCAATTAATAAGCACCTGGAAAAAGAAAAAAAGTTTGTGTTACATTTGAAAAACTGGGTGCTCTAGCAAGTGTGACCACAAAATTTAAATAAACAACAAGCTTAATCCACGGCACTCAACCATCTGGGGTGCCCTTGGCATGTGACCACACCATCTACATAAAAAATATCATACAAACTCGGCACTCACATGCTTTTCAAACTGCAACTCCTTTGAACATAGGGAATGTTGGTTCCAAAATATTGCAATAATTTGTTAAGCTGACCACCACTTCACGGTCATTCCCATCTGGCCAGTCCCTACACTGATACTCAGATAAATGAACTTGATCTGCCACCTTTGGCTCAAGCTGCATACATTTTAAACATGAAAGTGGGTCCTGCCTTAAAGAGACAGAACCACACCCAGGGCTATCAGTTAATAAGCACCTGGAAAAAGAAAAAAAGTTTGTCTTACATTGCAAAAACTTTTTTTCTTTTTCCAGGTGCTTATTAACTGATAGCCCTGGGTGTGGTCCTGTCTCTTTAAGGCAGGACCCAGTTTCCTGTTTAAAATGTATGCAGCTTGAGCCAAAGGTGGCAGATCAAGTTCATTTATCTGAGAATGCCTCTCCTGGGGTAGATGAACTCCCTCTTCACACACACAGCAGCCGGAAAAATAGTACACCAGTCTGGGGTCTCATACTAGCTGGTCGGTACCAGTCTTTATTGTGCAACAAAAAAGGAAAACAAAACATAAAAGTAAACGCTAGCCCGTCTGGGCGCTAACTAGACAAAAGAAACAGTGGGGCCTACTGCCCAAGTGTCTCTGAGCCAGCAAGTCTGCTGCTCTCCCAGGTATGAGACACTAGCTTAAAATCACACACAGCCTATATCAGCCAGTTCCAGGTGCAGACCCTAATGATCCTGCTAACAGGCCAAAAAGGCCAAAACCTGGAGTGACCTCTGAATGGAGCCCTCCCTCTCTTCACAAGCACACCCCCAGGTCCCAAACCGGTTTTTCAAAAAGCTGACACTCAAATCTGCTTCACTGCAGACTTTCTCCTGGGGTTTTTTAGAACACATAGGTCAATAACCTAGGACAAATTTATCTACCACTGACCACTTTACCAGTGTTCCTATCACATACCTCCCTTTGTTTCGACCTGTGGGGTGGAACAACTGAAGCCGTGACAACGCTTCTGCATTGGCCAGCTGGCTTCCTGGCCTGTGTTCTACCAAAAATGTAAAGGTTTGTAGCACCAAGAAACATCTCATTATTCTTGCGTTACTGTCCTTGTTTTCTGGCATCCATTTCAGAGGGGCATGGTCAGTAATCAGTTTGATCTTTCTTCCCACCAAATAGTACCTGAGAGTCTCTAACGCCCATTTTATGGCCAAAGCTTCATACTCCACTGTGGCATAGTTTCTCTCATGTATATTTGTACCACAAACTCTTTGTCAAAATCAGGGGTCACCAGAACAGGTTGGGCACATAAGGCCATTTTTAATTCTTGGAAAGCTTTCTCCGCTTCCGGACCCCATTCCACCATGATTTTTTGTTTACCCTTGGTAAGGTCAGTAAGTGGGACCGCAATGGTGGCAAAACCGGGTATGAACCTCCTATAGTATCCAGTGATCCCTAAGAAGGCTCTCACCTGCTTCTTATTGAGGGGTCGTGGCCAGTTCTGTAATCCCTCAATCTTATTGAGCTGTGGTTTTATCAAACCTCTGCCAATAGTGTACTCCAGATACTTTACTTTCTCCATCCCGAGACAACACTTTTTCGGGTTGGCTGTCAGACCTGCCTTAAAGATGGAGTCTAACACTGCTTGTACTCTGGGTAAGTGAGACTGCCAATCAGGACTATGTATGACCACATCATCCAGATAAGCCGCAGCATATCGTCTATGGGGTCTTGGAATCCTATCCATCATTCTTTGAAAGGTAGCAGGCACCCCATGTAGCCCAAAGGATAACATCTTGTAATGAAACAACCCTTCTGGTGCAGAAAAAGCTGTTTTTGCTTTGGCGTTTTTCGGTTAATGGCACTTGCCAATACCCTTTGGTTAGGTCCAGAGTGGTTAAATATGCTGTCCCCAGCCTTTCAATTAGTTCATCCACCCTTGGCATCAGGTAGGCATCGAATTTTGAAACACTGTTCAGCTTTCGGAAGTCATTACAAAAACGCACACTCCCATTGGGCTTTGGAATCAGCACAATGGGACTTGACCACTCACTATGTGATTCTTCAATTATCCCCAATTCCAAAATGTTTTTAATTTCCTTTGACACAGACTCTCTTTGGGCTTCGGGCAACCTATAGGGCTTTAGGTTAACTTTAACCCCCGGGTCAGTGACTATGTCATGTTTGATGACCATGGTTTTTCCTGGTAGGTCAGAAAACAGTACCCTATTTCTGATCAAAAATTCCTTGACCTCCTGCTGTTGACTGGTTGACAGGATTTTTGCCACTGTCACTTCGGGTACCACGGGTCCTGGGTTTACTGGAGGGGCTTGGATGGCTGACAGTGCTGCTCTATCCTTCCAGGGTTTTATCAGGTTCACATGATATATTTGTTCTGGTTTTCTTTTCCCTGGCTGGTAAACTTTATAGTTGACCTGTCCCACTTTTTCTAAGATCTCAGAGGGCCCTTGCCACCTAGCCAACAGTTTACTTTCTACCATGGGAACCAACACCAACACTCTGTCCCCAGGAGCAAAGTGTCTTAACCGTGTATTGCGGTTATATACCCTCTGCTGTGCTAGTTGGGCCTGTTCCAAGTGCTCCTTAACTATCGGCACTACAGCCGCAATTTTCTCTTGCATCTTGGAAACATGTTCAATCACTGTTTTATAAGGACTGGACTTCCCTTCCCACGTCTCCTTGGCAACGTCTTGTAACCCTCTTGGATGCCTCCCCCCATATAACAAGTCGAAAGGTGAAAACCAGGTGGAGGATTGGGGAACCTCCTTTATGGCCAACAGCAGATTAGGCAACAAATAATCCCAGTCTTTACCATCTTTGTCGACTACTTTCCTTAACATATGTTTTAAGGTTTTGTTAAACCTCTTGACCAAACCATCGTTTTGGGGGTGATAAACCGAGGTCCTTAACTGGTTAATCTTAAACAGGTGGCACAACTCCTTCATAACTTTTGACATGAAAAGGGTACCCTGGTCAGTTAGTATTTCTTTAAGTATTCCCAACGTGCGAAAAACATGGACCAGCTTCTCTACCAATGGACTTGGTTGATGTATTGCGTAGCGGTATCGCTTCCAGGTATCTGGTAGCGTAGTCCAGAATTACCAGAATATATTGATCTCCCCGTGCAGATTTCAACAAGGGTCCAACCAAATCCATAGCTATTCTTTCAAATGGTACCTCTATGATTGGTAGTGGGACTAGAGGACTTTTGAAATGTGGTCTGGGACCATGATACTGGCATTCAGGGCAGGAGGCGTAAAAGTGAGACACCTCTTTATGGATACCTGGCCAAAAAAACCTCTGCACGATTCGCTCAGTGGTTTTCTCTACCCCTAGGTGGCCTGCCGTTATATGACCATGGGCCAGATCTAACACCGTTCTCCTGTAAGCTTTGGGGGCTATTAATTGTTCCACTATCTCCTCCCCTTTCTTAGTCATCTGATACAACAGATCCTGACATATTACCATGTGAGGATACCTCAAGGGACTATCGGGATCTACGGGTTTACCATTGACCACCTTGACATTCTCCCTGGCTTTCACCAGAGTAGGGTCATTTAACTGCTCTACAGCAAAGACCTCTTTTCTGACCTCTAAATAAGGCAGACGATCAACGGGCTCTACAACACTTGGCGAGCCACCATCACGCTCCGCATTCTCTAGTTTGCCAATCATATTAGAAAATGGGAACATCTCAAAACCGGCTTTCCCATAACTTCCAGAAGTGAGCAAAGTCTCTTCCCAATATCACATCATCATTAAGCCCAGTACCAAACCCACAGAGACTACCGCGGAACCACATGGCGTCTCGATGTTCACTTCGGCAGTAATATAATACCGAGTATCCCCATGTATGCATGTCACACCAACAGTTTTTCCCTTATGCTTCAAAGGGTTCACCAGCTCAGTTCTCAAAAGTGTAACCAGGCTACCAGAGTCTAACAGAGCCTCTACTCGGTTGCCTTCCACAGTGAGTGCTTGTGAACGGGAGAGTGGTGCTGCAAATGCAGGCGTGTCTGGGCTTCTAAATGGCATTTTATGGGTGTGCATAACTAGCATGGAGGCGTCATTGTACACATCACTTGGTTGTACTTCTGCCTACAGTGATCACAGTGCTTGCAGTGGGTAGGGTCGACCCCAAGGGCTGCGAGCAGCTCCGATGGCTCTCAATGGTACAGATTAATCATAAACTTCCTGGAGATGACGTGTGTTAAGAAAGAAAAGTGGGCGTCTTTAGATCGGCATGCGTTCGCTTTGCCGTTACTCTCTAAAAAATAGAGGACGCCCTTACACAGGACAGTGCGATCGCGGAATTAGCATACTTGGCCCGTTTTGGCTGCGAGAGAGTGCAGCTTAGCGTCTGGGTCTGAATCGACCCCTAAATCCCGACACTGGACTAAAAACAGGCGTCGAAATCCCGATGCTCATCTAGATCCCGACCCCGGAATCTAGACAGACGGCTTCCCGAACGAAGGTAAGCTGGGCAGCAGGGCCGCCATCAGGGGCGGACTGACGGAACTATAGTCCTGGGCCCGGACAAAAAGGGGGCCCGGGTAGCAGTGGAGTGGACAAGTGACGGTGGTATTTTCAATTTTCAGAGCTTGCATACCGGCAGCCAATCAGGAGCGGCCATAGCTGCGGCTCCTGATTGGCTGCCGGTCTGCAAGCTCTGATTGGCTTGCGGCCAGTGCTATATTCAAAATGCCGCTACCTTCCCCCTGGGTCCCTCTCTCTCTCTGTCCAGTTAAATGTGAACAGCATGGCTGGAGCAGGAGCTGCAGTACAACAACCGCCTGCCATTGGGAGAGGCTGTGCAAGGAAGACAGCAGCCGGGGAGAGAGGGAGCAGCAGCTGTGAGCGGAGAAGCCGCGTGATGGTGCAAAGGAAGGATGGGAAGGAGCCGGAGAGGCTGGAGACAGACCAGGTACATAGACTCCAGCTCTCACACCCTCACCCTACTCTCACACCCACACCCTGCTATCACACCCACACCCTGATCTCACACCCTCACCCTGCTCACTCCCACACCCTGCTCTCACACCCTCACCCTGCTCTCACACCCTCACCCTGCTCTCACACCATCACCCTGCTCTCACTCCCACACCCAGCTCTCACACCCTCACCCTGCTCTCACACCCTCACCCTGATCTCACATCCTCACCCTGCTCTCACACCTTTACCCTCCCATGGCTCACACCCTCACCCTGCTCACACCCTCACCATCACGCTGTTCACCTGCATTATCCACAGTGACGTCCACCTCTGACAAACTGCCCCCCCCCTCCTAAGGGGAGGGCCCTGCCTATTTTGTCATTCCCGGGCCCCATAATTTCTGATGGCAGCCCTGCCGGGCAGTGTTTGCGCTTAGCCACAGGGGGGGAGGGTTAGGTTAGGGAACACCCGGGGGTACTTAGGGTTAGGTTTATGGTGTGGGGAGGGGGGTTAGGTTTAAGCATCACCAGGGGGAGTGTAGGGTCAGGCACCACCCCGGGAGGGTTAGTTTTAGGGTGCGATGAGGGGGGTTTAGGTTTAGGCATCACTGGGGGGAGGTTAGGGTTAAGCACCACTGGGGGGGAAGTTTCGGTTAGGCACCACAAAGGGAGGGTTAGGGGAGAGGGGAGGGTTTGGGTACTTACCAGCCCCAGTCGGGATCCTGACAGTATCAGTATTTAGTCCGCCGGCATTACATACCGATTCCTATATATGTACATATATATGAAGTGCATGTAGAAATCGCACACATCACTATATAAAAAACAGTTGTGATTGTATTAAGGTGCCAGGTTGCAATCAATGTATAGCAGCATCTATCCTCTGAACAAAAAGTCCCAGCATGGAACAAAACCAGCACCCTTGTTTAACTGCAAAAAGAAAATAATTTATTCCACCAATTCAAGCAGTGAGAGGAAACAAGCCATCCATATGTATAACATGAAAAGACATCAGCACTTATCTCTTAGAAGCCATAAAAGAGGAGATGAGCTCAGTAACCCTTGATGTCCACAAAAAAAGTCCATGTAGTGGGAAGCATGTCCCGACAGCTGTTTCGATTTCGATGGATGGCTTGTTTCCCCTCATTGCTTGAATTGGTGGAATAGATTGTTTTCTTTTTGCATTCAAACAAGTGTGCTGGTTTTGTTCCATGTTGGGACTTTTTGTTCAGAGGATGGATGCTGCTATAAATCTGTCTCATCTGTCCCATGTAGTCAGAATAGAGATATTATAATACAGGACAGTCCCTTCAAAATATTGGCAGATAGGTGTTGATATAGGTGCCAGAGATGTGTGATGGAGGTCAGTCCATATGATAAACAACTTAACCAGGTCTAAGGTTTACTAGCCAGGCAAAATAGATTGCAGAATAACACAGGGTTAATATTGGTATGTGCAGCAGGTACACAGTGCAGGTAAACAATGGATGCACCAGGTCCAGCAAGGAACGTATGGGCTAATGCAGGTGGTGTGCGGACAACAGGTAGCACACATCTGTACATGCAAAAAAAGTGATGGCAAAGAACTATGCACCTACTTACATATAGCGGTGGTGACACAGTGTAATATGCAGGTCTTTCCTGTGTATAAGGTAGAGATGTGCACAGACCCCTGCATTCTGGTTTTGGTTATAAATCAAAGTTGGGATTTGGTTTTGATTTTGGATCTAGATTTCTTTAAAAAATTATAAAAACAACTAAAATCATGTAATTTGTGCACAGTTCTGTTTCTACAGTATTATTAACCTAAATAACATTAATTTCCAGTCATTTTTGACCACCTCACAGCTCAAATATTGTTTTCAGTTTTCACACGTATTGGCCAAAGGCTGACTGGCTAAACTGAGAGACAAAGCAGCAGCACAAACACATGGCAGTTTAAAAGAATATTGTACATCTATGAAACATAGTGGAACTGCAGTGGCAAACAGGATGGCAGTTTAATAATCTATATGACTTTCTAGAATGTTTTCATTAATCTAATAGCCTAAAAGTAAAAGCCTAGTAGAAATATAATATATACCAAATTACATCTCCAAGCAGAAAATCACAGGCCTAAGGCCAGTACAGGTGATTGGAGGTTGAGTACTATTTAGTCAAAGGTAAACCATTGAACGTCTAGTAGAAAACTAGATCAACATTTAACTTACTACAAACAGTAAAACACAGGCCTGATGCCAGCACAGGTAATTGGAGGTTGAGTGTTATTTAGTCAAGCATTGATTGGTTATGTTTAGTAGTTGTACCTATAAAGAAAAGTACATCAGAGACATGGAAAAAAATATTAAAGAACAAGCATAAAAATGTGAGTTTACAAACCCACAGTGAATACAGGCAGCAAATCACAGACCTCAGGACAATATAAATAGATAATTTTATAAAGTTGAAATAAAAAGGTACAGAGCACTTGTTTGTAGGGATAGTTTTGGTCACTTTATACTTTCTGTTAGTCGAAAGTTTGTTAGATGTATTACATGCTATAATGGTGCATTGTATACCTCTGCTAGCAGTAAATTAGCAGCTAATCTACAGTAAAATTTAACTAAATTAGGTTGAGCTGTAATGGATGATTTAGTATGTGTGGATATTAAATAGGGATTTTAGGCACTGTTCCATTTAAAATTAGTAACCTAAAAATTATAGTTGTAATTTTCTATGAAGTAACCTGCAAATTGTGAGTACATAGATTAGACCTTTAATTATATAGACCATTCAGTTCATGACCTTGAGAGTCCTGTACAATTGGTTGATCCTTTGCATCTACCTTTTGGAAGAGTGTAGACAGCTGTACATTGTTTCTCTAATCAGTTTGTAAATTTAGACCATATTATCTTTGACTGTAACAGTATATATTAACCACTTAACTGAAGATTTTTTTTTTTTTTATGAAATGGGCCTCAAAAATTTTCTTTTTTTCATTTTAGCATAAAACATATTTTTAAAAATGAATTAAAATATTTTACTGAAAAAAATATATGATTAGGGGGTGTCACGCACCACCCCATGTCCATAGACCCCACCAACATCCTCAATAGACTCCTGAAATTGCTCTCCATTAGCATTACCTCTAGTGGTAATAGATTTCCATCTGTGTAACCACCTACATCCCCAGTGTAATAGATCCCTGTTTTTGCACATACCTCTACCTCCACCTTAGTGACCACTATTATATTTTAACTATTTTAAAAACCCTCCATGCATCCAGTGATAATTTTTTCGTGGAGCATTACACATCCAGTTCCAACCCCCAGTGTAAATAGATGCCCCCCCACATTTGTATTGCCCCCACCACCACCATGGGGCAGTGCCTTCCTCCACATACAGAGTGCAGCAAGGCGTGGTTCAGTAGATTGATTATCAGTCCACCCTGCTACAGCTGATCTCTGCAGAGATCTGCCAACTAGTGCTCAGTGCTCCTTGCAATTTTGTCCCTAGCGCATATGTTCCAGAATGCCTTTCACACGACATACTGAGGCATGATTCCAGTGGTGATGTCAGCGGTCACAGAGCACCACATCACTGCAGGGAGGACTGATGAGCAAGTGGAAACAAAGCACATGTGCAGTACAGATTTCCTTCTTAAAAGCTTGGAGACATAGCAGGACAGCACTATCACATTGAATGCGATGTGTCAGCTAAAGCCCAGCTGGCTGTGGTCGCATCCCATGCAACTGCACTAGTTAAGTGGTTGAAAAGGAAAGAGTAACAATGTTAAATATACTATTCTGTTTTGCTTGTTTTATTTCAATTTGATCAGTGAAGAAAAGCCTAAATTGTATTGGAATTGGTGTGGATTTTTTTTTATTGTCTTCATTATTTAAATAAAATATTCAGAGATCAGAAAAATAAGATTGTCTTGCAATATACAAAGAATCATGCTGCCACTCAAACATACCCACAATCTTGACAAAGCCCATAATGAAAAGTGGTGCATGATAGAATTGTCGTTGGGCTCTCCCACTCACCGTTACTGTATGTTGTATATTAAAAAGGACATGTACAGTTTAACTAACCATATACTTTAACGACAGAAACTGCCACTTTAGTGGCTGAAGTGCTTGTTTTTTTAGGCCACAACAAAAGAAAACATCTTGGTGGTTTGCTTAAACAAAGCTACCAATGGGTTTAAGACTAACATTAATTGACTTCACAGTTGGAAGAGATCATCATCATCACCCTCATCACTCTTGTTAGTATTTTCATCACAAAGTTACTAGGAAAAGAATATGTCTTAATATGTGGCGCATATAGGACTATTTTATTGACATAAAAAGATAAATCTTTATTAGATATACATTTAAAAAAAATTTTGGTCACGTTACCAAAATCAGTGACATAGAGGTTAAAAAAAGTGAAATGTGATTGTGTAGTAAATTTCTGTGAAAAAAGTTAAAATCAAAATAAATCCCTGCCGTGTGTCTTCATTATTTATTTGTTTTATCTATTATAGTAAGGTGAAATAAACTTATAAGGTATTGTATCTGATATATTGATGAACAGAGCTTTAAATTTATTAATTCGGAAGGATTATAAGAGAGAGGAAAAGTGCTAAGGAGGTTTTAATTATCCTCCGGTTCACATATAGTATATAATGGTATAAACGTACTAATATGATATTCTAGTTGGATGAAGGGGGCACCCTGCTACCCAATGACATCACATGTGTATCTATTGATTCCAATATATAATCTCATAGACATTTGAGAGAATGTGATTCACTATATCTAGCTCTTAATTCACCCTTATTAAGAATTAGAAATACTATTGATCTGCATCATGCCTTTATATCTATGATTCATTATATCCATAATTCACACCAAGAGATACTTGTGACCCACCATTAGACTAGTACAGTCACCTTATGTTATTAGCAAATGGGATAATTTCTGGATACTAGTAGCTTAGCATCCAGTACCCTTGCACTTCACTTAAAGAGGAGTAGAGTAATAGGTGGGTAGTAAAGAATTCCCCCTTTATGCAGCTAGTTCATCTACCAGTACCATCTGGTCCACAAAAGCACACACTAACAAATGATTGAACTGCACTTGTAAGGAACGTATACATAATAAAACACTTGTTGCAATATGGTAGCACCTGTCTGAATAATGTACCAAGGACAAGGTTTCTCTTTAAAACATGTCCACAATTTATTACATTCAATACATAAACTCTTTAACTTAACTCACAACACTAAAAACATGTATTACACACAAGCTGGCTCTGTAGCGCCCAGTTGTTACGCTGATCAAAAAAACTAATGTTTGGTATATATGAGAGAATGTCCAAAATCCACAGTAATTTGTTAAGTTCTTAGTGGATAAATATCTCTCCACCAGAGTTTTGTGTAATGTAAGTGCTTGCACAGCCCATATCAAACAGATGGTAATAGTATATGGCTGTTAATCCTCTGCGGCTGTAGCTCCGGAATAATACCACGGTCCTGTACCGGCACACTGATGTGTAGTAGGTCCGTACTTCAGGGAGACCAGGGTGCAGATGATGCAGCGGCTGCTTGCTAGTGTCCGGTCAATCCCTCCTTGGCTGTATGTTGTCCGGTCTGCAGGGCTCACTTCAATAGCCAAAGGTGCAAAGTGACGGGCTTGGGTATCTTCCTCTATTCCAGCGATAGTAACCCTTTCGTCGACTAGTTTCGCTCCACGTTGTGAGCTTTTTCAAGACCGCTACAGGGGGCACAACTACTGGGGGGCATTACATAATGGGCATAGCTCCAAGGGGGCATTGCATAAGGGCCACAACTAATGGGGGCATTGCTTAATGGGCACAGCTACAGGTGGCATTGCATAAGGGCCACAATTAATGGGGGCATTGCTTAATGGGCACAGCTACAGGGGCATTGCATAGTGGCCACAACTACTGGGGGAATTGCTTAATGGGCACAACTATAGGGGGCACTGCATATGGGGCACAACTACAGGGGGCACAGCATAATGGGCACAGGCATTCTCAATGTATTTTATGTGGTTCTGGATTTCAATATGTATTTTATGTGGATCTGGCTTGTTTCTGTTTATTTTATGTGAACGTGGATATTTCAATGTTTTCTATATTGCTCTGGCTATTTCTTTCACTTCAACAGTGAAAAATTTATATTGGGAAGATTACGTAAAAAGGGTATTTTCAATGTCCTGGGCTCGCCCTCAGTGTGACTAAAAACGGGGGTGTGACACAAAGTCTTGCTCCTGCAAATGTCATACTAAAGGTGTGCGCACAAAAATGGGGTGTGGCCTTGTGACAGCTATGCCACGCCCCATTTTTTCCCCGCGCCTGCTATCGGCTCTTTCGCTTGACTACATGTAATTTTTGGCTCTTTGCCTCCGATTGCTTGGCCACCCCTGCTCTAGGAAGTGAGCTCTCTCACACTGCAGCGTCCTGTCTCAAACCATGTCCCTTAGTGTGGTTACATTATTTAGCTTAATAAATTCAGTTACAACATAATAGTTGTTTCAGACATGAAGTACACACGGCGGACGTACTTCATACCCGCCATGTGTATTTCATGTCTAAAATAACTATTATGTTGTAGCACAATTTAATAAGCTAAATAATTTAACCACACTGAGGGACCTGGTTTGAGTCAGGACTCTGCAGTGGGATTCAATATGATTTACCGCCGGCCGCATGGCTGCCGGTTCTAATACCAACAGCGGCAGCCCGACAGAGGAGGAAATCCAGATCATCCATTAAGGTAAGTATGCTAACCTAATTCCCCCCACCCCTAACCATAACCCTCCCTTAGGGGTGCCTAACCCTAACCTCCCCCCCTAGTGCTTAACCCTAATCCCCCCCTAAGTGTCTAAACCTAACCCCCCTTCCCCACAGCCTAAACCTAAGTTCCCCGGGGGTGTGGCTAACACTAACCTCACCCCGGGGGTGCCTAACCCCCCCCTTCCCCTAGCCTAAACCTAACCTCCTGGGGGGGTGCCTAACCCTAAGTCCCCCCCCCCGGGAGCCCCCAACCCTCCCCCCGCGGCTGTCCACGCCCGGCGCCCGGCTTACCTTCGATCGGTGAACCGGGTGTCGGGCTCCCGACATAGGTCTAATGACAGGCGTCGGGATATCGACGCCTGTCATTAGTGCCTTGCCAAGATTAGACAGTCAGGAAGCCGGCGGTCGGGATTACGTCCGTCGGCTTCCCGACTGCTTCCCCTGCAGTGTGAAAGAGCTCACTTCCTAGAGTATAGCCGCAACTGGTAACATTGTTGCAGAATTTGCACGTGTAATGCTACTATTGTAGCCAGAGTGAAACTGGCTGCAATGAAAAGAATTTATATGTCATCCATAACCACTCGAGATTAACCACCTCATTTACTTAAGCTTTGGGGATCTTACAGCTAACAGTTACCATAGATTCAACCGTAACAATAAACCATTAAGGAGTGGGGAGGGGAAGTAATGTTTGAATAGGACACACTAATTAATCAATACTGAACATTGTTTCCTCAACAACTCCGTGGAAGAATTATATTAGAGACCTCTCCTAAATATATGGTATTTGTTTAGTGCATTTCTGAATCAGCAAGATACTACATAATTAGTACACCCATTGATGAATTATATTATAAGATAAATCATAAGTAAAGCTCTGTAAAGCGCTGCGGAATATGTGTGCACTGTGCACTATATAAATAACTAGTAATAAATAAATAATAATAAATAATAAATAAGTAAATGATTAATAACATAAGGTGACTGTGTACTAGTCTAATGGTGGGTCACAAGTATCTCTTAGTATGAATTATGGATATAATGAATCATAGATATAAAGGCAAAGCATGATGCAGATCAATAGTATTTATAATTCTTAATAAGGAGGGTGAATTAAGAGCTAGCTATAGTGAATCATATTCTCTCAAATGTCTATGAGATTATATATTGGAATCAATAGATGTGATGTAATTGGATAGGAAGGTGCCCCCTTCATCCAACTAGAATATCATATTAGTACGTTTATACCATTACTACACAATCACATTTCACTTTTGATTTTTAACCTCTATTTCGCTGATTTTGGTAACGTGACCAAAAAAATTTTTTAATGTATATCTTAAAAGATTTATCTTTTTATGTCAATAAAATAGTTCTATGTGCGCCACATATTAAGACAAATTATTTTCCTCTTTTCCTAGTAACTTAGTAATCGTTAATGTTTGTCAGATGGCAGCAGCCCCAATCTTAATATAATTTAAAAACAATAATTATGGTTTTTTTTTTACTAATATACGTGATGTGTGCAGATGTATCCCTCCCTTTGTTTTTTTTTAGTATTTTCATCACACAATATTAGCTCATCCCCACTGAAATCCACCATTACACTCTCTTTGATCAACATCAGTTTTTCCATATTCCTATGCCGATCACTCACAGGTTTCCAGCTGTGCTGAACACTCTAACTAAGTACACAATGGAGGGTGGGCAGCTTAAGTAAAACATAGGCCCTCATTCAGAGCCGTACGCTCTGAGCAGAGCGCACGCTCTGAATGAGGGCGGGGCTCCATTTTCATGGAGCGTCCTCCTGGACGCTCGTATAGCTGTGGGTCACCACCCACAGGCTATACGAGCGTGCTTTGTGATGGCCGCGATGGTCGAGGTTTTCAACCGCAAGCTCCGGAGTGATTTTGGCTCTATCAGAGCCAAAATCACTCCCACTGACATCACTAGACATCACTACAATCAACATTGACAGCACGCCCCCTTTGATCGGACACAACGAGCGAAGGACTTTCCTTCGCTCATCGCGTCTGGCGCATGCGCACGACGGAGCTCCCTCCATCGTGCGCATGCTCAGTGCATAACATCGACCCACTTGCGAGCGGACAGCCGCTCGCGAGTGGGTCTGAATCAGGCCCATAGTTAGTTTATACAAGGGGCTCCAAATTGCCCTTATTTTACCAGGTATTCAAACAAAATGTGTGAGATGCTAATTTATACATTATCATTAAAGTAATTCCCCATCATTATATTGATGCTTACAATCATATCAACTGTATCAGATTGAGTAAAGGTACAGGTGTCAATATACTGTATGTGGGCAATTCTTTCAGTCTGACCAGATGTCAAATGTTCTGGTGCACTGAGTTGATGCATCATCATAACCATTGGGTATCTTGGAAAAGGTCAGTTATTTCCTGGCAGCAGCATTTGAAGGAAAAATTAAGACATTGTCGTGGCATGTACCACTTGAGCTGACAACTTGCTTGGAGCTCTTTGAATCTCTTAATATCTGTATCAGTTAGAAAGAAAGACATTAAATAGGACTTAAACCTAGAATCAAGCATGGTTGCCAAAATGTAGTGATTCAATTGCAAGATGTTGTCCATTAACCCTTGAGTCCTGGCGAACAAATAAAGAACTTGATCTACATGTCCAACATTCTTAGCAGAATCGCTTGGTTTCATCTCCGTCTTTAGCGTCTCCCTATGTCATGGTTTGATGTGTATGTTTGGATGGCTTGTTGCTGTCCCTCCAGTTATTGAAACATATAAAGGGTGGAATTCCATCTGGTTACTACCTCTTGCTTCAGTTGGTGGCATAGTAAATTATACTGTTAGACCCTTAGACTCTGGGGGGTATATTTACTAAAGTGCGGGTTCACAGAAGTTGAGGTTTTGCCCATAGCAACCAATCAGATTCCATTTTTCATTTTTCTAGCACCTTCTGGTAGATAATAGGTAGAATTTCATTGGTTGCTATTGGCAACACCTCCTCTTCTATAAACCCGCACTTTAGTAAATATAACCCTTAGACCAGTGATTCTCAACCTCGGTCCTCAAGGCACACTAACAGTCCCGGTTTTAGTGATCTCCATGGTTGAGCACAGAGGGTCAAATCAAAATAACTGAGGTACTAATTAAGCACCTGTGCTCAAGTATGGCTATCCTTAAAACCTGGACTGTAGGTGTGCCTTGAGAACTGTGGTTGGGAACCATTATCTTAGACACATTGTTTGTTCTTTAGCCTTAGTGTTCTTTTTGTGCATTGATTTGCTTGTTTTAGAGGTGACACATCAAGACTCAGGGCCTGATTCAGCTTGGATTGCAGTTGGTGATATACACGCAATTGGCCGATTGTTGCATTCTACGCATGCGTACGCTTTGCAGTGCACGTGTGCGAACCAGCCACTGCCATTGGCACTGCGATCGCAGAGGCTATGCAGACCCATCACAGAGTGATTGACAGGAATTGCCGTTTGTGGGTGGTGACGGGGGGGGCGGAGAAACTCAGGCATGTCAGTGCATTTGCATGCTCTTTCAGGGGCGTGCACAAATTAGCCACTGCGACAGCCTATGCAGCCTGAGGTCCCATAGCCTGCGTGGCTGTTAACATTTTCTGAGTAAGGTCAGGGCTTGTGCAAGTGTGCGTATGGGTCCGATGTTACTCGATGTTACCAATTATTTTGCTATATTGCTAAATTATATGGATGTGAGTAAGGGGAAGTGGGCGTCCTTATGTTAGGTTGCGATGGCAAAGTGAATGCAATTATTTTCATATCATCACTGATATTAGCAACTGCGTTGCGTACGTAGTAGCAGAATAGCGATCATTGCTGAATCAGGCCTTTAGAATAATGTTACAGAAGATGCCTGACTGTGTTTGGACCTGGCCCTCGCAATAGGCATTCTAGTGCATGAAAGAGTAGAAGCAAGACCACCACTCGCAAATAAATGCCATTGTCTGAGTCTTTCCTTGCTGCTGCATTTGGTGTATGGCATGTTGTCAATTTTACGTTTTCTGGCAGTAACTTTTCCTGTCATTGTTAATGATTGTGAAATACTTTTTCAATTTTAAATCCCTTTTCTTACACCTTATTTACCCTTGATCTGCTTTAAAAGTAGATATTGAAGTACTATGACGGCCAGCATGAGTTCTTCTTCTATTAACTAATCTATAACTGATTTTGTTTTTTACACAAGGACAGGAGTAAAGCTAGCTACTATAGTTGAATTTAACTGCCACCACACCAAATGAATGTACAATGAAATAGGGAAATGAAAGACTGTTACCTTTACCATGCAGTTTTATTAAGACTACCAATTTTTTTGACACCAGAATTTATTTATTTTTCTACTGTATTTATTTTTTTGGGTTGCAGCTAATGGGGACACAAAAATGCTGCCTCTCCAAGACACACACACTCTTGAAATACTATTTAAATTTAATTATAAAAGATTGCAGATAATAAAATGTAAATATATATTTTTTTGCAATTATTTTTTTATAACAGGAAAAGACGTCTTCTTTGGTGTGCAACAAACTCAGAAACAGCAAAGACAGTATACTATATTTTGGACAAGTAATCTTGAAATCACACTGTCTCTCTACCCTCACACAAAACTGACAATGGGGCTGATTCAGAAGTGGATGCAAATGTATCAACTGCAATCGCTTACAGATCTCAGTTGCTAAAATATGCTAATGTCTGTCAAAGCTCAGCCAGCATAAAGATGCCCACTGCTGTCTTTTCATATCCGTCCAATGTCGCTCTTCTGCGTAAACATTGGTAATATCGGCACACATCAAACAGCATTTACAACAAGTCTGACCAGCTGCAAACAGTGCAAGTCTCCTTGCATGCAGAGAGATCTCATGCTGTGCATGCAATCACTAATTTATACACGCCCATGAAACGGCGTTCAAATGGACAGACATGCTTGTGTTTTTACTAGAGATGAGCGGGTGCGGTTTTCCGAGAACCAAACCTACCTGAATATAGGGAATCCGAGTAGTCTCCAAGTCCGGCTCGGGGTTTCTCACCTAATTCGGAATCCAAAATGAGCCAAAACGTCTTCATCCCGCTGTCAGATTCTCGCGGGTTTTGGATTGTATAAAGGTCCCGGTGATCGGCGCCATTTTCACTCTGGCTGTGGAGAGTGTACAGACCAGACGTGCTCAGTTCTTTTAGGGTGCAGTCAGTGTTGTGTGTCACTATTTGTTCAAGGGTGCTGTGTTATTCTTTTCTTATTCATAAAAAATATTATGACACTAAGTGGTAGCGCTGTGTTTTACTCTTAAAAAATCTTGTGACACTGTAAGTGGTAACGCAGTGTGTTATTCTTTTCTTCACAAAAAATATTGTGACACTGTAAGTGGAAGCGCAGTGTGTTATTCTTTAATTATTTATAAAAAAATATTGTGATACTGTAAGTGGTAGCGCAGTGTGTTATACTTTTCATATTCATAAAAAATCTTGTGACACTAAGTGGTAGCACAGTGTGTTATTCTTTTCTTATTCATAAAAATTATTATGACACTAAGTGGTAGCGCAGTGTTTTACTCTTATAAAATATTGTGACACTGTAAGTGGTAGTGGAATGTTTTACTCTTAAAAATCTTATGACACTGTAAGTGTTAGTGCAGTGTTTTACTCTTAAAAAATACTGTGACACTAAGTGGTAGCACAGTCTGTTATATTTTCTTTTTCATAAAAAATGTTATGACACTGTAAGTGGGAGCGCAGTGAGTTATTCTTTTCTTATTCATAAAAAATATTATGACACTACAGTGTTTTACTCTTAAAAAAAACTTGTGACACTGTAAGTGATATCACAGTGTTTTACTCTTAAAAAAATCTTGTGACACTGTAAGTGGTAGCACAGTGTTTTACTCATATAAAATCTTGTGACACTGTAAGTAGTAGCTCAGTGTGTTATTCTTTTCTTTATATAAAAAATATTGTGACACTGTAGGTCATTGATACCGCAGAGTAATATTTAAAATTGGTACAAATTGACATGTGTGCTATAACCCACTTAACTCATGTTTGTTGATATGGAGAACAATCAGTTGAGAGGAGAGCAGGAACCATATACTAGGGCTGGAGCTGCTGCCAGTGCCACCAGTCATGGCGAAACTAGTCCATCTATGTCATCTACTAAAGCCGATGCCCAAGGGCATACAGGGCTTAAGTCAGGGCATCTAAAATCAAAGAACCAATCTTTTACCTTGGTAAAGAAAAAAACATCAAAGGGAAAGTTAGCTGCAGAAAGACATAATATTGGCAATATGCCTTTCACCACATGAAGTGGCAAGGCCTTGGCCTTTATTTATGACTGGTGGTTCTGCCTCTTATGATGATGTAAGCCCTTCTCCCTGTAGACTTTTCAAAAAAATTTTAATCGTTAAGGCACAGGAACCAATTGTGTGCTCAGAAATGTCACAAATCCCTGAGGACAGTCTAAATGTGTCGACGGGTGCCATGTGTGAGCCTGACCTTTCCAAAACTGTACTCGAAGAGGAGCCTCCTTCCACAACTTGTGCATCCTCTGAAAATATAGGGAAGAGCAGCACAAGTCAACATGCTGACATAAAAATTGAGGATGCTTCTGTGGAAGTGTACCAGGATGAGGATAATATTTGTGTAGCTGATGCTAATAAGGATGTTGATGATGAGGATGCTGATGATGATGTTGTTTGTGTAAATCAGGCCCTAGTGGAAACAATTGTTGCCCATGATAAAGAAAAGCCCATTGTCATATCTGGGCATAAAACAAAAAAATCCACTTCTTATGTATGGAATCATTTCGACCCAAATCTGGGCAACAAATATCAAGCCATCTGTATCCGTTGTCATGCCAGAGTAAGTAGAGGTAAGGACCCTAACCATCTAGGAACCTCCTCCCTGTTACATCATCTACAGCACATCCATCAAAAGTGTTTGCAAAATTCAGAAACTTTGGCTAAAAAAGTAGCAACAAGCAGTCCAGCATCAGCTAGCTCCTTTCTCTCTGCTAGATTCAAGCACCTGGCATCTTCACCACCAACACCTTCATCAATAATATCCTCAAACATGATCAGAAGTATTCCTGCATCCAATTTGATAAGGCTAACTCTGTCCTCCCCTATCCTGGATTTCTCAGAAGAATCCTTGAGCACTATGCCTGCTGCTGCTGGGAGTGGATCTTCAACCCAAAAGGGGACTAGGAAGACTACTAGTAGTAGTTCTAAAAAAACAATTGACTGTTAAACAATCCTTTGCAAGGGGGAGCAGGTATAACAGCAGTCACCCAGTTGCACAGCGGATCACTGACGCTATAACATCTAAGCTGGAATTAGAAGTGCGTCTGATATCCTCCATTAGTGCAGTGGTTTTAGACAGTTAATTGAGGTCCTGTGTCCCTGCTACCAAATCCCATCACTAGAAAAGCAATTTTCAGCCTGTACAGGGACATTAAAAAAAACGTAATTAGTGTCCTCCAAAATGCTGTTATACCAACTGTACACTTAGCAACAAATATGTGGACAAGTGGAACAGGACAAATGCAAGATTGCATGACTGTAACAGCCTACTGGGTGAGTGTATTGCCTTCAGCACCACCAAAAGCAGCAGCAGCAGTGATTTCAGACACTGCCAGCTTGAGTCAGGTAATTCCCCTAATTAGACTGTTGGAAAAGCAGCTTGATAAACTGAAGGAGGAGCTGAAATGAAGCGATTCCGCTGAGCATGTCAGACTTGTAGATCAAGTCCTTTATTCACTTCGCCAGGATCCAAGGGTTGTCAGGATCTTACAATTGGATCAATACATTTTGGCGACCGTGCTGGATCCTAGGTTTAATTCATACATCGTGTCTGTCTTCCCAGTGGACACAGATCTGAAGAGTTACAAAGAGCTGTTGGTAATAAAATTGTCAGCTCAAGCGGCATGTGATGCAGTGATGGCTCCTCCTTCAGTTACTCCAGCAAGTGCGGCTGCCAGGAAAAAACTAAACTTTCCCAAAAAAAGACCCACTGGTGATGCAGATGAGTCCACACAACCAAGTTTTGACATCTGATCAGGTCTAAAATAATTATCTACAATAATGTGACTTCTACCGTGACTCCATCTAATACGGTCACCATTCAAAGAATGGTTGAGGACTATTTTAATGATAGCATCCAAATAGGCATGTCAGACAGTCCGTTTCTCTACTGGCAGGAAAAAAAGGCAATTTGGAGGCCCTTGCACAAACTGGCTTTGCTTTACTTGAGCTGCCCACCCTCCAGTGTGTAATCAGAAAGAGTTTTCAGCACAGCCATGAACCTTGTCAGCATCCGGTGTAGGAAGCTACTTCCTCAAAATGTGGAAAAGATGCTGTTCCTCAAAATTAACTACAAATTTCACACGAGGAAAACCTTTACCGCCATTTACATTCAAAAATTACAGAGGCACCTGAGGCTGTAATGGTGGATTCCAGCGGGGACAAATTAATATTTTGTGAAGATAATGTACGCACTTATGAGGGTGAGGAATCGGATGATGATGGCGACAACTTTTTGCCTCTAAAGCCAGTGTGTGCATGAGAGATCATTACCAGCAATGTCAGCTGCCCATTGGTAGCTTGTTTTGTGGGAGCCCAAACAAACCAATTGCTTCAGCCACATTTGGCAGACCCTGTCGCTGAAATTATAGATTTGTTAAACTGTGCATGTCCTATTTACTATATACAACATAAGGGTGGCCGATTATATCTTGCACCTCTTTTCTTTGCATTATGTGCTGTTTGGGGCATTGCTACCTGACAATTTTAATTTTATAGTTTATTAAGCTGCAATCTTGTCTGCAACTGCTGTGTGGCAAATATTTCATAGATTTCCTATATTTTTTTAAACTGCTGTGCCTTTGTGCCACTGCTCTGATGCTTCCTTTTTTATATTTCATACTGTATTTATTTAAAGTAAAATCACAAATAGGCATAATTGCCAAATGCTCTTATGCCATTTTTCAACCTTGATTTTTAGATACCAACCTGGTGGCCTTGGATTTCCTTGATCATAGCAGTCATGTTTGGTCAGATGCAAACACCAAATGGAGAGGCTATTTTGGATATGTAATACATAATCCCAGAAGCACAATGATAAGAGATATTTGGTACCAGACTTTAAAATCCCTCTGCCCCCATCCTGTTCAGAGCTTCTGTTTTGTGTGCTGCGACAGACATCATCTCCTGCATGTCCCTTTGATTCTTTTAGAAAAATTTGGAACCACTGAGAAGCTCCACCGGGGCAAGGACTGATGTGAATGAGTAAAATATTATTTGTAAATGCCTCCCCTCCTCCCTCATAAATTTGCTTCGGAACCAAAAATTTAAATTAAAAACGTACTACTAATCAGCACTTCCTTTCCATTCCTTCAACGACATACATACTCCAGCTCCCTCAGTCCTCTTGAATAATAAAAATATTTGTTTCTTGATGTGCCATGTTGGAAGTTGAACTGCCACAGCTGCTGCAATCTTTGACATGCGGTTGCTGAATGCTGAAAATGTCTAGAAATGTTTATGGCTACAGAAAGCATTTCCTGCATGCCCTTTTAACTTTAAAAAATATTCTGAACCACCAAGTTGATTTTGTGGGCATAACATGGGACATATTGTTCACCCATGCTCTCCCCTCCCTCATAAATTTGCTTCAGAATAAAAAAAATCAATTAAACTTACTATGAATCAACTCTTCTTTTCCCTGCTATTAACTACAAACATACTCCATCTCCCTCAGGCCTCTTGATTAATGAAAACATATGTTTCCTAATGTGCCATGTTGGGGGTTGAACTGTTTGTGCCGCCCACTGCTGCCGCTTAGCTTAGTCAGCCAGCTAGCTTGTTGCAACTTTTGGGCCTAAACTGGATGAAAACAATACTGTGTGCTGTGAGGTGGTCACAATTGACTGGAAATTAGTGGAAATTAAATAATTAATTAATGTTAATGAGATTAATAATAATGTAGGAACAAAAAAAGCCCAAATTATGTGATTTTAGCAGTTTTCATAAATTTTAGAATGAAAATACAGATCCAAAACCAAAACACGCAAGGGCAGTTTTACAAAACCTCTAAGGAGATACAGATCCAAAACCAAAACACGGGGGTCGGCACGCATCCCTTGTTTTTACTACCCCTCCTTCCTGTCACCACCTACAAACAATGACAGCCTCTCACTCATTTTGTGATGGAGTCTTCTGTGCATCCATGATAGCAATTTGATCAATGCGTATGCGCAGTGCGGTTTATACACATGCGTATTGGCAAATGAACGCTCAATCTGCATCCATAATCACCATTGCGTCCGCTACTGAATCAGGCCTAATATACATTATATATTGCAGTGTAGATAGAATTGATATTCTTGTGAAAAAAGTCCAAGAAGTTGACTTTAACAAACAGCCCGCTTGCAGCACTTGATTGCTGGTGCTACTATGTCTAACAAACAAACACAGAGTACACTGTTTGCAGTTTGAAGTGCACTGGATTGCAGGTGCTAGCTAGTGTGTCTATAAAAAAGAAACATACTGTACACAGTGACAAAGATGCCTGCAGTCACCTCTCCCACCTACTCCATCTACCTACTGCAACTCTCTCTAATCTAATGGTTTCCTAATGGCGTCTTTCGAAGAGTAACTACCGCCCACATCCTCACTCTAAACTCTTGTGAGAAATTATTGATGCCTGATCATAAGGGAGGGACTTTTCTATGCAATACAATACATGCGAGATCTGAGATTTCTGGGAAAATTAAGTTTTCCCTGGTTTTAGAACCAAAATTAGTGGGAAGACTTGAGCCAGGAAACGGTTCTACTCGGAAACCCCTGGTATGGGTGTGTTCAGTTTTCAGTAAAATCGAAATGCTCATCTCTAGTATAAGGCCGCCCCTCTGTGAAGACCCTCAGGGGCATGCCCTTCCACTAATGAGGACATATCTGAGGACACGCAGTGGCGCACTAAGCGTCTGATTCAGAAATGTATGCAATGCAGATAGTTATGCAGATCAAGTGATTGTTATCCATAGTGCAGCGATTGTTTAGCGACTACACGCAAAGTGTGACAGATAGTCAACGTTTGGGGGAGCTAACACGGGGTGGCTAGGCAAATTTAGACCTGCCTAACCTCTTAAACACCGTTTCATGGGCGTGCATAAATTAGCCATTGCAATCTCCTTCACCGCATGAGAGCACTCTGCGTGTCAGGAGAGATGTTGTGTTCGAGACAGGTCAGACTTGCAGCATTGATCTGTGTTAGAGTATATTTTCCAGTGGTCTGCGCGACCTCCACCCTCTCTGAGTGTATAATAGTTACACAAGATCTTCTCTTCAGCAATAGTGATGATTATAATTAATTATAGGAATATGACACAATATTTTCTTCTTTAATCTATTTTCTCTGTCTGATATTGCTACATCTGTGACCCCCTAGATTACTTTATTAATCTTCCATATAGTCTTCTTACGTATTCCGTCCTCTACCATAAAAACCCAGACAGAGGGTTACCATTGTTATGCTAGGCATAATAACCAAAGCTCTATGTGAGCTAAACATGCAAGCTTTTACCGGGCAGAAACCACCCAAATATCCCTTGATAAATCAATCAAGTTCCCTGATTATCTTACCCATAATGTATTATTGCTTATTAATTAAACCTTGAAATCATACTCAGTTATCAACAGACCATGTACATGATATAAAAGTATTTTACTCCATAAACATGAATTGTAAGGTAATTGATGGTTTACATGTGAATAGTACAAAGATAATACAGTATGCAGTACAGTACTTAACCGCAGAAGTGAATTTCTAACTTTAATCCTAGTAATGAATTACCCCATGCAGTTGTTAAATAAACTTCAATGCATATTCTATTTAATCTTTCACTAGTATATAACCTTGGTGTTCATGCAAATATATGTATATATGTTTATATGTATGTGTGTATGTAAGGAAGGTGTATATAATTTTGCTCTCCTCTGTGTACGTGTGTATAAGAATGTGAAGAAAGCATATGGCTGGAAGTAGTGTGAGAAGTGTACATGCGTGTCTGTATGGGGGATATATGATATACTGTAATTAAGGGATAACTTTTCCCTCTTGCACTTCCAGTGAAACTAATAGTCTATAGATAAATTATGGAGGGCAATCTATCAGAAGAAAACAATTATGTGTGTATGGATGTTCATATGTGAAAATATAGAGAGAATACATGTGTGGGTATAGAGAGAGAGTGTTCTTTGTGTTGCAACCTCATGGCATGGTAGCCATGATGGTATCCTTGTGTCTTTGTGTTGCTATGTATGTGGAGGTGGGGTGAAACCTCATGGCAAGGCCTGGTAGCCATGATGGCGTAGCATGCCTGTGAGCATGTAGATGAGACAAAGAGAAAGAGAGAGAGGATTTCAGATTCATTGTCCTATCTAGTGTGAGTATTAGCTTTTACAGATATAGGCAGGGAAGGAAAGTTTAGGCAATACAGGCAAGTTACTATAGAAAGTAATTATAGAAAGTACAGGTATTATAGATGGGAGTTATTATAGAAAGTACAGGTAAGTTATTACAGAGGAGAGTTATTACAGAGTACCTTGAATAGCCAGGGAAGTCCAGGAAGCCAGGTGTGTGTCTGTGTGTAGTTTCAGAGACAGAGAGCAGTCTATTCACTGGGGGTCTATTACATAGTCCTTCCCCCACTCCCTTCTCACCTTACAGCATGTGGGTGTCGATGTTTTACTCCCACAGGTTGTAATACCTTAGTCTTCCTCACTACTAGGAATGCTTGTGTGCACTTCCTGTCCTTAGCACATGTTACTCAGTCTGTTTCTTTGTTTGAGTTTTAAGCTATTTAAAATCTAAATCTTCTGGCTCCCTGCATGCCTATTCTGAAGAGTTATTATTGAAGCTCCTTCACAATCTGAGTCAATCTTACCGATGTTTACGCTCTTGGGCGACCTTGGATGGATATGAGAAGGCAGCAGAGGGCATCCCTATGCTCGGATAAGCTGTGGAAACATTAGCAGATTGCAAAATCGCAGCTGCACAGATGTGGACATGTCTTTTGCGGTGGCCTGTCTGCGACTTTATGCAAATGCTTCTACAAAGCACTTCCCTGGTGTACAACCAAATTTATGAATGTGCAAGGACTGAGACACCCACTTTGAGCATCTATAGACACTGTAACACCGTTTGGTGTGTCGTTAGTTGCACCAACCCTATGCCAGATGCATATTTTTTATCTGGGCATGGCCTCCAAAGTGAAGGATGAAGCATCTGTGAATGCAAAGATGCCCACCACACTCCCTTAACAGGATCATAAGAGAGACCATTTTTGCATGTCTTGGTAGCCACCTCCAAGTCGTGCCCAGGAACGCCTAGCGATATTCTGATACTGTGCATCTCAATAATAACTGCACCATTGTGCTCATACGCTGTGCAATGTTTTAGGAATTTTTGTGCAGGCGCAATAGTAAAAAATCACTTAACTCAGTGAACATCGGCATTGTGTGCGACTTAGAGTCAGGATCAAAGTTTGTTACTGCCCTGTTTAAATTGGAAATATTAAATAGTATCTTGGGGTAGCATTATCATCCCTAACACTTATCACTGTGCCTTTCTTAAAAGGTCCGTTTTGGTATGCTGCCATCTTGTTTTTACCTCTGATGATTTTATGTGAGGTTCAAATTTGTTGAAGTGGAAATAAAAGTGACAGTATTTCAGGATGGGAGAACCCTTATTGTGATTTTTTTTGAGGTGCTGTCTGACACTGAAGGGATATATATGTGTGTTGAAAAAGCAATACCGTTTACTACATGAAGGAAGGATATTAAGGATTTACCTCACCAAAGAAATTGCGAACTTAAATCAAGAACAGTTGGCTGGTTTTAAGTGACTATTGTGTGTACCTCAGAGAAGGAGCACTCACTTTTGTGTCTATGTATCTATTTACCGTTTTGTGACGTGTGTAGGTAACTTTATTGGGCTGCACATTCCAGCTTTGGAGTGCAGGTTACACCTTTTGATTTCTGTCTATTTGATTATACATATTATCACCTGTCAAGCATGCTGGGGTATAGAGACAAAAGAAAATTACTTGTTAATTCCATTTTTGATATGGGAAATATATCAGATAAAAATAGAGATACTGCAATTTTGATGGATGAAGAGTTAAATAGCATTATGTCGAAATTATGTGAAAGAAAAGTGTGGTGGGAGATAGAGGTAAATTGTTTCAAAGGAACTACAACTTGAGAAAATATGTACTTTCAATTCAGTTAATGAGTATTTTAATATGGAATGGGACATCATTTTGAAAGATTATTCCAATTCTCTGATGAATTGAATTATTAAAGAAAGAAAAGAAAACCTGACAGAAATAGAAAAAGAAATCTCTGAATTAACCTCGTTAATTTATCCCTTTCGGGAACTAAGGGAGCACAAGGAGCTAGAATAAGATCTGGAGTTAAGAATAGTTCGTAAAAAAAAAAAATAATAATTCTAAGGAAACAAAATAAATATAATAGAGATAGAAGATAATTATTGTAAAAAATAGAGAATTGGAGTGAAAAAAGTTATGAGGAGAGTCCCTCCCCTATGGTTTGCCCCATACACTATCTGACAGCCCTATCCAGAGTTATACCTAGATCTGGTTATAGGTCCCCTAGTAGAAGAAGATATTCCTATGTCCCAAGATATGATCACCAGCATAGAAAATACATGAGCTTCAGAGAGAAGGAGAGATATAACACAGAATACTCCCATAAAAGAAATGAGAGAGGGAATGATCCCCGTCAAACATATTTTAAAGGAGAAAGAGACTACTTTAGAGAAGACAAAAGGAATTACAACAAAACACCCTATAACAAAACGCCATATAAGACAAACAGTTACATGAGGACTGTGAAATAACAAATATGCTAAATATCAAAACAGGTACGCATAGATGAACAAGCAGCCTGGGGCCACTGTACTTCTGGGTGTCCCGTATCCCAGATAGAAATGAGTAATATAGTAAAAGTAGTCTTTTATAGAGCTTATTTGTTTGTCACCATTGTACAATTTTTATGGCTTCTAAGCTAATTATTGAATTTTATGGCTTCTTAGCTGAATTATGTTAATAAATTTAGAAATGTCTTTACTTCAAGCAGAATTGCACTATGAAGTTTTTTCTCTTTCATTTTTTATATGTCATTGCTGGTTAATCAGAACAACCTCCACTTACCCAAATATAGTATAATTTCTTTTATATTTTTTCTTCCACATCATTGATTGGCGCCAGAAACACTTTACTACTGTTATTTTACTAAGTTACATGAGAAATGATGATCCTCTTATCTCAAATAGGTACGATATTTTGGGAAAGCAATATATTATTTAGAGGAGAATTGGAGAAAGAACAGAGTTCAGTAACTGTTCAAAAGAGAAGGGTTCATAGGGGGAAAAGGGGTAGTGGTTAAAAAAACAAATATTTGTAAAGGATCGAGAAATGAAAAGAGTCAAATGAAAAAAACACAAAGGTATTTAATTTAAGTTCTTATCATTTGAATGACGAAGAAGAAAAAGTTTGAAGTAAGGGATTGAAATTTGCCCCAATAAATAAACTGAATAAGTTTGAAGCATACATAGATATTCAGAAATTTGTGCGGACACTTTCTTTAAAGAACTATTTTATAGGCCAAAAAAAAGATTATATTGAGGAGAGGAGCTCGTTAAAACCCAAATCAACCTTTAACTAGACATTTAATAGAGGTTGCTTCTTTGAAAGTTTTAATTGTATTGTGTGCACAGAAATGGAAAACATTGATTTAAAAAACAAACCAGAATTTAATATATGCTAAAAATAACATGAAGCACTTGTAAACTTAGAAAATAATCTAGACATTACCATTAAACCTGCCAGCAAGGGAGGGGGGTAGTGATTATGGATACCTCGAAATATAATGAAGAAATCCTCTGTCAATTGGCAGATAGATCTACATATAGTTTACTTAGAGGTAATCCTAGTAAGAGGATTGAAAATAATCTCTCCATTTTGGTATCTAAATATGAGATAGATGGGATCATAACCACAGAAGAGAAAAAATATCTGATTAGAGATCAGATAATTCTACCTACAATCTACATCCTACCCAAAATCCATAAGGATTTAGTCAATCCATCTGGTCGCCCGATAATTGCTAGCATGGACTTAAATCGTATGTTACAGATAGTATATATGTATTAAAAAATTAAGGCGTATACACAGTACAGATAATCAATTTCTAGTTACAGCAGATGTATACTCATTACATACGATAATAGAACACAAATTGGGGATTGATGCTATAGAACATACTTTCAGTAAATATGAAGAAAAGTATGATAATATGAAGTTAACATTTCAAAAGGAAGCTATAATTTCCTTTTAAATAAAAAAATATTCTGGTTCCAAGGACAATACTACCTCAAAAAAAATGGCACCGCAATGGGCAGTAAATTTGCTCCATCCTATGCAAATCTTTTTATGCGGTGGTGGGAGGATTTATGTATATGGAATAATAACCCTTTTAGTGATTTTATCCCTATATGGATACATTTTATCGATGATATTGTTTTATGTGGAATGGACCGGAGGATGTTTTAAGAGATTTTTGTGAGAGTCTTAATAATAATGCTTTTAATATTTCTCTTACATTTACTAAACATCAACAGGAGATTAATTTTTTATATCTTACTATTTATAAGGTTGAGGACAAGTTAGCTACTAGGAATTTTATGAAACCTACAGACAGTAATTCATATATCAGTAATAAGAGTCACCACCATCCCAGTTGGCTTAAGAATATACCCAAAGGGCAAATTCAATGTACACGTTAAAATTGTACTGAGACATCTGAATTTGATACACAGTTACAGGAATTAAAATATAAATTTATAAATAAAGGATATAATGCAGCTGGTATTGGTAAAACTATCAAATAATTCAGAAAGATATCCCAAGACATTTTGTTGGAGTATAAGGGAGGTAAAGAAAAGGGAGTTAAACCCCCAATATTGTTCATCACCACTTATAACTATCAATACAAAACATTGGAGCATATATTTAGAAAAATTGGTATATATTAAAACAAGATCCTAATTTAAAATAAATTATTCCTCCAATCCCAAGATTTACATATAGGAGAGCCTCTAATTGTAAAAATCATCTAGTTAAAAGTGCCATAAATGAGAAAATTGCAGAAAGAATAAAAACTAAAGGACTCATTTGCTGCGGAAAATGCAGTAATTGTATGGCACACACCAATCAACCCTCCAAAGTAGAGGCATTTTGTTCTAGTGCAAGCAAACAGATTTTTTAAATTAAATAATTTATTACTTGCAACACCACCAATTGCATATATATGATAGAGTGCACTTTTATGTTGCAATATGTGGGCAGGACCTCTAGAAGGTTGAGGGATAGATGGGCAGAACACCTGCGGAATAGTAAAAAGGGTTTTGAAAACCATTCCTTGTCTCAGCGCAAAATCATAACTGCTCCTTAAAAAGAGTTAAATCTATTATGGGAATCAAGAAAGTTGAAGGGAATTGGCGCACTAAAGGCGTCGAAACATTCCTGGCGAAAGCAGAAATTAAATTAGTATATTAAATAAAGACCTTAGCACCTTTGGGCCTTAATAGCGACTTCAAATGAAAATGTTCTCTATAAAAGAAAAGTCTATGTATTTTGAACTGTTGTTGTGTACTATCTCAAATGTTTAATACCTGCCAACGTGAGTATTTTCTAACCATTGGCAATCATGCCAGGTGTTTTTAGACCCACATGAGTAGGTAGATAGGGTGGACTTAATTTCACCTTAATGAAGGTTGTCTATACAGTATATGTCTTTTCTTTATTTATGATGATTTATAGAGATCAATATGGAGATCGTATATATACTTTATCGATAAAGGAATATAATTTTTACCCCTATATGTATTAATTACCTTTTTTCACTTTTTAGTGTTTATATATATAATATATTATTCATTCAATATTTATTATGTTACTATGTATTCTTTCATATATTTTTATATACATCATGATGTTTTAAGTGCATTATTTTCCAGAGAAGAAAGCCTTTTTTTATTATTTTTATCTATTATGTATATGTGCAATATAAGATGTATCTTGTCAAAGTCAAATATGGATATGATCGCTGTACAATTATTTTCTGACGATATAGTTGTCTATGGTCAGATGACATATTACTAGGACACTACTTTGCGTCGGTGCAATCCAATGCACACAAATGCGAATCCACAATACACATACACTGACACACATAATGCACACACATGTATATATACACACAGACGCTCGTATGCATATTCACGTACAATATACATGGACGCTCGCCTGTATATATTCACGTACATACACAGATGCACATTTGCTATTTCAATACACAGACGCACATATGCGATTGCGAACACATATATATAAAATGGTCCCCATACATTATAGTTAATAACCAGAGTTATTAAAGGTATTTGTTAGCTAATAATTATGATGTGAGATGTACTTAAAGGAGATCTAAGGTTCAGAATACAGTGGACATGTCATGTTTGGTATCATACTAAATCCCTGTTTATTTGCAGACATCCGTTTCTATCGGCAAAGAAGTCGCATCATGCGTCCGCTAGTTATGGATGATAGGGAATTATTGAATAGAATGTTATTACTAGTATGCAGTGTTGTAGCTAGTTTTAACCAGTTTTTAACCAGGCGGGAAGCTACACAATGTGACTGTTGGAAGATTGAGCCATACCCCTGATGACACGGTATGAACTGACCATTGACCAGATTGACCAGAAGCAAGAACCAATGAGAACCTGTCAATTTGTCCCTTTGTTAACTCTGTATGTACCGGGCTGTACTATTTTCATTGCTTTTTACTCTAATTGGTAAATCTTACATAGTGTTATCCCTTTTACATAAATAACTTTTTGTGCTTTGGAACCACACGATTGGACTGGAAAGCAATTCTTTCTTAAGCGACTTGCAGCGCTAAATAGTGACTTATAGGAATTAATAATCTTAATGTTAGAGGAAAGGAAATATCTGTGGATCGGCGTATTCCAGAGAAGGAATGCAATATAGAATGTATCCTAATATAAGAAAAAGGCTAAGATCTAAATACCAGTGCATTCCAGAGATGGAATGCATGTGACACGTAGAAGTCGATCACGAATACAGCAGCAGCTGACCGGGAAGTGATGTTCCATTTCGGGCGGAAGCGATGTGCGTTCCAATAGGTGGAACGCATGCTCACTATTAAGATGTATTAAGGTATATTTCTTGGGCTTTATCTGTACTATGGGTTAACGATGCACTCTGCAATCGAAGGGCAATCATCCATGGGGTGGAACATATATACTAAAAAAATGGTCTTACACACTACATTCCCGGACACCATCCAAAATACTGTGGAGGGGCGGGACTATCAAATACCCCTATATATACTGAGAACTGGAAGACACAGGAACACCTTGAGAAAGGCTTTCAAGCTGAAACGCGTTAGATATCTGTGGGAGCTGTTATCACTTGGAACCAGTGAAGGGACCTGTTACCATACAGGGAAGGTGAATTGCTTTGCGGTAGCATTATCACCCCTAACACTTATAACTGTGCCTCTCTTAAAAGATCCATTCTTGTACGCTGCCATCTTGTTTTTACCTGTGATGATTTTATGTGATGTTTAAATTTGTTGAAGTGGAAATAAAAGTGACAGTATTTAACGATAGGAGATCCCTTATTGTGAAGTTTTTGAGGTGCTGTCTGACACTGAAGGGATATATAAGTGTGTTGAAAAAGCAATACCGTTTACTACATGAAGGAAGGATATTAAGGATTTACCTCACCAAAGGAATTGCGGACGTAAATCAGGAACAGTGGACTGGTTTTAAGTGACTTTTATGTATACCCAGGGGCGCCAAGAGGGGGGGAGAGCGGGTACAGATTACCCGGTCCCTGGCTTCCTGGGAGGCCCTGCTCCCCCCTCCCTTCTCTCTCTCTCTCAGCAGCCCAGCACACAGCGTGTGCTGAGCTGCAGTGGGAGACTGCTCGTGGCTGCTGAGCAACAGATACAGCAGTCTCCTTTGCCTGTGGGGGGGAGCGATCACGCTGATCACGCCCCCCTGGCTTTGTGCCAGGCTGAGGGGCTAACAGCGCCCCCCTTCGCTGCGCTGCAATTAATTTTTTTTGCTCTAGGGGGTGTGGCCTCTCGATTAGGCCACACACCCTCTGTACCTGGGCCCACCGCGGCTCTCTACGGCCCTGTGTATACTTCAGAGACGGAGCTCTGAATTTTGTGTATATGTATCTATTTACTGTTGTGTGACGTGTGTAGGTAACTTTATTGTGCTACACCTTCCAGTTTTGGAGTGCAGGTGACACCTTTATATTTCTGTCTATTAAATGGTGTCTGTCCGCTACAGCAAAAGGATGCAGCCATTATGTGGGGTGCACATAATAATGAGGCCAACCTGCAGAAACTAGTTGCAGGACTACAGGAAGTTGCAGGACTAGTTGCAGGACTACATGAACTTAGCAGACCTTCCAACATAGGGAGTTATTCAGACCCGTTCGCGAGCAAAGGACGCTCGCAAACGGGTCGATGTTGCCCCACTGCGCATGTGCACGATGGAGGGAGCTCCGTCGTGCGCATACGAGAGACCCGGACTGCGACAGCCAAGCTGTCGCTCCGGGTCTCGCACCAAAGAGGGCGTGCTGTCGATGTTGATTGAAAGCACGCCCCCTTTGGTGGGCGTGCCGGGGGCGTGCCTGCCAGACGGAGGCGTTCCCATGGGAACGCCTACCGTCTGAAGCCGGCCCCACTGACATCACTAGTGATGTCAGTGGAAGTGATTTTGGCTCTGATAGAGAAAAAATCACTCCAGGGCTTGCGGCAGCGAGACCCTACCGCAGGGTCTCCATCGCAAGCCCGATGGTCGCGATTGTCAAGACCATCGCGACCATCATCATGGACGCTCGCTATAGCTGTGGGTGGTAACCCACAGCTATGCGAGCGTCCATGAGGACGCTCCAAAAAAAGGTAGGAGGGCCCTGATTCAGAGCGAGCACTCTGGTCAAAGCGTTCAGCTCTGAATCAGGCCCATAACCCCTTCCATCATGTACACAGTGCTCTGCTCCTGGACTTTCCTCTTTATGTACAATTGCAGTCACATGTGTTGCACTAGGTAATTGATGAGACAGGTGTTTCACCACAGGTGGCTACAATCATACATTAGGAAGGAAGTCCAGGAACAGGGTCTGACTTAGTACCTCTGTGATGGCACTAGTTCAAATAGATAAGTGGTATTTAATTAAACCTTGGCTTGGCTCACAAAATTTATTAGGAACCAGCGACATGACTTGAGTAAATGGCCTGACAGGACCATTGAAGAATTTAGCTTCATTCAGCAAAATGGCTGCCTCTACTGTGAGTAGACAACAGATACTTTCTGTTCCCTAAATCATACTCTGGGCAACCTCAGCTGCAGGAGCTGAGTCTGGAATGTAATTTCCTTGCTTCCGTGATAGGTCGGTCATTAGCAGAAATAATCATCTATCATTAATGTGCCTGAGGTAATCTTGCTATGACATCAAAAGGCTGTACATTAATTTCTACATTCATCCATTATTTAGGACATGTTGCTGCATGACCAATAATGTTTTGAAAAGTCTCCTTTTTATGTTAAAAAACAAGCCATTCTTCCCTCCCACATGGAAGAAATCTCAAGTAAAATCAGGCCAAACCCGGGCTTTGCTTTCCTTGCACTGAGAGAAGAAAAGGCTTTTTCAATGCAAACATCCATTCGTCAGGTACGCGCTGACAGATAGCTGCAGTGTTTGATAGCGATCAACAGAATAAACTCCTACAATCCAGAGGATAAATAAACACAGAAAAACTAAAGAAAAGTCTTCACGTGGTAAATTTACAGTATCCAAGGGCTGGAATCTAGAAAGAAACAATGACGATCATTTGTGGCACTTACTGGATGAAGAAAAATTACTGGGTGAACTTGTAAAATTATTTGTAAATTATTCTTTAAGTGGCAAACATTTTTTACAAAACTTTGGGCCCTATTTAATAACAAATCTCAATACCAGTGGCATATTTTGTGATACTAGGGAATATGCCACTGGCATTTAATGTTACTTACCTCACCATCGATGCCCAGCGATGTCCCCCTCCTCGGCAGCATCCACCGCTCAGCTGCTGGCAGTCCAACACTGACAGTTTCCCCTGGAAGGATTTGCTGAAACTAGAAAGGCTACGGTGGGAGCATATAACTCTCTCCATCTATAAATGGTGTAAGCGATACAGTGACATATAGCGGTAAACTTAGTTTACCGCTGTTTGTTAAATACCGAAAGGAGGACATAACCCCTTTAGCTATTTTGAAAAACAAAATTTTAGTATTGTTTAGTGTTGTACCACACTATGGGGATGATTCACTACGGATTGATATTGCGATCGCAGCAGTGATTACGCACGGAGGTCTGCTGCGAAAATATGCTAATGAATTCAATCGCAAAGCTGTTGCACAGCCAGCCAGGGCTGGATTATGGATTGTGGGGGCCTCGGGGCAACTAAATTGTGGGGGCCCCATCAATAAAATTGTCACGGTCTTATGCAGCGACTCCTATGCACCTTACTTTTTTACTTGGTCTCTCCACTGACCTGCAAGGTCGCAGCATACTACATCATGTTCGCGACACTGCTGGGAGCTGACTGCCGGCAGCATAGCTGACATGATCTAGTACACTGCCAGGGGCAAACACAGGATTTTGAGTGGGGCGTTAGAGAGAGAGAGAGAAGGAGGGAGGGGGGAGAGGGAGGGAGAGACAAGGGACAGGATACATCAAAGGTAGAAATGCGGTCAAACCCACAAAATGCGAGTTTGACCACATTTCTCATATGCACCTAGCCCTGGAATGCGATGCGAAGATGGCTTTACCCTATAGAAGCCTATGGGCTTCTATCGGGAGAGTGCTGTGAGAGGGATCCAATCGGATCCCCCCCAGCACCCACCAAGAAGGGAGGGGGGTAGGGAGATAGAGAAAGGGAGTGAGACATGGAGAGGGAGGGGGACAGCAAAATAGAGGGACAGAAGGACGCTGAAGGGGCTTCTGGGTCATAGATTTATTATTATTTATTAACAGTTTCTTATATAGCGCAGCAAATTCCGTTGCGCTTTACAATTTGAATCAACATTAACATTAAGCTGGGTTGTAAAAGACATACATACATGCACTACCGTTTAAAAATTTTGTCCATCAAACTTTGCTTTCATCAATGAATGCTCCTTTTGCAGCAATTACAGCATTGCAGACCTTTGGCATTCTAGCTGTTAATTTGTTGAGGTAATCTGAAGAAATTTCACCCCACGCTTCCTGAAGCACCTCCCACAAGTTGGATTGGCTTGATGGGCACTTCTTGCGTACCATATGGTCAAGCTGCTCCTACTACAGCTCAATAGGGATGAGATCTGGTGACTGTGCTGGCCACTCCATTACAGACAGAATACCAGCTGTCTGCTTCTTCCCTAAATAGTTTTTGCATAATTTGGAGGTGTGCTTTGGGTCATTGTCCTGTTGGAGGAGGAAATTGGCTCCAATCAAGCGCTGTCCACAGGGTATGGCATGGCGTTGCAAAATGGAGCGATAGCCTTCCTTATTCAAAATCCCTTTTACCTTGTACAAATCTTCCACTTTACCAGCACAAAAGCAGCCCCAGACCATCACATTACCTCCACCATGCGTGACAGATGGCGTCAGGCACTCTTCCAGCATCTTTTCACTTGTTCTTTGTCTCACAAATGTTCTTCTGTGTGATCCAAACACCTCAAACTTTGATTTGTCTGTCCATAGCACTTTTTTCCAATCTTCCTCTGTCCAATGTCTTTGTTCTTTTGCCTATATTAATCTTTTCCTTTTATTGGCCAGTCTCAGATATGGCTTTTTCTTTGCCACTCTGCCTAGAAGGCCAGCATCCCGGAGTCACTGTCACAATCGTGGGATTTAAAGACTGTGTTCCCGGACTGGGCCTTGGACCTGTATCACTTGGCGCAGACGCCCGCAGGAGGAGACTTGGTTTAATAAAGTTCCTCCACATGAGAGGAAGCAGTGAAATAATAGGGAATTTGAGTACTGCTAGAAGTGGTGTGGTAGCTTGGAAGCCACTTGGAAAGACTGGATAGCCTTGTGAGGACGTTAGGAGCTGAGAAGCTACGTGGAGTGGCTTGATAGCCGTGGGTAGACGTTGGTAGCTGGGTGGCTACGTGGAGCGGCTGGATAGCCGTGGGTAGACGTTGGTAGCTGGGTAGCTACGTGGAGTGGCTGGATAGCTGTGGGTAGACGTTGGTAGCTGGGTGGCTACGTGGAGCGGCTGGATAGCCGTGGGGTAGACGTCGGTAGCTGGGAAGCTACGTGGAGTGACTGGAGCACAGTGGGAAAGCTCACTAGGAAACTAGTTGCACTGGCAACTTGTGTCAGCATTGGGGAACCTTATATAGTGGACGCTGGGAGCTGACAGGCTGAGAGAGAAGGACTCCTCATTGGTGGTAGCGTGTCACATGGGCAATCCAAGATGGCCGCGCCCATGGACCAGAGGACAGTGCTTCTCAGAAGAAGTCTGCGGGGACCAGCGACCAGCAGGAGCCAGCGTGGGAGCAGCAGAGCAGCGGGACCTTCCAGAGGATAGCGGAGACCGGCCAGAGAGAGAGGGAAGCAGCGCACAGCGCGGGAGCCGGAAGACAGCGTGGGTCAGCACCCGCAAAGTTAGGTGACGGGGTCTGATTCTGGGGTCTCCAGGGCGGTGTGTGACAGTCACCTCTTTACTGTAGACATTGACACTGGTGTTTTGCGGGTATTATTTGATGAAGCTGCCAGTTGAGGACTTATGAGGCGTCTATTTCTCAATCTACAGACTCTAATGTACTTGTCTTCTTGCACAGTTGTGCACTGGGGCCTCCTACTTCTCTTTCTACTCTGGATAGAGCCTGTTTGTGCTGTTCTCTGAAGGGAGTAGAACACACCATTGTAGGAAATGTTTAGTTTCTTGGCAATTTCTCTCATGGCATAGCCTTCATTTCTAAGAGAAAGAATAGACTGTCGAGTTTCACATGAAAGTTCTCTTTTTCTGGCCATTTGGATAGTATAATAAAACCCACAAATGTGATGTTCCAGATACTCAACTAGCTCAAAGGAAGGCTAGTTTTATAGCTTTTCTAATGAGCAAACCTGTTTTCAACTGTGCTAACATAATTGCACAAGGGTTTTCAAGGGTTTTCTAATCATCCATTAGTCTTCTAACGCGCTTAGCAAACACAATGTAACATTAGAACACTGGAGTGATGGTTGCTGGAAATGGGCCTCTATACTCCTATGTAGATATTCCTTTAAATACCTGACGTTTGCAGCTAGTATAGTCATTTACCACATTAACAATGTATAGAGTGTATTTCTGATTAATTTAATGTTATCTTAATTGAAAAATACTGTGCTTTTCTTTCAAAAATAAGGACATTTCTAAGTGACCGCAAACTTTTGAACGGTAGTGTACATACATACATAAAAGACATACATAAGGGTAAGAAGGCCCTGCTCGCAAACTTACAATCTATAGATCTGGATGTCCCTCCAGCGGAAAGGGGTGCTCTCACTGAGAGAGCAGTCTCTTGCGGTGGTCATCATGCTTACCGGTGTAGCTAAAGCCGGCATGCTCGTGAAAAGCGGCGGGATACATTGCATCCCGAATGCATTTCGTCATGTATCCCGCCCAAGGAAGGAGACAGAAAGAGAGAGGGGGAGGGAGATAGAGAAAGGGGGTGAGACATGGAGAGGGAGGGGGACAGAAAAATAGACGGAGAGAGAGAAAAGAAGAGAGAGGTAAGGTAGAAGGAGGGAGGAAGGGACAGAGGGAGAGAGAGAGAAAAGGAGGGAGAGAGGGAGGGGAGAGAGAAAGGGAGATATAGGTCATGAGGGAGAGAGAAGAAGACAGAGAGGGGGTGAGAGAAAAGGAAGGGAGAGAGAGAGAGGAGGGAAAAAGGATAGGAGGGAAGAGAGAAAGGGAGAGGGAGAGACAGAGAAAGAGAGGCTTGCGACGAGACCCTTGTGGTAGGGTCTCGTGGCCACAAGCCCCAGAGAGCTTCTGGCTCTAATGGAGCCGGAAGCTCTCCCACTGACATCACTGGTGATGTCAGTGGGGCCGCCCACAAATGGCAGGCATTCACATGGGAACGCCTCCGTTTGTGAAGCCACCCCCACGCCACGCCTCCAAAACGGTGCGAGCTGTCAATCAAAATTGACAGCCGTCCCCTTTTGGTGCGAGACCCGGAGCAACGGAGTGCCCGTCGCTAGCCGGGTCTCGCGCATGCACACGTCGGAGCAGGCTCCGGCGTGCGCGTGCGCAGTGGCCTACCATCGACCCGCTCGCGAGCACATATCGCTTGTGAGCGGGTCTGAATCAGGCCCTGAGCACACAGTCACACACACACTAACCTGTTTATGCAGACTTGCAGCAGCAGCATCAGGATTCAGGCAGGCTTCTGATGGGGCGGGCAATTCACAGCATTAAGCTGTGCCCCCTACCCATACACCCACGAATCGCAACAGTATGTTGACGAGGGGGGGGCTTCTATCATCAGCCACGGTCCATCAGTGACTGTGCTGTCTCTGATGTCGGGACTTGGAGCTGGGCAGAGAGATGGTACGTTTGTCACAATGACTGCCCCGTCCGCCCACATGTGATCTGGCCCTGCAGCCAGCATTACCACTACCTCCTGCTTATACATCGGGAACATCGAGTAACATCAGCCCCGCACAAAGAATTACAGCCGGTCTGACCTTACTCAGAAACAGTGGCGGACTGGGCTGGGGGCCAGGGTGCCATCTGCCCCCCCGGGCCGGTACAATGTTAGTATTCCACGGCCGCCTGGCTGTAGGAGTACTGTCAGGCAGTCGCAGATAATTCTTTATTTCAGCTCCGACGGGTGGCCGGCTTCCCAGCTACGCTGCTAGAGAGAGCTGACTAGTTGCAGAGGCTAATAAAAAATGGCTGCCCCCATACCAAGCTACAGAAAAATGTCCGCTGTCGACCAATGGGGAGCCAGGTTTCCTTTCCCAGGAACCCTGGAGGCTAAACAGTGGAAAAAGGGGGTGGGGCTTACCGGGGAGTCTGTCATTGAAGAGGAGCTGAATAAGAAGTTACATGGCACCCAGGGAGGAGAGAGACAGAGAGGGCAGAGGTGAGGAGTGATCCAGAGTACAAGAGATCCTGTGCTACTTGTCTTTTCTACCCTTTTAGAAACTAGGTAAGTGGAGGGTGGAGCTTATATACAGTCTATGTGTCTCTCAATCTCTCTCTCTCATCTATCTATCCATCTATCTATCTACTGTATTTCTAATCTTGTATACAAATTATATCAGTGTGGCCTAAACTATGCAAGGGTTTTTTTTGTTCTTTATAATATTCATTGTCGGAATTCAGTTCAGCACGATGCTGAATAGCCCTGGGATTGAGCTCCTGGAGCAATTCAATTCAGCGCGCTGTTAAGTCCGAGAAAGCCAGTTCTCACAACTTAACCTTAGTCGTGAGAACCGGCATTATCCGACTAAAGTGCTGGCCGCGTGGCTGTTAGCGCCATGCTAAGCTGGCAAACAGCCGTGCAGCCGGCAGTTTTGTCGAATTTCTCCTCGCATCCCCATGGGGGTGCGAGAAGAAATCCTTTTGCCCGACCAAACATCGCGCTGAATTGAAAAGCTTCAGGGGCTCCCTCCAGGGGCTATTCAACATCGCTTTGAATTGAATTCCCCTGTATGTGTGTGGACTTAATGTGTCTGTATGTATGTGTATATTAGTGTTCCCATGAGTTACTTTTAGCAGAGCACTACGCCCTGCCCGTTTTGTTAACTATGAAATGCACCCTGCCCGTTTTGTGATTGATGAATTGTGCTCCACTTTCTCTGGGTCAGACACACACACTGTGGGACCCAGGAGACGCACACAATAGATGGTATTTATTTATAGCTTTTTGTCATAACAATTTTATCATCATATACTTAATTGGCTATTTAAACCACACGCACATTACGGTAACCATTGTTGTCACACCCATTTTTACATTGCATTCACTAGTAGAAAAACTGGGCCACTTGCTTGTGTCTGCCCCCCAAGCTGAAAGTTGCCAGCCAGCCCCTGCTCAGAAATTGCTAACCTCGTTGTATGCAGTGGGTACTCAAGCTGTGTATGCCGTTGCAGTGGCTAATTTATGCACACCCAAGTAACGGCATTCAAACGGACAGGCATATCTGCATTTCTCCAACCACTCCCACCTCACCACCCCAAAACGCTGAGCTCCCGTCACTCACTCTGCGATGTCTTTCTTTCTTTTGTTGAGTGATCACTGTGGTGCATATGCATGCGCAGTATGCCCCATTGAACCGATCTGTGTATGTTGTTGCAATTGCGATCTGTGATGAATCAGGCCCCATGAGCGTGTCTAGCAGATGTCACGACTCTAGGAAAATTGACCGCCTGTGATGGACCAGACTCTGCGGGCTGGAACACTGGCAGCAGAAACTGAGGAGGTTTCAGATAGCTCTTCCTCATAGAAAAATAAATTTATAGCCAAACTTGATGATAAAGAATACGAGTCTTTATTGATTAACACAGAACTGATTGGAGCAATGAGCCGTAGAAGCAGAACTAAAGTCCAGAATGTAAGAATGACTACAGCACATAAATCTTGAGAATCTGTAACTAGAAGGCAACACCGTAATTGCAGTAGGACAACTGGTACCGATGCACGAACACAGCACCAAGCAGAACACTAGTCAGATGACACTGAATTATCCTCAGCTACACAGGTGAAGGAATCCTGGGTCATATTCACAAGGGTATACCCAGCTAGACGAGATGGAGATCCTTGGTCAAAGATACTGAGGTGTATCCAGATAGACTGTGCGGTAAGGCTGGCTTGAAGTGAGTGTCAGTTCTTGAGTACACAAAGGTGCGTCGTAACTCCTGGTGCAGTACACCAAGATGCGTCCCTGGATATTGATAGAGTACACAAGTGTGCGTCTTAGGTGCTCCGGGATAATACACAAAGTAGCGCCTTTGGTGTTCCGGGATAATACACAAAGTAGCGTCTTTGGTGCTCCGGGATAATACACAAAGTAGCGTCTTTGGTGCTCCGGGATAATACACAAAGTAGCGTCTTTGGTGCTCTGGGATAATACACAAAGTAGCGTCTTTGGTGCTCCGGGATAATACACAAAGTAGCGTCTTCGGACAAAGGACATTACAAGTAGATGCGTAGGAAGTTCAAGACTTGAAAGTAACAGGAGCCAAATACTACGACTTGAAGAGACGTTGTGCAGGCACTGAATGAGCGTCCATGAAGAGTTTATATAGGCAGTGCCTGTTGCTGATTGGCGACTGATTCCCAGCTGACCTGAGAACCCGATCGGACTGGAAGATCCTGAATCACTTGACCGAAGCAAGATGGCCACGCCCATGAACCGGAATCCCCGTTGATAGGATTGGAGGATGACGCATTACTGCATGAGAAATATCAGTCAGCAGAGAAGAGAAGATCTGAGATGAAGGGACCTGCACTCAGCGCCCATGAACCAGAGACCAGAGGTATGTAGCACAGCTGACCGGGCTTTGCATCGGGACCTGGTGGTCACATTCTTGACAGCAGACATCTGACTGTGCCAGTAAAGTGGTTTAAAGCAGTAAGAAAATATAATAATATGTATAATAATATAGATAATTTAAATATACTGTATGTGAAAAACACAGTTAGCGTAAATGATGGATAATGTAACTTTCATTCAGGATAATAATTTTGGGCCTTATTCAGAGGTTGATGCTAATCCCGTCTTTGTGCGCAGCTGTACAGAGAATTTATGCTAATGCCACAGCCGCTGTAATTTGTACAGAGATGCCACCGGCTGCATCTCTAATCCGCCTCTTGCATACAAAGATGCACATCCAGGGCTGCCAAGAGCCGACCTCGGATGAAGGGGGCATGGCCTAATCCAGGGATTGCCGCACAGTGGCCCTGCGCACTGTGGAGGGGGGCGCTGTGAGCCCCTCAGCCCAGCGCAAATCAAGGGGGGCTGCGATCAGGATGATCGCTCCTCCCCACAGACAGAGGAAACTTCTGCTCTGCAGCAGCAAGCAAGCAGTCTCCCTTTGCAGCCCAGCACATAGCAGAGTGTGCTGGGCTGTTCAGCTGAAGGGAGGAAAGGGGCGGCATCGGACCCGGGCCGCTGCCAAGCCCGTCAAGCAATCACGGGCCTGGGTACTTAGTACCCACCCCTCCCGGCGCCCCTGCGCACATCAGTCACATATTGAACTTCTGAGCAATACTATGGCTGCTCAGATTGTCTGTTGTAAGTAAGCAGCTGGGGCCAGTGACACAGCGCACAAAGACGCATTTCCTGGCTTCGACACACCCACAAAACTTTCCCGCGTTCGACTAGCCACCCACCCTGTGATCTCTAGTAAACACACACTGACTGTCAAACACTCTGCGTCCAAATACACACTACAACTGCCATCGATAAACCATCGCGACACGTGTAGTGCGATGAATGCATGCGCAGTACAAAAAACATTGGCCAACTGCATAAAACATCAGCATAGCATCCATCTATGAACAGGCCGTTTTGTGAGGAGACTTACAATATTGATGCTAATAATAAATACTGTGGGTACGTGGATAATGGAGACAACCACATAAGGCTGACTTATGCATTCTTAGTGAATAGCAATGACATAATAGGCACAAGTGCATTGCCAAGGAGAGAACCACTCTAAACTATCTGTGAGGACCCAAGTTCCTACACAAATCCAATAGTGCTGCAGTAGAGTAAGTGGATCCCTGGGGTGTTTCCTAGTGAGTTAGCTCTCAATTTAGAAATATATCAGTGTATGTGCTGTTATAATGTAGCATAAGAAGATGCATAAATGTATGATCCAAAGTGTGTGCTATTATCATGTAGCGTTAGGATGCAAACATGACAATTATTACCAGAAAAGAAAGGGGTCCCACAAGAAATGAGGTAAGCCGGAGTGGTCAGGAAGTGAAGCATCATTTTTCAATTTTGTAATGTTGGATGGTATATGGGGGGGGTCATAAACTTTTGCTAAATTAATGTCAAAGTACTTTCAGTAAGAACACATTAAATAGTGCCATGTAAATACATGCAGCTGCACGCTAAAAAGCTAATATCTACAATACAAGTCTCAATAATGACCTCAAAAACATGTAACTCATAGAAGAAAAAAACAGCATGTCATATAAGGGTAGAGAAACGATGTTAAGGACTATAAAGGAGTCTCAAACTCCCACATATGTCAATAAACATGTGTAATTGTCTCTGTGGAGGAGTGGTGACCTCGCTAGGGGTGTCCGATGGAGGAGTGGTGACCTCGCTAGCGGTGTCTGATGGAGGAGTGGTCACCTCGCTAGCGGTGTTCGATGGAGGAGTGGTTACCTTGCTAGTGGTGTCCGATGGAAGTAGTTGTAGTCTCTCATTCCTCACTGACCAGTCAGGGTTGACAGTGATACTTACAGAGTCTGACCAACTGGGTATAATAGCGGCAGACTGGATGGCTCACTTTCACTGCCTACGTGCTGTGCATGCACACTGAAAGAGACCACCGATGTAAGTGACCCATCCTCTCAATCGCTAGTTTCCCCAGCGGATCAGACTCTGCCACACTTACTGGCAGCCTCGAATGTCAGTCAGGATCAGGACAGCCTCAACAGGGGAGACTCCAACTACCTCCATAAATGCTGCCTCCATGTGCAGGCACCTCCTTCATGCAGTTAATGTTGAGAGGCAAGCACTGTCCCTCGGAATGCAACTACTCCACCCACCTGCAACTTCCCCTGGTAATTCTACCTATCATTGCATAACATTATGTGTTATTACTATTTTTTTGCAGTTTGTCCTCATTCATTTTTATTATGTCACCTTTGTTATTAATCTGTTCTTACTATGTACTTCCACCTGCAATACGCTGACTGCTTTCTATATCTATCCATACCACCACAACCATGGTCCCTTCCCTGTGATATCTATATTTTTTCTTCCTGTAATCCCCCACTGCATGTGATATTTCTACTAATTGCACATCCTCCCAGCTGTAACCTATGTAGTGCGCCCCAGGTGGCTGCCTCGGAAGGTACTTTCATATGTCTTACTTACATGTATTGCTTATCTCACACATTGTAACCTTGCAGTGCAACCAAGATGGCTGCCTCACCTGGTAGTCTCGTGGGTAGAATGATAAATGCATGGATTTGATGCTTTTTAAGGATCCTGCATCTCATTTTAGTATTCTGTAGCTTCCCTCATTATGTGTCATCTCTTGCAGGCATTGCCTATTCTGCCCAGTGTAACCTATGTAGTGCGCCCAAGATAGCTGCCTCACCTGATATTTTCGTGGGTAGGATAAATAATCCTTAGAAATCCGAAATGGCTGCATCAACCCTGTATTATGGGGCTGATTCAGCATGGAATACAATTGCTAAAGCGTAAGCAGATGGCCGATTGCTGCGTACCACACATGTGTATGCATCGCAGAGCGCATGCACGAAGGCATCACTGCGATCACACAGACCACGGAGAGTCATTGCAGAGTGATTGACAGGCTGTCAGCGTTTGGGGGTGGTCAGCAAAATGCAGTTGTGCCTGTCCGTTTGAAAGCTGTTGCTTGGGCGTGTATAAATTATTCACTATGACAGCATACGCAGCTTAAGTACTCACTGCACACAACGAAGTTAGCAATTTCTGAGTAAGGTCAGACCTGCTGTAATTGCGTGAGGGGCTGATGGTACTCGATGTTGCCGATGTGTATGCAGGACCATAGAATAAACAGAGGAGTCTGCACTAGTGGTGAGAGAAATGGTAGTGAATAATGCCTAATACAATTAGATTAGGTCGAATATGATGATCAGGTGACCAAGCCACCCTGGCGAAACGTGCGGCCTGCCTGCAGACTGCATTATCATCAGCAATCCCACACACATGGCACCACAGCCTTGGTCCGCTGACTATCTTGGTGAGGTAACTTTACTGTCACATGCATGCACTCTCTCATCTGAGTTCCCAGTGTGCGACTCCCCCTGCAATGCCTTAAGGAAACAGGGGAGAGACGCTGCTTCTCCTCAGACAGCAGAAGTACCTTTCTGTTGTTTCCTCTGTGTGTTAAGCTATTTGCACTCTCTCATCCCATGTTAGAATTGGACATGGGAAAGCAGAAGTGATTTAGCGTATTATTAACCACAGACCTTACTTTCTTCGGCAGCATTCCCATAAGATCTTTTCCATGTGACACTCATTTATCTTATATGATCTAATTGCTGTTCTTTTATTGTATTGTACCTATTAGACAGAACTTGATCTTGTTACATGGTGTAATTAATCTTCACCTTACTGCTGCCTGAGATCCTGAGCAATTCAACTGCATTGTATTAAACCGGTTTTGTCTTAGAAGTGATAGTTACAGCAGACCTATAGATTAGAACTGTTGGTGCCTGTATATTGACTCTATATTTTCGATTATTCTTATAATTATACTCATCTGTGTGTTTTCTCTCTGACCCACTGTGATTTTCAAACAAGTGGAGTTAGGAAGAGGGGTTAATTCAGTCTTAGATATTCGCCCATTTGTTTTCACCTTGCCTATAATTAACAGCAGAATTACTTTTATAGATCTAACAGGAGAATATATATGTTGTTAAATACTCCTTTATGCTAGATAAAGGTGAGGTGAAACATTGTTTTATGTATATATAAACTGAGTGTTTTCCTTAGTCCTGATTGCAACATCTGTGCTTTTTGCCCATGTTTATACATCATTCTTACTGGCAGCGGATTTACACTGATTGATGTATTTGGTACATATGGGGTTTAAATACTCTTGTTCCCTGCTGCTATTCAATCAATGACTTGTGATACAAGGGTAACCACTCCCATATATCATCATATATACTAATATTTGTTTTCTTACTGTTTGCTGATTGCAACATTCATGTTGTTTACGTTTGTTCACTATATGTATTTGTTTTACATGTGAGTTATCTTATTGAAGATACGGTAATTTATCCTAGTGTATATAAACTGAGTGCTTTCCTTAATCTTGATTGTAACATCTGTGCTTTTTATCCATGTTTATACATCATTCTCACTGGCAGCAGAATTACACTGATTGATGTACTTGGTACATATGGGGCCAAATGTAATAGGGTGAGAGTTTAGAAAAGTGAGTTTCTGACACTTTTAAACTTTGCCAATGTAATAAAGTCCAAAAACAAAGTAATAGAGCGAACTTGCATGTTTTTTTAGACTTAGAAAACTCTCACGATTTAAAATCTCATTCAGATGTTTTCCCATTTTGAAGATAAAACTCAACCAATGTGAGAGTTTACTGCTAAACTCTCACATTTTCTAAACTCTCACCCTATTACATTTGGCCCATAGTGTCTAAATACTCTTGTTCCCTGCTGTCATTCAATCAATGACTTGTGATACAAGGTAAATCACTCTCATATATTATATTATATATACCAACAATTGTTTTCTTATTGTATGCTGATTGCAACATTTATGTTGTTTACATTTGTTCACTACATGTATTTGTTTTACATGTGAGTTACCTAACTGAATTTATCCTAGTGTATATAAACTGAGTGCTTTCCTTAGTCCTGATTGTAACATCTGTGCTCTTTATCCATGTTTATACATCATTCTCACTGGCAGCGGATTTACACTGATTGATGTACTTGGTACATATAGGGTCTAAATACTCTTGTTCCCTGCTGCCATTCAAACAATGACTTGTGATACAAGGTAAATCACTCTCATATATAATATTATATATACCAACAATTGTTTTCTTACTGTATGCTGATTGCAACTTTATGTTGTTTACATTTGTTCACTATATGTATTTGTTTTACATGTGAGTTACCTAACTGAAGAGAATTTATCTTACCAAGTTCACTATTAAAAGTTAAGTTTTAATTTCATATAATTCTGTTCATTCATTTTCATTACATTTACTTTCTAAGAGTGCCCCAACAAAGGCTTATTTGTCTTTGTTCTAGTTTTTGCTCTTTGCATAATTATTTATTATATGTGTATGCAGTACCGCAGGGTATTACTGATATGTAATAGTGATAGTGGGAGGCAGTGGGCATCTCTATGCTGGCAGTACGATAGCATTGCGATAACATTCATTAGCATATTTTTGCAGCAGTCCTGCGTGTCATTACAGAGCTGCGATCACAATAGTGATCCGCAATGAATCAGGCTCTATGTTCACTGTTTTATGTAATTTCTGCAAATGTAAACCTCTGTATGTTTTATGGTTTTGTGTTTTATGCAAATCTAAGGGGTCAATCCTATTAGCCGCGATCTCGCTGGTGCGAGTCATCGCAGCAGTAGACGCACTTTACGGCAGCCTGGATTCGCTTAAAATTGCTCGCAGTCCCATAGGGCTCCAAGCAAAATTCAGTAGGTTCGGGCTCGGAGCGGGCTGCAAAGGGTGCGAGGTACCGGTCCGTTGCTGGCGTTTTAATACCGTGCTACAACAGCAACTCGCTGCGTTCACCTGGAATAAGATTGTCCCTTAGATATCATGATCTCTGTAAAGCGCCTTCATTTCTTCTGGGGAAAAGCGTTTTATAAATGAAATTGTTATTATTATTATGTGGCTGGATATACAGTATATCAGCTACGGTTTGACTGCAGTTACATTTTTCCCCATAACATATGTGAGGCATTCTCTTGATGAACTAACCATATAGCTCCTTGTAACTACACTGAAAGTGGTAGCCAGAATTATAACACAATTAAAAACATCTCACACAAAAGTAACAATATAACAAATTCCATAGGTTCTGACAGTGACAAAGGGGCACAAATATGTAATTTAACAACAAATGACAAAATAAATACAGGGAAACTTTTCCAGCTGCACCTGTCTCAACTGGTTCACAGCTTTCAGCATGCAAAGTGTTGAGTGCTGGAAATGCTGCCACCTCACATTTACAGCTTCTAACAAAGTTTTTCATTGCCGTCAGCAGAGCTGGAATATTCCTTTGTGTGTCTGCAATGTACCATGGAAAGTGAGGCAAAGGCAAATATTAGTGCAGTGTATATATACTGTATATTTATATTTCAGCACATATTGCAGAAAGGTGCATTATTTTAAAAACCATTTTAATAATAAATACAATGAAAGTTCAGCCATGATATTTATCGCAAATAGGTAGTTTTACCGAATATAAAAGTGTATGTATTCATTAGGACAAAGGGCTTTTTTGCAATTGTCTACGGATCGCAGTTGCTAAAATATGCTAATGCTTGCCAAAGCACAGCTGACATAAAGATGCCCACTGCTGCCTTCTCATATCAGTCCAATGTCGCTCCTCTGTGTAACCAATGGTACCATCGATGCACATTGCACAAGTACACTGCATTTACAACAAGTATGACCAGCCACAGACACTGTAAGTCTCCTCACACGCAGAGAGCTTTCACGCTGCGAATGCAATCGCAGCAGCTAAATTATGCATGCCCATGAAACGGCGTTCAAGTGGACACACACACCTGCATTTTTCTGACACCACCCCCCCGTCGCCACCCCCAAATGCTGACAGCCTGTCCCTCACTTTGCAATGAATTCCTCTGAGTGTCCGTGATCACAATGCGAATTCTGCACACGCGAAGTGCAGTTTATATGCATGTGCTATGGTAAAAAAAAATAGCTAGTCCTGCGTGCGTACTCGCATTTGCGTATGCTACTGAATCTGATCCAAAGTTTGTAAATATCCTAGGAACTAGTGATGTCACTAAGGTTCATTTACTAACATGACACAAAGGTGACCCCACTGTTTCTACCGGTTATTCATGCACATTTCAAGGTGCACAGCCACTTCCGGTCACTGAAAATACCCTTGAAAAATCAGTCTGCACTTATATTTGTGCATTTGTACATATTCTAGAAAATGCACATAGTGGAAAAAGTTTAAAACTTCCTATCAAAGTGCAATATACCTACATTTTAGGCCACACTGTAATTAACTATTATTTTTTTCTCCTAAAATCTTGCTCAGTTTAGCCAAATGTATGTATTAAATTTGAATTAATTAGAGTTAAGGGACATCAGGAAAGTCTAAATTACATGTGTCAATCTGGAAATCTTTCATTACATTGGTTGAAGTGCACCTACAAAAGCACTTTCCTGCAAAAGGTATAAAATGCATCCTATTGTAACAGTGGTGGCTTCAGAGGTGGGGCTGCAGCACAGTCCAAAGTTCAAATAGTGGAGCCACACCAACTGCCAGTGAGTCCCAGCCAGCGATGTTTGGCAGCATTTGTAGGGGCAGTTGGTGTGGCTCCCCTATTTGAATTTTTGGCTGTGCCGCAGTCTGGAGCCGCTACTGTATTGTAAGTAAAGATGTTCGGTTCGGTTCTCTAGAAATCCGAATCCATCCGAATTTCGTGAATCTGGACAGATCCGAGACGTGGTTCTGATCTCCTGAGGAGATCCAGATAGATCCAAGTGGCGGTTCTGATCTTTCCATGGTTGGAAATATGGATTTTAAATTCAAATTTCGGATTTTGGATTACAAAAATTACACAATTTTAGCATTTTTTTAAAACTTTTCTTATCAACTTTTAAAAATAAAACATAAAACCCAGATCCAAAACCAAAACACTTGAGGGTGGTTTTGCAAAACCAAACCCAAAGCACAAACATGAATCCAGATCCAAAACAAAACCAAGACATAGGGGTCAGTGCACATCTATAATTGTAAGTATTGGGAAGGATCGCTGAGGGCTTATTAGCAGGGCCATCTCTTCCATTGGGCTTATTGGGCAGTTGCCCAAGGGCCCGAAGCTTGTAGAGGCCCACCACCCTGCCCCCTGCAGCCGTGGCTAGTTGGTAAATTTGTGATATTTTTATAAGCCGGCCACCGGTGCACTGTATTCTGATCTAAACGACACCCCCCCTCCCCCCGGGTCTCGAGTACTCACCCCAGTCCCAGTTTCACTTCATCCATCGGCTTCAGACCAAACAGACAGAGTCTCTCTGCATGTGTGGGAGGTCTGATGGGCATGGAGGAGGGTTTAATTTTATTGACCATTTACATTTTTTTCCCGTGAATGGGTGGGTAGGGGCCCCAGTGCATTGCTTTGCCCAGGGCCCACACTGCTGTTAAGTCAACCCTGCTTATTAGGAATGCTGAGGCTGGATGCAATTGCTGGGGGTGTCACTCTCTTCCTGAATGACTTTCTTACAAATTGATAGGAAATTAAGGTTCCACAACACATTTCAACAAACATTGATCAATATCTGAGGACCACAAGCAACAATCTTCATCTGCTGCATCTAAAGTATTGATGTGCGTAGACCCCGAGTTTTGGTTTCGGATCTGTATCTCCTCGTATTTTGGATCTGGATTTAGTTTTGACAAAACTGCCCCTTGCGGGTTTAGGTTTTGGATCTGTATTTTTTCTAAAAAAATCATACAAACGGCTAAAATCACATCATTTTGGCCTGTTTTTGTTCCTACAGTATTATTAACCTCAATAACATTTATTTCCAGTCATTTCCATTCAATTTTGACCACCTCACAGATCACAATATTGATTTCATCTAGTTTAGGGCCAAAAGCTTGCATCTAGCTAGCTGGCTGACTAAGCTGAGCGACAGCAGTGGGTGGCACTAACATGTGGCAGTTCAGCTTCCAACATGGCACAGACTGGCATCGCAGTGGTAGACAGGATTGTAGTTTAATAAATTATACGACCCCTAGGATGTTTAAAAATCAAGAATGTTTTCCTTAAGTAGGTCAGAGGCCCGACGGAGTTGGAATATGTTTATGGACTGAAGACAGGGAAAGGACAGAAGGATTGAACTGTTTTTAATTTATTTTAATGTTTTGATTCTTAAAAAAATTCATGAGGGAAGATCAATCTGGGATCAAGTTCTTCAGTTCCTAAAAGACATCTGGAAGAGGTTTTTTAATATTTTTTTTTATACATCTAATAGAAATGAGGTGGCCTTGGTTGTGGAGGTGATGCTAGAACATACTGTAAACAGATGTTTACTTTGTTCTCAGGGAGGTTGTTAGGGATAATGGGACCAAGACTTGCTGTTTACATCAGAGGAAAGTAACCTGTAGTTCTCTGGCTGAACTAGAACTCCCAGCATCTGTGATGTTTGCTGGGTCTACTGGAAGTTATTTGTCAACAACAGGTGGCGTGCTTCAGGTTATCTCAGCCTGCTTTATGCAATGTATGTATGTACCACCATATAAATATGTATGTATGTGACCAATATACACAACTCATACATGTATTAAATGTATTTGCACTTTATTGCACACATCCTGGCAGGAAGATGCTCTGTTCTGCTGCTCATATTTGCCCACCCCATCAACTTGGTGGTTCAGAATTAATTTAAATTGAAAGAGACATACAGGAGATGCTGTCTGTGGCTATTACAATTTGTGGACAGTCATCAACTGTAACATTAAAAATGTCAGGCAGCAATGTCCCAATCAGCACATAATGCAAAGAAAAGAGGTGCAAGATGGAATTGTCCTTGGGCCCTCCAACCCACCCTTATGTTGTATATATGAAACAGGAAATTTACAGTTTAACAAACCAATCACTTCAGAAACAGGGACTGCCACTTGTGGCTGAAATGATTGGTTTGTTTGGGCCCCCACAAAACAAGCTGCCAATTCGCAGTGAACATCAGTGGCAATGATCCCATACACAAACTGGCTTTAGAACATAGGTAATATGATCAGATGTCGTCATCGTCATCCCCATCAGTGTGTACATCCTCTTCTTCACACAAAATTAATTTGTCCCCGCTGGAATCCACCATTACAGGCGACTCTGTATTTTTTTTTTCTTAATTGCTGGTAAAGGTCTTCCTCATGGAATTTGTAATTCATGTTGATGAACATCATCTTTTTCACCTCCTACGCCGATCACTGACAAGGTTCTCGGCTGCGCTGAAAACTCTCTCAGAGTACACACTGGAGGGTGGATAACTTAAGTATAGCAAAACCAGTTTGTGTAAGGGACTCCAAATTGCCTCCTTTTCCTGCCAGTAGTGAAATGGACTGTCTGACATGCCTATTTGGATGCTATTCCTAAAATAATCATCCACCATTCTCTAAATGGTGACTGTATCAGACAAAGTCACGGTAGACATGTTACTAATTGTAGGCAGTTCTTTCAGACCCAACCAGATGTCATTAGGTTTTGCTGACTGATCTGCATCACCAGCAGTGGGTCTCTTAGGAAAATTTAGTTTTTTCTTGGCAGCCGCAGAAAATGAAGGAGGAGATGCTGCCATGCCATGTGCCACTTGAGCTGACAATTTTTTTACCAACAGCTCTTTGCATCTCTTCAGATTTGTGTCCGTCGGAAAGAAAGACACAAGGTATGACTTAAACCTAGGATCAAGTATGGTCACCAAAATATAGTGATCTGATTTCAAGAGATTGACAACCCTTGGATCCCGGTGAAGCAAATTAAGTGCTTGATCTACAAGTCCGACATACTTAGCGGAATCACTCCATTTCAGCTCCTCCTTCCGTTTCTTCAGCTGCTTTTGCAAAAGTCTGATTATGGGAATGACCTGACTCAAGCTAGAAGTGTCTGAACACATGGCATGTTCAAAGGGTTTGAGCATGGAAATTATTCTCCACTGCGCTTGACTAAGCTGCAGTCCCGCTCTTTTCCCTATGTCATAGGCCATTGTGTAGCTGTGGATGGCCTTTTGCTGCTCTTCCATCCGCTGAACCAAATAGAGGGTAGAATTTCACCTAGTTACTACCTCTTGCTTCAGCTGATGGCAGGGCACATTCAACAGTACTTGCTGGTGCTGCAATCTTCGACATGCAGTTGCTGCATGTCAAAAATGTCCAGAAATATTTTGGGCCACCAAGAGCATCTCCTGCACGCCCCTGTCATTTTTTTTTAAATATTGCACCACCAAATTAATTATGTGAGCAAAACATGGGACGTGTTCGAATTCATCCAGATGTAATGCTCTCACAATATTGGTGGCATTGTCAGAAATCACAAATCCAGTGGAGAGTCCAAGCGGGGTAAGCCATTTTGCAATGATTTCCCTGAGTTTTTCTAAGAGGTTCTCAGCAGTATGCCTCTTAGTGAAACCGGTGATACACAGAGTAGCCTGCCTCTGAATGAGTTGGCATTTGTTAGATGCTACTGCTGTTGCTGTTTGCACTGTTGGAGGCGATACACCTACCTAGTGGGCTGTCACAATCCTGTAATCTTTAGTTTTCCCTGTCCCGCTTGTCCACATATCTGTGGTTAAGTGGACGGTGGGTACAATGGCATTTCGGAGGACAATAATAAGGTTTTTTTAATGTCCTTGTACAGACTGGGAATTGCTTAGAGGATAATGTTAGTTTGCTGCGCTAAAAAGTATAAAAAAGCTGCTCTGTATTACTAGATTGGTATATAGGTTAATGTTACCACATTGAGGACCTCATTCAGAGTCGGTCGAAGCGGCTGCACGGTCGTACGCCACTGATGTTCGCTATACTGCGCATGCGTAAAGTTCGCAATGCGCGTGCGCAAACTAGCTGCTATGATCAGAAATTTCTCTCTCCTTGAACACAGCCAGGTCGGTAGTTTGAGTGACAGAATGAGGCGTTTGTGGGTGATAACAGGGGAAGGTGCTTGAAAACGGGGGAATGGAGATCCGAACGCAGGCGTGCCTAATTATGCGAACGGCGTTTTATGGGAGTGCATACGGTTTATGGGAGTGCATAATTAACAAAGTAGCGTCATGGCACATGTGACATGGGAGGTTTTTACACTGACATGATCGTAGAGCTTAAGAGAGGGTATGGTCAACCTTAAGCTCTACGACCAGTTTCGATAGTTCCCGATTAATCCTTATATGCCCGGAGATGACGTGCAATGCGTATGAGAAGGGGGCGTATTTTTTCTGAATTCCGGCCGCTTCCTCCTCTTGGTCGGCCAGCTACCGATCCGAACTTAGGGACGCAATTTGCGAGGAAATCATTTGAATATCCGGCCCCTTTTCCCGTATGACCATGCGGCCGCTTCGACCGACTCTGAATGAGGTCCTGAGCGCTAATTGAACGTGTTTAGTGTATGATACAGGGTGGATTTATTTGCATAAATAAATAAAAAAAAGAAAAAAAAACACAGACAAACAAACAGACACCAATATAAAAAACAATAAATTGCTAATAATATGTATGAAGAAATAGGGGGGAGATGGGTAAAGGATAGGGAGATGAGGTGGGGTTTGGGTAAGCAGAAATAAAAAAAATATTAAATATGCTGTTCTAGTGAGGTGGAATCTAGAAGGGACATGGTAGCGGGGACACGGGACCTCAATTAACTGTCTAAAACCCACTGCATTAATGGCGGATACTGGACGCACTTCTAATACCAGCATAGCTGTTATGGTGTCAGTAATCCACTGTGCAACTGGGTGACTGCTGTCATACTTGTTCTCCCATGCAAAGGATTGATTGAAACTCAATTGTTTTGTTAAAAGTAGTCTTCTTCCAGGTCCCCTTCTGGGATGAAAATCCACTCACAGCAGCAGCGGCAACAGGCGTAGCACTCAAGACTCCTTCTTAGGAATCACGGATAGAAGAGGAGTGAGTCATGCTTATGAAATTGGATACAGCAGGACTACTTCCGATCACGATTGAGGATGTTGATGATGCAGGTGTTGGTGGTGGAGATTGCAGGCACTTGGATCTAACAGAGAGAAGGGAGCAGCTAGGTGATGCTGGATTGATTGTTACGTTTTTAGCCAAAGTTTCTGAATTTTGCAAACATTTTGAAATTTGATGAATGCGCTGCAAGTGACGTAACAGGGAGGAGGTTCCTAGATGGTTAAGGTCCTTACCTCTACTCACTCTTGCTTGGCAAACGTTGCAGATGGCTGGACAACTGTTGTGCGGATTTGGGTGGAAATAATTCTACACATGAGAAGACTTTTTTGTCTTTTGTCCCGGCATGACAATGGGTTTTTCATACCATGGGCAACAACTGTAGCCTGATTTACACAAACAACATCCTCGGCATCAACATCCTCATCACCCTCATCATCCTAGTTAGCGCCAACTACAGAAATATCCTCCTCATCCTCCTGGTGCAATTCCACAGATGCATCCTTGATTTCTACATCAGTATGTTGACTTGTGCTGCTCATCCCCACATTTGCAGAGGTCGCACAAATGGTGGAAGGAGGATCCTCTTCAAGTACAGTATTAGAAAGGTCAGGCTCACACATGGCAACCGCGGACTTGGACTCTGCTCGGGGATTTGTGATATTTCGGAGCACATAGTTGGTTCCCGTGTCTTAGTTGACTTAACAATTAAAAAAAAAATTGTACCTCTCCTACAAGCAGAGGGGCGTAAATCATCACTAAAACCACCAGTCATAAATAAAAAGGTGAAGGCTTTCCTTGCCACTTCGTGTAGTGAATGGCATATTGCCAAAATCTAAAGCTGACTTAGCTTTAGATTTTTTTTTTTTAACATGGTAAAAGTTGATTTTTTTAGCCTGGCCTTTTGGCCTGACTTAAGCCCTGGTACATCGGCCTTCATAAATGACGTTGACGGCCTTTCATCATTTATCATGACTGCTGCTGGCAGCTACATGACTGGTACGTGGATCCTGCTCTCCTGTCATGTGACTGTCCTCCATTCTCACTGTGGTCTTACAGCAGTGTCACCAAGCAATTATAGCGCAGCTGAGTTGCGGCTAACGCACATAACCATCCACACACAAAAAAAATTGTTTTTATTTTTCACTGGTGATGTGGCTAACATGCCCACAAAAAAATTGTTTTTATTTTTTTTACTGGTGATGTGGCTAACATGCCCACAAAATTTTTTTTTTTTTTTTTTCACTGGTGGTGTGGCTAACACGCACACATGAAAATTTGTTTTTATTTTCACACTGGTGGTGTGGCAGGCTAACACGCACACACACAAAAAAAAATTTTATTTCATACTGGTGGTGTGGAATGCTAACACGCACACACAAAAAAAATTATTTTCACATTGGTGGTGTGGCAGGCTAACACGCACACACCAAAAATTAGTTTTTATTGTCACACTGATGGTGTGGCAGGCTAACATACACACACACAAAAAAAAAATTTGTTTTCACACTGGTGGTGTAACTAACACGCACACACAAAAAAAAATATTTTTCACTGGTGGTGTGGCTAACACGCACACACAAAAAATATTTTTTATATTTTTTACACTGGGGGTGAAGAAGAGCACCCCTGATGGACAGAGCACCCCCTGTACAACACAGCAGAATAGCCAGCCAGCCCTATGGACAACAGCCAACCAACCCCTATGGACTGCAGCCAGCTAGCCCCTATGGACAGGACAACAGCCAGCCAGCCCCTATATGGATTAATATGGACAACAGCCAGCCAACCAGCCCCTATGGACAACAGCCAGCCAGCCCCTATGGACAGGACAACCTCTAAACAGCCAGCCAGACCCTATGGATAACAGCCAGCCCCTATGGTCTACAGCCAGTTAGCCCCTATCGACAGGATAACAGCCAGCCCCTATGGACAGGAGAACCTCAATTATGCACCACAGCAGCTCAGCACAGCTCCCAGCACAACCTCACAAGTCACAATGCACAACAGCAGTGCAGCACAGCTCCCAGCTCCCTCCCTCTTCACTCTCCACAGCCGGAATGAAAAATGGTGGTGATCGTGGGACCTTTATAGAATCCAAAACCCGCAAGAATACGACAGCGGGATGATGATGTTTTGCCTTGTTTTGAGATCCGAGTCAGGCGGGAAAACTCGAGCCGAGCACACGATTTTCGGCCGCACTGACTGGTTCGCGCATGCGTACTAAAACCCAAACGCATGCGCAGATGTGCGAACATCGCTCGGAGCGAACGAGCGGCCGCTTACGAGCAGCTCTGAATCAGGCCCTCAGTATCTTTCATACACTCTCGCAATAGCTCTGTAACAATTCTCAGTAACTCTCAAACAGTTCTTAATAGCTGCTAAACAATTCTCAGTAGTGTCGCAGCTCAGTAGATAAGTGTGGTACCCCGGAAATTAGGGGATCCCACTTTGGGGTAAAATCTGTGCTAATGATTTCAGTTATGAATGTTCCTAAGAGGTATATATATATGTACATATGTTTTATTGAAGGAAAACTGTTTGTAGACCACATCATTTTGTTTAAATATGTCTGTATGAACTATCCTCATGGTGGAAAAACTATGGTTCTGTCCAGGCAAAATGACCCTGTTGAACTTTGGGTTCTCAAGGATAAGACTTTACCAAGGGCCATTAATAGGGGAGAAACACTCCCGTTGGACATTGGCGAGTAAGGAGAGCCAGCGCGTGAACCCGTGGAGGCCAGTTGGAGTGACCATGAGGAGAGAGCAAAGGGGATAAAAGATCCTGTATGCAAGCTGACTGCACAGTTCCCTGTGGCAACGGAGGCTAAGTGACGCTCCAGTGCGCTGCTTACCTGTAAGAGACGGAAGGTGGGTGCGGACGATCCGGAGTTGTCCGCACCCACCGGAGACCAGAGACTCTGGACCTTATTCAGAGGCGGCCGTATGGTCTACGACCGCATGGCCGCCTCGATGTTTTGCCAGTGCGCATGCGCACGAGGGAGCCGCTCCCTCATGCACATGCGTGAGACCCGCTACGACCAACAGCGCTGGTCGTAGCAGGTCTCTTTCCAAAGGGGGCCAGCTGTCGATGTTGATTGACAGCTCGCCCCGTTTGGAAGGCGGGCCGGGGGGGTGGCAGCCCAAACGGAGGCGTTCCCATGGGAACGCCTGCCGTTTGGGGGAGGCCCCACTGACATCACTAGTGATGTCAGTGGAGAGCTTCTGGCTCTGACAGAGCCAGAAGCTCTCCGGGGCTTACGACAAGTGAGGCCCTACCCTAGGGTCTCGTCGTAAGCCCCGATGGTCGCGATGGTCTCTGACCATCGCGACCATCACCCGAGCGGTCGTTAGAGCTGTGGGTGTTAACCCACAGCCTAACGACCGCAACAGAGGCGCGTGGTCAGGATGCAAGTGGCCGCCCAGTTTCTGAGCGACCACTTGCATCCTCCGACCGCCTCTGAATGAGGTCCTCTGTCTTTGGTCCAGAGGCATCGTAGTGTGCAGAGGAGACCAACAGCAGGAAGCGGAAACCTCGTTGGGAGAAGGTGCGGCTGAGGCTAAGCTTGGAGATTGACATCAAAGCAGAGGTGAGGCTAACCAGGGCCATCTGGAGGCTTCATTGGACACTGCAAGGAAGGAGAGGAGTCGAGGTGATTCCAGGGGTAAGAGTCCTTGCCGCACACACCCCCACCGCAGTTATCCACTCATAGTTACCGACAGTTAGTTGGCCGCAGCATCCCATCAGCACAGTATCCAGTAATAACCTCCTCCGTCACCAGTGCAGGGAGCAAATTTTAATTACTAAGTAGCTACAGCGGGGAACTATATTAACAGCATACCGCCCCACGGAGCCTCAGACCTGTTCCATTAAGCTGGTTAGCAGGAGAGAGTCAGCGTAGGGAACTGCAGGAGTCAATCATACTAAGCTCAATAAAATCAGTATTCCTTGTCAGCCTCCGAGGAGAAAAACTTCAGCCATGTTTATATTGGTAGAATAAGAGACAGCCAATAAACTGCTCCAGTAGTGGCAACATTAGTGGCAATACAAAAACTTTCTTGATTGCTGTTACACTGAGGATATAGTAACATAGTTGCAGAGACTGTCAGCCAGGCTTTAAAGAGAGAGACAATTGCAATAAAGACAAGCTCAGCTATACAACTAAACTCAGTGGAGATATTTTTGCTAAAAACAGTCTAAAGTCAGAACATTCAACTAATAACCCGGGCAACATAGTGTACACTTACAGAGACTTAGCGCTAATGGTATTTAAGAACCATTAATTTTCTGGCCAGCAAAACTTAGTTAGGAGTTGGAGTATAGGATATTTAGTTAAATACGTCTTTCCTTGTCACAATTGTTTGGTAAATATACTGATAATATTGCTTATTGTGATTGAGATAAACTGTTGTTGTTGCATGCATTAACCTTTCAAACCCTATAGGTGAAAAGAGAGATTTAGTTGACGAAGCTGTGTTCCATTTTAATAAAAAGTGTTTGTTTCCAGAAAGGTTATTGTGAATTGGACGGTAGATAAGTTATTATTGTTGTTTCAAAATGGTAAATTTGCATTGTACAATTTTCTTCTTGTAATAAATCATTTAGTACCATCTGTCAAAATTCAGTGTGCTTACCTCCTCACCTCTCTGTAAAGAAGAAAGAACCCAAGGATTCCACCCCTACGGTTGGTATACCCAATATAGGGTATTACATAAGTCTCCATTTTACAGCTCTTCTACTCACTCACAGCCTGCATGGATCTCAACTGTGGCTCCCAGTACTGAAACACTGTCTCTGGCTCTCAGTCTCAGCTGGCGCTTCTGCAGCAGTCATTCAGCGCACCATCAGTAGGTATTCAGTGGCTTCTATCACCTCACTACTTCACCGATAATGCTTTGCCCAGTCTCTTGTCTCTCACCCCGGCTCTGCACCTGGTCTGTGTCTGTGCAGGTGTAACCACAAAAACACCTATTGCTGATTTGTCTCAGTTTTGGTGCGTAACTTCTCCACCTGGTGACAGCCATCCATATTGCAATGTCTATTGGCTCCTGTCAGAGCCAGGGTATAAACACGCCCCCAAAAAAGCAGAGCCATACCTCATCAGGTGCCCACTGCAGAAGCTGCATTACGAGGGGTGCCATATCCCCATGCCTTCCACTGTGAAAACAGGGCATCTTTATGTTCAACTGTAAATCAGTCCCATAATGTCAAATAATGAATAATTAATTAAGAACATCCTAAAAAATGCATTTATCATAACAAGGCAATCCCTTTAAGTGGAGAAACACAAGTCAAATTTCTTGGAGACCATAGCGTGTAAACAAGTTTTGAATGCATATAAGAACTATTTGAACAGACCCTCAGCTGTGAGAGTGATTGAGCACAACGGAGCTGTCAGCGACTGGTGGTGGTTTATGGGGCTGGGGAAATCAGTAACTTAATTTGCTTTAGATCCATCCCGAACAAAAATAGATTTGAGGTTTCAAAGGGATTTATATTCTTCTACAAATAAGATGCCAGGGTTGTAGCTGACAGATATTAAATTACTGAGCTACATGTAATCCATTACAGAACTAATTTGTTGCTAACAGATGTGAATTACAAAACAACGCCTTCTTCTAAATAAGTCTAATATAAATTACCAGAATATAGAAACATAGAATTTGAAGGCAGATAAGAACCACTTGGCCCATCAAGTCTGCCCTTTTTTACCTTTTGGTAACCTCAACCCTATGTGATCCTCAGTTCTTTGTAAGGATATATTATGCCTATCCCAAGTATGTTTAAATTGTTCTACTGTCTTAGCCTCTACCACCTCTGATGGGAGGCTATTCCACATATCTACTACCCTTTCTTTTCTCATATTTCCCTTGAATCTACCTCCCTCCAGTTTCAGTGCATGTCTTCGTGTCCTAGTACTTCTCTTCTTTTGAACAATGTCTTACTCCTGCACCTTGTTAAAACCCATGATATATTTGAAAGTTTCTATCATGTCCCCCCCTTTCCCTTCTCTGTTCCAGACTATGGCCTCATTCAGAGTCGGTCGTAAGTGGCCACTCGGTCGTACGCCTCATGACCAAAAAACTGAAAAAGGAAGCAATCGCACGGCCGGTCGGTCGCAACCAAAGTGACGCCCATACGTGAACAAAGCACCTCCTCTAGCTAGCGAGTGATAGCAGTTAGCGATCGAGTCCATCCATCGTTGTCAGTCGCTGTATGTTAATTTTCTTCTGATGGTTGCGGCCGCTTGTGTTGTGTGCAAATTACAACAAAAATTAACAAAAAACGCATAGAATAAGCCATCCCCATGAAATATATTTATTCTTATTATTCGGTAATGCAAACGCAACTGAATCAATTACAAGCCAATTAGCAGTGTTATTAGCAACAACAAACGATTATTAGCTGCTTGCATTGTGTGGCACAAAATAGAAACATCAAACATAACATCAGTCACATTCGATAGTATCGATTGTACTCTGGTGCTTGAGAGAGCACATACCCAACCTCAAGCTGTACAATCAGCCAGGCCTCTAACCTGCTCGCAGAGTGGCGTTTTACTACTTCCGGCCTTCTATGTCGGTCGTAGCAGGAAATTTATGTACGCCCCTAAAACACCCTGAAAATGGTGAGGAACGCCTGTGTTTTTAGACCACCACCCCCGTCAACACCCACAAATGGCCTTTCATATCAATCAACTCTCAGAAGCCACTTCCTGCTCGTAAGCCGTACGATCGACAGCATAAGGACGCCCACTATGTTTTAGCGAGTTACGGCAAGGTGCGCTCGCAAGTGTCTAAAGACGCCCCCTTGCCTCTCGCAACAGACGTCATCTCGAGGAAATTAAGGATTAATCGGGACCATCGAGAGCCATCAGAGCTGCTCGCAACCCTTGTGGTTGTCTTAGCCGGCCGCAAGCACTGCGATCAGGGCTGGCTGAAATACATTCAGGTGACGTGTACCATGACGCTACTTTGTTAATTATGCACGCCCTTTAAACGGTGTTTGTGCTGCCTGACACGTCTGCGTTCGCACATCCACTCCCCCGTTCACAAGCACCTTCCCGTTACCACCCACAAACGGCACTATCTGTCACTCAAAGCAGCGACCTGATAGTGGCTTACGAACTACCAAAATCAGATCACAACAAATGACTTGCGCACGCGCACTGCGAATTATACACATGCGCAGATATGCGAAAATTGCTCCCAGTGAGCAAGCGTGCCTTAGCGAGCGGGTCTGAATGAGCTCCTTATTCTTAGTTTGGAGCAAAGCAAAAAAAGCAAGTAACTGTGCAACTTGGCAAACCCATGTTGCACTGTAGATGGGGCAGATGTAAAATGTGCAGAGAGTTACAGATGTGAGAGGGGTGTGTCCAAACTCAAATCTAAAATCATTGTAAAGTATTTGATGTCTACTATGTGCAAAAGCAACTACCCTGCATGCAAAAATAATACATGTATTTGCACTCCTTGCATTGCACCATGGTCTGTCCAGGTGCACAGTTACTTGCCCTTTTTGGCTTAACTTCCAACTCAGAAGTCCTAAGGAGTTGATGTATCAAGCAGTAAAGAGTGGAGAAGTTGCCCATAGCAACCAATGGGCAACCAATCAGCTTCTACCTATAATTTTTTAGACTCTACTTGATAATTGGTACCTCAATGCTGATTAGCTGCTATGGGCACCTTCTCCACTGGTCTATGTCTCCACTCTTTTCACAGCTTGATACACCCCTAAGCAGGGCCGCAACTAGAGGGGGGGGCTAGAGGTGCATGTGCACTGGGCGCCTGATTTGATGGGGTGCTGAAGGGCTGACTCAACCCACATAGACCCTGTGGTGGTTAGGGGGCTGCAGAGTTCATGCGGACTAGCTGTCTGCATGGAATCTGCTGAAAAATGGCTGCCGCCTAGGAGGAGACAGATGCCACAGGTCCTACTCTAGTGTCTGTTAGGTCAGCGCATAGCATATAGTGTTCCCGGAAGTGCCAGGAACGTTGGCACTGCCAGGAGAAAATGCAGAAAGCTGCATCTTCTCCCGTGTAACCCCTGGCAACGAGTGTAAAACCCCTGGCAACAAGCGTGAAACCCCTGACAACGAGCATGAAACCCCTGACAATGAGCATGAAACCCCTGGCAATGAGCATGGAACACCTGACAGCAAGCATGAAACCCCTGGCAACGAGCATGAAACCCAGAGCATGAGACCCCTGGCAATGAGCTTGAGAACCCTGGCAATGAGTATGGAACTCCTGACAACAAGCATGAAACCCCTGGCAACAAGCATGAAACCCAGAGCTTGAGACCCCTGGCAATGAGCATGTGACCCCTGGCAATGAGCATGAGACCCCTGGCAATGAGCATGAAACCCCTGGCAAAGAGCATGGAACACCTGACAACAAGCATGAAAACCTTGGCAACGAGCATGAAACCCAGAGCATGAGACCCCTGGCAACGAGCTTGAGACCCCTGGCAATGAGCATGAGACCCCTGGCAATGAGCATGGAACATCTGATAACAAGCATGAAACCCCTGGCAACAAGCGTGAAACCCAGAGCATGAGACCCCTGGCAATGAGCATGAGGCCCCTGGCAACGAGCATGAAACCCCTGGCAATGAGCATGAAACACCTGACAACAAGCATGAAACCCCTGGCAACGAGCATGAAACCCAGAGCATGAGACCCCTGGCAATGAGCATGAGACCCCTGGCCAGGGGCGGGCTGGGCAGGGGGGCAGGGTGCCATTTGCCCCCCAGGCCGGCACAATTTAAGTGATTCAGGGCCGCTCTGTGCTATTATATGTGTAAAGTGAAGCTGCAGTGGCTAACCAAAAATGGCTGCCCCTACAGCACGCTTCAAAAACATGGCCGCCGCCAACCAATAGAGAGCTAGGTTTTTTTCCCCAGGAACCCAGGGGGTTGGAGAGTCGAAAAAGGGGGCGGGGCTTGTCGATGGAGTTAGTCAGGACTCCTGCTGCTCATGCCTTCCCCAGATTAACCATTGCTGCTGCTGCCTGTAAAGGGAGAGGGATGTTCATCCTGCTGGGTCCACACTGGCAGCAGGTAAGATTCAGCACTGGGCACACCATAGTACCGGGCAGCACTGGCAGTGGGCACACCACAGTAATGTGCAGCACTGGGCACACCATAGTACTGGGCAGCACTGGCACTGGGCACACCATAGTAATGTGCAGCTCTGGGCACACCATAGTACTGGGCAGCACTGGCACACCATAGTAATGTGCAGCACTGGGTAGATCATCATACTGGGCAACACTGGCACACCATAGTAATGTGCAGCACTGGCACACCATAGTAATGTGTAGCACTGGGCACACCATAATACTGGGCAGCACTGGCACACCATAGTAATGTGCAGCACTGGGCAGATCATCGTACTGGGCAAAACTGGCACACCATAGTAATTGCAGCACTGGGCACACCATAGTACTGGCAGCACTGGGCACATCATAGTACTGCGCAGCCCTGAGCACACCACCATACCCCGGCTTTGGTAGGCTGTGACTCCTAGCAGCAGTGTACTAAGTTACAGACCTATCCACCAATGAGGCATGCCCTATGGACCATTATCTAGGCTACTTTCCCAAATGCCACAATCAGAGTAACTTATGCCGGGTACACACTACGCCAACGGCCCAATTAAGTGACAAACCCACAGACCGAGCGGACAATTTTGGCAAGCGTCCACACTTACTAATGGGATGCTCAATCTGTCTGGCAGACATCACAACTGGGTGTGCATTTAAATTTACCTGCACATTTGTGATGTCAGTGTCGGCGTTTCCTGCTAGCCAGTGTATATGTCAGTCGGTGGGTCATCCGTACATACCGGCAGATTTGCATAATGTATCTGCAAGATATAGTGCATCTGTCATGCTGCACAGCAGACACGATATATCTTGTGTGTACACTCGAGAAAACAAACTTAATATATAGTTTGTAGGCTGTACTATCAATATATTGCATAGTGTGTACCCAGCATTACTGTGGTTCTGCCTTTGTGCACTGAGAGTAATTGGGGTCGGGGCAGTATGTGATGATGTGAGGTGGACCTTGGAGGGGCTGTCAGGTAGTTATTGTACGTACTGTACATGGGTTCCCATATTTGATATTGGTCACTAGAATAGTCTGTCAATCAGGGCTGATAGGTGATGTATTTGACTATAACTCTTAAGGCACACATCCACTAGACCAGAGGATCCCAAAGTCTGCCGTTACAGTCCAGGTATTAAGGATATCCATGATTGTCCAGATAGTTAAATCAAATTGACTGAGGTACTAATTAAGTCACCTGTGCTCAAGCATGGATATCCTTAAAACGTGGACTGTAGTGGCGGACTTTGGGAACCTCTGCACTAGACGATTTATCTGAACGATTACGACAAAAATGTCTTAAATGACCAGCGGTGCGCGCTCCCGCTGGTCGTTTAGACATCTATCATCGGGCAAACATGCTGAACAACCTGACGATATCGTCAGGTTCAGCATGCTTGCAGATGATTTATGACCCTGCACTGAACGACTGCTCGTTCAGTGTAGGCTCATCACACGACTGACAAACGACTGCACCATTACAATGTCATATTCGTGCACTCGTTTTCATATCTATAATATTTCATTACACATTTAAATCGCTTCACCACAACTATTTTGCAATTGCAGTGCGCTGGTAGAAAACCTGGGGCCACTAGATTGCATTTGCTCCCCAGGCTGAAAGTTTTTCCAGCCAGCCCCTGCCCCTGGCAACGAGCATGAAACCCCTGGCAACTAACATGAAACCCCTGGCAACGAGTATGAAACCCCTGGTAATGAGCAAAAAAACCCTGACAATGAGCAGGTAATTTAAAAGTAATTAGAAGCCTTACTGTGGGGCATAAAATGGTGTCAGGGGAAAATATGTAAGTGGCACTTTGGTAATAGGCATTACAGTGTGTGGCATAATGTGTAATGGGCATTATGGTGTGTGGAATAATGTGAGTCACCATACCAGGGACGTCTGACTAGTGCACTGCCTTATGTAGGAGCAAGGACAAAATCCAGGTACGTGAAGGGAGGGGGCGCAAAATTACTGCCTTGACCTGGGTGACAGATATCCTAGTTTTGGCCCTGCCCTAAGTCTGCTAAATGTATAAATACGCACACCAGCATTTCCATACAGTATCTAAAGAAATGTAAGATAGTTAGGTAAAAAGAAACTACAGAATTTTCCTGAATAAAAAAAAAAATCAAGATAAAATTGTCATACTTTCAATTCAACCAAGCCATGCCATGGTTTTGACCATCCACATTACTAATATTAAGAGCTGTGGTTCATTCATTCTGACAATACCATCCTTACCAACCAATTAGACAACCATCCAATCCACCCAGATCACGCTGTAACCTGCCCATACCAAGCTGGTCATACCCTTAACTGCACTGTGAAAACTATGATTTTACGTGTATGTTACAAAACATTCCATTAAGAAGAAACACGCTGCCTATTGGTTATTACAAAATAGAGATGAGCGCCGATCCATGTGTTTTGGTTTTGTTTCTAAAATGATGTTTGATTTTGAGAAAAAAAAAACCTCATGTGTTTTGATTTTGGATGTTTCCCAAACTCTGGGGTTGATTCAGACCCGGACGCTAAGCTGTGCTCTCTCGCTGCCAATAGGGTCCGGGTATGCAAATTCTGCGATTGCACTGTCTGGTGTAAGGATGCACTCTATGTATTAGAGAGCGAGGGCTGAGTGAGCGCACGCCGGAATAAAGACGCCCACTTTTCTTTCTTAACACACATCATCTCCAGGAAGTGTATGATTAATCAGAACCACCGAGAGCCATTGGAGCTGCAGGTAGCGCTTGAGGTAGACACTACCCCACCGCAAGCACTGCGATCACTGCAGGCTGAAATACAACCAAGTGATGTGTACAATGACGCTTCCATGCTAATTATGCACACCCATAAAACTCAGTTTTGACGCCAACGTTCACAGCACCACTCCCCCATTCACAAGCACCTTCCCCTGTTACAACCCACAAACGGCACTATCTGTCATTCAAAGTAGCGCTCAGTCTTTGTGTTAAGAGTGCACAATTCCTGATCGTAATGACTGGATCGCGCACTGTGATGCATATGCATGCGTAGACAGGCGACAATTGCCCATAGCATACGTCCGCGGCTTAGCGTCTGGGTCTAAATCGGGCCCTCTGTCCTCAAGGCATCCTATCAGTCCAGGATTTAAGGATATTCATGCTTGTATGCATATGGTATAATCAAACTGACTGAGGACCACATTCAGAGGTGGTCGTAGAAGCCGCACGGTCGTACGCATCCAATGTTTTTCTTTCTGCGCCTGTGCACGGCTAGCTGTGCGCATGTGCGTACGAGCTCTACCGATGCAAAATACTGTCAGTCGTAGGGCTTCCGAACCGGAAGTGGCTTGCGAAAGTTAATTGACAGGAAAGTCTGTTTGTGGGTGTATACGGGGGTGGTGGTCTGCAAACGGAGGCATGCTTCAGCGTTCCCAGGCGTTTTAGGGGAGTTCATAAATTATCTGCTTCGTACGACCATGAATTTCGGAAGCATGACAATGTCACTCTACGAACAGGATGATTGTCCAGGGTAAGGTAGGCAAGGAGCGTCCGTAAGCCACAACAGCACAATCGTTAATCCGATGTTACTTGTGATGTTTCTAATTGGAACCACACAAACCAAGCAGCTAAGAATCGTGCATTGTAACTATTAACACTGCTAATTACCCTGTAAATGATTTCACTTGCGTGTGCATTAGGGACTTCTTTACACAACTCTTTATTTGTGCTTTTTTAACTTATTTCTTTCTGTCCTTTTATAAAACATATAGCATTGTGTTTTGCGTAGCAGCCTTTTCAGATACCATACTTTTTAAACCATGTATACATTGATATAGTCAAATCTGGACATTTTGAAATTTTGTTTGTTATTAAAAAAGAAAAAAAATCGAAATTATAAAAGAGCTTCAGAATTTGGTGACAAGAAATATGGGGACTGGACAAGAGGTGAGGGAGGAGATATCCAGGGCTACTTGCATTGTTTTGGCCGGCTCGGAGGAAGAGGAGAGCTACGGACAGCCGACTGGCGTGTAACACGCTGACTGACCTGGCCAGAGGTAGATGGTATTTCCTCTGGCCTAGGCATAGGGCTTTCCATACTTGCGGGGGTGGCTGTTTAGCTGCCAGAGGTGGTGGTCCTGGGAGGAAGGGAGTCTCGCTCCATCATGGCAGGTGGGTTTGCCTGCTCCTGGGTATTGGCCCAACGATCCATGGCCCCAGCAATGGTCTCCAGGGCTACCGCCACCCTTACCAGAGTGGTCTCCATCCTCAGGAGAACACATCTGTTCTCCTGAGTTTGGGAGACCAACCTGGTGAGGAGAGGCACTGCTCGTTCCGATGGTTGCCCTGAAGTAGACTGCACAGGGTCCCCAGATGGAGTACTTGGATCCTCCCCTGCAGAGTCTCCATCTGTGCTGGACCCAGACCTGACCTCAGGAGCAGGCACTACCTCCTCTGAATCTGGAAATAAAAATATAAAAATTAGTTTTTGAATTTTTTTTAAACGCATACGTTTTAGCTTTATACGTTTTTGAAACAATAAATATTTACATTCTTGAACATGTGGAGCGTTGAGGGTTAGTTTATTACATTAATATCTAGCTTTTGACTTCAGTACACTCACAATATCATTTCCTTACCCTTTTTTTTACGACTTTCATGATTCTGTGGGTTGTCCCCACAGCATTAACAGCCCTGGATATCTCCTCCCAAATCCTCTCTTTGGCTCCAGCCCCCATATTTCTTGGGGCATGTACAAGGTTATCCATTGTCATGGTCACCAATGTCTCATCCTCAAAAACTGAGGATTTCTGGGCCTTGGTCTGCTGGGCCCCGCCTCCTCCTCTTCTCGTGGTGGTACTGGATTCACAGCACCTACAATAAGTTGTTGTTATTTCTTTCCAAAAATTGCATTTTTGAAACATATGAACTGTTATTGACAATTTTTTTAAAATGTGTTTCAAACTTACCTGGCTCATTTTGCCTCTGGCCACCATGCTCCTCGCTTGCCATTTTTAAAACTTGTGAGAGAGCATGAAGACTAGTGCTTGTGAAGACTATTGATAAATGTGAGCGCATCCCTGGATTGGTTGCCCGTGCATCCATAAAGCATACCTGTACGTCATTAATTAATCACTGCGTGGGTTGGGCGAGATGTGATCGCATCTCTGGATTGGATACCCGTGCATCCCTATTTGCCTACGTACAATGCACACCTTGCCTGCATTATTCAATCACTATGTGGGTTGGGCGAGATGTGAGCGCATCTCTGGATTGGTTACCCATGCATCCCTATTTGCCTACGTACAATGCACACCTTGCCTGCATTATTCAACCAATGTGTTATTTGTGCCCTTATTTAAGGCAAAGCCACATGGTCCCTTACTTGTGGGTTGTAGTTGGAGTTATTTTTGCGGCTGGAACAGATTTGGAGTGTTTACAGTGTTGGAGTTGTTTGAGTGGTGCTTGTGTGTGTTGTTTGAGTGGTGCTTGTGTGTGTTGTTTGAGTGGTGCTTGTGTGTTTTGTGTTGGTTGTTTGTTTGGGCTTTTTTTTGTGTTTTTTTTTTTGTTGTCTGTTTTTTGGGGTGTGTTTGTTTTTTTTGGTTTTTTTTGGTGTGTGTTTTTTGTTTTGGGGTTTTTGGGGGTGTGTTTGTTTATTTTTTTTTATTTTTTTTAAATTTATTTAAAAAAAAACGGTTTCTTCGTGTGCTTTGGTGGCCGTGTATTTTGTTGGGGAAAATAACAACTTTGTTTGCAGACTCCAGTAAGTGTTTCAGCCTACTGCAAGCATATTTCCTTTTTTTTTTTTTTTAAGAACATTCTTTCACCAGTTATAGTCATGTTTTAGATTTTTGTTTTAGGCATTTAACAGGCCAGTTTGTAGTGGATTCAGGTAAGTGTCTATTTATTTAATCCTAAAAGTTTGTCGATTTTAAATTTAAAGGATTTTATGCTGAGTTTTTAGACTTTACAAATGTTTCAGGCTGTTTTTTTTTTAAATTAAACAGTGATTTTGTCATTTATTTATATTGCACAATTTCAAAGTTAAGGATTGTTTTACCAAAAATAGTAGTAATATACTTATGTATGACTTATTCTTTTTTTTACTTTTCCAAAAATAACAATTATTCGGAACACAAACAACACATGTAGGGGTTCCAGAAGATGGTACAGCCTGACCCTGTAAGAATATGCACCATTATTACTAAGCTAAGTATTTTTACAAAATTTGTAAAAAAACATTCTCACCACAACTAATTTTTTTCAATTAAAACTTTACAGAGCGATGTTGGCCAGCTAATAGTGGCCATGTTGCCCCCCACCAACCTTCCCCAGCCTCCTCCTGGGCGTAGGCATAGGAGGCGTGCAAGGGCCAAGATATATAGAACACGTGTCACCCTTTTTGGAATGCCTGATGATGTGGTTTTAACCATGTATCACCTGCCTCCAAATATTATCCTAGACACTCTTTCGATAATAAAGAATGATCTAGAAAGTCAGATTAACATTCCTACAGCAATCACGCCACTTACACAGTTGTTGGCGGTGTTATATTTCTGCACCTCAGGGTCCTTCCAAACCACTGTGGGGCTGGTGGGTGGCCTCTCCCAGCCCTCATTTTCACGGATCCTGAGGTGTGTGCTAGATGCATTCTTCAATCATGTAGCACATTTTATTAGTATGCCTTTGGATACGGAAGCCCTTGATGTGGTAAAGCAGAAGTTTTTTGAGATTACAGGCTTTCCACATGTCATAGGGGTAGTGGATGGCACTCACATAGCACTTCAGCCCCCTGCATGCAGGGAACAAATCTATAGGAACCGAAAACATTTCCATTCGCTAAATGTAATGGTGCTATGTGATGCCTCCCTCCAGATCCTCTTCCTGAATGCCAAATTTCCGGGCTGCAGCCATGATGCGTACGTGATCCAGCATTCAGGGATTTGTCCTAAATTAACCACACTGCAAGCTGGTGACGCATGGCTTCTTGGTAAGTATAAATCCAGTATGTAGCTAAAGTAATAGTGTAAACATGGTTTCATAAAAAAATTCTAGAACTTATGGTGTGCCATTTCCAACAGGTGACAGTGGATATCCTTGCACACCCTGGCTGCTGACTCCTTATTTAAATCCCACACCAGGGCCACAAACTCAATATAATGCTGGGTTCCGGTGTCTCCATCACTCTGGTGGTGCACTCATGTACTCGCCGGATATGATTTCTCACATTGTGGTCCTGTGTGGGATATTACACAACATTGCAATAAGGAGTTGAGTACCCATGCAGCCAGAGGATGCCTTGCCAGAGGATGGCCCCCCGGAGGAAGGTGTTGTGATGCTGTTGGGGGGGGGGCAGATGTGATTATGTGGTTTCCAGATTTTTTAGGTATTTATTTTTATGTTAAGTTTGTATTTTACACTTAGAGCAAATGTATTTTAAGGTGAAACTAATTCTTTATTTATTTATTTTTTAACAAAAAAATACTTTCCTAAACTGAAAAACAAATGGAACTCATTGGCAATACCCTGTACTGTTTTTGGTCAAGTAACATAATTTATCCAGATATACCACCACATGTTTAGTTAATTTTGTTGAATTTTGTGATCTTTTTCCAAAAAATTTGAAATATTATGTTGGAGTTTACCTTTTGTTGTTTATGTCTGACTAAGCAAGATATTTACTGTAAAAAACACCTGAGGCCATTTTATTTGTGTTATTCTGTTATGAAATGCTTTTTACAATTAAAAGCATGTTGGCAACATGTTTGTTTTTGAACAAATTTTTGAAAAAAAAAAAAGGTTTGGTGTGCATTGTTTTGGAATCCCATTTTGAGGTGGATAATGTAGGGCAACCCAAAAAAAAACACAGCCAAACATTACTACAAATGTTCTTAAGGTTAAAAAACACATTTTAGAATTATTTACACTATGGGAAGGCACACAGCTTTGTTAGCAAACTATTTGAAATGCAGAATTACACCATTTAATTTGTTTAAAAAAAGAGGACAAATGGTTTTTTAACACAAACTTTACTTTAACTTAAAACATTTTGAAATGTGCAAATGTCAAAAAAAAAACTAAAAGCGCTGCAGACTCCCCACAATTCGCTGTAGGCAGCAGTAGGCCTCCAGAAGATGCCCACTTGCTCGAGTGAGCTCCTCTCTGATGCCTCCAAGTATGCTTATTATATCTGTGGACATAAAATGTATTTGTAGGTTAAAAACATCTAAAAACTGACCCACATTTTAACAGTAAACATTATTCAATGTCCCAAACAGTGGGTGGACACAATGATGTTAGGGTGTGTTATAAAGTTTACTCCACACAACATTATTAATATGTTGAAACATTTACTGTCTGAAAACACTTGGAAACCCTAACTATGTGGCATAATAAAAAAAAACCTAGGATGATTGGAAATCAACTGGGAGGTGTATTCCTAAGTCATGATGGCCATAGCATTAAAACACACTGCACGTATTCACTTCTAGAATGTTCTTGATAATCCAAAAGTACAATGTGTTTGTTTACTGTGGCTAACACTTTTCCAAATGAAGTTACATCTTAGTACTTTTTAAACATAGTGTACACAACATTAACAAGGTTAGTCTGGTTCCTATCACCTTCCCAAGTCCTGTGACATGTTTTTTTTTTGTTTTTTTTTAAATACAAATTTAAAAGTTTATAAATTTTACACAAATTAATAAGCATTTAAAAAAAACCCAAAAGGCAAACATTTTTGGCCACCAAAAAAAAATTATAGTGCACAGCCACAAAACATAACCACAAAATATTAAGTAACATGATTACTGTGCACTGATTATGACACCCATACTGTGATAATGAAAACAAACACACAACCAAAAAAAAGTAACGGCTAAAAACACAACATGGATAACAACACCACAAAAAAAAAATAGTTTGTTAAAAATTTCAATTTACAAAAACATACCATCAGAGCCTGCCGGGGCAGCTACCACTGGAGATGGTGGAAGGGTGGGAGGGGAAAATGGGAGGAAATTTTCCGAGGGAGGGGTTATTTGTGATGAGGACTCGGGTTCGAGAGGGGTGATTTGGGATGAGTGGGCAGGGGAGGGAGGATTACTAGGGGAGTATTGGAAGAGGGAGGGAGGGTTACTGGGGGAGTATGGTGGTGGGGAGGGAGGGCTGGGTTGAGCAGGTGGGGAAGGTAAGGGTGAGGGCTGCAGGTTGGGCCCTGCATTGCGGGCAATTCTGGGGGCCCTTCTCCGTCTCCACTGTTGGACTAAAATAAAGAAAAAAGGATAACATCTTAGTTTAGTTTGCACTTTCTGCTACACAATACAAGTACACTTTACACATTCTGGACAATAGGGACAACATACATGAGTGTTTGTTTACATTTAGGAAAAGAATTGGAAAAGGTACAGACATTTTTAAGGGTCTTCTAATTTAATCATTTATACAAACGCATATTTACGTCGGCGTATTAGCGCCCGCAAATTGGCCAAAAGGACTGGCGACCGGCGGCGCAAATTCGACCACTGCCTCTCAAGTTGGGCAATATTGCAGCGAAAACCCACACACCGAAGGGCACTCCTCACCTCCGCATAGGCCGCACGCTTTAAGCGGTTGGTAATGGAAGGCTCAGCGTTGGTTAGGCGTCTGTCAAGGATATTGACCATGATGCTCAATTCGCAGCGGGTAAAGGCCGTGGCTCTCATGATGGCAATGGCAGTTTTTACAGATAACATGAAATATACATGGGGTAAAAGAAAGATGATTGGCTAAAATATTTACTCAGTTTCATAAAATAAAAAAATATTGGACAATCCATTAATCATGTGACACCAAAAAAAAGGACAGATTTGATTGGTTAAAACACGCACTGTGCAATTGCAAACCTAATGCATTTTTAAAGTTAATACAAATATCATCAGTACATTTAAAGATAATAAACATTACTTTGGATTCGAAACAAACAAAATACACAATAACGGGGAAACCAAACCAAAAAAAAAGTGATCAATAAAGTTTATTGACAAACTAAAAAAAGCTGGATAAAAAGAACAGCAAGAGTTAAACACTCTTAATTAGATAATTGACAACAAGCTAATAACAAGCTGTTCGATAGTCCATGACATGTGACCATCAATACAACACATACGGCCGCAACTATCACAACATAATTAGCATACAGCGACTGACAGCGCCTGACTATGATTGACTCGATCGTTCGATCATATCAGTCGGTAGCTAGAGGAGGTGCAGTGCTAACGAATGTGCGTCACTTTGTTTACGATCGACCAGCCGTACGATCGCTTCCGTTTTGGATTTTGTGGTCGTAGCCCATACGACCGTGCGGCCACTACGACCTCATCTGAATGAGGTCCTGAGGTACTAATTAAGTTATGCAATAAAGTCACCTGTGCTTAAGCATGGCTATTCTTAAAACATGGATTATTAAGATGTCAAGTTTTTTTTCGAAGAATGAATGTTCATTTATAGGGTGGGATGTACTAAGTATCATATCCGTGATGCGGTTCATCCCGCCTCTCATCGGGTACATACTGCAGTGACATAGCTACGATGTTGCAATCACGTCATCACGTCCTCAGCTGGACCCGAGTCATCATAAATAATACATTTTTGCAGTTAACATAAAAAACTTGAAGACCAGCACTATAAGGAGGGGAGAGAAGAATAAGGGAGGGGCATAAAGGAGGACTACGTGTAAATTGTTTTAATTTGACCTAAAACCATTTAATATAGGAACAATCCCAAAAACTATGATATAGGGATGCATCTGAGCTAGTACATTTGGGGCATTCCGAAGTAGAGGAAACAGACCAATCAAATTACAACATGAGGAGAATAAAGATCCTCTATAGAAAATTCTGTTAAACATTTCCGTGTGAGTAGTAGTCGTAGAGTCAAGAAGCACCTACAAAATTGCTGATTCACTCTATGGGCCATATTCAATTAGAGGCGAAAAGTCCGAGGTCGGACTTTTCGCGGTTTTTCCAGGGGATAAAGTATCGGGCGCGTGCCCGCGTATCCACGTATTCAATTAGGATTCTGCGAAAACGGGACCCAGCGGAAAGGTAAGTAGCGAAAAGTCCTGTCACTTTTTGGGGAAATCAGCCTGTCACCCCCAAAAAAATTGTCTGACATGGGGGATCACTCTGGGTACCCCCGAATTGGCCTGCTGAAGGTATTTGGGGTTTTTAAACGGTGTCGGCAGGTGATTTTATGCGTCTTTGAATAAATGGTGAAGAATAGCATTTAAAAACTTTAAAAAAAAAACACTAGTCAAATCAAATTTGGGGTACATGAACATGGGTGCAAGGATATTTTGAAGTCCCTAAAGTGAAAAATCAACCTACCACAGCCAACCGCATTCTTGAAAACACCTGCCGCATACTGAGTCAATTTTGCTAGTTTTTAAGTTTGTCCCCCAACTTTTTTTTTCGCCCCAAAATAAAACCACCTTTTTTTAGGGTTATCTATGCTAATTTTTTTTATTTTTTTGACACAGATAACTTTTAGGGGACATTCCAAGGGCTGCAGGGTACTATTTTAAAGTCTGCAACCCAAAACCCCAATTCTGCACTTTTTTTTTCGCCACCTATTCTATGGTGAAAACTTATCGCACCTGCGAAAAGTCTTTGAAATTGAATATGGGTATAAGTGAAAATGACTAATTGAATATGGCCCTATGTAGGAAAGTGTTTCTGCCATTGAGTAATATTGGTAACATAGGACATGATTCAGAGGTGCCCCCAGCGGCCATGTGGCACACAATCAGCCAATGTTTTATGCCTGTGCATGCATCCGAGTCGCAATGCACTTGAGTCCCAATGGTTAGCGCTCAGAGATGCAGAACAAATTTGGATGCAGGGAGAGTGAATGTCAATGAGCCTTCTTGAGAGGTAACAAAGTGTTGGCCAGCCAGACACAGTCACAGTGTAGTAACTAGGGTATTTGGAGCCCAGGACAAGTTAAAAAAAACGGAGCCCGGCCCACCCAAGTATGTGCACATGCTGAAAAAGTGGGCGTGAACACATGTCACAAGGGGCGTGACCACTGAAAAATGAGGACGTGTCAACATGACACACCACCATTTCTCGTTACTCTAGAAACATTCCATTGCACTACATTTGCACCTTAGTGCCTCTTATGCAATGTCCCTAGTAGTAGTGCCCCTCTTGCAATGCCTACTGTAGTAGTGTCCCTGATGCAATGTCCCCAGTAGCAGTGCCCCTTATGCAATAACTCCTGTAGTAATGCCCATTATGCAGGGCCCCCAGTAGTACTGCGCCTTATGAAATGCCACCAGTAGTAGTGCCTCTTATTCAATGCTCCCTGTTGTAGTGCATATTATGCAGTGCCCCTTATACAGCGCCCCCAGTAGTGCCCATTATACAGTGTCCCCAGTAGTGTCCATTATGCAGTTCCCCTTATACAGTGCCCCCAGTAGTGCCCCTTACACAGTGCCCCTTATACAGTGTCCCCAGTAGTGCCCCTTATACAGTGCCCCCAGCAGTGTCCCTTTGCAGTGCCCCCAGTAGTGGTCCCCCCTATGCAGTGCCCCCAGTAGTGCCCCTTATGTAGTGCCCCACCAGTAGTGCCCCTTATGCAGTGCACCCCAGTAGTGGTCTCCCCTATGCAGTGCCCCCAGTAGTGCCCCTTATACAGTGCTCCTGGCCAGTAGTGCCCCTTATACAGTGTCCCCTGTCCAGTAGTGCCCCTTATACAGTGCCCCCAGCCAGTAGTGCCCCTTACCAGGGCCGGATTTATGGGGGGGTGAGAGGGGTGGTCGTCCCGGGACCCCCACACATAGGACCTTATTCAGAGGCGGCCGTACGGTCTACAACTGCACGGCCACCTCGATGTTTGGCCAGTGCACATGCGCACGAGGGAGCCGGCTCCCTCGTGCGCATGCGTGAGATCAGCTACGACCGACAGCGCCGGTCGTAGCGGGTCTCTTTCCAAAGGGGGCGAGCTGTCAATGTTGATTGACAGCTCGCCCCGTTTGGAAGGCGGGCCGGGGGGGTGGCAACCCAAACAGAGGCGTTCCCATGGGAATGCCTACCGTTTGGGGGAGGCCCCACTGACATCACAAGTGATGTCAGTGGAGAACTTCCGGCTCTGACAGAGCCAGAAGCTCTCCGGGGCTTACGACAAGTGAGACCCTACCCTAGGGTCTCGTCGTAAGTCCCAATGGTCGAGATGGTCTCTGACCATCGCAACCATCACCCAAGCGGTCGTTAGAGCTGTGGGTGTAAACCCACAGCCTAACGACCGAAACAGAGGCGGGCGGTCAGGATGCAAGCGGCCGGCCAGTTTCTGAGCAACCGCTTGCATCCTCCGACCGCCTCTGAATGAGGTCCATAATGCTCCCCCACACCCACGAGGGGTTAAACTGGGCCGGAGCGGGAGATGGAACCAGTTCCGCTTCCTCTGTCCCACCTAACCCCGGCACCGCAGGGAGGCTCCATTAGCCGTGCTCCCGCTGAGATTTTGTTACCAGCGGGCACCCGGCTCCCTTCCTGCTTCCGGCTCACACAGTACACTATGGGAGAGACGTCATGATGTCTCTCCCATAGTTCCGAGGAGTGGGCAGCCGGACGGACGCTGTAGCGGGGCTTAAGGTAAGTATTGCTCTTTTTTTTTCATATAAGCGGCTTCACTACAGGGGGCACTGCTACAGGGGGCATTACTACTGGGGGCACTACTATTGGAGGCACTACAGGGGGCATTACTGCTGGGGCATAACAATTGGGGTCACTATTACTGGGGACATCCACCTCTCCATCTTTTGTACAGGGTGACCCAACAATGTAATACCTTGAAATAACGACATTGAGACTTGCGTAAGGGGAAAAGAAGGTCAGCTTTATTTATTTAAATGTATTTAAAATGTATTTCCATTTATTTAAAATGTATTTACATTTATTTAAATTTAAGCTAATAAGCTACTTTAACAATCAATTGAACTGCAAATTGAACTAACTAATAAGAAAAAGAAAAGAGACAAACAGAGTATGGTGGCACAGAAAGAACGGCCCCACAATGCAATATCACTAACTGCATACTCACAACACTCTTCCAAATGGGAGGTGATCCGCCAGCCCATAATCCTGTCTAAGGTATCCACCTCCCGCCTAATAACACAACGTGAGGCCCACCAATATTGGAGGTACCGCTGACCCCAGTAGGGTATAATGAGCCTAAATCATGTATTGAAAGGCAGAGCACCTCAAGCTGCAATGGCAGATGGTGACTGCAACCGTTCTTTCCCGCCAACCGCGGACACCTGGAGGACCGCGCCACCACCATACACTAATGTAGCATCCTCAGACTAAATCCTCAATAAACAAAAAACAACCCTCTTCATTCAAATGGACTATGTCTATAAAGATGAGCATTTCTGAACCTCATTAAAGTATGAGGAATGACCCTCCCTCCAAGACTGCGCACCTGGCGCCCCACCACCGAATTGATCCATCTCCTAGCTACATCTAGTGCCCCAGGGGACACACACGCCTTGGGATGATGTCTGACCACAAAAATCATTCAAAAAGGCCACATGTCCACAATCACACCCAAATCAGCCGAAATAGAGAACCGCAAATCCAAAGACGTCCGAGCCATCAAATCATTGTCGCTCAAGTGAATGATCAACACCAATGGGAACCTGAAACTGACTGAACTAGACAAAAAGGTCATGAGGGAACTCCAACGCATGCCAAGAAATCCCAAACATCTAACTCGACCTAAAACTGGGAAACAAACTTCACCCCGACTAAAACTGGACCTCCCAGACCAAAAGACAAATGAATGACCCACAATCCAAATGGGACATGAGTCCAATTGATCACCTGCAAAAGAATATAAAGTAACCGTAAGATAGGTAAAACACAGAAACAGAAGAAAAGATGAGAAGAAAATCCTATGACAGAGGGGCTATTATATAGGAAGGGGGGGGGATTCCTAACTTGGCCTGAAGCAAAACACATAACATCCACCAGTCGGCTGAAGCCTGAGTTAAAACCCAGTGGTAAAACAAAATTCCTCAAGACCGCCAAATATGGCGAGTAGCTACTCTCAAAGATAGGATGCAAAACCCAACTTACTGAAGTCTAATGTATTTTTTATAGGCACTAGACTTCCATCGGCCCAGGACCTTGATCTGCTCCACAGAAGAACCAGACACAGCAGCCGATGTAGTGGCGCCAATTTGCGAGGGGACAATCCGACCGCTTCCACGCAGCGCTTTAACACCCAACCGAATTGAACATGAGTAATTGGGGATCCATTCGAATGTACCAGCCATGCCCCCTCCACGAGGGGATGCAGATCTTGATATTGCTTTGCCAGAGCCACAGGGCACACCTCAGGATTGTATAGGAAAGGATCCTAGACTGCACACCCTGAATAAATATAATGGGAGGTGCTATCTGTTGAGACTATTAATGCTGGCACCATTGGTTTAAAGCATGGAGTCTGGCATTGTGAATGCACACTAGTAATAGGCACAATTTATGGAAGTCCTACAAATGATATACTGTAGTGCAACTCTGGGCTGATTTATGGGGTGTGGGTCCCCTGGAATGCTTTGGTTGGTCTGCTTCAGGGCATCGCATTATAACACATTTTTCCTTTTTTGCACATTTTAACACTTTTACTTTTATATTTGTATTGTCACTTCTCCATCCTATATATGCAGCCATAGCTGCTCTTACCTATCTTACTTTATACTTCACCTTTCTCATTACAGCGATGCCCTGGGATGGCTCAGCTGAGCTAGTTTGGGGGTGTCCTGAGCTCTGGATTTGAACCCTATTATGTTAGGGACCTACCCTACAGAGGTTACCTGGATATGGTGGGTAGGTCCATAACCTTGGCCATGATTATGCTAAAAACCTCTATTTATTTATTGCAAAATGTTATTGCATAATGTAGTTATATATAATTAGTAAATTGGAGTTGTGCACCTGTGATTTCACACCTCAGGATTATTGAATGCCTGCATGGATACCCAACGACCTCTTCCCAACTGGTCCGTCTTTGACCGATGTATCCAACAAAGAACCGCCGCATCTTCCACAAAAACATGGGACCTGAGCAGAGATGGAGGGCCCCGGTTAGAGGGCGCCCCTAATTCGGAAACCCGAAAGGCTCCGTGAAATGCTATCACGAAAGCTGCTCCAAATAACTGGACTTCGTAATCTGAAGAGCAAACCGACGGTAATGCAAGCAGCAAACGTGCAAGACAACTCAAATGAATGGGTCGCCACTAGCCGGAGGAACTGGAGCCAATATGGCCCAACCTTTCAAAGCTTTCTGAACCAAAAAGCTTTTTGAAAGGTCCTCCAGACCCTTTACCCAGAAAAAATGGGACATACCCACCAGCAATTTGATCACCACTCCCTTGAATCTGCCTGACTCATACAGACTCGAGAATAAGTTTCCGGCCAGCCTTACCTTGATTTTTGCTACGGGACGTAAAACTGCGCCATTCAGCCCAAGCCCTCTGATAGCTTCTCAGGGTTCCGGGCGCCAGAGATTGATGGGCTAGCCCCTCCATGCCATCTCGATAACCTACCAGACATAAGAAGGGCACAACTCACCGACCTGACAAGATAACGGAATCAAAGCGTGGAACCGTTGCCAAGCAAAACGCGACAGGGACTCCGCAATATCATTGTCCACTCCAGGCACATGCTGCACCCAAAACGTGTTATTGAATTGCAGGCAAAGCAAAACAAATTGTGCCAGCAATCGCAGAGCTGGCTTGGAAGCAGTGCGCTGGCGATTGATCATGTACACCACTCCTAGGTTGTTGCACCAGAACATGATACTGTGGTTACACAAAGAAGGACTCCAGAGTTTGAGGGAGCCCATGATAGGGAAGAGCTCCAGAAGGAGAAGATGCCTTGTCAAGCCTCTGGTCACCCACTCATTGGGCAAAGGAGCAGCACACCAACGTCCTTTGAAGTATGTCCCGAAACCTGACGAGCCCGCTGCATCCATGAATAACTAAAAAATGCAGATTGACAAAATAAGAAAGCAGCCGGTAGATCAGGGGGTGAATACAATGAGTGTGTGACAAGGTTCGTGTTCTAAAATAAAATGTATTCAATCACAGATTTAAAATTAGCATATACCCCTTGAAAACAGTCTGATCATTAAGGTGAACAATGTAGTAAACTTTTTTGGTTTTGTTAACCAGTATCCTGAATTAAGATATCTGCGGACCCGCTAGCTGTTTGAATGAATGTGTCCAGTAGCTGTTGAAAAAGGATTAAACCAAACACTTGCCACCAAATTGTAGTAAAGTAAAATTATTAATGTCCTCCCTGAGTGGCAGAAGATATGAACAGTGTCATCCAAGGTTGCCTTTAATATGGTGAGCAGTCTGTGTCACGGTGTCACGATGGAAAGCTCTCACCTGTATGTAGGGAGCTTTGATCTCCGTGTGACGGCTCTTTCCAGCGGCAGCGTTCCTTGTATAGAAGGGGCTCTATCTCCGTATGCAGCTCTCAGCATTAGATGTGGGAGACACAACTTCAATTGTTGAACTCCCTATTTGTGGAGTCGGCAGAAAGGACGGGCTGTACAGGTGTTGGAGTGGCTGTGTGCAGGACAGCTCAACCCGGGGAGAGGGGAGCTGACAGATCCTGTGTAGCCTGAGCCGGCTATTGTTTAATTCTGGTTGGGGAGGTTGGGGGCAGCCCAGCAGCTGCAGGAGTGCTGGGCTCACCCCAGCATGACATGAAAAATGGGGTCGTGTAATATAGTCACGCACCCAAAAGATCACCCGCAAGTGGGTGTGGCCTAGCGGGAATGAGGCTATATGCTGTTCGGCACGCAGGGGTCCTGATTTCAAAACCAGAAATGTTGGGAGGTATGCAGCTAAATGCTGCTAATAAACTGGTGCAAGATAATAGGAGGGGAGCTGTTTATATTAATGGCAGAGTTTGACTAAGGTGCAGAGGGCCTAAGTCAGAGATGTATGCTAACCCATACTTGCTGACATCTGTGCAGGGGGATCTGGGAGGGGGCTGGCAGGTCGTCCAGCAGAGAGGGTGGGGGCTGTTCAGGTAGGCAGAGCGGGGGCGTGCCAACGCATCGCATCATAGTGGCCCCGCCCCCCGCTCTATAATGCCAATATTACTGGCATTATAAGGCAGGGGGTGGGGCTATGATGACGCAATTCCGCACGAATCGCGTCATCGCACCCCCGGACCGCCCACTTTTGCGGTGGGTGCAGGTGTTTGCAGGGTGCCGGCGGTGTTCCGGGGGACTTGCTGGGTGTCGGGAGCGGCACCCGATTTTCGGGAGGCTCCCGACAGTCCCGGGAGAGTAGGCAAGTATGTGCTAACCTGATGACATCTCTGATGGACCAGGTCTGCACATGTGCAAAACGTGTCCTGCGATCTAGCTCACAGTCACCCCTAGCCACAGCATAATTGACATGCTGCATCATTTGGGGGATGTGCCAGGTGCAATATGCACTGGGAGCGCTTGTAGCATACATTAGTGCCAGCAGGGTACTTGCTATGCTATGTGGGGGTAACACAGTAGAGTTTGGGAGTCTCGTGGCTTTAGGAAACATGGAGTACTCGGGGGCACGTCCATCGATGCGGGATACCACAGGAGAAAGATGCTCAGTGTCCTAGTGCCCACCGCCTCTGGGACCAAGAACAGAGGCTGCACAGAGCACGCCTCTCTAACATATGGGCAACTGAAGTTCTCATTTGAACCCCAAGGCCATTGACCCATTAAAGGACATGGCCATGTGCTTTTACATCCTGGGGGTTTGGAAGGGGATAAAATATTTGTTTCAGTGTGGTGTGATAATCTGTTGTCAGTGAGTGGTGATTAGTGTGTCAGTGATAGGCGTGTTGGGAGCGGTGTGTCCCCAGCATGGTGCCCTGTCACCTGCCTCAGAGCACTGTACACACTTTACAGACATAGCACAGTGTGTGCGGGCTTCTATGATATCGGGAGGTCGGGACGATAAATATTAAACAGAACATAAGATGCGACCTCCCATTCTTGACCATTGCAGGAGCGTTAAAAGCCATTTATCAGCTAATGCTCCTACAACGGTACAGCATACACACCTATACAATTATTGGGCCAATCATCCGATATCGGGTGATCAGGCAAAGAATTGTATAGGTGTGTACCCAGCTTTTGTCAGTGGTTTTCAGGTGTTTCAATTGTTTTGTTGTTTGGTGGTAAATGGCTACGTTTGCGTTTATTTTAGTAATCTTAAATGAGTGCGCCCTCTTTTAGTTTGGTGGTTGCTGATGGCCACTTACAGGTTCAGCTGCATCACTCATCAGTGTGGGTCCACCATAAGTTACTGTATGTGTAAGGCATGGCTGGTTCTAGACCAAGTACAGACCATGGCGAAAAGTCCCATTGGCGCCCTCCTTAAAATATATATCCAAGCTAAAACTGAACCGCTCATCTCTACTGCAAAAGCATCCACCTCTGAGTCACCCCCACAGTCAGATGGGCAGTTTAAGGGTAATACTGTATCATGTAGAAGTCAGGGAGAAGACACTGCCATACCCTACACAGGAGAGTAGTAGTTACACTGTGAATAAACTAATCTAACCAAACTACCTTCAAGAAACATGGCTGGGTAACAGTCCAACCAAAAACGTACCACTTCCAGAGAAAGGTGTTATACAATAATGTTCTGGAAAGCGAATGTTTTCAGCAATGATCTTATTTTACCATAACACACCCAGCTGAGTCCCCCACCCTTTCTCTGTGGCCTTGTGTTCTTTCTAACAAAGTGCACATGTTGTAACCACCTGCCTCGTTTTCCATTCTGCTCCCCATCAGTTGTCAAGTAAAAGCATATGTTTTACCAACATTTATTGGAAATACGACCCCGTTTTTAATACATTGACAGGATTCAATATACAAACTGCAAACACAATTTTCCATATTACCCAGCTAATGCAGTTCTATGGGGACATCTGTGCAGGGATTATGTTGGCATGCAACCTCAGCAGACATCTAAACACATCTGAAGGCGTGTTCGTAGGTCCCAGAAACAGCAAGTTTTGCTGGACGCTTTATTTATGTAGTGGGGAAATATATGTAGATGGAGAGAGGGCTGGGATATTGCGGAAACAGAACACTCAGTATTCAACAGGCCCTAAACATTGCAGGAGAAATGTTTGAACTGTGAGAGTTTTTGAACACAGCCAATGTCAGGGGACATTTTATATTTTATAACAACACGGGATAGAATTAGCCTTATTAACATCATTTTGCAGAATCAATAGGGTTTCTTTGCACGTCTAAGTTTCATTGTAAATATTGAAAAAAAAATAGTCAGCAAAAAATCTATTGCAAAGCAGCATACACACTACAAGATATCGTCATCGGTGGGCCCGACGGGGGTGCCGGCATTGGCAAGTGTATACACACTTGTCGATGCCGACCAGCGACAACGACGATGAGGGGGGAAGCGGGGCCATGCTGCATTCAGCAGCATGGCATCGATCACGATAACCCCAGATCGAGCTGCAAGTACAGCCGACTGGGGTTATTGCAAACGACCCGTGGGAGCGTGCATCACTGGTCTTTTTTCGCATATGGTACACACTAGCCAATATTTTGTACGATTGAACAATAACGATATTGTTATCATTCAATCGTTCAAAATATCCTCTAGTGTTTACGCGGATTAAGAACATTTACATAAATTCCTTCCATGCATTTTAAGGATTTATATATGTATGTTATGATTATTTTTTATTTATAAGGTACCATAGTGCCATACAAAGGGATAGAACGAACAACACATATTAAAGTAAAGAATAATGCAGACTGTTCCACAGGTTGCATAAATACTTAATAAGTAGTTAACATAATTATGTAGAGAAAACAAAGGGGAGAGGAGTCCTGTTCGCAAGATTACTATAGATGGATAGTGTCGACATTATTGATAAGCCAAATAATACTGATAACACTTTGGCAAAAATGAAATGTGCTCTAGGACAATACATGGTTATGTTTCATGGATGCATTATGTATAGGTAGTAGAGAGAAAATAAAGCTTTATTTAAACTTACTTAGCCTCTCAGTTGTCAAAAAGCAACAATTTGCATGGTTCAGAGTTCATTGGATTTTGACCCTTTGGGGATCTTGGATCAATTTATGAAATGTAGAAAATCTGCTTTGTGGATAAATCAGAGGTTCCCAAACTCCACCATTACAGTCCAGGTTTTAAGGATATCCATGCTTATACACAGGTGACTTAATTAACACCTCAGTCAATATGATTTAACCATCTGGGCTCAAGCATGGATATCCTTAAAACCTGGACTGTAATGGCAGCGTTTGGGAACATCTGGCAATCGGCGCCCTCCTGTGCAGCGCACCCCGCAATTAGTATTTTCTTTATGGTTTTTTTTTGCGGCCATGGCCACGCCCCCGATCAGGCCATGCCCTTGTGTTCAGGTCACCAAAGGAAACTTTCGCACTGAGCTACGCAAAGTCTATAACCGACTCTGCTAGTCACATGTATATTATCTGTGCATGTTATTAACTAGCAATATACCCTAGACACCAGGACATAATCATTGTCAGACTTTTTCATTATCCAGCATCTGGAGCCCTCTGAATTCTATTGTGTGCTATTTCTGTGATGCTGGACTCCACTTATTGTCTGAGCAGCTAGGGTGCTACATGCGAATGTTGTATTTATTAAGCAGAGTCACCATACATCCTTAATATTGAAACCAAAGCTACATACACACCTGATAGATTTGTCAACAACTAGACAAATTCCAAAGACCAAAACGACTCAGATAACAAGGATGTTGTGCGTACACACTATACAGTAATTGTGACACACATTGAGTCCCACTTACCGGGTCTGGTAGTGCCACATCACTGTGATATGTGCCTTCCCTGGCCGCATTCCTGAGACCTGTGCAGGCACTGCTGCATGAATGTCTGGCGCTTACCCTCCTATAAGTTCCCATGGCGGCGGTTCATGAGTGCGGCCATCTTGAATTTTCCCACATGACTACATCTTACAACCAGATTCCAGCAGTCATGCTCACACGATCTGCTCAGCCAATAGGTGCTGGGAGCGCCCTATTTAAACCATGTCCTGTGTCCAGCTCTTTGCCAGAGCGACACTTTTCTCCCTGAGAATAGTTTTCTTGCTACAGTGGCTTCCAGCTATGTTTCAGTTTCTGTATCTGATTCAGGGAGGGATGTACTAAGCATCGCGTTAGTGATGCGGTACATCCAACCTGTCTTCGGGTACATACCGTGGTTCATTACCGTATGTACCAAGAATATCGCAAAGGACAGCTTTCCCAATAAGAGCTGTCTTTGCGATGCTGCTAGGCAGAGGGACTACCAGGTTTAACACAAGAAGTCCCTCTGGCGTCCTTCTGCGCATGCGCAGAAGGGCGCGTACCGTATTGGCTCTTGGAAGCATCCGATCGGATCCCTCGCAATGGGGAGTGTTCAGAAAAGAAGTCCATAGGCTTCTATTGGGTAACGCCACCTGAAGATGGCGTTACCCATCGGGACGAAACCCCGGAATGCAGCGCATTTTCAGGGGCTTTACCGCATTTTCCTATTTAGTACATCTTAGCCTCAGACTTCTGTGATCTGCGCTTACAAAGTGCATCTGACTCAGCCACCGGTGTTCTGCGCTTACAAAGTGCACCTTCATCTGTCTCAGTTTCAATGATCTGAATAATTTTTCAGACTCCATTCAGTCCACATTCATCCAATGCATTTATCATATGGACTGTTCTGCACTCCGCACCCATTCCAGCAGGTGTCCTACTACACGCTAGTGCAGTGGTTCCCAAACTGTGCGCCGCAGCACCCTGGGGTGCCTCGGGACACTTGCAGGGGTGCCTCAAGTTGCTGGTCCAGCACCAAATCAAATTCTTTATGGGCAATGTAATGTAAATATGTGCACAAACAAAAGCACAAACCTGTCCACCACTATATAACCAAACCTAAGGATGACAGGTAAGCACAATTTACTTCACTTTACTACTTCACTACATTTTTTTCTGAATTTCTCAATAACAAAATTTTGGCTTAGGGGTGCCATGAAAACAATGCTAATGCACTAGGGTGCCGTATTTCAAAAAAGTTTGGGAACCACTGCGCTAGTGCTATCATCTTCTATACATCCTAATCTCACTACTGTGCAGCACTCCAGTATCATCATCTCCTGCAGGCTGACATCGGAACTGCAAGCACTTTGCTGTTGTCACATCTAATGACTGTCTGCTTACTATAGTCCTGAGTATAGTATCATCAAGAGACTAAACCTAAAGTCCTTCTGGCACTCTATCCAGTATTTTCCTAAAAGACTGCATTATATCTGTTTCTTCACAAGTACCCATACATATCCTTCTAGTAGTGGTCTAGAGGAGTAGGAGTTTAAGCTTCCAATATTCTCCCACATACAAAAGTAATTCCAAGGGACCAGATCCGAATCCCCAGTGATGTGACAAATTGCTTAGTTTCAAAAGATCACCTGGATTTCAAACTAATGAGGTTATGTTTTTATATGCAGAATCGGGCCGATCTCTGGACCTAATTCAGACCTGCTCGCTAGGCTGCGTTCGCACGTAGCCTGCCGATGTTTGCAATGTGCGCATGCATATAAGTCGCAGTGCGTGTGTGCAAACTAGTCCATTTGATCGGGAAGTGTTGATTCGTTGCGCATAGCCACCTCGCTAGAATGAGTCACAGGACGAGCCGTTTATGGGTGGTGACAGGATGGTCGATGAAAACAGGGGTGTGGTGATGCAAACACAGGCGTGTCTGTGCGTCTTAACGCCGTTTCAGAGGCGTGCATAATTAAGACGGAGCGTCATAATACAAGTCACATGTCTGAATTAAACACTGAAGCACTCGCAGTGCTTGCGGTAGGGTCAGCCACAAGTGCTGCGTATGGGTCCGTTGCTACTCAATGTTACCGACTGTTGCATACACTTCCTGGACATGACGTGGGAAAGTGGGCGTCTAAATACACACCGCGATCACACGCCAAGACATAGTGGGCGTGCTACTGCCTTGCCGTGCGATCGCGGGATTTGCATACTTTGGCTGCATGCAAATGCATCTAGCAAGCTTGTTTGAATCAGGCCCTCTGTACGTACTACAAATTAAAAAACTATGCCTTTCCTACAGGACCAACATAGCGTGTGCAGCACACACTATATCAGGAGCCTATCCGACCGGTTTTACACCAACTGTCAGGCCCAGGCACTGCACACACACTACACAATTATTACCCTTATCAGAGAGCTACAGCCATGTTGGGAAGAGAATTGCATAGCGTGTACCCAGCTCACGAGATAGCTATGTCAAAGCTGCAGATCACCTGAGACTTTCACCAATTGTTTTAAAACGGCAACAGAAATAAATGCTAAGCAAGCCTAGTTCAACATTTGTATTCCTATTACCCCTTTAAATATATTGGTTAAAGCTGTCGATGATTGGCGGCTATGACAAACCACTCATTAGTAAATGTACTAAAATAGTATGGAGTCCAGTTAACAAGCAGTAATAAATGTGGAGAAGTGGAGCAGTGATTAGGTTACCCCTAGCAACCAATCAGCTTTGAGGTAGCATTTATGAAGTACATTTTATCCACTGGTTAGGTTACCGCTAGCAACCAATCAGCTTTGAGGCAGCATTTATCAAGTACATTCTAATCTATAAAATGATTTGTAGAAGCTGATTGGCTGCTATGGTCCATTTCTCCACTCTTTTTACTGCTTGATGCATTAACCTATATTTGAAATAGAAAATTAAAACTTTGTCTGTGAACCTGTGATTAACCATTTATTCAGTACATTTAGTGTTTCCATTCTACACTTATAGTCCAATAGGTTCTTCTAATACTTCATCCATGGGTGGAGGGTTTTTTATTATGTATTGGAAATAAGGTCAAACCATTTAGACAAGTCTGCCCCTAATGCTGCACAGATGAGTTCTTAGAGGCTTTATAGAAGTAAATCTGTACTCAGCCTCACAGGTAGTGACTGGAAGGACACATAATATCCCCAGCAGGCCGCTGATATTTAGGATATGTCAGCTTAATAGTAAGTAACAAGGAGAGATATACTCATGGCTCTATTTAAGCCGACTAATGCATCCTTATTCATACCCAGGTATACATGCAGACATAATTAACCCTTTCAGTCCATGCCCAATGAACACTTCCATCCATACTTGAGCACATATACAGTACATGCCCCAATTAAGCATTTACATCTATTCAAGGGCATACTCCATAGACACGTCTAATCATCACAGATAATGAGTATGAGAGTTGTGTCAGGCAGAGAGTAACACTATATAATGCTGGAGGTGTAAATGGAAAGAGGAGGCTCCCGTTTTCCTCCATTGCATCTAGCAATGAAGCACCTGCCCCATGGAGCATCCCTAGTAATTTATGTGTTTATGATGAGACCCGATGACATCTCTCACACAAATACACTTTCCTGCTTTTATCCCAATATGCTGCTCATGTGATTCTCATATATATTACCCTAGTAGGTTATTTTGTGTTGTTAGAAAGATTTGGGCAGATGGTATATGTGGGAGTTAATTAGGTGTAAGTGCATGAGCAGAAAATGGCAGAAGTAGTTTTCACATAATCATGTATCAGTTCGTTAAGGGCCTGATTTAGAGGTGGACGCCATGTCGATGCTGCACGCAATTGGCCGATGTTCTGAGTCTGCCCTGTGGCTGAGTCACACTGCCCATGCATCCTGATTGTTACCGCTCAGAGACACAGCTCAGAATCAAACATAGGGAGCAGAGCTGGCCCTAACCAGTTTGATGCCCTAGGCAATATTTTGGGTAGTGCCCCCAGCACCATCGCTAGTTCTGCCTCTGACCCTGCACCCCTCTCCCAGCACAGCACCCATCCACCAACAGTACAGATTACAGCAGCAGTCAGCAATGTCCATCACCTATCACCCATTGCAATCCTAATCCACAAAGCTGTAACTAGACAGTTTGGTGCCCTGTGCCAGCAAGAGCATTGGCGCCCTCACCCCCCTGTGTGTCTCCCTGCAGACATGCCCAGCCTGCTGGACTCCGCAAAGGTCCATGGGAGGGGAGCTGCTGTGGCTGGGCATGCCCAGCAGCCCTCCTCAGCTGCTATTTTTGTTACTGCCCACTGCCCCCATTGTCTCTGCTCCTTTCCGCTCCTGCCGGCTGTATGAGCTAAGATGAGAGCTTCGATCGCGGTAGGACAGCATGAGCAGACCACCCCGGTTCTGCCGTTGCTCGCTGTCAAGCTGAGCTGACCCTAGGCTTGGAATGCATTCCCCTAGGCATTCCAAATGCCCTAGACATTTGCCTAGTTTGCCTATGCCTAGGGCTGTCTCTAACAGAGATTCTGGATTTTAGTGGGCATACCTGGGAGGTAACGGGCTAAGCCGACACAGGCATGTCGCGGGCGTGTTTCTGTAAGTAGGCTGCGTGCAATGACGCACAGCCACTCACACAACATTCCAAGGTAAGAACGAGAAACTGCACCTGTTCTACGGATGGAGCACATATCGCGTGTCTAAAGCCGCTCCGAGACAGAAATATATCATGTCAAGACTCTGCATGTGGGCACCTAATTTTTTTAGCATAAGATATCTGACTCAGAATCAGGATCTAAGTAACTGTCGTATTGATGCTAAGTTAAACTCAAGCCAGTTGTCATTTCTCCCACATTGGTGCAAAGGACTGAAGACCTCATTCAGAGTCGGTCGTTCCGGCCGCACGGTCGTAAGGGAAAAGGGGCCCGATATGCAATTGATGCACTCGCAAGTTGCGTCCTTAAAATCGGATCGTTAGCTGGCCGACCAAGGGGAGGATGCAGTCGTAAGACAAAAAATATGCCCCCTTCTCGTACGCATAACACGTCATCTCCGGCCATATAAGGATTAATCAAGACCATCGGTAACCATTGGAACTGGTCGTAGAGCTTAAGGTTGACCATACCCTCTCTTAAGCACTGCGATCAGGTCAGTGTACAAACCACTCATGTCATGTGTGCCATGACACTACTTTGTTAATTATGCACTCCCATAAAACGCCGTTCGCATAATTAGGCAAGTCCTGTGTTCGGATCTCCACTCCCCCGTTTTCAAGCACCTTCCCCTGTTACCACCCACAAATGCCTCATTCTGTCACTCAAACTACCGACCTGGCTGTGTTCAAGGAGAGAGAAATTTCTGATCGTAGCAGCTAGTTTGCGCACGCGCATTGCAAACTTTACGCATGCGTAGTTTAGCAAACATCGATGGCGTACGACCGTGCGGCCGCAACGACCGACTCTGAATGAGATCCTGAATGTATATGGGGATATATCAAACTACACACACTTCCACAACTTTACATAATAAATACATCATTACAATATGCAGTTAATATAATTATGTAGAGAAAACAAAGGAGAGAGGGCCCTGCCCGCAAAAGCTAAAAATCTACAGATGGATATAAGTCAACATTGTAAATTAGCTGGGGACTTTGGCTAAAATAAATGATCCTCTATGGCAGAGCTGTCCTCAAGGCACCCTACCAGTCCAGGTTTTAAGGAAATCCACAATTGACCACAGATGACTTAATTAGTTCTTTAAACAATTTCATTGAACCACTTGTACTCAACCATGGATATCTCTAAAAGCTGAGCTGTTGGGGAGCCTTGGGGACCGTGTTTGGGAACCTCTGCTCTATGGCATTTCAGAGTTCTATTTCATCGATGCACTTTGTAAAGGGAGGACAGTTATAAAACTTTAGTTACAATTACTTAACTGGTCTTCTGCTAAAAACAGCAACAATCTGCATGGTTCAGAGCTCATTGGAGGGGTCTTCAATCCATTAATGAAATATAGAAAACCTGATCTGTGAAGTAAAATTAAAAAAAAAATTGAAAAGTACAAGTAACAAAAGTAAAAGTATTTTAAAATGACCACAAACTATATAGAAAATAGTATAAAAAAGATAAGAAGAAATTGTGGATCATTTAGGAAAATGTATTTTGGAATATCTATGCAGAGGTAAGATTTTTATGGGTGGGGTACCAAATGTTTGTTTGGAACAAAGAAAACAAACATTTGCCATAAGTCTGCAACACACACTTTTTGTAGTCAAACTGTTTTAATGAATATAACAACTTGTTCAAGTGTTGCTTATTCACCCTTCTGCTCCATAGGTGGTTTCAGTCTTCTTTGAGCCTGCATTTACAATTATAATCACTCGTATGCAGAATTGCACTCATCACCTGCCCCCTATCCAAAGGCTTAGATTGATATTTGTCATCATGGTCATCAGTGCACAGTTGCACCATCCTTTACTTGGTGCAAGGCTTTGATCATATGGGAACATGACTGAAATGTGTATGGCTCAGCAACATCCGTGCTTGTGTACACTAGAGGCCCGATTCAGAGCCGCTCGCAAACGCTGTGCGCTCACAAGCGGCTCGATGTTAATGAACTGCACATGTGCCGCAATCAGCATGCGCATGCATGAGCCCCCCTGAGCGACTGAAGTTCAGTCGCTACGGGGCTCGCAACAAAACGGGGCGGCTGTCAATGTTGATAGACAGCTCGCCCCATTTTGTGGGCAGGTAGGGGGGGCGGCTGCACAAACGCAGGCGTTCCCTTAGGAACACCTGGCGTTTGTAGGGCGGACTAACTGACATCACTACTGATGTCAGTAGTGGACTTCCTGCTCTATTAGAGCATGGAGTCCACTTGGCCTTGCGGAAGCTAGACCCTACCCCAGGGTCTCGTTGCAAGGCCGATGGTCGCGATTATCGCGACGGTCTCCTGGCCACTCGCACAAGTTGTGGGTGGTCACCCACAGCTTGTGTGAGTAGACGGAGAAAAAAAATAAAATACTCCCTTATTCCCTGCGAGCGGCCGCCAGCCGCGAGCGGCTCTGAATCGGGCCCTAGATTCAATAACATGCAGAGTGCGAAAACACCCAAGATATGCTCTGCAAACAGCTTGGGGACCTGTGGGTGTATTAGTTTTGAGCAGGTGAGTAATAGTTGATCGTGTCATGCACACTGCTGTTGTAGATGATCACTATTTGGCTGTGTGTTGTCTATAATATTCCAACTATACCAACATGTCACAATCTTAGCCAGTAGTAATTCAACCACCCATCTAAAAATATCACTGTACAACAAAGAAGTACAACTTAAATAACAGTTGTTTTCATTCAATCAAGCACAAATCAGAACACATAACGCAACAACATACAGCAACTGAAAGTACTATCGCAAGTAGTCACCTGTTCATGAGAACGCTTTTTCTTTGCTTGTCTATTGTACTCCTCTTCTGGGGCATGGAAGCGTTCCACCTACCCTGATATCTTCCTTCCATTGCTGAAATGACTTGGTGGAATAGCTCAACGTGCTGGTCACTCGCTGCACCGCAGTTATCAGGGAACAAGGACAGAGGAAAAGTCAAGTAAGTGGACTTTGAGTGACATATTACAGCCTAAGTGATGATACGTGTCTAGAAGGTTGTTCACAATGTCAGCATTGTTTCCAGCTCTTCTGATACCCAAGAAGCCATGCACAACACCTTTAAAGGCTTCCCAAGCCGCTTTCACATAATCCTGAAGAACTTGGTTAAAGTTTATATCCTCAAGAAGTTGATGAATTTGCAGACCTACAAACAAAGATTCCTTCCTTAACTGTAGCATCACTTAGAAGTGGAAATTTTCCTCTCAGGTACTTGACAGCATCTCCATCATTGTTCATCCCCTTTACAAAGTTTTTCATAAGTCCAGTTTGACGTGTAAAGAGGCAGACGAATTTTGCTTTGATCAACCAGTGGACTGTGATGTACATATTTTTCCACGGCCGACAATGACTACATTGCCTACAATGACCTAGTATCCCTGTATTCAGGTTTGCCAACCTATATATTCTCCAGATGCCAAAAGCCCCTACTATTTAATAAAATACCCTCACATCATTATAAATGGGCTATATCTCGGAACCAAGAGCTAACTGAGAGTTTTAAATATCAAATGAATTATTTGCATGCTGAAATCAATTAGAAGTAACTATTTTCACGTCTGAAACATTTTTACTGTTGCGCAGTGTATTCAGACACCTCACTATATTTGCCATTATTCAGTCTAAGAAAAACCTGAAAGGAGCTGGGCATTCTGGGCCAAGAGGTTAGCACATGATTGGTCAGCTGTGATACATGACCAATCAGGTGTCATCCTCTTTGGTACAAGTTGCCCTGCTCCTCCTTCTGTGTAAATCACTGTCAAATACAGAAATTGCTTTAACTCTGAAAGGTGATCCATCTTCTCCTTCTGGCAGTACTTTCTTTGTTTATGCCTGTTTGCTTCCGCTTTTTTGTCATCTAATTAAATTAGTTATTTCGAGGGTGATTCAATCAGAAATGTAATTTATCACAGCTGAAGCCAGCATGAAGGATAAATATTCCCATCCCACCCGTGTACAAATCAAAATCAAAATATAAATTCTTATCTTGCAATCAATTCTTTGTTATGCATCCACCAAAGTGGAGACCTCAGTTTATTTCATTTATTTAAAAGCAAAGCTTTGTGTAGCCGATCAATTTAATACATCCATCCTTGGAGTTGTGCTTAATATATGCTAAATGCACAAAATTAATCTATCTCAATAGCCATTTAGGTGTATAAGTAAAAGGATTTGTGAGCTGATCACCAAAACGGAACCTCCAGAGTCATGTCTGGGTTTACACTGTTCCGTGTTAGACACATATGGTGTCGGGCAGATGGGCCTTTTTCCTCGGAAAGGGAGCCTCACAAGGAGGAGATTAAAGAGAGTTTAAGTATTTAAACAAGGTTCTATGTCTCTGGCTTTATGTGTGTCAGCATTTTCTATAGACTGGGATTAGCCATCAGTGAAAAGCTGTTAAGAATATATATTAAAGAGACACCTTATTTACCTAAATGCTTTAATGTTAAGGTGTTATAATGAACTACGCAGGACAGAGCATCCAAACTTTTTCTCTAGACAGCTGTCAAGCTGATGAGCTAAGGAGAAGTAAAAATTAAGCTTATAGTTAGTGTCAATAAACATAAATCAGACAAAAACTCCAACATCACACTAATAATAGCGCCTCTTGGAGTAAAAATAATAAATACAAATGTATTCAAAGAAAATAATCGGGCTAATGCTGAGATTAACGCAAATTGGACATGAGATTAATGCAAATTGGACATCATTTTTCCTACATTGTGTGCACAGGACTAAATGCATATTTTTGCCATAAGTAGAACTGTAAGCATCTTTGTAGTGCTAAGCTTGTTTTGATACTCATCATCATCATCAGTGCATCCTTGTTGTAGTCCTATACTAGATGCAAAACAGGGGTAACTAGGCATCACATCTGCACAGGTCTGCATAGTGTGCAATTCTAAAATGTGTAATAGATGCAACAGCAGCTAAATAATGGAGGGGGTCAGCCTCCAAAAAATACAGTAGGTAAAGAAGAAGAATAGAAGTATACAGAACTATTTCCAATATAAAAACCTAATAAATTAAACTTGGTAAAAATAAATGCAGAAAATTTCATTAAAATAGCAAAAGTGGGAATCATGCATATTAAAAATACAAATAATTCTAATGAATTAAACCATAATCAATAATATCCAAACATAATGAAATATAAAAAAAATAGTCCAGTTGATAAAAGTTACAATAACATAAGCAGAAAAAAAAAACGCAATATTCAGTATAATTGAGATGACAGTATAGGTCCTGGATATTGGCCAAAACTGCACATGTGTATGCATTACAGTGCAGTCCGCAAGCCAGATGCTGCGATCGGAGCTGCGATCGCAGAGGCTATGCAGACCCATGGCAGAGTGATTGACAGGAAGTGCCGTTTCTTTGGGTGGTGACGGGGGAAGGGCGAACGCAGGTGTGCCAGTGCGTTTCAACGCCATTGCAGGGGCATGCAATAAATTATACACTGCGATACCAGATGCCGCCTGAGGCATCCTATGCATGCGCAAAAGTAAGCAATTCCTGAGTAAGGTCTGGGCTTCATTAACTGTCCGGTGTTACTCGATGTTACCAATTGTTTCTCTATGTTGTCATAGTATACGGATGTGAGTAAGGGGAAGTGGGCATCTTTTTGTCAGGCTGCAATTGCAATGCGAATACAAACATTTACATGTCACTGCTGATATTAGCAACTGCGTTGCGTGTGTATAAGCAGAATAGTGACCCATAATGAATCAGGCCAAAAGTCTTTGCAATCCTTAGCAAGAATCTCTTGTAGATGAGTAATGATGATGGAAGATTGTGCTGGATACAAGAAAAGTTACTGACAATCCTGGTCCGGAGTATATAAGGTCCAAAAGAGATCTGGAATTAGGGGTGCTTAACACATTTCGTTGTGGTCTATAAAAATGGTTGTCTTATACACCCACATACCACTCTGTAATGGTTAGCAGGTGGCCAGCAATCAGACACTAAGTACCCAAGCCGTATGTTAAAAATTTAATTGAATGGACAAATAATGTAATGTTTTATAAGAGGCAGTCACTTTATAATTAGATCTCTAACAGACAAGTTAAATACATTTCAAATTACCTTATAAACTGCTGTCAAAATGAATGTCATGAGCCATGTGATCCAAGTAATATGAAGCCCACGTGACCCATTGGACCAATAAGATCCAACAACCAGTCCCACAAAAGCTTCCTGATCTTGTAGTGCTGGGGGAATGGATGCATGCATGTATAAACATCGGCACATACATGTATCCACACCCAGACATGTACATATCTGCATGCATATGAAGAACCCTATTCTCACTAATGAAGGGGCATAGATAAGAAAAAAATAATATAAGAAAAATATATATATATAAAAATATATATAAAAAAATATAAATAAACAAAAAATAAATAAATGAACAAAAATATAAAAAAATATATACAAAAAAATGTGCAACATGTTTCACCCAGAATGTCGATATGAAAGATAGAATTATTTGAAAAAATATCTAGAATAGTGAGTTATATAACCACATTCAGCTCCACCGCCTCATTTAGACCCTCTGGATGAATTGAATTCATCTGGAACATCCAAAATACCTCCTGTCTACATAGGTTCCTAAACCTATCTCCCCCTCTTTTGGTTGATGGAATAGATTCAATACCAATCACTTGCAAACCAGTTGGATCTCCATTGTGAACATCACAAAAGTGTTTAGAGACACTATGAGACCGTATCTTCTTAATAATATTTCTGCGATGTTCTAAAAATCGTTGTTTTAATTGTCTAGTGGTGCTACCAATATATTTGTAATTACATGCACAAGAGAGCATATATATAACAAACTTTGTATTGCAATTAATAAAACTATCAATTGTATAGTCTTTATCTTCTATGCATGTTTTAACAATTGTTGTTTTATTAGCTACATGATTGCAAGTCAAACACCTATTTCCCCCACATTTGTAAAAACCTTTTGTTTTTTTTGGTAACCAGGGGATAATCTGAACATTTTCTTCTTTATTTATTGAAGATTTTAAAAAACTAGGGGCTAGTAAGGTTTTAAGGGATCTGTTTTTCTTAAATATAAAAACAGGTGTATTGGGAATAAGATCATTCAACATACGATCTTGCTTTAAAATATTATAGTTCTTTATAATATTTTTAATTTCTATACATTGATTATTGTATGTTGAAATGAAAGCTATTTCTCTATTTCCAGAAGTCTCATTGGGAGGTCTCTTTTTGGTTCTTTGTTCTAGAAGTGTTTTTCTATTTATAGATTTTACTTCCTCATAGGCTGTCTCAAGGAGGGAATCTGGATAACCTCGTTGTCGAAAGGCATCTAGCATCCCATTTGCTTGTCTCTCAAAGATTGCTAGCTCAGAGCAGTTCCGTCTTAATCGGAGAAGTTGTCCCTTAGGGATATTCTTCTTCCATGGAGGGTAGTGAGCACTATTGAAGTGTAGATATGCATCTCTTCCCACCTCTTTTATATAGTTGGAAGTACATATCTTATTATTTTTAATTTCCAGAGTTAGATCCAAAAAATTTATTTGATCTTTGTGATAATCATGTGTAAATTTTAAATTATATCCATTACAATTAAGGTGAGTGACAAATTCAAGTGCAGACTGGTGATCCCCATCCCAAATAATAATAATGTCATCAATATATCTACCATAGAGGACCAGGTTCGCGCCAAAGATGCCTCCCCACACTAGGTGCTTCTCAACCTCACCCATGTATAGGTTGGCATAACTTGGCGCAAACCTGGTCCCCATGGCTGTGCCCATGACCTGTAAATAATAAGTGTCCAAAAATAAAAAATAATTGTGATGTAGAATGTAAGTAATTGAATCCAGGATAAAGTTTCTGTGTCCTTCTGTAAGATCATCATCTACAATTAGTCTATTGGAGATCGCTTGTACACCCAAATTATGGGGTATATTGGAATAAAGACTCTGGACATCAAGGGTTAAGAAACTATAAGTTTCTTTCCATTGAATATCCTGGATCAATTGTAGGAAATGCGTGGTATCTTTAATGTGAGATTTTAAAGTAAACACCCGAGATTGAAGAAAAGAATCAACATAAAAGGACAAATTTGAAGATAAAGAGTTAATCCCTGAAATTATAGGGCGACCCGGGGGTGCAGTGAGGGATTTGTGTATTTTTGGCAAATGATAATAAATAGGAACCGAAGGGTGAGTAGAATAAGAAATTTGAATTCCTCTCTGGAAATAATTCCTTCTATCTTAGCTGTCTCAAGCAAGGTATATAATTCAGACTGAAACTTTTCTGTAGGATTACTGGTTAATACATTATAAAATGTGACATCTTCTAGCTGTCTTTTGGCTTCCTTAATATAGTCATTCTTGTCTTGAATGACAAGTCCCCCCCCTTTATCTGCCTCTTTGATAAATATTGAGGTATCCTTCATCAGATTTTTAATTGCCTTTCTTTCCCATTTATTTAAATTATCCTTTTTCTTAAATCCAACCTGACTGTTTTTTTTGCACATTTCTTTAAAATCATTCAGAGTGGTCTTGTAAAAACTCTCTATGCTAGTGCCCTTGGATTTTATAGGGTAATATTCAGACTTTAGTCTGAATTTATCTTCACTTTTATCAATATCAAACAATTTCTGGGTTTCATTATGTATTACATCACCATTTTCTTCCAACAATTCATTTAATATATTGATTGCTGGGACATCTCCTAAGTCTAACAGAATGGGGGATGCCTCATCAGCTTTTTTAGCTAATTGTTGTTTTGCAAAATACTTTTTTCTGCATAAAGTCCTTATAAATCGATTTAGTTCGACAAATAAATCGAATATATTAGGAGTTGTTGATGGTGAGTATTTTAAGCCTTTACTCAATAATGAGATTTCACTTGCAGATAATTGTTTTGAGGATAAGTTAAAAATGGTATGAGTCAACTCTTCCTCCTTTTTTTGTTTTAGTTTAGTTAATCTCTGTCTTCTACCACCTCTACTTCCTCTAGACTTAAATTTCTTCTTCATTTTGGGGTTCCTGACAGCCACTGTTTTGGAGCTTCTTGTTCTCTGTATATCTTTTTTTGTTGTTCTAAAAAAACTTTCGATGAATATTCATTTTTATCTTCAACATAGGGGCGTCTAGTTTTGGGTCTAGCACCCATATAAATTTCCTTGGGAACTTCTCTGACTTGTCTTCCTATATCTTCCTCCCTTCCATATCTAGTAATGGGGGTTTTGGAGATATAATGATCTGTCTCGTGTCTGCTGGAAAACCGCTTGGTTCGTTCATTGGGGTTCATAGTTCTAGATGTACGACTTTGATGACAATGATCTTGTTCAATTATTTTATGTTTCTCATTTTCTCTATTTACTTGGACATGTGGGTTTTTATGTTTGTTCCTATATGTTCTGACTCTCCCCTCTCTATAGTCATCCATATCTCTTTGGAATTTTCTACATTTAGTTTCCATTAAAGTCTGTTCAAATCTGGACAGTTTATCTGTGGTAATCCTATCCCTTTCTTTAAATTCTCTAGTGTGACTCCAAGGATCAAGTTTGGTTTTCACTAATTCTATCTCTTTTTCAACTACTTTCACCCTGTCTGTCCTAAATGAAATAACTAATTCCATTAATGATAGAGAACACTTATCTAAAATGCTCTCCCATTTGTTCTGAAAATCTACATCATTTTGGAATATGGATGGTTTGAACAGTCGTAGACCCTGAGGTATTATCTTTTTATCTACGGTGAACAATAGATGGTATGTGTTGGGAGTCAGTCAATGCATGTATGTGTATATATGTATATGCTATTTTATAGATTATCTCATTATATTTACATAACACATTTGAACTTCAGTTATTTTGGTACTTGTTTTCTTCTAGTGTAGCTGATATTGTAGATTGAAATGGGTACTATATGCATATGGATTCATCGATATGGTTCTATTTGAATCTATATATATATATTTTCTTAATATGCTGATATGGAACTACATTTCCCAAGATGCAGGGCAGTAAGGGATGGTCAGCGCTAATTACAAATATATGTTATGTAAACAATAATCCATATAACCTCTGGCTTTAAATGACAAATAGTGATATATCTTCTTATTTCTAAATAATTATATTACACATTGCGGGGTTTATTTTTCCTATTCTCTGTATCTAGAAGAACTACATTTCCCAGGATGCTAGACTACAAGAGATGCCCTGTGAGTATTGCGATCATGGAGATCGCTCGGTCACGTGATCACGGTGTTGATCACGTGGCCGGACGAGAACCACGTGATATACACTCAACAATACGGAACATATTAGCTAGAGACAATACGTCATTATGACGTGGGTAATCATTTCCTGAATATGTAACCTTCCCTCTAATCACGTGACCTTTGCCAGACCACATGACCGGGATACTTTCTGAGTATAGAGTCTTCCCCATAGTCACATGATAACATTTAGATCACGTGACCGGGATTGGAATACAGGAAGTAATTTAATCAGGTAATATAGCTGTAATATGACACAATCTAGATATTATTAATCCTCCTTTTATATATATTTGGATAACTTGTATCAAATGGGTCTGCCTCCATTATGTATTTTATATTTTTTGTTGTATCAATAAATGATGTGTCAATTGTATGCAGGTGCTAATTAGCACTAAGACCAGGGAAGGGGTATAAAAAGGCCCCCCTGACCACATGAGTTTACACCTTTGAAAAAGCTGTTAGCTGATACAGCGAAATGCGTTAGGGGACCACCAAGGAGACCACTGAATGATCTCCTTATTTGCCAAGTGTCTACACACACACAACGATTGGATTGCACGACTTGGATCCATCTTCCTGGAACATTTTGCATGCCTGGGGACATTTTCTGCACCTTTGTCCAGCTTCAAAGATCGGGATTTCTCAACAGACCCTGCCGTATATTTTGGAGAACTCCAAGTGCAGCATACCATTGTATGTCAATAGGAGCATCCTCCTATCGGTTATAGGATCTGGTAACTATACCCTGGACACCCGAATACACACTAATTTGGTGTGGCACGATTTCACCCAGTGTCCTTGCTTTTGGACTTTATACATTCCTTAATCATCCAAGTGACATTATTGTGCATTTTTCCCCTAATATTTGGCATTATTAACAGGAAGTGTGTTGATGTGGTCTGTATCATATGTATATATTGGCTTTTTCCATAGTTTACATTGATTTTAGTGTATAACTTATTTATTAAAGTGACCTATATGGTCTCTATAATTTTATATTAATTGTGACAGTGTTTGTGTCAAGTTCATCAAAAAGCGCCACTTCATTTTGTTTATTCCTGGAGGGACGAGGCCAGGGTCTGCGTCGGCATTTGCAGATTCCTAGCCTCTGACGTGACCAGCACCCGGCCAGTATGTGGGAAGCTCCAGTTCCACAGCCTGACCAAAGGAGCAGCCATTGCGACCATCAGTTGCAATGGTGCTTGCAAATGCAGCAAGGAGGGTTGTGACACCTCTTTCTGCATCTGCATTAAGATGGACGGAATTGTAAAGCTGCTTGTGTGCGGCTCTGCAATTCTATCCATCTCTGAATCAGGCCCTAAGTTTTCTGTTAACACGCCCTCACTGAACTTAGGGCCTGATTCAGACCCGGACGCAAGTGGCCGTTCGCTCGTCCGCCGTACGAGCGGAAAAATGTAAATTCAAGCGCTCGCTCGCATGTTCGCTTGTAGCTAACCTTCCACACCATATTCTCCCAACCCCTCCTCTAGCTAGCGAACATTCAAAATAGCGAGCATCCGTCTCCTCTTTGGTTGCATGGAGCACAAGTCAATTCCGGAAGTGGCCCTGTCAGTTTTCGATTGCCTGCTATTTCATTCTGCAAACATACTTGAATCGATTACTGGCAATCACTATATTAATTACCTTAATTGTTATTCACATGTTTGCAATCCTGTTTTTTTTTTCAATGTCAATAAACTTTATTCTTGTTAGTGTGTGTCATTTGTTCCGCAGAATACGTACGGTTTGACCAAGGGGATGGTTTTTCTAAATTAAAAGTTGTTTTGAATGCTACTATTGTTTTGCGTCTTTTTGTATAGGCAGATTTTACTACTTTAATTTTTATATTTAAATTAGCTAACGCATGTCACTGCATCAAGCCTATCATAACTCACATTATATTTGTGAGGGTGTAGGTCGCATGACTCATACAATAACCAATAGAATTGTTCCTGTTAATTTACAAAGTACATTAGCCAATCAAATTTTTTCTAGGACCTTTATTAAAACTGTTTTGTGTAAAAAAAATCATTGCCATCATGAGAGCCACCGCTTTTTGTAGGCGTGAGCTACTGGTCCTCACTGAGGTGATGGACAAGCGATTAACGGACCATCCGTCCCCTATCACCAACCTCCTGAAGCGGAGGGCCTACGCGGAGGTGCGCCGCTGCCTGCGCTCCCTCGGCTATCGACGAAATATAGGCCAATTGGAATGCAGGTAGTCGGATCTGCGGCGCAGATCACCACGCCTGCTGGCCCTTTTGCGTCTCTGGATTGCCCAAAGTAAGTCTTTCTGTGTATCTTTTTAAGTTTCTTTTTTTTTTGGCTCATACCTGCGTGTGCATGTTTACAGTATATCCCTGTTGGTTTATTTTGGACATACCTGCGTATGCATGTTTACAGTATATTCCTGTTGGTTTATTTTGGACATACCTGGGTGTGCATGTTTACAGTATATCCCTGTTGGTTTATTTTGGACATACCTGCGTGTGCATGTTTACAGTATATCCCTGTTGGTTTTTTTTTTATTTTTGGATAAAAAAAAAAAAAAGGTAATTTGTAATTAAAAATGATTTTCACCATCATTTAGGGGCAGAACGGAGACTCCGACGTCGCCGACGGGTGGTTTGGCCCCTATCCCCCACTCCCACCCAAACATCCTCTGCCCACTCTTCCCCAAATTCCCCCTCCACCCCAGACCTTGCCGACTGTCAGTCCCCTCCGTCTCCTCACATTACCATCCCTCCAACTTCCCCCTCCCCTCAAACCCCCCCTCTCTTTTCCTCACCCTCCACTTCTTCCCACATTACCCCTCCTCCTTCCATGATCCACTAGCCCACGTCAGATGAGGAGGAATTCGGGGCTCCAGGCCCAGTCAGCAGTGTGCCCGGTATGTTTACATTTGAAACTATGCTTTTTTTTCAAAAAAATTATATTTTGGTTGATGTTGTCCTTTTGCCTGTGCAGTTCAAAATAGTAAAGTAGTTCAAATGTTTTTTATCTATATCTTTGGGAAACAATGTCAAGGATGTTTTCCCATTACACATATGACACATGTCCAAACACTCACATTTGTGTTTTTCTTGTTTACTGTACCAACAAATGTCGTAGTTTGGCTTAGTTTTTTTTTTTTTATATTCCGTTTTTATTTCTTCATTTTGGGCCCTTATTTGTTTTAAATCTTTTCGTTTTGCATTCCTTTTGTTTTGGACATGTTTTGGTAACTGATGTTTTTTTGGGGGCTAGTCTGAATTTTTTGTTGGTTTTTAAAATCTAAATGAAGGTGTCAGTTTAGTAATCCGCACATTTTTTTAACCCACAGAGGACCAGAGGCGTAACGAGGCAATTGCTGGCATATTGCTGGATCTCAGGGGACATGTCCTTGCCATGCTGGTGGCATTGGACCACCTTTTGGCGATCCTGCGCCACAAAGTTTTTTACTTTCCAAAATAAAAAACCCCCAAAAATAAAGTTTTTTTTAGAATGATTTAAGTCTCATTCCTTGTCTGTAAATCTTAGATTGTTGAACCTTACATAAGTCTACTATTTGTCCCTGAGTTTTTAAGTAATGTAAATTTGTTTGTAGAAAGCTCAAGTAAGTATGTAAGCTTGCACATTAAACACATAACAATACCAATAGGTTTGTAGAATTAACCTCAAAACTCGTTTTATTTTTTTGGGGGGTAATGTAACAATTAAAGCTACCTGCTTAGGCCTAGAATTGAAAACATACTGATTCACCATAATACCTTTGGTGTTTGGTTTTAGCAACAAAGCAGGGTACAAAAGTTTACAAATTTAGAAATGACAGGATTAGGCATTAAGCAAGTTTTCATTTTTTGGAACAGGTTACACTTGGTTGTAATTTACAAAGGAAATGGTTGGTTAACATAAAAAAAAAATTTAATGCACACAAATAATAAACACCAAGTGAATTGACACAATAAATTCACACATTGAAAACACACACAAAAGTCCAAACAACACCAAAATCCACCCAAAATAAAAATAAATCAGGAACTGTTTGAAGAAGTAGCATGCCAACATGAATCCACAAATGAGGAGAAGAAATCATTGTTCCCGAAGTTATATCCAATGTTTCCACATAAAGTCATTTGTGTTGATCAGGTAGTATGCATGGATTTTTATGGTCATTTTAGGGAATAAAACAAAAACAAAACAAAAAAAAAGTTAAAAGTGTACATTAAAATATTACATGTCTACATTGTGTAAATTAAATTAATTGGTGGAAAAAATTACCTAAAAAATCTTGCAACAACTTCATCGCGTATGGCCCCCCCACATACTGACCTCCGACCAACCTCGGGGGGGCCGTCCTCAGGCAAGGCATCCTCTGGCTGCATTGGGACACCACTCCTTATGGCGATGTTGTGAAATATCCCACACAGGACCACAATTTTCGAAACCATAGCCGGCAAATACATGAGGTCGCCACCAGAGTGGTGGAGGCATCTGAATCGGCCTTTTAAATGGCCGATACAGTGCTCCACCACCTGCCTGGTGGCTGTAAGTGCGGAATTATACTGACTTTGTGGCCCTGGTGTGGGAACCAAATAAGGAGTGAGCAGCCAGGGCGTGCAAGGGTAACCACTGTCTTCTGTGAAAATATAAAAAACAACATCAGGACCATTGTGTACCAAGCTTTGCATTGTTTTCAACAGAAGGTGTCAACTTACCCAGAAGCCATGCATCCCCAGCTTGTAGGTTGTTTAATTTGTGACAAATCCCTGATTGCCAGATGACGAAGGAATCATGTGCACTGCCTGGGAATTTGGCATTCGGGGACAGGATCTGGAGGGAGGCATCACATACCACCATTACATTCATCAAATGAAAGTGCTTGCGGTTCCTAAATATTGCCTCCAGACTTGCTGGAGGCTGAAGTGGTATGTGAGTGCCATCCACAACCCCTATGATGTGTGGGAAGCCAGCAATTTGGTAAAAATTAGCCTTCACCACATTAAGGGAACCCATATCCAATGACATTTTAATAAAATGATGGAGGTGTTTAAAAAGTGCATCCATCACTGCCCTCAGGATCCTTGAAAAGGAGGATTGGGAGATTCCTGCCACTATTCCCACGGTGGTTTGAAAGGATCCTGAGGCACAAAAATGTAACACCGACATTAATTGCGTAAGTGGTGGTATTGCTGTAGGACTGTCAATTTGCCGTTCAAGATTACTCTCTATTAATGAGAGAGTGTCTATGATGATTTGTGGCGGAAGACGGTAGCACCTTAACACCTCATCATCTGGCATTCCAAAAAGGGTGACAGGTGTTCTATATATCTGGGGCCTTGCACGCCTACGAGGCCTACGCCTGGGACGAAGTTGAGGTTGGTCGGGTTCTGGAACCAGGGCCAATATAATACGACCAACATCAACCTGAAATGTTAAGCCAGGTAGTTATTGTTTATGACAAATGTGTGAAGAAAAATATACTTATCTTTTCAAAGAAAACCAAAGATTCTTACAGGCTTGGGTCATGTCAGGTGAAAATCCACCTACATTTCATAAGTAGAAAATATTTTTAAAATTAATTTAATAAACTAGGAATTAAGCCAAATATAGTTGTTGAAAATTTAGAGAAGGGAGCACACATTAGTTCGCAAAATAGTATGCTACATTTAGAGTTAAGACATGATTTTACACAGAAGAAGCACACATTAGTTCGCAAAATAGTACGCTACATTTAGAGTTAAGACATGATTTTACACAGAACAAGCACACATTAGTTCACAAAATAGTACGCTACATTTAGAGTTAAGACATGATTTTACACAGAACAAGCACACATTAGTTCGCAAAATAGTACGCTACATTTAGAGTTAAGACATGATTTTACACAGAACAAGCACACATTACTTAGCGAAAAATATGCTAAGACCAACACATCTAATTTGTTAATTAATCAAACCAAAAACAAAACCAAAAACAGACAAATATCCCAAAGTTCGAAAAGGTCACTTGGTCACAGTCAAAATAACTGTTAAACAAAAATAAAAAAAATAAATAAAATTTTTTAAAGCAATTTAATAATAAATATATATGGGAATTATTGAAATACTTACTCAAAAATAAAAAAATAAAAAAATAAATGCAAAAATGCTAACATAAACAAAGAAAGTAATAAAAAAACGCTCCTTCAAAAAAATACCAACTACTCCTTCACGAACCAACAAACAAAGAACCAACCACTACACTGAGAAACCTCCAACAATCCAAAAATGCCACCTCGAACGGAGTCACACCAAACCCTAAATAGTCTTTTTTTTCCCGCTCAAATTAAGTACGGACAATAGGAGCGCACAAGGAATGATGCGGCCGAATAATGCTGATGCATGTATAAAAACATCACTGAAGGACAAAATCGGTCTGCTACATGGAAAAAAGGCAATGAGTACAGAGCAGCAAAGTACTAGCCAAGAGGCGCCATGTAATTATTTGTTAAATTATGTGAAAATACTTATATTTAACATTACATTTTGAAACATTTAACTTTAAAAAATTTTATACCATTTTAAAAAAAGGTGTGGAGGATGCCATGGAAGAGGCTGCTGGGCCTAGTAGGCAAACTAGGGCCAAAAAAAAAAGGCAGCCACAATTCACAAGGAAGGAGATGGAGGTTTTGGTGCAAATGTGCAACGACAACCTGGCACAGGCACCAAGGAATATGGGTGCAACCCAGAGATGGAAACTGTTGGGACGACATAGCCAGTGCTGTCAATGGGGTGGGTGAGTTTGAACATTCAACCCGGAAGGTCAAACGCCGGTACGTAAAAACTACATTTGACTAAAAAGTGGTTACAGGTCCAAATACTGCAGTAATAATGCCAACTTTTTAACCAACAGATTGAGCGACTTCAAATATCGGCTTAAACAAAAAATGGCTGATAGGGCTAGGCATGCAGGGGGAACAGGTGGGGGTCCCACCCCTGTGTCACTTGAGCTCACGGATTTGGAGGAGCTGGCTAAGGGGTGTGTGCAGGATGAGGAGGTGTTTGGCGTGTCGAACATGGATACCGACATGCCAGACTTTGCGGCTCCTTATGTTGCCCCAGGTAAATGTTGTAATGTTAACAACTCAGAAATGTGTTTTGTCAAATATCTCGATTAGAATTTTAATATTTTCTCTTTTTTCTCACAGAGACACAGGCGGATGAGTCTGCTCCAGAGGTGAGCTTTGGCCACAGAATTTCTTCTTGCTCTGCAGGGGAGAAAGCAGTAGATCCGGCTGGGGACCCTGTGGCAGACATTCCAGGCCATTCCCCCTCGCAGGCAGTGGCCCTCCTCACTGATCTCAATGTTAAAACGGATCAGCACACCGAAATTCTGCTGAGGATGGACGCCCATCTGCTTCGGGTGGCAGACGCCCTGGAGGAAAATACTGCGGCCAACGTGAGAATTGCAAATGCCCTGGAGCAGCTCGTTCGCCAGCACATGTTGGAGCCGGCCTCCCTTCCTGCCGGAACATCAGGACCCTCCACCTCTGGCACAACAACAGCCATCCCTCCAAATGTGCCTAGCCCTATGCCTAGTCCAGAGGCCACAACATCTGCCTCTGGCCAGGCCAGCCGAAGGAGCTCCCGGGCCCGTTCCGGCTCCCTCCAACCCCCGGCCAAAAGGCCTAAAAGGCGATGACAGCACTCGCTAATTACCCCACAATCCTTCTCTGTGTTTGCCCCATATTCCTACATGACAACAACCTCCCTCTCCTTTCTTGTGATTTGTTTGTTTGTTTTTTTTTAAGTTCAAATGCCACTTATTTTGTGTGTGTGTGGCCCA